>OY754308.1:4277754-5477754 GCA_963573325.1 Astragalus glycyphyllos | reverse complement strand
CGAAAGCGAGACATGGCTAAGGAAGGGTGTGGACGAGGTGAAGGATACTTTCTAGGAGCGCAAGTATTCAATGCACATAGACATACTACGTTGGAGCGGTTAAGGTCAAGAAACAAAAGACCCCATTGAAAGCGGAGCGACGAAAGATGTACCCCCACTAACCCGTGCTGGTGAGATGAGCAAAGTCTATTGGTTGTCAAACCTAACTTATTCCTAAAAAATCCTCACAAGCCTTTGTTCATTCCTTGTTTAGAACACCTATGAAGTTGTTGCCTAAGCCACTTTCTTGTGGGAATGATAAGGACCTTGGTGGTACTTCTAACGACAAACAATTAAATGGTAAGGCCAAGGTAATGGAGAATGTGTCGCATGTTATGAAGTTGCAAAGGTATCATCTTCTACCTCTTATCTCCATTCCTTTCCCTAGGCCTTTTTCTTTCACTTGGAAGTATATCATGTTTTGCATTTTGCTAGGGGTGCCTACCTCTTAGTTTTTCCATTCATAGGTACAAAGACAATGTCTTATGTGATGTTGTCCTTGTGGAGGCTGGCCACCTAACTTTAGAAAGGCCATGGAAAATCGATACAAAAGTCATCTATGATGGATTCACTAACAAATACTCCTTTATGCATAACAATTTGAAAATTTTTCTTTCTCCCCTTAGTCCTCAAGAAGTTTTGAAAGACCAGACCATATTGAAAAATAAAATTGAGGAGGAGGAAAAAGAAAGAAAGGTCAACCTCAAGTTGGAAGGCCAAAGTGTGGTTGTGGTAGGCACCCCTAGTTTTGATTATAACACTCACAAAGAATTAAAAAACCAAAAGCTTGAGGAAAATGACGCAAAGAAAATGAAAAACTTGATTGTAGTGCCTAACAAGGATACTAAGACGAAAGAATGTATTTGCCTTAGGAAACCTTTGCATGAAATATCATATAAAAATATCACTAACTATTTCCTTGCACGTAGTTTTGTTCATTCCTTGTTTAAAACACATATAAAGGTGTTGCCTAAGCCACTTTATTGTAGGAATGTCAAGGACCTTGGTGGTACTTCCAACGACAAACAATTAAATGGTAAGGCCAAGGTAATGTAGAATGTGTCTCATGTTATGAAGTTGCAAATGTATCATCTTCTACCTCTCATCTTCATTCCTTCCCCTAGGCTTTTTTCATTCACTTGGAAGTTTACCATATTTTGCATTTTGCTAAAATTTGTGCTTAGATTTTGTATACTTAAGGCTATTATTTAGGGTCACTCACTTTCCTTTTGATCCCGGTGGAGCCTAAGCAATTAATGCAGTGTAGTTGTTTGTGTTTTTCAAAATAAGAGATTTTGTCTATGCTTGATGTAGGTTTCCAATAGAAGGAGTTCACTTGAGGACAAGTGAAATTCAGGAGGGAGCCCACTTGGAGCTTGGATTAAGTGTTTCCTATACTTTGTTTTCTTTTAATAATTGTATACTTGTAAGAAATTTTAATTGTGGGCCACTTTGGGCTTTGTTTGACTTGGTCGATGTAAGACTTGGCGGATTGGTTGGTCCGTTCTGACAACAATTTTGTGCGCCACTAAGTACGGCCTTAGCCTTCTTGCGGCCACTACCAGGGCCAGTGCACCTTTTCTATCTTTTGATACGAGACTCGACTCCCTGTAATACTTTGCTCACGAAGTACACCGGACGCTGTCCTTCTTCTGTTTCTCGGATCAGGACTGCGCTGACTGTTTCTTCGGTTACGGCAAGGTATAGTTAAAGTGTCTCTCCCTCCACTGGTTTCAATAGTATCGGGGGTTCTGAAAGTATTTGTTTGAGCTCGGTGAGGGTATTCTCGCACTCCAGCTTCCATTTGAATTCAACACCTTTCTTCAGGACCTTGAAGAAGGGGAGGGATCGATTGGTTGCCCAGGAGACGAACCTGAAGAGGGCGGTAATCATGCCAGTCAGTTTCTGTACTTCTTTCTTGGATGTTGGGGGACACATGTCGGTCACGGCTCTGCATTTGTCAGGATTGGCCTCAATTCCCCTTTCGGTTAAACAAAAACCAATGAATTTCCCCGCCCTGATGCCGAAGGTGCATTTCTCTGGGTTGAACCTAAGGTTGTTTTTCTGGCCTCGGCGAAGATCTCCTCTAGGTCGGCCAAGTGCTTTTCATCTGCCTTATTTTTCACAATCATATCATCGAGGTATACTTCCACGACTTTGCTGATCTGGTTATGAAAGACTTTGTTCATCATGCGCTGGTAAGTCGCCCCAACTTTTTTGAGACCAAAGGACATGACCCTGTAACAGTAGTCGCCTTGATTCGTCATATAAGCCGTTTTCTCCTGGTCTGGAGGATTCATCGCAACTTGATTATACCCGAAGTAGGCGTCCAAGAAATACAGGAGGCGGAAGCCGGATGCATTGTCAACAAGCTTGTCAATGTTCGGAACGGGGAAAGCGTCTTTGGGGCACGCCTTATTGAGGTCGGTGTAGTCTACACACATCCTCCACTTACCGTTGCTCTTCTTGACCAGGACGACATTGGACAACCGGATGGTGTACTTTACTTCCTTTATGAAGCCTGTGGATAAAAGGTCGGTTACAGCCTTAGCAGCAGCCTCGGCTTTCTCGTTGCTTTGTGCTCCTCGCTGCTGAGCCACATTCCAGGCGTCGGTACTGACCGCCAAGTGGTGGCAAGCTACCTCGAGCGGGATCCTCGGCATCTCCGAGGCAGACCACGCGATCCCTTACTACCTCGGTGAGCTCTGCCCCCACTTTCAGTCTTTACAGGGTCGTCGCCCAATGGAATTTCAAGGAATTCACCCTGGGGTTCGGGACGTTCAATCCTTTTCTTGAATTCCCTGGCCAGTTCGTCGTCGTCTTCATCCTTGGAACTGTTTGGGTCATAGCGAGCATCGACCTCTGTGAGGTTTACCTCCGCTGTAGAGGGCGGTAACTCGGGGATCTTTTGGAGTTTACATCGGATGCCTTTGAGGGTGAGATACTGGCACCTTTCTGCTACGTCGAGGTCGACTGAGAGAGTGATGACCTTACCTGCTAGTGAGTGAAACTTCATCTTCAGATGTACCGGGGAGGCGACAGTGTCGAGTTTGGCAAGAGTAGGTCTGCCTATGATGCAGTGATACAGAGTAATCAGCGGCATGACTAAAAAGGTTGTCTTGATGGTTCGAGCATGCCTCTTTTGCCCATAGGTCACCATGACGTCGAGAAGGCCCATGGGTCGAGCTGGTTCGCCTCCAGGAATGGATAAATCGCCCCGAGATAAGGGTCCAGGTCGGCGAGGGATAGCCCGAGCTTGAGGTGGAGATCTTGGAACACGATATCTGCGGAGCTCCCCTGATCCACCATGATTCGCTTTACCTCCACTCCCAACATAGTGGTCGAGATAATAAGGGGTACAAACTCGTTCGGTTCGCCAATGAGGTAGTCCTCGTCAGAGAAGGAAAGGGGCCTTCTTGATGGGGCCCGAACAGGGTTGATGTCCGAGGTTAAACTAGCAATTTCTCTCCACTTGTGTTTCAACGTATTCTTTGATTCTGATGCCGAAACGGACGAACCACCCAAACTCTCCATAACAACCAAAGATCGGTCCCGGGAGGGATGACAATGTTGGAACGAAAGCTCCCACTGTGGTCGCCAATGTTCGGTACCTGGACGTCAGGTCGGGGTACAACTTCTCGTGCTTCCTGAAGTTTGCAGATTGACTCCGGATGGTCCAAGATAGGCCACTCCCGCGCCTCGGGTGTGGGGTACCTTCAAGAACTTTGATGCCTGAGTCAGCAAGGGAAGTGGAGAGGTAAGAGTGGAGTCTGAACGTACCTGTCGATGAGTTGCCGCACGTCTATTTATAGACGTGGTGCTGTTACTGAGCCGTTGGATCCAAGTGGCTGATCTGTGGCCGTTGGATGCAGACACTTTTCAATGGAGCCCTTGTTGTGATCCTCCGTAAGTGCGGGTTTGGTCCAGGCCCAAGTCTTGCGGAGTTTGGCCCTGTCTGAAACTGGATATTTGAATCATAAAGCAAGCTATCAAAGGAGGATTCTACTTCTTTACAAAATTCACATTTAAGGAGTTCAGAATCATATACCTCTTCTTGTTCAGTTCCTTCCATGAGACATAGGTTTGTTGTTTCCTCTTCATGCTCACTTGATGATTCTTTAGAATCATCCCAGGTGCCCAATAAAGCTTTCTTCTTTGGTGAGAATCTTCTAGGACTCTTCTTATTTAAAAGAGGACTATCCTGCTTCATATGTCCAGGCTTCTTGCATTCATAATAGGTAATTTTTGATTTGCTTCCTTCTCCTTTAAATGTGTCTCTTCTGAATTAAGGTTTTCCTCTTCTTTTGTTGTTAAGCCATCTGTTGATTCTCTTAGAGATCAAGGCTAGTTCTTCTCCTTCTGTATCATCATCAATTTCTTTCTCTTCCTCATCTACTTGAGAAGATTTAAGTGCCAGTTACTTTCCTTTCTGAGAAGAAGAGTTGCCTTCTTTCTGAGAAGCTTTTAGAGCAACTGTCTTCCTCTTTAGGTGTAGTTCCTCCATGAGTTCTTGTTCATGGATTTTTAGTGAACCCAGCAGATGGTCAATTTCTAATGAAGACAGATCATTTGCTTCTTCTATAGGAGTTTTCTTTGGTCTCCAAGCTAGTGGAAGACACTTGAGAAGCTTGTTAACCTTCTCAGCGTTTGGATAGAGTTTTCCCAGAGCACTTAACGCATTGATGATTGTGGTGAATCTGCTGAACATTTCATCAATGGTCTCTTCTTCTGTCATTTTGAACATTTCAAATTCATGGATGAGCATTCCTTTCTTTGCTTCTTTAATCTGATCAGTTCCTTCATTAGCAGTTTTTAATGTATCTCATATTTCCTTTGCAGTCTCTTTTCCCACTATCTTGTCATATTCTGCTCTTCCCAAAGCACAAGTTAAGTAATACTAGGCTTTAGCATTTTGTAGTACACGATGCTTCTCATCAGTAGTCCAATCAGCCTTTTGTTTTGGAGTACGACTATTTGGTACAAGACCTGCTATGGTTGGAACATATGGACCATTTTCAACAATGTCCCACATGTCTGTGTCTTGAGATTCAAGGAATAGTTTCTTATGATTTTTCCAGTGGTAATAGTGTTCACCATTGAATCCAGGTGGCCTATTTGATAAAGCACCTTCTGGTAGGAAGGCAACAGAATTTGGTTTGGCCATGACTTCTACCAAGATCTTTTCCTCTCACACTGTTGAGTGTGCTCAACCTAGAGGCCGAGCTCTGAAACCAATTGAAGTCAATAAATGTCACAAGGAAAGGGGGTTGGAATTGTGACCATTTTTAAATTCACCTGAAACAGCAGAACATTCTTCACAAGTGTGTTTTAATATTAAGATAGTGAATGGTTTGTAGTGAGAAGGGTGTGTCCAAACAATCTTCTTAATATATATCGAGAGCAGAGAAGGTTTGTATTTTTCTGTCTTCTCAACTATAAAATGGAGTTGAGAAGGATCAGAAAGTTATGCCTTCAATACTTGACTTTTCTCAAGGTAAAACTGTTAGAATGTTAAGAGGTAGCTAGACCAGTGATATTATTATAATACATTGTGATGCAAGTTTTCGAAACACTTTATAAGCTACTATGAATGTAGTGGAGTGTTGAGAAGGGTTGAAAACTGTGTTTTACTTTGAAGCATTTATTAGCAGAGAAGGGTCAGAATGCACCCTTCTCAGTTTTCACAAATCTTCTCCTTATGGAGAGTTTTCTCATGAAGTGTAAACTGAGAGCTTGAAAGCAGTAAATAACACAGTGATTTATAGTGGTTCACCCAAAACCCTGGGCTACATCCACTCCTCACTTCCCTGTGAGTATTTCCACTATTCTCCAAATTAGTTTACAACTTTTAAACCTCCCTAGGTTAAAAAGAACTCTTGGTAGTTTTCTTCACACAGCTCTACCTACTGTGACAACCACTAATAGACTCCTTTTGATCTACTAGACTGCTTCTAACACAGAAGCACTCACTTCTCAAGTCCTATAGCAACACATGCCACTTGAGAAGGTTTCCTACAGGTTCGCTGTTTAACGGTTTATGGGATTTCTAGAGGTTGGTTGATACAAATGGAGTATTCAATAAATACAACAACACGAGACTTAACATACTTAGAGATCAACTGAATCCCTTCAGTTTTGTAGCAGTTGAGTATGGATGAGAGAAAACTTTGACCCTTGAGAAGGTTGGATGTTAAGAACTCAATGAACTCTCATGAGGATCAATGGCGACCAAGAGCGTTTATTTATAGATGGAATTATGTGTAATATCCTCTGGTCGTTGGCAAAGTAATATAGTTGTTTATAGCCGTTGGAAGAAGCTGTCTGCATAATACAAATGTGTTTCTGCTTTTCTGCAGAAGACTGCTGTTTCCAGTTGTAACGACTCTTCTCTGCTTGACTCTTCTCAACTTTTGACAAATGTTTAAAGATGATGCTTCTCAAGTTGATGCTTTAAGTGAAGATACTAGTAGTATGACTATATGACCTTTCTTAACTTGACTCTTCTCATCATTACCCTTTTGATGGTCATGAGTCTTATCAACTTGACTCATCTCATCATGACCCTTCTGATGGTCATGTCTCTTCTCAACTTGACTCTTTTAATTTGATTCTTCTCATCTCCTTTCTTATGATTCTGTCATGGTGCTTCTTATGTTGATCCTTCGTAGATACACTTCTCATGTTGTCACTGATATAGATGAAGCTTCTCATGATGATCTTTCTCAAGTTTACCATATTAACATTCTTCTAAGTCTTCTCATATATAATGCTTCTCATAAGCATATGCCTTATTGAGATTTGCTTGGATGTTCCTGTTCTTATTTGACACTCAAGAAGAAACATTAGTTGCATATGAAATCAGATAACTTAAGCTTCTCACCATCAGGTAACTTAAGCTTCTCACCATTTGGGTGAAGGGATGGCGCCCCAGTTCAAGGCATGGAAGATCTCTGGGCTCTTATTGAGCACTTACGAAAGTAATTACATTTACCTCACCACAAGGGGATTAGTGGGGATTTGAAACCAGAACCTTCCGAATACAAATCCTATCATGCTCCCTAGGCCAACCCCTTGAGGTTTGACGGTCTTTATATTTTGATGAATAGTTACTTTGATTTTTAGTCCTAAAAGAGAAATCTTACCATTGACAGCATAATGATTTTTATTTTGACTTGATGATTAATGACTATTTTTTGATAAATGATTATTCTTCTTTTGAGTCTCGAGGGGGAAAATTGCATACCATTGGTATAACTATTTTTGCATTTAGCCTTTCTCGTGTAAATTAAGTTCTCTATGTATAATTTTTTTTTATTGTTTGAATAGTCTCACTTCTCTGTTCGTAAAACAACTAACTATATTCATCGCAATATAAACTTTCTATTTTAAGTATGAATTGTAGTTTAAATGAAACAGAATCACCGCTTGTAGCTTCTTAATAGTTCTTATGTGTACCTAGCTAAAATGTACCACAATAATGAGAGATACCATTTTTTGGTTTCATGCATTTTATTTTAACGGTAATGAGAGATACCAAAGTGTACCTAGCTAAAAGAGGAGTTTGTGAAACATCATCGTGGGCTTTCAGATACCATATTTTGATTTCATGCATTTTATTTAACACTAGAATGTAATATTTTTTTATTGTTTGAAACAAAGGAGAGATAACCAGGGTGGACATGAAATTAGTGAACGCAACAAATGTTATTATGTTTTGTTTGCTTTTATTTTCCTAAGGTTTTGTTCGGTTTTGTGTCTTATGTTATGGAGCCATATGCACATTTAAACATCCCCTCACTTATCAATTTCATGGGTCGACGATTCAAACGATGGAAAAAGTCACCATCATCCCATTCCCATGCATTCTTCCATATCCTTCCAGGGAAGATTCGTTTTAATAAAAGTATTATGTTGGACACTTATATTCACCATAATCAATATATCCTATAAATACCTCTCCTGACAACACCATATCAATTCACTACTAGGATATCCTCTCATCAAACAAAAACCATTGTTTTCCTTACACAATAAATAAAATAACCATGTCAATGAGAATGACTGGATCCCTCGATATCATCGTCCTTGCAGTATGCCTTTTCATGGCCACAACATCAATAGCCCAACTTGTGTTAGACACGAGTGGCGACACAGTTGAGATGGATGAAGAATACTTCATCAGACCAGCTATAACAGGTAATGGAGGTCGTTCCACTTTGATCAACACAAATGGGTCATGCCCTTTACACGTTGGTCTTGAAAACACTGACTTTCAACACGGCGTGATTGTGAGGTTCACCCCTTTTGTTGTCAATCATGATGATGACGATATAAGGGCAAATAAGGACTTGAAAATAACATTCGAAGCTTCCTCAAGCTGTCTGCAATCGACAGAATGGAGGTTGGGTCAAAAAGATATAAGCAGTGGAAGGAGGTTTATTATCACTGGGAGAGATGATGGTGCAGGATCATACGGTAATTTCTTTAGGATTGTGCAGACTCAAACTATAGGTGTCTATAATATTCAGTGGTGTCCTACAGATGTATGCCCCACTTGTAAATTTCCATGTGGCAATGTTGGTGTTCTACAAAACAATGGAAAGATTTTGTTGGCATTGGATGGTGGTGCATTGCCTGTTGTGTTCCAAAAATAATAAGATTGTAGTTGGTTGGCCTTGGAGTGTACTCAATAGAATAATTGGTACTAGAACTCATATGTGGTACTAGCACCATTTATTGCTTTATGTGTTTTTACTAATTAATAAATATATATATATATATATATATATATATATATATGAGTGATCGAGATACATGTAAGTGTTATACTTAGAATAGAGCTCCAAAAGGTTATGTATATCTTATCATCATCACTATATATTAGATTTCATACATGTCTTTTGGACTGCATAAAAATAAAAAAGCTCTTCAACTTAGAAATAATTTATTAATATAATTTTTTTTGCATCATATACTACTTGGGTTGTAATCAACAAAATTATAGACAAAAAGGAAGCACCTTGTTCAAATGCGAATGCAATTCGATTCTTCCCCCATTGTTCCTTAGGACTCACAAAGTTGTGATGAACACTTAACAAATTATTTCTAAAGGACTAAAACATCCCCTTTTAGATACAGAGTAGTAAATTCTAATTTTTTTTACACTCATGTCATGATTTGAAGTATAGGAATTAAATTGTCCTCTTTTAGTGTACGTTTTTTCAAAAACAAATAGTTGGTGCCACGTCACCTACCATGTACTTGTTTAACAGTACACATCACCAAGTTAAGTTACAGATTTAGATGGAAATGGTTTATAGGGACCAATTTTCCTTGTTTTTTGAATTATTTATGGACTATTGTGAGACTTAATTTTTTCCAGAGACAAAAGTGTGTTCCTCGGAGCCATACTGACGGCACTCTTAGGTAATACTACTATTTGACCATTAATAAAGACTGCATGGACAACGCGAAAAATTGCTACAAATACCAACGCCACTCTGATATCCTATGAGCCCTCCACCAATCTACAATAAGTAGTATCCCCTTTGCCATTTTTAATGTGGGGAGCTGACATTTTAGGACTCTTCCCACCTGCACTTGAAGAAGTCAAATTTCTAATCATGTCCATATACTGCTTCACAAAGACGAGGCAGTAGCAGCCATCACAACTGATCATATCAAAAAAAAATTACTTGAAGGAAATAATATCCATGTTCGGCATCCTAGCGATAATTGTTACAGATAACACCCCGCTGTTTTGAAAGCTCACAAGTGGCCAACTTCCGTGTCACTTGGACAATACGACAGTTCTGAAAGTTATTCACATCAACCAAACACCCCCAAAAAATGATCAAGCTAAGTTTGCGAACAAGATAATCTTAAATTTCTTTAAGAGGCAGCTAGACAGTGCAAAAGGGAAATTGGGGCGAGGATCATTCCCAGTTCTGTGGTCGTACCACACCACTCCCCATTCATCGACCAAGGAAACACAGCTCAAGCCGAACGATGGCAATGATGCCATAGTCCTGATCAAAATTAATAAGTTGAGCCCAAGAAGAATGATGATTGAGACAATTGCCAACTGTTGTCGTCAAACTCTTAGGTCCTGGCCATGGGGTCGGCCAGAGGTTTGGACAGTCTTTGATTCCTCTTTTCTTCAAGCAATTGCGCTGAGGAGGGAACTATGCTCCTCAACTGTGGGTATCTTGATTCCTCTAGAAAGGGTCAGGTTGAGTGAGAGGGATGCGACGGTTGGATTATACTACTGACCTAACGCATAAAGTAAAAGATAAAGTGCGGTAAAGAAAGATAAATTGAAATAAACGTAGAGTTTGATTGATTTGGATGATTTTTTTACATTTACTCTGTTGCTATATATATACACAGGCCCTCATTGGCAACTACGCGAGTCAACACTTGCCTGCCATCGGATCAATCTAAGATCAACGGTTCTCATTGCTTCCTAGGCCCTAAAAGAGGCGGAGTAACTACCCACGATCCCACTAGCATGGTTACTGGGGTAAATGTCTGTCGCTCCGTATTTTCTGGCCTCGCTCCTTCGCTTGATCTTCAACCGTTCCCATGTCCTATCTTCGTGTCGTGTCGTTCTTGCCTTCCAAGCAACGCCTGCCTTGCCTCGGCCACTTGGTCACTCGGCTGCTCTTTACCCTTAGGCAATAGCTTAGGCACCCGAGCCACCTTGACCGTGGCACTCTATAAGGTGAGGCTAGTACTCTCCCTCGGGTTAGCCCGTTGGCCCTCAGGTATAGCCCTCCCTTGGAGAATTTTTTTTCCTTTAGTGTGCCCCGATGACCTCTTCTGATTTCACTCTGTCAACAAGTACCCCTTTGGATTCTGGTAATGTGGCTTTCCTTCACACTCTAATTATTTTCCCCTTTTTATTAAATCTCGGCCTACGACTTAATTATTTTTGGGTGTTAACATCAACGAAGGAGGATTGGAGGAAATGTTGGAACTTTTAGTTGAATATTGAGAACTAGAAAAACTTAAAGAGTAAGCCTCCCAAAACGAGTTGTAAGAAAATACAGTTCCAAAGTTATTACAAGAGTCTTCCATTTGGGCAACTGAAAACTCACAGAAAAGTGAGTTATTTATCCCAAAACAAATAAGAATTAATGTTATCCGAAAGTAATTAATGTAAATAAATATGTCTTTTGTCAATATTTAGTTAGGAAAGTGTTTAAAATGTCAAAAGGGTATTTTGGGCACACTTGGTGCCTTTTTGTTGGATTTTACGCATGCATTTAATGTGCAAGATTTTAGGTTCAAACGTTGTGGCGATGCTATGGCAGCACCGAGGTAGCTGAGGACGTGTTCAAAAAGAATCAAAGTGGTATCGTGTGACACAATGAAGAAAAGAGTATTTTGTCCTATGTGAGCATGTGCAGAAAGCATGACAGCGCATTAATGGGCCACAAAAAGACAAACAATCCTTGATTTTAGGGTTGGCAACACTGTACCTGATTTGCATTGGCCCAAATTGGTACTTCAAGTGAGAGAATATACTATAAAACAACACTTTAACCTAAAAAGGGTACACAACTCCTTCTGTCCATAGTACACCTTTCAGCCTCCACCATTCCCTAAGTCAGAGAATACTGTTTCATTCCTTCCATCACTGTACTTCGTCTTCTCCAACTCCATTTCCACTATTTTTGGTGCTGAAGCTCCATTTCTGAAGCTGGGAATGCAGGATCAGCAGCACAGATCTTCATCTGCACAGCACAGAGTCTAGAGAAGATCTGCAGCATCTGAAGCTTAATTTGAGCTTCATTTCAGTTGTATTTTCTGCATATCTCTGTATACTCTGTTTTAGTGCTGTATCGGTTTTCATGGCTTTGATTATGGTAGCTAAGTTCCATTTTGTCATGTTTAAGCTCATTATGAGCTAAACTCTTATATAGTCAAGACTATGGTGACATAATTATGAGATGTCGATGTTTAAATGTGATTAATGCTTGATGCATCATTAATTTGCGTGAGTTAATGTTATACATCCCTTTTAGTGTACGTTTTTTCAAAAACAAATAGTTGGTGCCACGTCACTAACCATTTAATTGTTTAACAGTACACATCACCAAGTTAAGTTAGAGATTTAGATGATGGTTAGAGGGACCAATTTGTCTTGTTTTAAATTCGTTATGGACTGTTGTGGGACTTAATTTTATCCAGAGATAAAAGTGAGTGCCTCGGAGCCATATTAACGCCACTTTCAGGTGATACTATTCGACCCTTGGCTATACTCATCTTTCTGATTTTACCCTTACTTTTTATTGTTTTTACTGCTACTCAACCTTTATTTTAACTGTTGCACAACAATGAATTTTTACCATGCCTTTGCTTTTACTTTTTACTCATTAAACCAAGTGCTAGCAAGTAGAGTTAGTTATTGAGTCTCAATCCTCGTGGGAATGATATTTCTTATCACTTTATTACTTGTTAGACTGTGTATACTTGCACACGATTTAATTTCTAAGTCTTAGTTAGTACTTGTTTTAGTGAGTTTTTTCTTCTTACCTTTGTGTTGTGAATTTCAGTTTTGAGAAAATTTGTGCACAGACACCAAGAACCTGAATATCCATTGAATCTTGAAATTGAAAGAACAGCAAGGAGATTGAGAAGAGAGGCCAGAGAAAGACTTGAGGCAGAAAAAGCTGCTCAAATGGCAGAACCAGAAGGAGAAATACCAGCTGTTGCAGGACCCATTCCTCTGATTCAAGTGGATCCTAAAGGACATGCAGTTGTGGTGCATGCTCCCAACAATATTGAAATGGCTAATGACAAGGAGAGACCAATGAGGGATTATGCTGTGTTTGATCCCACTACTATGGATAATGGCATTGTGACACCTGCTATTAATGCTGCCCAGTTTGAGTTCAAACCTATGATGTTTCAGATGCTACAAACAGTGGGGCAATTTGCTGAAGGAGCAACTGAAGACCCTCACTTGCATCTAAGACAATATCTGGATGTGTACAGTAATTTTAAGATGCTAGGGGTAACTGAGGATCTATGAAGCCCGGATACGAGATACGATACGGGATACGATACGACACGATATGTGGATATGGGAAAATTTTGAAAATCAAGATACGATACGGCATGGATACTTTAATTAAAAATTAAATAAAAATTTAAAAATATAAAACATAACTAAAGATACTTCACTTTACTAATTGACAATTGCTCATAATATTCAAAAGATATGATCACATTTACAAAAAAAGATACTTCTGATCAAAATAAGTAAGCATGGTTAAATGTATTTTCCCCACCCATTTTAAAATATATTCTTCCTCCTACGAATATGTCACAAAAGATATACAATCTACTACTCAAGTTAGAATATAGGAAAAAACATCATAAGTCATATCCGAAAGAAGTTTAGGCTCTATAGAATTGCCTACTATTCACTACTTAACACTAACAGTGTCATTCTCCTCTCCTCCATTTCCATTGTCAAAAAGTAACATAGCTTCCAACTCTGGTTCATCAAGAGACATATCAGGATACTCCCAGGATACGTATCCCCAAAGTGTCCCTCACGTATCCGGTAAGTATCTTGTCTTTTTTAATTTAAAATTAAAAACAAATTCTAGGATACTCCTAGGATACGTATCCGGAATTATCCGACACGTATCCCCAAAGTGTCCCTCACGTATCCGGTAAGTATCTTGTCTTTTTTAATTTAAAAATAAAGATAAATTCCAGGATACTCCCAGGATACGTATCCGGAAGTATCCGACACGTATCGGTATCGGATACTTATCCGACACGGGTACGTGGCCTATTTTGGAGTATCAGGCCTTCATAGCTGAGATAGTTGGAACAAAATGGCTGAGAAATTCTTAGTCAAATACTTCCCTCCTGTCAAGAATGCTAGAATGAGGAATGATATCACATCTTTCAGGCAACAAGAAGATGAATCCCTATATGAAGCCTGGGAGAGATTGAAGGAAGTGCTCAAAAAGTGTCCACATCATGGTATTCCTTTTGCTATCCAACTGGAGACATTCTACAATGGTCTAGTTCCTCAATCGAGGATATTGTTGGATGCTTCTGCAGGAGGTGCTATTCTGAATCATTCCTATAATGAAGCCTATGATCTGGTTGAGACAATTGCTGCCAATAGTTATCAATGGCCTACTGCCAGAGTCAGTGTTAAGAAAGTTGCTGGAATGCATGAAGTGTCTGAGGTGACAGCATTATCTGCACAAGTTGCTTCCCTTACTAATATGCTGAAGAGTATATGTACTGCTTCTGCAGCACCTGCTGCTACTGTTGCTGCTGCTGCTGCTGCTACTGTTGCTGCTGCTGCTGCTTCTGCATCTGGAGAAAAATCTGGTGTACCTAATTGTGTGTATTGCAAACATTTGTTTGAGGAATGCCCAGATTTCTGTTAACTACATTGGGAACTTCAACAAGAACAATAACCCCTATTCCAACACATACATTCCAGGGTGGAGGAGCCATCCTAATTTCTCGTGGAAAGACAAGGGAGAAACTGCTGCAGCACCTGCTCAAACTAAACCTGCTACACCACCAGGATTTCCAGCACAACCTACTCACAAGCCCACTACTGACAACTCTTTGGTTGAGGTACTCAAAGCATTCATGAATGAAACCAAAGCCCAGTACCAAAGCCAAGAAGCTGCCATCAAAAATTTAGAGAATCAAATTGGTCAAATTGCAACTGCAATTTCAGCTAGACCAAGTGGAACTTTGCCAAGCACTACTGAGCCTGCAAATCCACCTGGCAATGAGCAAGTTAAGGCCATCACACTCTGAAGTGGTAAGGAACTGCTGCCTTGCCCAAAACTACTGATGTAGGTGCTGTTCCTAGTGCTTTCAGCACTGCTGCAGAACCTGTTGAAGTAGATTCTGATGCTACAGCAGATGCTCCTACTCCAGCAGTAAATGTTCCTCAAAAGTTTGTTCGTGAGAGACCTCCTCCTCCTTTCCCTCAAAGGTTGAAGAAGGCCAATCAAGATAAACAATTTGGGAAATTTATGGAAATCCTCAAGCAGCTCCACATCAACATTCCATTGGTGGATGCTTTGCAACAAATGCCAAATTACACCAAGTTCATGAAAGATGTTCTAGCCAGAAGAAAAAGACTTGGTGAGTTTGAAACTGTGGCCATGACTCAAGAAACTAGCATGCTGCTACAGAGTAAGGTTCCCCAGAAATTGAAAGATCCAGGTAGTTTTACAATTCCTTGTTCCATTGGAGGAAATTACTGTGGTAGAGCTTTGTGTGATTTGGGTGCAAGCATTAACTTGATGCCCAAATCTATTTTTCAAAAGCTTGGTATTAGTGAAGAAAGACCTACCAAAGTGACTCTTTCATTGGCTGATAGATCAACTGTTTATCCTGAAGGTAAAATTGAAGATGTTTTGATTAAAGTTGATAAATTTGTAGTTCCAGTGGATTTTATAATACTTGATTTTGAGGCTGACAAGGCCGTGCCAATTATCCTTGGAAGACCATTTTTTGCTATAAGTAGGACCTTGATTAATGTTCATAAAGGGGAGCTGACTATGAGAGTCAATGACCAGGAAGTCACATTCAACGTGCTCAACGCTATGAAATATCCAAAAGACAACACAAGCAATGCAGAGTGCAACTTTGTTTCTGATATTGACAGCCTAGTGCAGAAACAGTTGCTACAGCAGCATGATGTGTTGAAACAAGAGCTTGGGCATTTGAAGTTGAAAGATTTGAAGAAAGAGGGGATGGCAGAGCTCAATGTAGAAAAGCAAGAAGTTCAAAGATGGGCCAAAAGGTATGAATCTTTGGAGCTTACTTCTAAAAGCTTCAAGGATAACATACCTTCCATTGAGAAACCACCTAAGCTTAAATTGAAGCAGCTCCCTCCTCATTTGAAGTATGCTTATTTGGGGAGTGAAGACACTCTCCTTGTAATTATTGCTGCTGAGTTAAGTGCTACCCAAAAAGAGGAATTACTTGGAATTCTGAGAAAGCACAAAAAGGCCATTGGTTGGCAAATCTCTGACATTAAAGGGTTGAGTCCCACCCTGTGCATGCATAGAATCTGTTTGGAGGAAAACTCCAAAAATAGCATTGAAGCACAGAGGAGATTAAACCCAATAATGAAGGAGGTTGTCAGAAAAGAAATCATCAAGTGGCTTGATGCTGGTATATATCATTTATCCTGTTGCTAACAGCACTTGGGTTAGCCCAGTTCAGTGTGTTCCAAAAAGAGGAGGAGTCACTATAGTTCAGAATGAGAAGAATGAATTGATCCCTACCAGAACTGTCACTGGTTGGAGAATTTGTATGGATTACAGAAAACTCAACAAAGCCACCAAGAAAGATCACTTTCCTCTCCCTTTCATTGATCAAATGCTAGACAGACTTGCAGGAAAGGAGTTTTATTGTTTTCTTGATGGTTACTCAGGTTACAATCAGATTGCAATTGCCTTAGAGGATCAAGAGAAGACCACATTCACCTGTCTTTATGGCACCTTTGCCTTTAGAAGGATGCCATTTGGATTATGCAATGCTCCTGCTACATTTCAGTGGTGCATGATGGCCATCTTTTCTGATTTCATTGAAAAATCTATGGAGGTATTCATGGATGATTTTTTTGTCTTTGGAGAGAACATTCAATCATGTTTACTGAATCTAGAGGATATTCTGAGAAGATGTGAAGAAACAAATTTGGTCCTCAATTGGGAGAAATGTCATTTCATGGTTCAAGAAGGCATTGTCTTGGGGCACAAAATTTCAAAAAAGGGAATTGAGGTAGACAGAGCCAAAGTTGAAGTGATTGAGAAGCTACCACCTCCCACATCAGTTAAAGAAATTAGAAGTTTCCTTGGGCATGCTGGATTTTATAAAAGATTCATCAAAGACTTCTCAACAATTACTAAACCTTTGTGTATGCTACTGCAGCATGACACTGTGTTTGAATTTGATGACAAATGTCTGGCAGCATTCAATACACTCAAGGAAGCACTGGTGACAGCACCTGTTATCCTAGCACCAGATTGGAGTAAACCATTTGAACTGATGTGTGATGCTAGTGACTATGCTATAGGAGCTGTACTTGGCCAAAGGCAAGGCAAAGTGTTTCATTCAATACACTATGCTAGCAAAACCCTTGTAGATGCTAAGTTGAATTATACAACTACTGAAAAAGAGTTGCTAGCAGTAGTGTTTGCCTTTTATAAGTTCAGATCCTATCTTGTAGGAGCTAAGGTGGTAGTTTACACTGATCATTCTGCTATCAAATACCTCATTGCCAAAGAAAGATGCTAAGACAAGGTTGATTAGATGGGTGCTACGTTGAAAGAGTTTGATCTTGAAATCAGAGATAAGAAGGGAGTAGAGAATCAAGTTGTTGATCCTTTGCCAAGAATCCCTGATGCTAATCCTCTCTCTTTTGACTCTGAAATCAAAGAATAGTTTGCTAATGAACAGTTGCTAGCCATAACAGCAGCTGTTAATGCTACAAGTACTGTAGCAGAGGTGCCCTGGTATGCAGACTATATCAATTACTTGGTTAGCCATGTGATTCCTGAGGATTTTAATTCACAACAGAGAAAGAGGTTCTTTCATCAAGCCAAACAGTATTTCTGGGATGAACCTTTTCTCTACAAGAAGTGTCCTGATCAATTGCTCAGAAGATGTGCTGCCAATGAAGAAATAACTGATATTCTGTAGCATTGTCATTCTTCACCCTGTGGAGGACACTTTGGAGGTGCTAGAGCTGCTGCTAAGGTTCTTCAAACAGGTTATTTCTGGCCCTCTATTTTTAAAGATGCACATGATTTTGCTAAGAATTGTGATAGACATGAAATGCCTTTAAACAATATTTTAGAAATTGAATTGTTTGATGGTTGGGGTATTGATTTTATGGGACCATTCCCACTTTCCTTTGGTAATCTATACATTCTGGTAGCAGTTGATTATGTGTCTAAGTGGATTGAAGCAGATGCTCTTCCCACTAATGATGCTAAGGTGGTGCTTAATTTTCTTCAAAAGAACATTTTTACAAGGCTTGGCACACCTAGAGCTATCATTAGTGATGAAGGCACTTACTTTTGTAACAAACTAATGGATGGCATGCTGGCCAAATATGGAGTGAAACATAAGGTTGCCACAGCATACCATCCACAAACAAGTGGTCAAGCTGAACTCTCTAATAGGGAAGTCAAGAGGATTTTAGAAAAACTGGTTAATCCTTCAAGGAAAGACTGGTCTAATCATTTGGATGATTGATGCTCTTTGGGCATATAGAACAGCTTTCAAAACACCTCTTGGCATGTCCCCTTATAGATTAGTTTTTGGAGAAGCTTGTCACTTGCCCATTGAATTGCAACATAAAGCTTTTTGGGCAACTAAGAAGTTGAATTTTGATTTACAACAAGCTAGTAGAGCCAGAATGTTGCAACTCAATGAACTTGAGGAATTGAGAAATTTTTCTTATGAAAATGATGAATTGTACAAGAAAAAGAAAAAAGCTTGGCATGATGCCAAGATTCAGAAAAGAGAACTCAAGGAAGGTGATAAAGTGCTTTGTTTTAACTCTAGATTAAAACTCTTCCTTGGGAAGTTGAAATCTAGATGGTCTGGCCCATTCACAATTTTAAAAGTTTATCCTTATGGATCTGTTGATTTGAAAAATGAGGAAAATGGAAATGAATTTAAAGTGAATGGCCAAAGAGTTAAACTGTATTTAGGATGATCAGTGCCTAGCACTAAAGCATCCACCTCCTTGAGTGGCTCTCATTGAAAATGCATTTTTGTCAGGCTGAGGACTCTTAAACCAAGCGCTACTGGGAGGCAGCCCAGGTTCTAATTTTCTTGTTTTAGTGTTAATTTTAAGTTTCAGGAATAAAATGTGGGAGATTAATTGGAGTTGTTTTGAAATTCAGGGATTGGAAGTGATTTTGTGAAGGGAGTTATTTCTGGTTGCATTGCAGTGTACGTGGTAGCACCAGCCACCAGCCGTAGCACTGGCTGGTGGGTAATATTTGAGTTTTTGAAAAAGAAAATATAAGACAGAAGGAAGTGATGCGCTGGCACAAAAAAGCACCTTCATGCGCAGAGAGCAGTTGTGCTTAGAGATACGCATGCGTCAGCAGCAGCGCGTTGTCTCATCCATCAAATCCACCATCATGACATCCCGCTCTTCTATCCACCTCAAACACTCAACCGTCTCGCACACCATAACCTCCATTAACTCTTCTCTCTTCCCCATAACCGTAGCACAAACCCCAAAATTCTACACCGTCATTTTCTCTCACCGCATTAACCTAAAACCATTCAGTTCTCATCATCTATAAAACCACTCCATTGTCCTCATCACTCACCACAATTCGTTTCTTCATTTCCAAAAGGCTAACACAGAAACCTTCACTTGCTGCGAACCCTAACTTTCAAATGGTTCCCAAAACAAAATCCCCAGGTTCTAAAGCCCAGAAAAGTTTCCAGTGCTGCAATGAATGCTACCACAGCATCGTCCCCAGCTGCTAAGATAGCAAGCCCTGTTAAAGCCACCCCAACACCGGTTCTAGCACCTGCTACTTTCCAGTTGCCTCCTAAGTCAACGTGGACAAGGAAGAAAGTCTGTGCAAATCGGCCACCAAGAAGAAAGAGATTGCTGACTGAGGAGGAGGAAGATGAATATGAAGAAGAGATCCATGTGCCTATGGCACCAGCTCCAAAGGACTTCCCTCCTGCAAAGAAGAAAAAGTGATCCCACCCTTTTTATATTTTGCAATTCTTATTTCTGTTCTTATGTTTGTGTTTTGTGTAGTCAGTGCCCATCGCTAACTTAGTCACTTGACAGTGAGGACACTGTCATTGATTAAGTTGGGGGTGGAGCAGCTGTTTTTGTTATAAAGTTCAACGAAATATGTTTAAGTTCTGTTTATGCTGCTATTTTATTCTTGTTTCCTGTTTTTTCTGTTTTACTGTATAATTTCTGTTAGTATAATGCTAGCATAGCAGTAGTAATATAATGTTATGTGTTTAAGTGTTTATTGTGTGTATTCAGTGTTGTTTAGTATAGTTTGTATGCTGTCACAGTAGTAAAAAAAAGAATGAAATGTTTTAGCTTTAAGTATTAGGGCAGAACCTGATGAGGATAACCAGAATCTGTGTAGACTTAAAATTCTGATTGAAATAGTCTAGCCCTTTAGTTTACACTTAGCTCTTGTGCTTTAGAAGTAAGTGTAGGCCTTACTTGAGTGGAAGTTAGGTGAAAACTTAGCTATGACTGAAACTGCCTGGAATTTGATAGAAACTGCATGTAGGGTCTAAGCCAAGTTTGGAGGTAGCCCTTTAGTAGTTATCTCTTGTGCTAGCAAAGTCAAAAACATTGTAAAGAGAGTGCACACTTGCAAAAGAAAAATGAAAGTCAAAACCAAAAAAGTTGCATTCTTGCAACAAGGGTGGTTCAGCTGCTGTGGAGGGAGGCTGTTTTGTGGCGACACCATTACAGTTTCAATCAAAGCAGTGGTCAAGCTATCCGAAAGCATAAAAAAACAAAGAGGTGTGCATCACTCTAAGTTAAGTTCAATTCAAAGTGTAAATGCAGTTGTATTCAATGTATATCTTAGGAAGAGCTACCCTTGTAGAAATCACTGTAAGCCTTGCTTGTAGCTATTGAGAAGGAAGGGCAATGTAGGAAATTCTAAGTGGGATCCGAAGCCAAGCTTAGTAAGTGTTGAAACCTATGAAAGAAGTACAAGAGAGCACACACACACACTCATGCTAGAGGGAAAAAGCTATGATTTCATGAATTGCTAAGGTGTTCTTAATGTGTGAGTCTGAGGGGAAAGCCTTAAGAAAAATAAAGCTGTCAAAAATCTGTTTTAATTGCTGTTAACTGCTGTTGTGCTGTGTACCTTACTGAACTGCAACTGCTGTGTTTTCTTTGTAGTGCTGTCTATTTGTTTTGTCTTTGTGCTATCATTACTTCAGGACAAGCAATGGTTCAAGTTTGGGGGTGTGATAACTCACAGAAAAGTGAGTTATTTATGCCAAAACAAATAAGAATTAATGCTATCCGGAAGTAATTAATGTAAATAAATATGTCTTTTGTCAATATTTAGTTAGGAAAGCGTTTAATATGTCAAAAGGGTATTTTGGACACACTTGGTGCCTTTTTGTTGGATTATACGGGTGCATTTAATGTGCAGGATTTTTGGTTCAAATGTTGTGGCGATGCTATGGCAGCACCGAGGTAGCTGAGGACGTGTGCAAAAAGAATCAGAGTGGTATCGTGTGACACAATGAAGAAAGAGGTATTTTGTCCTTTGTGAGCATGTGCAGCATGACAGCGCATTAATGGGCCACAAAAAGACAAACTGTCCTTGATTTTAAGGTTGGCAGCACTATACTCAATTTGCATTGGCCGAAATTGGTACTTCAAGTGAGAGAATATACTATAAAAAGGGCACTTTAACCTAAAAAGGGTACACAATTCCTTCTGCACATAGTACACCTTTCAGATAGTACACCTTTTAGTGCTGAAGCTCCATTTCTGAAGCTGGGAACGCAGGATCAGCAGCACAGATCTTCATCTGCACAGCACAGAGAGTCTGGAGCAGATCTGCAACATCTGAAGCTTATTTTGAGCTTCATTTCAGTTGTATTTTCTGAATATCTCTGTATACTCTGTTTTAGTGTTATATCGGTTTTCATGGCTTTGATTATGGTAGCTATGTTCCATTTTGTTATGTTTAAGCTCATTATGAGCTAAACTCTTATATAGTCAAGACTATGGTGACGTAATTATGAGATGTTGATGTTTAAATATGATTAATGCTTGATGCTTCATTAATTTGCGTGAGTTAATGTTATACATCCTTTTTAAACTTGATCAATTTAATTAGGGTAGCGTGCTTCTATTTTTGAAAAGAAATTGAAATGTTGATTTCGCAAATTAATATAGTTTGCAAGGCAATAGCAATATTATCTTTTCCTAGTGAAGGATAGGAATATGAAGCTAGGGCTATAAGGTGATCTGAATCATGCTTTTCACCCTATGGAATGAACCTTAATGGGAGCTTAGGAATAAGGAAACCTTAACAACATTCTGTTTTAGGATAGGAATATCCACACTCATTCTGCGCACTGAATGCTATCATTGCATTGATCACAGCACTACATCAATATTGATTAATTACAGATCCTTGTCTTGGCTATACTCATCTTTCTGATCTTACCCTTACTTTTTATTGTTTTTACTGCTACTCAACCTTTGTTTTAACTGTTGCACAACAATGAATTTTTACCATGCTTTTACATTTACTTTTTACTCATTAAACCAAGTGCTAGAAAGTAGAGTTATTTATTGAATCTCAATCCTCGTGGGAACGATCTTTCTTATCACTTTATTACTTGTTAGACTGTGTATACTTGCACACGTTTTTGCACAACAGCGACCTTGTATTTCGGCAGTCAACTATAGTCGATGCAACATGCAAATTATCTCAAAACCTGAAATGCCCAATTTTCTTAATAGATGTAATTATTAAGGGTGCATTCAAGCTGAGCACTTAGATAGAGCGAAGATCCATGATCTGGTAAAGCAAGCCATATAGACAGGGAAACTCAAAGCACTAGTTCGACTCTCACCACAATTTACTTAATAATTTGTATGAGGAGGACATAGGCCTCCAAGTGTAATTTCCATGTTGAATAAAGAGAATCAACTGTTTCCCAAAGCTAAAATTTCAATTTAACTTTCAGTGAGGAAGAAGGAAGAAACAAATACTAATAGTATTTCACAAGTTTTTTGTGCTTATTTTCCCTTTTCCTAAAGACGCCCTTATTCAGAAATTCTACCCTAGAATGATAAATACCTAATTCTGATTCTAAACGAAAATACAGTCAATCTAGATTAGTGTGGTTTCTTCCACGACCAAATTCATCATTTCTGATGCTTCTTCCAAGAAAAACCAAAGAAGTAGGATTGAAATTGAAGAACTTCTAAGACATGAGTTTGTATACCGTTGTTTTCTGGCATGATAAATGTAGGGAACAAAAAGAAATTGAGCGTATAGATACTAACAATGTCATGTGATAGACGCTCAATTACTAATCACGCATCCTTCTCCATGGAATATAAATTTCATGCAAAAATACAAAATATAAAAATTTCTTTTTTAAAATTTTTTTTCATCCCCAATCCTACTTCATGTGGTTGTGTTGGGAAACACGAGTAAGGTTCAACTGGGTGGTGTCAAACAACGACACTAATTTGATTGGGTTGATTGTATAGTGTCATACAACCTCACTAAACCTACTGGATTTATTGGGTGGAGTTGAACAACCACACTTATTGGTTGGGTTGGAAGATTGTGCAGTACTAGGAAATTGCATAGGAAGCTTAGGCTCACAAGCAGTCTTATAAGGCTTACTGAAATTGAAGAGTGCATAACCTTTGTCCCAAACCAGACATTCTATCATGAATAGCTTGCGACATCCACCAACGCAATCCAAGATTATGGTCAAAAAAAATGAGTAAATCCAACATAAAATATAAAACATATATAGATCCATAAAACATAAAAATATATAGCTATTGTGTTAAACCCTAAAAAATATCAACAAAACCTTATAGAGAATCTGAATCAAGAGAACTAACCTTACCAAGAAAATGCAGCACAAATCCACTAAGAAATGACGCATTCGCTCTTGAACACGCTAGTGTCGTCCCTATAAATGGTAAGGGTTGTAGGGTTTTCTTTTCCTTTCTTCACTGTCCTAGTTTTTCACTGAGCAATCTTATTGCTCTTTTTCATTTTATTTCTTTGACTTGACACCATCGTGTGTGATGGACGACGCGACCTCCTCAGGTGGTGATCTTGTCTTTTTGTCCTTGGATGATGAGTCATTTGAGGCTATAACCTTCTCGTCGTTGCACGAAGGCGTGGGGTTAGCGTCTTCGACGGCACTGGGTATTGCAACGGTGGAGTCTGTGCTTGCTCGGGGTAGTTCCATTGCCTCTTAAAAGTACTTAAATGAGATATAGAAGATTTTAGCGAAGCATTTTGGTCTACAGGTTTTTATTCCCAAAGAGAAGTGGTGGTTCTATGGGGATGCTTGTCAACACCCTGATTTTTCCTTTGGTAGACTTTTGTGGTGGATCTTTGCCTCCTCCTGATGTTGTTTAGGAATCACGACCCAGCTCGGTACATTGACACTCTTATGTTGGTTCTTTGTTGTAATAATTTAGAGGTCGAGAAAGTTAATAGTAAGTGCTCATTTCTTTGCTTGTTATTTTCATTGATAGTAGACTTCTATAAATATGAAAATTTCTCTTTTTCACAAAGCCTATAAGGCGGCTGGGCCAGTTTGAGGGATTGGCGTCGTAGCTACCTCAGAATCGTTTGGAGGCACTCAAGATTGGGCGTGAGTCAGGTGGAGATGTTGCTTCATCGCCTTCGGTATCTAGTGTCAGGTGTGATTTTGGGAATGATGTCGTCGCGGCGGCCATGCCATAGGATCCTGCCCCAATGAGTGTCGACGATGGTGGCTCTTTAGATCTCATTGTTTCTGAACCGGTTGACTTAGCCACTTCGAGCGCTGTTGTTGAAGAGTCAGTTGGCTTGTTGAGCTCGAATGCTATTATAGAGGAGAAAGAGGATGTGGAGACCTCTATTGATGATATTTCTATAGGAAGCCCCTGGCCTTTTCTGGGAGTGGTAGCTCCTTTGCTAGTTGGAGTCCAAGCGAGAGGTTCGTCGTCTATGGCAGATGGTGAAGGATGCTTCGCGTGATCATGTTGCCCAGTTACGCTTTCACATTCATCATTCGGAGACCAAGCTTTTGGATAAGAATACCAAGTTGGAGTATGCTGAGAATATGGATGCTTTGATGTGGGAGGCCGAAGTAGTTAGAATGTACTCTGCAAAGGAGATTGATGAGCAGGAAGCATTGTATCTTCTAGAATGTTACTCTTTAGTCCTTCAGAGATGCACTATCAAGAGTTGGATAAACTAAAATCGATAAAACGATTAAACATAATACCTTGAAATGATCATTTTATAATCAAAATACAGTTCGATACAAAGGGAAATATCGTTTGGTCATCATAATTAGTCATCCGGTACATAAACATCCAACAAGTGCATATCCTAATGTCTAACTCGGTTCATAAACTGAACTTGAAGTCATAAATGAAAATCAAAGACTATTAGCAAAAACATTGCTAATCTCTTCATCATGATGACCCTCAAGCATTAGGGCCCTTGAACCTGAACTGTAACCTCTTTTTACTTTCATCCATGAATCTGAAATCAACAAAACATAAGGGGTGATATACTATCTCAGTGACTTTTATCGTGCCCCCTTATCAAAATACTCTGGCACACACTTAGGGAATCTGACCCCCCGATCAAAAATAAACCGGGTAACATTACTCAAGCCATTTGGACGAGCTCATGACACCCAGTGACAGATCCAAAAAAAATTAATTGTGGGGGCAAAAAACAGCCTATAATATTTTTAAAAAAAATATTGTAAATTTTTAAAAAATACATAATTTCATTATAGAAAAGTCCTAAAATACCTAAATTTCAACAAATTACATAGCTAAAAAGGTAAAATTGGTACTTTAATAAAGTAAGTATTGATCCAATTTCAATACGGTATAACAAATAGTACTATTTTAACAAATTAAATATAATATTAGTTTATATACATGTCATTGGTTTGTCTCTAGTGTATTAGTTGGGTCATGTGGAGTCAACATAAAAGATAAACAAGGGTCAACATATTAAAATACCCTATTATTGGTTGAAAAAAGAGCAAAGAGTGGGGTCAGCTGACCCCAATATGCTCAACGTGGATCCGTGGCTGATGACACCCACCCCAATCACATCCTCCGTTCTTTAATCATTTATACGTTGCACTTATATATGTGCTACTGTCGTCATCTCACACGCGTTTTCGTTCAAAACGAGTCATTTTAACAAAACCACAAAACGTTCGGTAAATCCATCAATCCGTACATTAAAAGACAATCGAATTATAATAAAAAGATACAACATAATAGTTATTGAGTATGGTTCCTAGGGTTCAACCATAGTTATTTCTTTTCAAACAACAACAACAAAACCGAACGATGCATTACCACAAACAGTCTATAAAACAATTTTCAGCAAACATACACAATCTTTGAGAAATTATTTAACCCATCAAACGGTAACGAAATTCGAAAACGACCCTCTACGAAAAGCTTAAGATGTTTAATTTCTGAAAAATATTTTTACTTCTCAAAATCTTGAGCCATTTAGTACAGTTTCACAAAACAAACTGACGTGTTCTAAAACGGGACAGATTCTGTGTTCCAACTTAAGACAGATTTTAAAAGATCAAGATTTAAATGACACAAAAGTTAAGTTCACACTGAAGAAAATTGAGTCTAGTTTACAATGAAGCAAGAACCGTTCAAAAAGGAGTTCAAATGAAAACGTTATACACGAAATATTGAACCTATACACAGAATTGTCCCAGAATTTTGACCTAACTTGTAACATCAATTTCTCCAACTATACTCGCCCAAACTCAATAAAACCAGTGCCAAAATGAATAGCATCAAGTCTAGTTTCCAAGAAGATAAACCACACGAATTTTGGATCACCAGAGCGTTCACAATTTCAATAAAACCGAACTTGTATCCAGAATTTTCAAAACAGCATTCTTAACACCATAAATTGCATCAATTATCACAAAATTCCAGAAACAACACACATTAACATTATATTCAGTTCCAAACACAAATTTAAATGAAACCACAAGAATAAATTCGAAGAACTCACCTTAATATGCAAAGAAGAGTTTCACAAACCAACAATCAACAACAACAAAACACCCAAAAATCGATTATTTGAGCTCCAAGAAGCAACCCACGAGCTCCAAAACCCTCCAAACAGCTTCCCAACTCTAACACTAAGGCTCCTAGCTCAACATTTAAGTAGGAATTGAAGAACTTAAAGGGAGAAGATATGAAATCAAAAACTGTTTCAGTAGGATTTTTGAAAAACATTTAAGTTCTCACCTCTAACTTCCAAAACCTCGAAAATGAATCTTGAAATCCCAGATCCTACTTCAATCATCTATCACAGGCTTTCTTCTACCCATTTTTCATCTCTTAAGCTATGATTCTCTCTTCCATTCCAACATTCAACTGGATTTGTGGTAACAAAAAGGGATTTTTCTTCAAAATTCTCTTTTGGGGTTTGAGTGGGTTTATATTCTGTTTATGGATGAATGAGAATTGTGAGGGATGGTGGAACATGAAAGTGGAATAATGTGAAAATGAAGCTGAAATAGAGAACAAAAGAGTACTTCAGCTCTTCACTCTCCCTTTTCTCATTCTCTCTCTCTCTCTCTTCTCTCCCTCAATTCCTTTCTCTCTTTTTTTAATTATATGAATTGTATTAGAGGAGAGTGAAGAGTCTTCTGGAGGGAGTTTTTTTTTTTGGTCAATCATGCAATATTTCATTGATATCGGGCAAGGCCACAGAAACATTACACATAGTGTGAACTACAAGTTTACACATGAAGCATTCATAGGTCCTCTAACGGACATACCATATCAGGTCTAATGCTAAGCTCTAAAAGATTACATTAAGCATATGTGCCGCACCTGAGATAATCTAGTTTCAACTAAACTAATTAAAAGCGCATAAATAAGACTAAACATACACGCACCCTAATACAACCTACTGAAACCAACAATCAAAACCACAAAGCAGGCCCTTAACCATCTTCACCGCCAGATCAAAATCAATTTCGCAGTCCGCATTCGTTGACCATTATGCACCATCGAGAGAACACAAGGTACCACACAGAGAAGCAAGGCGCTGTCCTACGCAATTGGATTTGGAGGAGACGCGGAAAGTCCAGAATCTCCCCGGATTTGAAGGCCAAATGGCCCCGAGGACAGTGTTTGAACCTGTGTCATACCCTAATTTTGTCCGGCTTGGAACAAAACCTTAATTTTCCACAAAAAGCAATAAATTATGAAGTGAAGCATCATTCTGAAGGATGTGAAGAACTATGAGCATGCATTTTTGGGTTCTAAAAGTCATTTCAGCGCTTTTAAAATCATTTTTAGGATTGGAATGCCTTTTGGAGCAAAATTAGGGTTTTTGGGCAAAAGGGGTATTTTGGTCATTTCCAAAATTAAGCAATTTCTCACCAAAAATCATTGTTCAATCTCAGAGGAATTTATTTGGATCTAGATGATTTGGGTTATGAATTTTTGTTCGCATGCATGCATGATTTTTGGCATAAAATTCAAATTTTAAGCAAAAGGGCAAAATGGGAATTTCCATCAAGGTGAGGTCTCAAATCAATTTTGGGAAGGGTGATATCATGGAATTTTGGGCCCAATCATTGATTCCTAGGACATGGCCCAAAGTGGCATGATTTTTATGGAATTATCTAGAAAAGAATAATAAAAAATGGTGAAAATAAAGAAGTGTCCCCAATAAGACAAAATGTACTATTTTTCTTGACAAGCTTGCAAAACTTGGGCACCAAGGCCTCATTTGTTCCGAATTTTCCAGCTCATTTTCACCTCATTTTGTGTTTCCTCATGCCCTTGATCCATGTGAGTTGTATTCCTAGCCATTGATTAAAATTCTAGATCAAATCCTAGGCTACAACTTTGTGTAGAATGACCTAGGTGCCCTCAACAATTTTTTGTGCAACAAAAACTCATAATTTTTGTGTATGACCAGCTATTCCTCACTCATTTGTGTTTTCTCCTTGTCCCTAATCCATGTGCATTGCAATCTTGGCCTTTGATTCAAATTCTAGCTCAAATCTCAATGGTTTGCAAAAGCACAATGTCCTATATACCCTTAATTTTGCACCTCATATAAAACCCAAAATAAGAGACCATGGGGGAGACGCTCATTTTTTTACCCTAGCACCCAAATCTCTCCTCTCTTTCTCTCATTCCTTCGAAGCAACCAGCCACCATACCCATATTCTTTTCTTCAAAATTCTTCCAAAAAATCAACCATCAAACCTTGTTTATTCTTCATCCTTTCAATAAATCTACTTCTAAACTTGCATAATCATCAAAGTTTCATCAAAAACCATCAAGAATCAAGCATTTGCGAAAGGTTCAAGAGGTTCTTGTGGTGTTCTTCAAGTGTTCTTGCTTCTATTCTCTTTCCTTCTTCATTTTCTAGCTAGATCTAGAGGTAAGCTCACTAACCCTTGCATTTTCTTTAATTTTCATCATGTAATCTCTCTTCTATTCCTCTTTCCTTCTTGAAAGAAGCTTTGAGGACTCATTTCAAACATTATTGGACAAGGACATTGGGAGCCTTGGGTGTTTGAGATGAGTCCTTGGCCTTGAAGGAAAGATTCTTGTGTTTTCTCATCATTCTTTGCATTTCTACCTCATTTGCATGATTTTGGTGAAATAAAACCTTGTTTTCCTACCTATTTTGCTTCGGCCATAGCATGGATTTTAGGGTTCTTGTGTTCATTTTGTTCATTTCATGATTTTAAGTTGAATTTTGGCTTGATTTTGGTGTTGGGTGCCTCGGGTTGTTGCTTCAAAACCTAGGGTTTTTGTTGCCTTTTTACTTCTTTGATTTTGTGAAGAATAAAATACATGATATGCTTGATGCTTACTTTAGAACATGGCATGATGATCTAGGGTTTAGTCTTGTGAATTGTTTCATGTATTAATTGTGAATTTTAGCATGAAATTTGATGGTGATTTGTGCTTAGCATTGCTTCGGCCTTAGGCCACTTTTGTGCATATTTTGTGCTTGAAAACGTGTTGTTTTGATCTTGTGTGAATAAATGCAATTGTGCAATTGTGTTTTTACCCTTTTACCTTTTTACTTTACCATCTCATTAAATAATTACCATTTACCTCATGCATTTTTACTCTACCATTTCATTAACTTCTCACTCAAACTTTTTACCACTTGTAAATTTGCATAAAAAAATCCCAAAACATTTCAATCATTTGCATTTTAAACTTTTACTATTTCTCATTTAAAACCCCAAAACATTTTTACCACTTCTTACTCAAAACATTTTCAAACTTTGCATTTCACTTATTTGCATCATCTATGCGACACCTTGCATGCTTGCACACACATTCACTCATACTTGTATACCATGCATAATAAATGCTCATGCATTCTTGTATGCTCATGCATTCTCTTGTATACTTATTCATGCATTCTCTTGTATGCTCATGCATTCACATGCTTGCTTAATCATGTATCATCGCTCACATGTTCATTCATTAAACCTAGAATACTCTATGCCTATGATCAATTGTGTTCACTTGTTCTTGATGCCATTCGAATGACTTGATTTAATTGTGTGCCCTTCCTTCCACTAGTATGTATTCTTAATGAAGACGTAAGCCTACTTTTCCGGTTGTAGCATAGAGTCATTAAGGTATATGCACCCCTTTGAGATTGTTGCCCGTCCCGTAGCAATTCTCACACACACACACAATTGTCTTGAGAACTTTGTCTTGCATCCTCAATAATTGGATCTCTTGATTATATTGGCATGTTTAATCTTGGTTAATAATCAACATGTTTATGATTGCTTGATTGGTGAGTATGTTTGAATCTTGTTCACTCATGGTTGCATTTGGTTATGGACTTGGAATTGATTGAATAATGTTCTACTTGTTTTCCAAAACCCATTTTCTAAACTCATTTTCAAACGCTCCTTGCTTTGCGAAAACATTTTCTTCCTCCATTATATAAAACAAATTGTCATTGATGATCACTCGCGCTGTTGCCGTTTGGATCGTTAATGATGATTGTATTTTCAAAAAAAGAGTTAGTAGTGAGGCCATTCTAACCGTTGTTGTTCGGTCTTCACGAACGCTCACCCAATTGCGAAAAAACTCTTAAGCCGTTTTCAGACGCAAAAGCCGAGAACTACGTAGCTTTGATCCCTCAACCCAGTGAGGGTACGTAGGAGCGGGTCCGTCCCGTCAAGCACCCTTTTAAAAAAAATCTTTGTTTTGTTTCCACTTTTCAAGGATAACAAAAATATTCCTGTCTTCCGTTTTCAATAAAACGATTTTTCAAATAAAAAAAAAAAAGAAAAGAAAAGAAAAGAAGTAGAACAAATCGCTTTCAACTCAAACCTTTGTCAAACCACACATCGAGTTAATGGTTCCCTTTCAGTAGAAAGGACGTATGGGATGCTAATACCTTCCCCATGCGTAACCGACCCCCGAACCTACATCTCTGATTTCGAAAGACCACTCGCTTTTTCCAAAAAAAAAAGGGTTTTTCCGATGTTTTCCCAAATAAATATTGGTGGCGGCTCTACTATTTTTCACGTTGCAAAACGAGAAGTCCCAAACAGGATTTTTCGGGCGCAACAACCTGTAGAACCAGAAATAAGGGTAAATCAAGCCAACAGATAGCAGATATCGAAAACCAGACCATAGATCAAAATCTTGTCCATCTTCACTGTCCAAACTTTAGAGACAAACTGTAGCCAGAAAAATAGCTCCACCAAAGAGGAAAACCAGAGGCTCCACAAAGATGCACCGCAAAATCCCACGAAGTTGGTGTAGGAGGAGAAGCGGAAAGTCCAGGGTCTCCTCGTATTTGAAGGCCAACTGGCCCCAAGAATAGAGCGATGAACCATCAGAACCGAAAAAGTTGAAGGCAGAGGAAGATTTAAGACTACAGCTCGCACAAAGTGAGAAGGTGACAGACAGAGGGATGGACACGGTGGTAACAGAGGTAGGGAGGGTCGCAAACAGAGGGTGGGAGGGAGAGCTTGCTAACAGCCGAACCGACGGGAAAGGACGAGAGCTATGTCCGGGGGATCTGGCGGGTCGAGCGGATCTGGAGCTGATGACATATTTTAGTGGTGAGTATTGGGGTGGATCATGGGCTTCTTGGGCTAAGAATAAGTGGTACTCAGTTTTCTATTTGCCCCCTCATATATTTCTAATCCCACACTTAATCAATTTCTCATTCTAATGAAACATAAAGAATTAAAATAACTCACTAACACAAACAATCATTAAACTTCATCAACGTATAAGATGCACAGCTAAATATATTGCTCAATTACACTACAAATAAAGCGAGTATTCCAACACATATCAATTAACTAAATACCACAAGGTAATGTCTAAAGCACTCAAGTCATTGCTTTGGGTCTTACTAAACAAATAAAACAATTGGAATCAATTCGAACATCTAACATGTATATTAAATAAAGCTATAACATGGTAATACTCAAAGTAATTAATTTAATTACTTTGGGTATTACACTTTCACCTGAAGGCGACGATTTTAAGCGTCAGGTACAATTGGCTTTGGCTGAGAAGGGTCAGTTGGAAGGTGTATTGAAGCGAGCTTGTCAAGGGATACCTGAGCTCGAGGATTTGAGAGGGTATAATTCCCGAGTGGTGCTAGAAATAAAGGATCACTCTACTCAACTGGCTTCGCTCAAAGAGAGACACCAAGCATTCAAGAGGGACGTGATTGGTATAAGCAGATTCTTGACCCCAATCCCAGCGTGCCGTTGAGGTTGACTGAATTTAGCTAGTCCCCAACATGAGGTGAGCAAAGAGGGTAACCTGGTGGATATCTTTGGATGTTTGCATCTTTGCCCTTTTGTTTAATTTGGACATTATGTTCCTCGGTAGACCTACACGGCTAGTTCTATGTAATTACTATCGGTGTAATGTAATGGTTTTTGCTTTGGGGAAGCTCCCAATGTATATAATGTTTTAATCTAACTTTGTACTTATTCGACCTCTTGTCTTTTGTTGATTGTCATTACTCATCTGGATCTTTTTTCTTTTGCCGTGGCTTTTCCATTTTTTTCTGTTTGTCCTGGGCCTCTTTTCTGACTTCGTTTATGTTTTTTCCTTAACCCGTTTGGTCCAAGAAGGTGTAGCGATCATTCATTTCCACACCTTCTTGGAAGGTGGTAAGATCAACTAGCCTTCGGTGCTCCTAGCTCCAAGGTTGTGAGAAAGGTCCTCTCCTTCAAGAACCATGGAGAATCCTCATGATCAACCTCACTCTCTCATATGCATGTACTTGCCACTTCTCACCTCTCACTAGGTTTCTCTCTAGGCTTTCACTTTACAAAAATGAAGAAATGAAATTATTCATCAAGAGTTCTCCCTAATTACACTAAGGGATAAGTTATTTATATTATTGACTTATTGGATCCTAGGTCCACAATTATAAGAAAGGCCTTTAGCCACAAAAACTAGTCTAGGCTGTAGCCCTTCTACTCAAAGTCACATGGCAAAAATGAAAGTGTCTTACAAATATACAATTATTAAACGAAAACAAAGTATAGGAAACACTAGGTCCAAGCTTCATGTAGGCTCACATTAGGAAGTCAGCACCTCTACTAAGGCTACGAAAAAGATGCAGCAAAGACTTCGCGAAGGTGACTGTTAGCCTGTAATTTCGACAGGCTTCATTGAAAATGGTCAACAAGGCCTGACTTATATTTCGACAAAGACCAAATTATTTCGACAGAGAAAATGGTCATGCGCAAGGTAAACTCGACAAGCTTCCGGGGAAGCAAGAGCAAGAGAGAGGAAAATGGACACAAGCTTTCGACAGACAGAAAACAGAGCAGTTATGCGCTGAAGACTAGCAGTTGGTCGAAGCGTGATAAAGCGGTTCTGGTCGAAAGTAGGAGTAGCAGTTATTAATTTTCAAATTTCTAGGCAGTTACTTAGTTCAGTTTTTCCCCCTCTTTTCCTTTGTATAAATAGTAGTTTCTGAGAAGAAACAGAGGTCGCAAATCACAATACACAACCCGATTCCTGAAACTCTAACTTCCAAGCCAGAGCGAAAAACGAGTGGAAGAATCGCTGTACGTGATCGTGTACCACTTTTACAATTCAATGCAATTTATTTGTCTTTTCTTTACAATTCACGCACCATTTACTGCTTCTTTTCTTTTCAATTCTGTTAATCATTGCAAATCGTCCCCTTTTCTACATTTTCTGAAACACAAACCACGCGCAATTCAAAGGCAATTGCTTTGAGATTTTTCTAGTTTGATCTCACAAACCTTCTAATAAAACTAGTGATTGTTTGCTAAAAACACCAGCAAACAAATTGGCACGCCCAGTGGGACTTTGCCTTTGATTTTGTTCATTTTCGTACTCTCTTATTTGTATTCGCTGTTGTATGCACTTAAGAAGTGGTAAAATGGTTCGTTCTAGTACGAATAATGCGTCTAGTTCCAACCCTGTGGTTTCACAAGGGCAAGGAACAACAATGGATTCTGCGAGCATTAGCGCAGAACCATCATCGTCAACAACCGTTCCTTCATTATCAATGACTAATGTTGGTTCGACGCAGTCAGAAATGGCATCTTTGCCTATGTCTCTGCCGTTAAGAGCAGGGCTTCATAGCCCTTACATGGCAATGGGAAACGGTTTAGACCCACGTTTGAATAACGTGCATCTACCCCCATTTCCTTTGGGAATGTATGGCATGCCTACTGGAATGCCACATATTTCGACCTTTTCCCCTACACATGTCTCTTCTGAGAGTGTATTTGGTCGGAATCCCCCAGCATTAACCAATACGTCTTTGTTGGCCTTAAGACAGCAAGTAGACGAGAGTAATCACGATATGGTTAATATGCTTACCCAACAAATTGGTACAGTTTTCAATCCATTGATTCAAAATACCAATAACAGTTACCAAATGTTGGCAAATCAGATGAGTAGGATTGCAGATTTCTTTGTGGCTCCAACGGTTAATAATAGGCAAGTTCCTATTATTGCGGGTAATGCGTCGCCAGTTAACCCCCAAGGAGCGGTTGCAGTCGAAGCGTCCACAATTGCAGGCGAACTACAAGGGGCAGTAAACCACGTCCCTGAAGTAGTTTTGGTAAATAGACACCAGAACGCTGATGAAGTTGTTCGACAAGTGCAACAACACAATGTTGGCGCAGAAAACAATATAGCTACTTTAGTCGAAACTATTTTGGCGCAAAATGGCCTTAACATAGGTTTACAAAGGCCTAACTTCGTATCACCATTATGTGAATACGTATTACAAACTGAGTTACCAAGGGGATGGAAAGTTCCCAAGTTTACTAAGTTTGGTGGTGATACAAATGAGTCCACTGTCGAACACATTGCTCGTTTCTTGACTGAGGCTGGGGACTTAGCACAAAATGAGAATTTGAAGATGAAATACTTTCCAAATTCTCTAACTAAAAATGCTTTCACTTGGTTCACGACCTTACCCCCTGGTTCTATGTTCACATGGGGGCAATTAGAAAAGGCATTCCATGCACAGTTTTACATGGGCCAGTCGAAAATTAGTCTTAAAGAATTGGCTAGTGTTCGGCGCAAAATGCCTGAAACTATTGATGATTACTTAAACAGATTTAGGCTGTTGAAATCTCGTTGCTTCACACAAGTCCCTGAACATGAGCTTGTCGAAATGGCTGCTGGTGGCCTTGATTACTCAATTAGAAAGAAATTAGACACATCTCATTTGAGAGATATGGCTCAATTGGCTGATAGAGTTCGACAAGTTGAAAGGCTTAGAGAAGAAAAATCTAGGTCGAATAGGTATCATAAAAAAGAAAAAGTGGCATATGTCGAAGAAGAATTCGACGTTACATATAGTAATGTCGAAGAAGAGGAGATAGACGTGGCTGAACTTAAGCCTGGTCCTCCTTATACCTGTAAATTATTAAGGCCTGCGAATGGGAATAACCCTGTAGAGCCTAAGAATGATAGATTTATGCCTAAGACTTATACTTTTGATGTTACTAAATGTGATGAAATTTTTGATCTTTTAGTAACTGATGGTCAAATATTAGTGCCTAAAGGCCTTAAAATACCAACTCTTGACCAAAGAAAGAAAAAGGGTTATTGTAAGTTCCATAATTTTTTGGGACATAACACTGACCGTTGTGTGCTTTTCAGGGATATTGTGCAAAAAGCAGTTGACGAAGGAAGACTCAAATTTGCTGATAAGAAAATGAAAGCTCCTATGCAGATTGATGTTGATCCATTGCCTAAGGCGGAAGCTATGTATTCTGAACCTGTCGAAGCTGATGTAGGCATGGTGGATGCTCAAATGGCAGACCCTCCTAAGTGTGTCAAGACTGCCACCGAAAAATTAAAAGGGTTTATGTATGCTGAAGGTAAGAAACAGGAAGTGACCCTAAAAGAATATGATGGGAAGATACATGCTGTGTATCCAAAGGCTGAGGAAGAATTGATAGATTTCCTCAATCGGTGTAAGTGGAATAACTCTGAAGTTATGCTTTGCCCAAGGTGCAGCGCTGTCTTCGACAAAGAAGCAGCTAAAGCTGTCGAAGGTTATCAGGATCAACAACAACGTAAAAGAAAATGGCTTGATAACAGGCCGAAATTTGACTTTGCAAAAGGAGATCTTCCTGGCTATAAGGCTAATTTGTCAACAAAGCCTTCAACAAGCAAACGACAATTTGCTAACGAGAAGTCCTCAGCGAAAGGGTATTTGAAGCTGTCAACAAATAAATCCTTTGTCCCAAGTGCTAGTGCTCCTGTCGAAGCGTGGGTGCCCAATAATCAACGTGCTAAAGCTGTCAAGCCAGATACGGATGCTGTTAAGTTTAATTATAAGAATAACTATAAGGGTAAGAACCTTATGACTAGAACACAGTGGCGAAGTTACCAAAGACAATAGAAGAAGAAGGCACACTTTGACATTAACAAGGTTCCAAGTCATTTGGCTAATAGTCAAGTTCCACGCAGCCTGATAGTGGCGAAGAGTGAGGTTCACAAAGCTGAAGTTGCCACAAAGAGGAATGCTGATGTTGCTAGTCATGTGTGTGCAGCAAATAAGGCCAAAGGCAAGGCTGTGGTAACAGAAAAGCCAAGAAGGCCTGCTCTTGAAAGAATATTTCCTCCATTGTCAACAGTGAAAGAAAAGAATGCTGATTTCGACATGGATGAAGACATGGAGTCTGATTTTGATGATTCTGAAGATGATTTCGACGTTGTTTGCAATGTGGTATCAATACTGCCTCTTGAGTACGATGTTATCACAGTACCAAATGATGTTGAAGAGGATTTTACAGAGGATATGGCTTATCATAAGCCAATGTGTTACTATGTGATGAACAATGGTTGTGTCGAAGACCAAATGGCTACCTTTGAGAAGCCAGATATGAGTATGCAAAACCACTTGAGACCCCTGTATGTCCAAGCCAAAGTCAATGGTGTTGGAATTAACAAAGTGTTAGTGGATGGTGGAGCTGCAGTGAATTTAATGCCACATGGTCTTTTGAAGAAGATTGGTAAGTTCGACACTGACCTCAGGCCACATAACATTGTCTTAAGCAACTATGAAGGCAAAACTGGCCATTCTTTGGGGGCCATTGAGGTGGACTTAATCGTTGGTTCCATAAAGAGGACTACATTGTTCTTAGTGATAGCCTCTAAAGCGAATTTTAATTTACTCCTTGGTAGAGAGTGGATCCATGGAGTTGGTGCTGTCCCTTCAACTTTGCATCAACGTTTAGTAATGTGGAAGGAAGATGGTTTGGTAGAGTATGTTGAAGCCGATCAGAGCTACTTCCGTGCTGATGTGAACCAAATTACCAAGGAAAATTTTGAGAAACAAATGGCGAAGATTGCGCCATGTTCATCTTCTAATGAGGCATATGTTCCTGCGGATAATGTTCTTGCCTCAGTTCATCTTGACCCAAATTATGGTTTTGTTTGGGAAAGAGAAATAATGGGAGATGATAGTGTTTATCCTGATGGTGTTCTTCGACCAACGGGGTGGAACACTGGTTCTTGAAAGTGTTCTTATGTCAGTGCCCAATGCATGGGACAAAATTACGGCTTATATGGCCGAAAACAAGTTTAAAGCGGCTATAGAGGCCGAAATTATTCAACAAACAATGGCTGTCGAAGCCAGTGAGTTACATGAAGAAAATGGCATAGTCATAGATGAAAGACTTGACTGCATTTATGATGATGATCCATTAGGTTTTGAAAAGGATCCTAGAGATTTGACAAAGCATATGCAAGCTCAAGACCCGTTAGAAGAAGTTGATTTGGGAAATGGCTCAATAAAAAGGCCAACTTATATTAGTGCAAATATTGATGCTTCTCTAAAAACCCAAGTCATCACATTGCTAAGGGAGTTCAAAGACTGCTTTGCTTGGGATTACGACGAAATGCCTGGGTTAAGTCGAGAAGTAGTGGAAATGCAATTACCAATTCGACCAGGGAAGAAACCAGTGAAGCAAGTGCCAAGAAGATTTGCTCCTCAAGTGTTGGCTAAGATCAAAGAGGAAATCGAAAGGCTATTCAGAAACAAATTCATCAGAACTGCCAGGTATGTCGAATGGTTAGCCAATATAGTTCCTATAATAAAGAAAAATGGGACTCTTAGAGTTTGCATAGACTTTAGGGATTTAAATAATGCAACTCCCAAGGATGAATACGCAATGCCTGTGGCAGAAATGCTAATAGATTCAGCAGCAGGATTTGATTATCTTAGTATGCTCGATGGTTATTCTGGGTATAATCAAATATTCATTGCTGAAGAGGACGTGTCGAAAACTGCTTTTAGATGTCCAGGGGCATTGGGTGTTTATGAATGGGTGGTAATGCCCTTTGGCTTAAAGAATGCTGGTGCTACATATCAGAGGGCAATGAATTCTATGTTTCATGATTTTATTGATGATTTTGTGTACGTGCAGGTGATTTCTTGGGTTTTATAGTGCACAAAAAAGGCATTGAAATCAATCAAAATAAGACTAAGGCAATTATGGAAACGAAGGCCCCTTCGACCAAAAAGGAGCTTCAGTCGTTGCTGGGAAAAATCAATTTCCTTCGAAGATTTATATCAAATCTAAGTGGCAAAACACAAGTTTTTTCGCCATTGTTAAGACTGAAGAAGGAAGAAGAGTTCAAATGGGAACCAATGCATCAAGCAGCCTTCGACGAAATCAAGTCTTATTTGATGAAACCACCAATTTTGTTGCCTGTTATTAAACACAAAGTGCTCAAATTGTATATAGCAGCTTCTGATAGAACAATAGGTAGCATGTTAGCACAAGAGGATGATAGTGGTGTCGAAAGAGCCATTTATTACCTCAGTAGGGTCTTAACTGATGCCGAAACGAGGTACACTCCTATAGAAAAGTTGTGCCTTTGTTTGTATTTCTCGTGTACAAAGTTAAAGCAATATATAAAACCAGCTGATGTTTCTGTTTATTCGCATTTTGATGTTATTAAGCATATGCTGTCGAAACCAATAATGCATAGCCGAATTGGTAAATGGGCTTTGGCTTTGTCAGAATACAACTTAACTTATCAACCTCTAAAATCAATTAAAGGACAAGTGGTTGCTGATTTTATAGTAGACCATTCTGTTGTCGAAGAAACATTAAGTTTTGTAGACGTATATCCTTGGAGGTTGTACTTTGATGGTTCAAGCCATAAACATGGAGTTGGGATTGGTATTTTAATAATATCTCCTACTAACATTCCAACGAAGTATAAGTTTAAAATTCGAGATGCTTGCTCCAATAATGAAGCTGAGTATGAGGCTTTAATAGTAGGCCTTGAAATTTTACTTGAGCTGGGGGCAAGTCATGTCGAAATAAAAGGCGACTCTGAGTTGGTTGTCAAACAATTGACAAAAGAGTACAAATGCATTAAAGAGCACCTTATCAGATACTTTGTTGTTGCCAATGCTTTGTTAAAAAGATTTGAGTCTGTTCACTTAGAACATTTACCACGAATTGATAATCAAGTGGCAAATGAATTGGCACAAGTTGCTTCAGGCTATAAAGTTTCAAAACAAATCCTGGAAGAGTTAATTGAAATAAAGGATAAGATCATTTCTAATGACTATTCTTCGTCACTATTGTCAACACCAAAAACTGGGGGGGCAACAAACGCAAACGAGGAACTAGTCGTTGTCGAAAAACGTCAATTTTTTGGTGACTTTGACTTAGCAGAAATTTTTGCTCTTGACAATATGACCAATAATGATTGGCGAAGGCCTATTGTGGAATATTTGCAAAATCCCACAAGAAATACCAATAAAAAGGTAAAATACAGAGCTTTAAGCTATGTGATAATTGGAAACGAATTGTTTAAAAAGACTCCTGGAGGAGTACTATTAAAATGTCTTAGTGAAAATGAGGCATATTTAGCAGTTTCTGATACACATAGTGGAGCATGTGGTTCACACCAAGTAGGCCACAAAATGAAGTGGTTATTATTTCGACAAGGAATGTATTGGCCAACTATGCTGAAAGATTGCATAGAATTTGCTAAGGGATGCCAAGAGTGTCAAAAGCATGCTGGGATACAACACGTACCTGCAAATGAATTGCATGCCATAGTCAAACCTTGGCCATTTAGAGGTTGGGCTCTAGATGTGATTGGAGAGATAAAGCCAACTTCGTCGAAGGGCCATAGATATATCCTTGTGGGAATTGATTACTTCACCAAATGGGTTGAAGCTATACCTTTAGCCAATGTTGATCAAGAAGCAGTGATAAGGTTTATTCAAAATCATATCATTTATAGGTTTGGAATTCCAGAAACCATTACTACAGATCAGGGATCAGTTTTCACTGGTAGAAAAATGGTAGAGTTTGCTTCTGAAATTGGTTTTAAGTTATTAACTTCGACACCATATTATGCGCAAGCCAATGGTCAAGTAGAAGCTGCCAATAAAGTTATTATTAATTTGATTAAAAAGCATGTTGGGCAGAAACCCAAAAATTGGCATAATACCCTTAATCAAGCATTATGGGCTTGTCGAAATTCACCCAAAGAATCTATCAACACTACTCCTTATAGGCTAACATTTGGACACGATGCAGTGTTGCCTGTTGAAATTTGTCTACAATCAACAAGAATTCAAAGACAGTGGGAGATTCCCTCTGATTATTATTGGAATATGATGCTTGATGAATTGGTTGATTTAGACGAAGAAAGGTTATTAGCTTTAGATATGCTTATTCGACAGAAAGAGAGGGCAGCTAAAACTTATAACAAAAAGGTTAAGTTTAAAGCCTTTGATTCAGGTGATCTAGTGTGGAAGGTCCTATTGCCTATGGATAAAAAAGATAGAGTCTTTGGTAAATGGTCCCCAAGTTGGGAAGGACCATTTAAAATTTTACAAGTTTATTCAAACGGCGCATATGAGGTCAAAGAGATTGGCGCTGATGAAAGAATTTTGCGTATAAATGGCAAATACTTGAAAAAGTATAAGCCAACGTTGCAAGAAGTTAAAATAACGCTAGAATAAAGATAAAGAAAGCGTAAGTACGTGGCATTCAAAAGAAGTTGTGATTGCCATATGAGCATTGTCAGAATTATAAGCAGAACGTTGAAGGCCACGTAATACACCAATATAGGAGTAACGTCAACAACACTTAACAGTGGTGACATCAGGTATACAGCTATTTTACTCAAGTGCAAAGTCTATTTCGATGGTGAATTCAAAAATGTTCTTTCTCTTCTTCCTCCTCAAGTTCAGTCGAAAAAGACATTTTTGGGGGGCAATTTGTTAGCCTGTAATTTCGACAGGCTTCATTGAAAATGGTCAACAAGGCCTGACTTATATTTCGACAAAGACCAAATTATTTCGACAGAGAAAATGGTCATGCGCAAGGTAAACTCGACAAGCTTCCGGGGAAGCAAGAGCAAGAGAGAGGAAAATGGACACAAGCTTTCGACAGACAGAAAACAGAGCAGTTATGCGCTGAAGACTAGCAGTTGGTCGAAGCGTGATAAAGCGGTTCTGGTCGAAAGTAGGAGTAGCAGTTATTAATTTTCAAATTTCTAGGCAGTTACTTAGTTCAGTTTTTCCCCCTCTTTTCCTTTGTATAAATAGTAGTTTCTGAGAAGAAACAGAGGTCGCAAATCACAATACACAACCCGATTCCTGAAACTCTAACTTCCAAGCCAGAGCGAAAAACGAGTGGAAGAATCGCTGTACGTGATCGTGTACCACTTTTACAATTCAATGCAATTTATTTGTCTTTTCTTTACAATTCACGCACCATTTACTGCTTCTTTTCTTTTCAATTCTGTTAATCATTGCAAATCGTCCCCTTTTCTACATTTTCTGAAACACAAACCACGCGCAATTCAAAGGCAATTGCTTTGAGATTTTTCTAGTTTGATCTCACAAACCTTCTAATAAAACTAGTGATTGTTTGCTAAAAACACCAGCAAACAGTGACCCGTAGGCAGTAGGTGGTGTTGAGGTATTTTAAGAATACCCAGCAAGATGGTGGGGAGCAAGATGAGGAGTCCTCAGACAGCAGCAACTATTAGGATTTGTTGTGTTATCAGTTTGACATTCCAGGATTTTGTTCTAACATTCCAGACAAAGTTATGGTGATTCAGATTTTATGTTATTCAAATATTTTATTCTCAAAATTTTTATTTTAAATGTTATTATTTATTAATAGAATAAGCAGGTATAAAAGCAGGTTTATCAAAAAAAAGAAATTAAAGACGTGGGAATTAACGAGGGAAATGGGATGCGTGGCAGTTAGAATTGGGACGCGTGATAGTCAAAATTAGCGAGGGAATTTGAGTCCCTCGCTAATCTCTAATTAGCGAGGGAAATGTCACACGCAAATTAGTGAGGGATTAAAATTCCCTCGCCAATCCTCGCTAGTTCCCTCACAAATGGTGATTAGCGACGAAATTCAGACGTATTGCGAGGGAAAATTCCCTCGCTAATAATTTTTTGTAGTTCTAGTTTGAAGCATCAATAAACAACAATAAAATCATGCTATAACAAATGGTTTAATACGAGACTTAATATTAATTTATTCAAATTAAATTAAATAGCTACGTGAATATCTTGCAATAAAAACTAATTCAATAGAAGTGCGCAAGCATTTTTAATGCACATTTTTATTCTTGAATTTGAAAACCACGTAACACAAATCTTAAAGATACAACACCCAAAATTTAATCATAAAAACTCAAAGATTGTACACATTTTAATCCTAGATCGCAAACCATATAACGCAAATAATACAAAACATCTACATAAAAAAATCAACTTATAGAAATTGAGAGATAGCACAATTAAGAGTTCAAAGATCAAGAAAGTCTCAAAACAATCGATAAAAACATAGAGTTCGGAGTCACGGACTATAACACTGAAGTTACTAAACAATTCACAAAGCTACAAGAGATTACAATGTTGCACGCCGAGGACAATTCGGGACATAAGAGTAAAACAAAATAAAATAACTAACATAGTCGACACTTAAAAACTAGGGTACTTCTAGGGTGAAAGAGCAAATTAAATCTTTCACCGGTGAAATACTAAAATTGAGCGTTGGATATAGTATAAAAATTCATCAATGGTTGAGATTTAATATTGGTTTATTCAATCTTAACCATTCATAGCATTTTAAACAGTATCCAACGGTCAATTTTAGTGTTTCACCAATGAAAGATTTAATTTGCTCTTTCACCCTAGAAGTATCCTAAAAACTATTGCATTTAATTGCACTCACAGATAAAAGAAATCAATAATGGTAGCGTTTAACAAAGAATTATCACTTATAGCAATTAAACATCTTGGCACCTTAAAATAATTAACAAGACGACCCCTTAAGGTATTGAATTGGGACTATCAATCAATACACAAATAAAACATGTTATAACAAAAACTTTCTACAAGGCATAATGCTAACTAATTTGAGTTAAATTTATTAAACTCAATTAAGTGCATATTAAATACATTTATGAATCAACAAAAATAAAACTAATTTGACAAAAGTTCAAAAACAATCTACGTACACAGCTTGTTCTTAAATCATATATCCACATCACGCAAATACTAGGTATGACAAATGAAAACCAAATCATAGAAGCTTAGACTATCTAAATACAAAGTTCACACAACAAGAAGGTTACAAACGAAAGGTACAGAGTTCACATAGAGAAGACATAATAGACACACGACTGACGGCCTAAAGAATAGACTAAGCTCTATGAAAAATTCTCTCTAGCGGAAAAGGCTGTTTGGGAAAATAGCCTAAAATAATATATAAAGTAAATAACATCTAATATAGGGATGGCAAAACTGGCCAGCCCGCCCCGCCTTGGCCCGCCCCCGCGTTTAGCCCGCAGAAAATGAGGTGGGGCGGGCAAGCCCATAAAACTAAACACGGGGTCAAAATTCTAGCCCACCCCGCCAAAGTGATGGGCTTGCGGGCAGCGGGCTAGCCCATCGACTTTTTTTGCCGTTTTTCCAACAGACTTTTCAAATTTTTTTATATTTCAACTAGATTTTTCACCTATTTTTTAAAACAATTTTTTCTTAAAACCATAAAACCATCAACAATTGGAATTACTAGATTAACTATAAAACAACTAGAACCATCAAGAAATTTAACGTAAACTATCAACCACAATTCAAGTATTAACCCTCAAGTAGCCAAAATAAGTATTTTGATTGCTTGGTGACTAGAATTAACCATCAAGCAACCAAAATAAGTATTTTTAAGAAACTAAAAAAACATAATAAGTACAACCCTAAAGTCTAGAGATTCAAATTACATAACATTGTCTAACAAAACAAGAGTAAAGCATCTAAATTCTAATTCAATTTTTATTACCAAAAAATATTCTAATAAATAGTATAATATAAATCTCTAAAACAAGATAAATATAATAGAATGCATCTAATCTTCAGAAACACACATAATGATTTAATAATGAGTAGTATATAAATCTACAAACAGAAAACATCTAATTCTAATCAGAGAAACACACATAATGGTTTAGAAACTATAATTGTCACACACACCATAAGGCCAAACTGACGATGTTTATTTTTTATTCAAAAAAAAACGCGGGCTTGCGGGCATGCCTGCCCCGTTTTTGTCTTTAGCCCGCGGTTTTTCCCTTTTGGTGGGGCGGGCTCAATGGGTAAACGGGCCCAATATCCTAGCCCAGCCCGCATATTTTTGGCGGTTTGGCGGGTCGGCACAACGAGCTTTGCCCGTTTTGCCATCCCTAATCTAATATACTAATATTTTAAAAAATAAAATAAATATATAATTACAATCATATATTACTAGTAGCATATAAACATACATTTAAATGTCTTTTCATCTAATTTTAATAACTCAAACACACAATAAATTAAAATAATTTAATTTATTGTTATCAATTCAAAATAGTTCACAAAATAATCACATACTAAAGGATTCACAATTCACAAAAATCAGGGTGTTACAACATGTGTTACCAAGTGGCTTCAGTCTCAAGAGGGGGGTGAATTGAGATTTTTGAAAACTTTTCCACTTTTTAACGACTTAGATTAATTTTCGCGCAGGTTTATGAAATGAACGAATTAGAATATAGAACAGAAAAGCACGCACAAGATTTATACTGGTTCGGTCACCTCCCAGTGACCTACGTCCAGTCCTCACAACTCTTTGTGATATTTTCACTATCAAAACAAAGCTTTCAACCGGGTGCTTTAAAACCCTTATAGACACAGACACTCTTCACCTAGGATACCACACCGTGTGCAAGAGCCCTAAACAACAATTACAACAAGATATACCCCACCCTTGTTACAATCAAAAACCCTAGAATGATACCCCACTCTCTAGTACAACCAATTGACATACAAGAGATACCCCACCCTTGTTACAGTCAAAACCCTAGAGAGATTCCCCACTCTCTAGTAAAACCAAATAACAGTAATTAAACAAATTACAATAAACAAAAATACCTCTAAGAAGGCGAATACAACAACTTAAAGATTTTCCCAACCTAACCCTTGAGAGAGATCAGCTCAAAGTGATGAAGAACGTGAAAGGAGAAGTGTGACAGTGAATGAGTTCACGTTCTGCGTTTTTAGAATTGAGTTTGTAAAAATATGACCATTGAAGCAATTTATTTTATAAGTGAGTAATCGATTATCTTCTTTAAAAACATAGGATCTTAATCGATTGTGTGCTTCTAAAAACAAGTTGTGCTTCCAAAAAATAGGTTGAGAATCGATTGTGGGCTTTAAAGAAATAAGAAAGGAATCGATTTTGTGCTTTAAGAAATAAGAAGGGAATCGATTGTTTGCTTAAAAATAGGAAAGTCATAAATCGATTAGGAGCTTCCAAAGGACAAGTTCAAAATCGATTGTTAGCTTCAAATACCAAGTTAAAATCGATTATTGGCTTCAAAATCAAGTTGTTTTAAAACTATAAGTATATAATCGATTGCTTGCCTCCAAACAAAGTCCATAATCGATTTCTTGCTTCCAAAAACAAGTCAAGAATCGATTGCTAACATTCTTGCTTCCAAAAGCAAGTCAACAATCGATTGCTTGCTTTCAAAAGCAAGGCAACAATCGATTGTGTGCTTGTTTATGAGTCCACAACAAGCTGACAATCCATTATGTGCTTCCTTTTTCTCATTTCTCATATAGTGATCGATTATATGCTTGTAATCATTTGTGTCTAACCTATTTAGCATGCTTTTATCAAGTGAAAACATATATGTTAGGTTTGCTTGTGTGAGTGCTAGTGTGTTGATTGATTTGAGCCGATTCTCAAAAGCGGTTTACAATTCATTCCTAAGACATGACCCAACTTCCTAGCGACTACCCTTGACACAGACTTACTTCTTGGGTTGGTTGTGCCTTGGAGTTCCATTTGTCACTTTGTCTTAGATTACTTCATCATCAAAACTTTACCTGCAACACAAGATATCCACATTCTCCCCCTTTTTGATGATGACAAAATTTTAATTAATCTCAAGTGGGAGGTTAGTTCATCAAGCAAAACAATACGCTAATATTAAAGATATGTATCTAGACTCCCCCTTACTTGATGCTCCCCCTATCTAAATGCAAAGTGACAATACAATACACTAATATTTCTCCCCCTTTTTGTCATGATCAAAAGGGTTAATGCCAAACTTAGTTGGTGAGTCGAAAACGCAGCTAATAGTAACAGTGAGTTCATTGCATTTAAAAAAAGATAGCTTAAATCACAAAATGACATGATAGTCGAGTTTCAACACAAGATAGCCTAACCAAAATTCAATCAGCAGTTCATAATTCATTCAGATAAGTGATAAATTAATAACTCCAAGTTTTATTCGAATGAAAAAGAGATTTTCTTTTTGCAATGGTTTAAAAAAAAATCAGCTAGCTGTCTTGACTGCTCAACTAAACAATCACATAATCACCTTTTTGAACACGATCTCTAAGAAAATAATGTCTAATCTCTATATGCTTTGTTCTAGAATGTTGAACGGGGTCCATCTATAGATTAACGTGATTTATATCGACACCATATGTTATTGTTTACTCTATTTCCTATTGTTCTAACTTGCTTACTGATTTTGTTCTCAATGGTGCATAAATCAAAATCAAACAATGATAATCACGTATTTGTCTAATGGTAAGTAACTTATGCTTAAGATATTCTACATAAAGCACATTATCAATAGAGGTGGATAGACTTTTACCAAACTTACCATCACCGAGGATTCTTCCTCTATTGTTGTTATCACAAGTCACATGACGGCTTTTTCTGGGGGTGAGTGTTAAGAGCTTTGTCATATCTCCAGTCATGTGCTTTGAGTACTTGCTATCAAAGTATTAATTTTTCCCCCATACCTTGGAGCATACCTGCAATAAGATCAAATTGAAAGTTTTGGTACCCAAATTTCTTTGGGTCCTTGTGGGTTAGTACTTGGTAGAGTTCCTTTGGGAACCCCCACCTTTTTCACAACTTGTCTGCTTCTAGCCATACAAACAGATGCAGTATGTCCTAATTTTGCACAGTAATAACATCTAATATATGGATTAGTAGTGAACTTAGGTCTATAATGCACATGTCTTTTTATGAAATTATTTCTTGGAGACCTATGATGCATATGTTGTATGTTGGACATTTTTCCTATTGTCCATTCAAGCTCATGAATTTTCTTTTCATATTCAACACACTTATCACATACATAATTTGCTTTAAAGCAACCAAGACTATGATTTTCATTTCTAAGTTCTAATTTTTCCTTAGTTAAAGCAATAACTTCGTTTTGAAGATGAGCAACTGCTTTCTTAGATTGGGTTAATGCTTTAGCTAGTTTCAAAGAATCATTATGCAATTCAAGAAATGCTTCATGTAATTCATCATATGCATTTTGTGAAGTTTCAGAGTTAGAATCTACCTCAGTTTCATTTTCGCTGTCCTGGTCGGCCATGAGAGCAACTTGAGCTTCTTCACTTTCTGAATCATCTGATGAGTCCATGTTATTGTCTTCCCATGCTATGTAGGCTTTTCTACCCTTGTTTCCTTTGGATTCCTTTTTCTTTAACTTTGACGGTTTTCTTTGTAAGTTCGGGCACTCCATCTTCATGTGTCCGGATTTGCCACATTCGTAGCAAGTTGGTTGACTTGAGAAGTTTTCCTTGCTTGAGACTCTTTTGGGTGAAGAATTCTTCCTGGGGAAGCTTTTCCTTCTCATGAATTTTTTGAATCTTCTGACCATTAGCTCCATATTCTCCTCGTCTTCATTATCTTCATTTTCCGAATCATCACTATCATCAGATGGATTTGAACTAGAAGCTTTGAGAGCTAAGCTTTTCTTTTTATTGTCTTTTTCTTAATGTTCTGCTAGACGAGCGAGCTCTAATTCGTGCTCTTGTAGTTTCCCAAAAAGAGTGGCGAGTGTCATAGTAGCTAAATTTCTTGATTCAGCTATAGCAGTTACTTTCGGTTGCCATTCTCTGTTTAGGCATATTAGCACTTTGTTGATCAAGTCTTCTGCAGGAAATGATTTTCCTAATGAGACCAGTTGATTCACTATGTGAGTGAACCTCTTTTGCATTTCTTGTATAGTTTCTCTTTGATTCATTCTGAATAGTTCATATTCCCGGATGAGAGTGTTTGTTCTTGCTCTTTTTACCTCACTAGTACCTTCATGAGTGACTTGAAGATTGTCCCACATTTCTTGGGCAGTTTTACAGTTTGACACTCTGAAGAACTCATCGGGACTGAGTGCGGAAGTAATGATGTTTTTGGCCCGGAGATTGTGTTGTACCTTTTTCTTCTCATCATCAGTCCATTCAGCTCTTTCTTTGACAGTGAGAATACCATTTACCATGTGCGTGGGGACATAGGGTCCATTTTCCACAGCATCCCATACATCAATATCAACCCCTTCTATGAATATTCTCATTCTTTCTTTCCAATATGCATAATCTTTCCCGTTGAATCCCGGAGGACAGGTAAGAGACGCACCCTCTTGCGTAGACCAACCTGAAGCCATTTCTCTTGAAGCTGCTAGGCCCTTTAAACAAGAGTCTAGCTCTGATACCACTTGTTACCAAGTGGCTTCAGTCTCAAGAGGGGGGTGAATTGAGATTTTTGAAAACTTTTCCCCTTTTTAACGACTTAGACTAATTTTCGCGCAGGTTTATGAAATGAACGAATTAGAATATAGAACAGAAAAGCACGCACAAGATTTATACTGGTTCGGTCACCTCCCAGTGACCTACGTCCAGTCCTCACAACTCTTTGTGAGATTTTCACTATCAAAACAAAGCTTTCAACCGGGTGCTTTAAAACCCTTACAGACACAGGCACTCTTCACCTAGGATACCCCACCGTGTGCAAGAGCCCTAAACAACAATTACAACAAGAGATACCCCACCCTTGTTACAATCAAAAACCCTAGAGAGATACCCCACTCTCTAGTACAACCAATTGACATACAAGAGATACCCCACCCTTGTTACAGTCAAAACCCTAGAGAGATTCCCCACTCTCTAGTAAAACCAAATAACAGTAATTAAACAAATTACAATAAACAGAAATACCTCTAAGAATGCGAATACAACAACTTGAAGATTTTCCCAACCTAACCCTTGAGAGAGATCAGCTCAAAGTGATGAAGAACGTGAAAGGAGAAGTGTGACAGTGAATGAGTTCACGTTCTGCGTTTTTAGAATTAAGTAGTAGTAGTTGTTGTTTTTAGACACCACATTTAAATAGCTTCATGTATCATAGTGTCCAGATTGTCGTTGTTATTGTTGTCCTTGTTGTTGTTATTGTTGTCGTTGTTGTTGTGTCAGTAGGGCATTATTGGGCAAGGTATCCCCGTCGTCACATTGTTATTGTCATAGTTAGTAGGGCATTATCGGACAAGGTATCCTGTTCGGGCATGGTATTCTGAAACGGGCAAGGTATCCCGGTCTCGTTGTAGATAGGTCTATATGCATATAGTTATAGTTTTAGTAATGCCTCATTACATGAGATACTATGTATAATTGTTGTTAATAGTATATGTTCTCATAAACCCTGTAGTATGTGAGGCTTAGTTATTTTGGCAATGTTGTGGTTATAAGGTTGTTATAAGGTGCATTACTCGTCTATCTCTTTTACTGTAAAGGCTACTTAGGTCAATGATGACTAATCCCTTTGTTGTGGCTATGCATACACCATTTTGTATGTATAGAGGATGTACTTCCAGGTGTTGATGTTGATGGAGCCGATGAGTGATTATGCTCTCAGAGTTATTCGTAGTTAGAATTAGCTAGTCTATATGATTGAATGAAGGTTTATTTTTCTGATGTACTTTTGTAAAGGTCAACTATGAACCGTCATGACATCAAGAATCTGGGTTACTGCTTTAGTCAGAAATATGTGCATTTTTTTATATTTCCGCAAGTTGGTGAATGTGATAACTTTATCCTGTGGAGTTAGAGTTTTATGTTGGACAAAGTTTTGCTTCTGGTTATATTTTTTTGTGCCATTAAAATGTCATGACGGGGTAGAGGGTGTCACAACTACATCAAATGACAAAAGTGAACACTATTAAGAAGATCATGGCGGTAATGTCTGGAGACCATAAATATGGCATACACAATTTCAGCACAATGGTAATGTTATCAAAAGTCAAAACCCATATTAGCACAGAAGTTTAGTCATGAAGATGAAGGTGGGATACTCCTACTGTATTTTAGACAACTCTGCCACTTGTTGGTCCATAAGCAATACAAATTATGTTGGCTTCCTGACAAATGTAATCCGAGTCTATTTTATTGGATCGAGCATGCCAGACTTTATGTGAATGATTGTGGAATTAAATTTGAATTGTAAGAGTAATTTGTATGTCTTATGAAGTTTTTTTGTTTTTTTATAAGCAAAAAATTATATTAAAATGGTGCAAACGAACACTCCAACCGTTACAAATACAAGGGGTCTCATTAAAACCTCATTGGCCAAAACCTCATGGGAAAAAGACCCAAGGAGGAAAAAGTACTCCATGAAGAATGAGACAACAGGTCAAATTACACCTAATTCATACATACAATAGCATTTACCCACCGTCTGAAATTTTCAAAGCTGAATTGCGACCTTCAATGCTGACGAACCAACTCCAAGATATCGTTTTAATATGATTGACTACCACTTGAGAATTGAAGACTTGATTCTTAAAGAGAGTATGATTTCGATGAATCCAAAGGCACAATGTGACTGCCATCCAAAGTAAATACTTTAATCTTCCAGCCTTCTTGGACTCCAAGTTGATACCATGGGCTCTAAAATGCGCCACTCCAACAAGAGAATCCATGAGCACACTTCCTATCCAATTATGTCTTATGAAGTTAGTTTTATATCATAAGTAGATAATTAGATATTAGATATTCCTCTATGAAGAATCCAAAGATATACATTTAACAAAAATAAAAATGTTTATAAAAATGAAAAACAAAAATAAATACACCAATAACACAAATACATCTGTTTCCCACTATTGTAGCTTGTGACCTGCAAATTTTCTTTTATGGATTAAATGAACTGGAAGTCTTTTTTGTTCCCTTATCATTCTTAGAAATAATCCTTGAAAACAAGATTGAAAGAAACAAATAATTTTCTTAATAAATCAATTGAATGATGTTACATACTTTTATTTATATTATTAATTATTAAAGTGGCACTAATGGTCACGTTACAGCTGCCCCAATCCTATCTCTTGGGATTACAAAGCCAAGCTCCTACCACTGAGCTAGCAACCCTGGACATTGAATGATGTTACATATAATTACAAGAATAATGATCTCATCTGAACGTAAAAAATGAAAACCTAAACCCACCTAGAAAGTTAACAAACCTCTTTCCCTCCAATTCCGGGTATAAAGCATAGTAAGGGTTTCCCTCGAAAGACCTCCCCTCCGAGCCTATGACAAACTGTACTGAAAGCTCCTTGAATACCTGTGACTATGAGTGGCAACGGCTACTGCTGCAGAACCAACTACACCAAGGTGAGATTGTGCGTGCAGCAGTTTTGTATCATTAGTTGCAACAGAATCATCTAAGTTGTTGTTCTTGTCTCGTTGTTGATATGGATTGGTTTTCAAATCAGTGGTTTGTAAGTTGGATTGCTGAAAGACACCGCCATTCATTGACACTGCTTGATGAGTTTTTTGGTAAACAATTCTTGGGTCATTAGATGATTTTGTGATTCTCTCATTTTCATAGTGTAGAACTGGACCTACAACTCTCCCTGGTTTAGCTGTTGCAAGAAAAGAAAAACCATTCAGCAAAAAGCAAACGTAGGAAGATAAATTACCAGTAAACAATATCTACAGTAATAAAAGGAAATTATGATCCTCCAAGGCTCCAACTTGCATATACATTCACGTGTAAAAAATAATGCATAGTGATGCAGGTAGTTTTCTTCAAAATAAAAACCCCCTACAGTGGGATGAGGCTTCTTGTTGATATGCTACAACAAAGTATATTGGGATGGCTCTTTTTCCTAACAAGCTGCACTTTTCACAGCTCCATCAAATAATTTTACATTGTGGGTTTTCTTAGAAGATTTGGAATTTGCTTTTTGTTGTTTCTTAGCAATTAGTTCCATCCTCTTCGGATCAGAGTAAGAACGGATCTTTTCATTTGAAAGGATAAAGGATGAGTAAGTGTGACACTGATTATGAGACGAAGGGAGTACTCTCTAAAGAAGAAAACTATATTTTAATTAATCATTAAAACCTAATTAGGGTGTATTGGATTTGGATTTTAAAAGAATAATTTGGCATAAGAAAGTCTTGAAGATTTCAAAACACTATGCAAGAATATAATGATATAAGTATAGAGAATTGTGGGAATCTAAGAAGGTAGGGTAAGACTTTTGTACTATCACTAAAATGTCTAACAAAATCCAATAAAATTCATTTTAGAAAACAATCTATCAAAATTGGGAAGTTCTTTAATACCAAAACTTTTTGTAACTTGTACAAAAAGACATCTTGCTTAAAGAATCCCGATTGTGTTGGACGAATACTACAAAACTTATTTAGATTAACTTAAAATCTTGACTGAATACGACAATCATTCTTTTTATCACAAACAAGTCTTAAAAATCTTCAAAATCTCAACCTAACACAATAAAAAAATTCCTTAAATTAGATATTTTATCAAAGATAACATATTTAAAAGTAAAGAAAGATATCAATACCCTGAAATAACATAATAATTATCAAATTGATAGATAACAAAAATAATCCTAAATCTATTCTAAAAATGCTGAGGATACAATATTGCAAAAGTAGTGGAAGAGCGTTTTTGAGCTAAATTTGTTCGTTTCAGTTAGCTTTTTGTATTTTCAAGGCTATTTGAAGGGGATTATTTTCCTTCTATGTACATTTATTGCTTCTATCATATTCTATATTACAGTCCTCCTTCCACTTCTGAAAACAGGTACACTCCAAAGTATAGTTTAAACAAAAATACCTGGCACCCTTGGTGGCGGCTGTACACCCCTTAATTGATTTCCAGAATTAGGTCCTGCTGCACCAAAACTCTTAAAAGCCTCTTCTACAATTTGCTTCTTCTCACACAAAGCTGGGGTTGACTGGGTACTGGGAGGAACTGAACTAGAGTAAACAGTGGACCTGCAAAAAGAGTGGAATCATTATATTAGCATATCCACATGAAATATTTAATAGAAAAATTATGACAACCTCAACATGTGACCCAAACTTCAATAACCAAAAGTTAAATACGTCATCGTATTCGTTAATCATACCTTGGAAGGGAGACATGCTTTCTTTCTAGAGGAAGCACTGGCCCACTTTTACCATCATTTTCCTCAAGATGAGCGAATTGTTTTCTTAATTGATCTACTGCACTGCAAGGAGCATATAAGCGTAAATAATATGCATAGCGTAAAACATTCAAATGCGTCAATAAAAACATCAGCAAAAACACAGCATAAAGATAATCAACAGAAGTGTATTTTTACCTAGGATAGAGAAAATTGGCTCCTTCATTTCCACTCATGTAATCTTTCAGCAGTTGAGGATGATATTCCAGTATTTCCCGATATATTAATTCTCTAACATCGTCCTTTGTTAACCGTCTTCTCTCAAACTCAAATTCCAATTTTGAAATCGGCTTACATGAAGGTTCTCTCTCAACTTTCGCCAAGCCCTTGAAGTAAGGATCAGCCAGTGCCTGCGAACAAAACAGGTAGAATCAATTCTGTCAGGTATATATTGGACAGAAAGGCAACTTTCATGTATAGTGCCTGAAATACTCTTTTAATAGATACTACCCAGAAGAGCTCTTAGGCTACCACGTGACATTATAGATAAACACATACCTCTTGGGCAGTTGGCCGATCCTTTGGATCAAATGCTAGAAGCCTTTGAAGAAGGCGAAGTGCCAATGGATCAGTATTTAAAAATTTCTTTTCAAACCGCACGGGAGATTTTTTCCGCATTTGTATCAAGTACTTTCTCGCATTATCATTTCTAACCTACAAAAATTAGAAAGCAGGTGTTAAAAATTCTCCTTAAATCAACTATATAAAAGTGTCAAATGTAGTTTCCTGAAAGAAAATATTATACAAATTAAATCAAGAGAAAGACAGATGATTAAGGTAAGAGTTGTTCATACTCCTGTAACAGTTTCAGCTGATGGTGTCCCAAGAAGATCAGTAATCAAATCTAACTGATGCACGACACTTTTACCAGGAAACAATGGCTTTCCCAACAGCACCTCGGCAAAAATGCATCCAATGCTCCATATATCAATTGCTGGTGTGTACTGCAAACAATATCAGAACATTAAAAGACAGTTACTCACTCCAGTGATACCAATCAAGGGAAACAGACAAACCAACCAACACATTTACCTATAGAACAGATAATTTAAAATCCAGGAGAAAGCAATAGTCCTGCTTCTGGACAAGAATTATTGTAATCTAGGTATTATTATTTACTATCGAGCACACATAAGGCCATTACATACATAATAAATGCAACTTTTTGACAACAAAGCAAAAGACATTTTCACCATATGATTTTTCAACATTCTATGATTGCCTGCTTGAGTGAAAACTATAATTATTTTTGCTTGTTCAAGTCTTGTTTCCTCCATGTGCATTCCTGCACATGTTGGGTCCTTCTTACTCAATATTTTACTAAATGCTAATTCATTAACAATTATACAATATTTTAAATTCCATGACTGGCATCCAACAGGGACAAGCCACTCTCAACTCCATAGCTCCAAGTTAAACCACAATATCTTTTATAAGGGTGCACAACATCAAGTCTGACACATGTAATCGAGTCAATACATGCATGGAAATGGGCATTCTTGGATTAGCTTATTTTGCTTATAATCAAAATTCTATTGAACGAACTCCTTAAAAATAAAAAGGAAATTATTCGCTACCAAATAAGCTAATCCAACTATGCACCTATCTTCACAGTTGTGAATGATTTTCAAGGTAATTGGCATGACAAGCCCAAAGGAACACAAAATTTGAAATGAAGGAAACAAAAGAAGTTGAATCTGACCAAGATAGAAGATTCAAGGAATTTAACTCAATAGGGTTAAAATAGGATCACATAAATATCGGTCCTATTCTATGTTTTGGTGCATTTAAAGATAGAACTGAACTGGACATAAGATTTAGAAATGGGTACGTTTTTTTGTTTCACTAAAAGGGTGGAACCAAGGAGAATAAAACAGAAAAGACTGTCCAATTCCATTTTTTGTACGCAAAACACTACCAATGTCGTTCTATCAATATAAGTCAATCCTAAAAGTTTATAATACTTTGTGACTCTTTCAGAGTATCAGAACCAGAAGGAAATTATACTATCTAGTCAATGAGAGAGGTACAGTGGATAGTGCAACATAAAATTTAAGAAAGCCAGGACACATTATCATAGGAATACTCAATAGCACTGCAGCAAGACAAAGTAGCAAGGCATATTAAATGGGTATGCGTAGATAATAATGTTGATGAAATTTATTGTTTCTCTATTAAGTGCTGATGGCCTCATAGCAGATAGGACAAGTCTCAAGACAAACAATACTCATATCATGTCATAGAAGAATTAGAGATATGCATGTCCTAGCCAGAGTTTACCTTAGAAGCAAATGATCCACACAGCTCTGGGGCTCTATACCATCTTGTAGCAACATAATCCTACAAGTTGCACCAAAATAAAGAGATGATAAACCTTGTTGCAACTATTTTATGTCATACTCTAGCAAGTATAAATGAAATCACATACCGTCCAAAATATTGATGTTGGGGCATCATTGAATGCAACTCTTGCAAGTCCAAAATCACAAACCTTTAGTTTGCAGTTTGCATTTGCCAATATATTCTTGGGCTTAAGATCTCTGTGATACACATTAACTGCAACCAAAAACAAGCTTATTTAGAAGCAGTTTGAATGGCATATTTTAAGGAAATAACAAAAAGAAGAAATAGTGCATATAGAGTCGAATGAATGAAAGAGAAATAGAGAGGGGCATCTACCCGAATGCATATACTTCAACGCACGCAGCATCTGATAAAGAAAAAATTGATGGTGTTCACGGGTCAAGTCATCATTAGCTTTGATAACTTGATGGAGATCAGACTCCATGAGCTCAAATACCACATAAATATCCTTAAACTCCCTCTTTGAGGGTGGCAACATGATCCTCTTAATGTCAACAATATCAGGGTGTCTTAAAAGCCTTAGCAACTTGACCTCACGAAGGATTCTAATGGCATCAGACATATTGTCAAATGCATTTTGAACCTTCTTTATTGCAACCTTTTCCCCTGTGTGTGTATCAATTGCCGAACAAACAACTCCATAGCTACCCTTCCCTATAATCTCAATAATCTTGTATCTGTTGGCTTCACCATACTCAGTGAAAAACTCAACCTCTTTTGAGTCCTGCAAGTTATTGACTCAAAATATGAATATTTCATACTCTATGCAATTCAGTCAGAGCTCAATAGGGGGCAACGTATCAAAAGTGAATAACCTAACTTTTCTAGAAAGATATCATAATTGCTGGAATGTTTATTTTAATTCTGAAGCATACAAACTAGTAAATAACAATTATTCAAAAATTAAAAAACTTAATGACTCCATAAATCCATAACATGTAAACGTCGTATCTGTAAAGTATGATTTGTGTGTCAAATATTATCCTAAGCACAACAGCATATAACTTGTTTTCTATATAATTACTACATGTATTCGGGTATTAATAGAAATTAAAAAAGCGAAAAAACTGAAAAATCCTTTATTTTCAACCGTTATATATTGAAAAATTAAAAAATTCCTCTTTTTCTGCCACAACATGTCACAATTTTCCATTTTCTTCATCAAAACGTAGTAATTTCTCGAATTGAAGTAAGAAAACAACCTTTTGGAGCTGATTTGTCTGCGTCATTGTTCTCCGTCTTTTTACGTTTTTATTTTTCTATTCGTTACCCCGTTTCGTTCTAATTTCTCAGATCACGCTTATACCCGAATTCACGAGACACCGAAAACCCTTTCTGATCAATGAACAGATACAGAACAACCAATTGGTAATGAATTGCTGTTCTTCGAAGCTCCGAATTGAAGAAGGGTGCAACGAATTCGAAGCTTCGAGATTGGTCCTCTAAAGATGGAAACCCTAACCTTCTCTCACTACAGAGGATCTGAGCGCGGAGAGGAGAGAGAAACCGGAACCGACGAGAGAGAGAAACAGAAAGAAAAAATGAAAAAGAATTGTAAAGAAGGTGGCAGGGAACTGTCAGATTTTTATTCATTTGTTAAAATAATATTTGTAAAGTTAATTATTTTTTGTGGCTTTGGCTTTCTCTTTATTCCGAAAAAGAAATAATGTTAATTTCCAATAGTGACAGATTTGGACCTTTTGTAATAATACCGTTTTGTGGTAGTTGAGATGAATAAAATAATAAAATGAAGAGAAAGCAGCAAGGTTCCAACGATATTTTCCAATGTATGGACTACCTTCGGAACGAAGAACTTTTTAGATTCATTAAAAAAGTAATATATCTGGACTATATGTAATCTAGATACATCATTTTTTTAATGAATCTAAAAAATTGTTTTTTATTTATATATGAGTCTAGATGTAGTATTTGAGAAGAAAATTCAGTTTTTTAAATAAAAAAAATATTTTTATTAGTTTTAATCATTTTTGTATTTAAATTAGTAAGCTAATGAGTAACACAAGTATAGGATTAAGATTCCCGGTGACTCTGGCTTAGGAATGAGTATTTTCGTGTTTGTTACAAGTTTGAAAAAAAAATCCCGATTATGAAAATTCGTAGGAGTAAGTAACTTCCAATAACTTGCAATATTTCCATGAAAACATTCCTATGGAAAAGGTAGGGAATAAGGATTTTCATAGGATTAAGTGAAAATTTAAAGATAATTTTATTTTAATTTCTATAGCTACCTTATTCTTATGAATGTTCAAAAATTTACCAGATATTTTTTTTAGAAGATACATACAATAAAACTAAATTTAGGTGTTTTAGGATATAGAGTTTACTTTTGAATTAAATTAAGAGTCACTTAATTCCATTTCAATTTTCCAAAACAACTTGCGTCACCTCCCTATTTTTTCTGAAACTCTCTCATTTCCCAAAGGCTCTTGCTCACAAGTCGTGTCCTTTCCCCCTTTCGTAGCCCACGACAAATTGTGACTGTAGTGCGACTATTTCTCGCGTTGATGACAACCAGTGGCGGATCTTCACCAAAAAGCTTGGGGGGCCGCAAAAAAAAGACATGGAAGAATGACGAGGTACAGACCGGCGACAATGAGGAATAGGGAGCGTGAGAGAGACTATGAGAGAGACTGAGAGGGAAAAGAAGGGTTACGGTGCGTAAGAATAGTGGTGAAGCTTAAGAAGAGTATAATAAAATAGATAAATATAAATTAATAATTATTTTTAAACAAATTTAAATGACTAAAAAATTAATTTTAATTTCACATAGAGACTCAATTGAAGTTGTTTGTAAAAAGATAATTTTAAATTAAGTTGATTTTAATTTTAGAATGGTAAAATATTTTTAAAAAAAAATCATCAACCATTGGTTTATAATTTCTAAATTTAATAAAAGAGGTGTGAAAAATTTGTTACTATATAATATTAAAAATATAAGTTATTATATAGTAAAGGTATATATATTAACTTTATTATTATTTAGTTAATTCAAGATTGTAGCCTATTTGGTATGTAGAAGGATTCAAAAGTTCAATTCATGTTACAGCCGTCTTTGTGCTTGTAATTTATAAAAAGACAAATAAAAATAACGCAGCCAAGGATCGAACTGGGGATTTATGGGTGGAAGCATAGGCCATTTAGTAGCTGTATTTTGCTTTTAAACATAGGGGTACTGTGGTAATTTTACTTGTATTTTTAGGGCGGGCCGTGGCCCTCCCCAGTCCATGAAAAGATCCGCCCCTGATAACAACGACAACAACTACAAAAAGTGTCATGCAACGGATATCCAACCATTCAACAAGCAATTGCACAATTTTTGTCTCCCTCACACTCATTTCTCCTTCTTCAATCATTCTCATCTAGTTCTCCCTATCTCAGTCCTTATCCTTCATCTCTTGATTTTCTTTTATCATCGCCGGAACAACCGCATCAGTTTGCCACTTAGCAACAGATCCACTCCAGATCCAAAGAAGGGTGCAACGAATTCGAAGCTTCGAGATTGGTCCTCTAAAGATGGAAACCCTAACCTTCTCTCACTACAGAGGATCTGTGCGCCTTAAGAAACTCACTTATGGTTTGAGTAAGAAACACTGCAACACCGATTTAGTTGCTGAGAAGGTCCTTGAACGCATCTTTAATCGCATCACCACCGATGACCTTGATATTTTTATGCTAAAATATTCTCCGCTGAGATGAGAGACAATCACCGCGATTATGATTCAGTAAGTCAACTTCCCGCTTTTTCAAGATTACAGTCTCTCAAGAACATTGTTTGTTTTTCTTTCTTTGTGATTATGTTTCTTTGATATGTTTGGTCCAGTTGGTTGCTAGGATTGTCGTTTCCAACCTCCACAAAAGCATTAAGAAATTGTTTTCTGAGACGTATGTGTCTTTGAGTGAGAGTGATGTTCATTTCCAATCTTCAGAACAACACTAAGAAATTGATATTGTTGTGGTTTGATTTTCAGGGTCAAACTTATATAGAGAGAGGATTTTGGGTTGATTGATCATTATACTTAAGATATAGTCACCAAGGTATTGTATTTATTGATACCTGTGGGTTGAGGGTTTTTGTATCCAGTTTTGAATTTCACACTTTTTCTTTGTTTTTGTTTTAAAATTCTGCTACTTTTGATGGTGTCATAAACCACCAACTGGACTTTGAGTATGGTTACTTTTTTCTTAAAGAGGAGACTTTTAAATCTATTGACAATTAAAGGAATATCGTGGAAAGGCCCCAACACCTGTTGATGAAGACTGCCCTTAAAGCTCACAACGACAACATTAAAAGTGTCGTCACATTCTATCAAATACTATAGACTAGTAAGAAAACATCTCACGCCACTAAAGAAACACAAGTATGTCTATGCTCTTGGGCCCGTTCCTTTCAATTACCGAATATTATTAAAAAAATAGAATGAGAAAAAGAATAGAGGAAGAGTTTGAGATTCAATTTAATCTCACTATTTTTAATCTAATATTCTTCCATTTTCAACTTTGTTTCTCTATTCTTTTTCATCGTTACTCTATTTTGCATTATTACTAACTAATTTATTGTAGGTAACTAAGAAGAAGAAGAGGGATAGAACTAGCATGAGTAGTACTGAAAACAGAGTTACAGGTGTGTTTTAATTTTCTTTTTAATTTTGTATGTCTTACACATTAGTTAGTAATAATGCAACAATGAAGATAGTGGAATCCAGATATGGGAGAGAGAGCTATGAGTGGGAAAGAGAGATATGAATTTATCTAAAATTAAATCTCAAAATTTGAGCGGACTCTCTTAAAAAAAATAAACAAATTGACCTATTGGAAGTGGTTGACTGAGGGAGGTGATCACACTCTATACATCAAAAGCAGTGTTATAGGCGTTTATTTGTCTTGAAATAAGAAAAAGAGAGAGTGAGACTGATCATTGTAAAATGAGTTTTGTATTCATTGTGTATTCATTACAGAGTAAGGTTCCCTTTATATAGGTAAGCCTTTGGTGTATAACTGATATATCTCTATTAACTAAGTGACTAACTAAACTTATATCAAGCTTAATAGCTTGTGTAGTAACACTAGGATATTATATTCGAACAATATGCAACCAAGACTGTTTAACTTGTCACCTTCTTGAAAAATGCCTTCGATAGAAAGCAATATCGCATGCCAATTTTTTTCCCATGACCACTGAGGCTGATAGGGGGGAGGTATGGCCCTTGCTGCCACTGAGGTCTTATGAATCCAATCTTTACTCACGAAGATCTGTTGTTCCTACGTGAGAAGGTTCTTTAGAAGCAACTACAAGTTGCATATGTTCATGGCACTCTGCAGTTTGCTGTCATTTTATCAAAGCACTCCCACTGTCACTTTAATTCCATTTAGGGACATACTCACCAAGTGCATTCCTCACTTATTGAGTTTGTGGGAGAAAGTTAAGGCTGGATGTGTTCATTTTGGGAACAAAACGTACCAATAACCACCTATATACCCACTCTTAAAATAATTACCAGGAACATTATAAATTTTTGCCAAACACATTTTTCTAACAATTCTTAGAAATAAGATTCCTGACTTTTTGTTCCTAAAAAGTCAATCTTGTGTGGAAATTAAATTACTAAACTTGAGACACACGTGTATCAAAGTTAGGGTTAGGAAGTTAGTAAAGTTGACTCAGCATTTCTTAGAATCTGAGTTAGTACAATTAGATTTGTTAGCATTGCTCGAGCTTTGGGTAACCCGCAAGCCCGTAAATTACAAAGAGGGGTTTAATTATGGTAGAATCCTACTAAAATTAAAATTAGAAATTTAGCCTCTATTATGTGTCTCTTATATCACACTCATTTCACTTTTTTCAATTAATGTACAACTGATATATCTCTATTAAAATCCGTTTTTGGATTTTTTTTTCCCAAATTGGATTTATCTTTTAAAAGATAAATCTGTTTTGAGGAAAAAAACCAAAAACAGATTTATTTTCTATTAGATAAATCCAATTTTTTTATTTTTAAAAGTGGATTTACCTTAGGTGGGAGGGTTAAATCTGTTTTTGGTTATTAAAAATAATCGTTTTTAATTTATATTTTTTAAAAAAAATTATAAAAACACTACTAAAAATCCGTTAAAGAGTCAAAACTAATCTAAAATTATTAAAACACCACTAAAAATCTAACAAAACCAAAATAAGGTTATGCAAAAAAATTTAGATTTTTGAAGTTTTTGAAAAATTAAAAAAATTAATAAAAAATAGTAAACGATGGAATTTGGGATTTTGAGCTCATTTATCCCGAAAGAAGTCTTGATCCCTGATTTCCATATCTATTTAGTTTTTCTAAAAAAGAAAATAATTTTAAGTTTTTAACTGATTTTATCACTTTTATTTATTAATTATTTTACGGAACAGATTTATTTATTTATTTGATAAATCCATTTTCAAAAAATTCAGAGTGGATTTATCTAATAAATAGGTAGAAAATCTGCTATTTTTTTTGAAAAATATCAAAACGAATTTAACCCCCACCTAAGGTAAATCCACTTTATTATTTTTGAAAAACGAATTTATTTTATAAGAGATAAATCTGTTTTTGGTTTTTTCCCAAAAATGGATTTATAAAGCCGTTTTTGGCAAAAAAAACCAAAAACGGATTTGTTTCTAATCCAAGCAAATTTTTATAGGCAAGGGTATTTTCAGGTTTTAGAAATTATGTGGGCGTATATGGGATGGGGGTATAAAAAAAAACCTTGCTAAAAGGGAATCCCCAAACCAGACTACCAAGGTTGGTAAAGGCTGGAAAGAATTTTGCAACTTGCAACCATCATAAATTTAAAAAGAAAATGATGAGCTGATGTCTGAAGTCCCAAATTTCAATGTTAATTATTCTATGATTGTCGTTCAAGTTTAGTAGTCAATTCCGTAGCATATTTTGGATCTTCTTGGGTTTGTAATTGACAACCTTCGATTGTGTTTGGGTTTTATCTTTTTTCTTTTTTTTTTTATGGAAAATGCTCTCATATCATTTCATTAAGAATAATAGTATCAATATAATGAGGAACAGTAGTAAAAACTGAAGGGATAGGATAAAATAAGGAAGCCCAAGCCAAATAGTGAGCTATCTTATTAACTTGCCTCTTTACAGATGACAGTTTAAAATTTGGCTTATTAAATAAAATGGATCTAATACTAGATACCAATGGACCCATCTTATTGATATAATGACTAGAGTTATCTAAAGTAGCCTTCACAATTTGTTCACAATCACTTTCAAATTGAACAACGTCAAAGTTTTTCTCCACGGCAAACAGCAACGCATCCCGCAAAGCAATAAGCTCACCCTCAGCAACTGAAATGAAGCAAGAGCAAACGCAAGAACCAGCTACGACGAAAGCACCATTGTCATCCCGAAAACAGAAAACGAAGTCAAACTGATGAGAGGCCTGGAATGAGGCAAAATCAGTATTGCATTTCAAGAATCCTTACGCTAATTTTTCCCATTTGAACTCAGATTCAACGATTCTTGTGGGATTCGGAGTTGGTGAAGATTTTCGAGCCCAAACACAGCTTCCAAGCATGTCAATAGCAAGATTTCTCACTGATTTTGGAACCATATCAATGTTTTCCCAAATCTTCAAATTGCGATGTTTCCAAATCGCCCAGAGACCAACACTGAAAATCGGAAGCTGCGCTTCATTCAAAACGCTGAGAAGGTGGAACAATAGCTCGGTGAAACCCTCAGCTAGAAGGTAATGAGGTTCAATGCTTTCCCACAAATTTAATTCGTTCCATGTATTCTGAGATTGCTCACAAGAGAACATTATATGCCATATATTTTCAATATAAAATCCACAAAGGGGGCATCCATCAGTACAGGGGACTCCACAGGTGCTGAGAAGTTCTCTTGTTGGAAGGGCATGTCTTGATGCACGCCAGATGAAAGATTGAACTTTAGGAGGTACACATAAATTCCAAATACTATACCAATTGAAATTATAACTTCAGGAATGATAGTAGGATTGTTTAATAGCATTGAAACACACAATTTATAAGTTGATTTGACTGTATAATTACCATGATGTGTGTGATTCCAAACTATAGCATCTGAGACATTTGGGTATAGTGGTAGGCTAGTAATATCACCGACATCCTGAGGTAGAATCTGTTGTAACAAATCTGTCCGCCATATGAAGTTGGACTCGTCAATAAACTCGGAAACTGTCGTGTGGTGTGGTTGAAAGGGCATCGGAGTGAATACACGCATAGTGACAGTATTTCGAATCCAAGGCTGATCCCAAATTCTAATATCCTTACCATTTCCAACTCTCCATCTATAGCCAAGGGACAACAAAGGTATGGTACTCCAAATACTCCTCCACGTATAACTTGGACTGTGACCAATTTTGGCGTCCAAAAAACCAGTCTTGAGAAAATATTTAGCTTTAAGAACACGCGTGAGTAGGGAGTTTGGATCACTTAAGAGCTTCCAACCTTGTTTAGCTAAGTTTAAGCCTTGAAGATCTCTGAAATTTAGACCCCCAATTTTTTTGGGAATCGCTAATTTATCCCATTTCAACCAATTTTCGGCGGATGTATTTGATTAAATTTGGGTTTTTTTTTTAAAAAAAAAAAATTCCTCGCAAATAACCTTTTCGCTGGAAATTACTCCATATCCGCCGGAAATGTTTTGACCAAAAAATCCGCCGGAAATCCCCTTTCCGAGGGATGAAAAATCCGCCGGAAATGACAAATCCGCCGGTAATTCCCGTTTGCGGCGGATTTATTATTTTGACCGTTCAAACAACAAAATCCGCCGGAAATCCCACTTTTTGAGGGATCCTTATCCGTCGGAAATGCCTGAACCAATTAAATCCGCCGGAAATCCTACTTTTTTAGGGATCCATATCCGCCAGAAACTCCAAAATCCGCCGGTAATTCATATTTTCGGTGGATTTCAAATTTATGGCCGTTGGACCCGTCATTTCTATATATACTCACCCATCTTCACAACATCTTCACATCTTCACTTCACAACTTCTTAACTTCACAACTTCTTTACTTCTTCAAATCCGAAATTTGTCTCTACAAAATCTCTTCTCTCTTTGACACATTTCTTCTAAGGTATGTTTATAACATGATGATGGTTTAAAAGTTTTAGTTTTTGTATTGTTTAGTTACTAACAATGGCGCAATTGTTTGTTTCAGAGTTGTTTGGGTTTTGGTTCGTTGTCTGTTTTGTACAAAGGAGTGTGGGATTAGCATCAAGCCAGAGTCTTCTCTTCACTCCAGGTTAGTTATCAAAGTTATTAGTCGTTATATTTAATGTTATTTGTTAATGATAGTTAGCAAATACGAAATAATATGTTAGTTAATGTATTTTTTAAATTAATTTTTAGTTTCTGTTTATATTTTTAATTTATGTTATTATATTAAAAATTTTAAATAAATAAATAATAAAGAATAAATAAATAAATACGAAAACAAATTAAAGTTAATGTATTTTTTAATTTCGTTTTTACTTTCTATTGATATTTTTAATTAATGTTATTATTTTAAAAAAATTTAAATAAATAAATACGAAAATAAATTAAAGTTAATGTATTTTTTAATTTAGTTTTTACATTCTGTTTATATTTTTAATTTATGTTATTATTTTAAAATATTTTAAATAAATAGATAATAATAAATAGATAATAAAGAATAAATAAATACGAAAAAAATTAAAGTTAATGTATTTTTTAATTTAGTTTTTACTTTCTGTTTATATTTTTAATTTATGTTATTATTTTAAAATATTTTAAATAAATAGATAATAAAGAACAAATAAATACGAAAAAAAAATTAAAGTTAATGTGTTTTTTAATTTAACTTTTAGTTTGTGTTTATATTTTTAATTTATGTTATTATTCTAAAATATTTTAAATAAATAGATAATAAAGAATAAATAAATAAATACGAAAACAAAAATCAAAGTTAACGTATTTTTAAATACTGTTATTATTTTTTGTATAAATAGATGCGAATTATTACTATTTTCAGATTTTTATTAATTTTTAGATTAATATGAAATATATGTATTATTCACTTAATATATCAATACAACATCAATACAATAGAGTTATTAATATATCTATTATTTACTAATAGAGTTATTAAAATATATATCTATTAATTACTAATAGAGTTATTAATAATATATAATAAAATAAATTAACATGTATTTAATTTATTATAATAACATGTACGTAGATAATAACATGTATTATAATAACATGTACATAGATAATAACATGTTTTATTAACATGTATTTAGTAATATATAATAAAGTACAGTTTGGGAAAAACCTATTAATTTATTTATTGTTTACATTGTTAGTGTATATAAATATGTGTATGGGTGTGTGTATATATATATATATATGTGTGTGTGTGTGTGCATGTATATGTAATAAATTAATATATAGCTAGATAACGTTAATTTTTATTGAACTAAAGTACGTAGTTCTCGAAAAGATGGATCGTAGTTGGATGTATGACCGGTTGTTTTCTGGAAGAGCTGGTTTAAAGCAGCGTTTTGTACAAGGAGTAGAAGAGTTTATTTTTTGTGCTAAGCAGCACGAAGAAATTGCGCAACAAGGCGGAATTAGATGTCCGTGTTTGAAATGTTCATTTCAATTTATAAAAAATGATGATGAAGTCAGAATGGATTTGTACAATAGTGGGTTTAGGCCAAATTATTTTATATGGAGTCGTCACGGCGAAGTAGCAGCAGGGGTAGTTGTTCGTGCAGTTAATGTTCCGGTTGATGTAGTAGCTCCCACGACAAATAATTATCCAGCGGCTACGACATCTGGAGGAGGCGAAATTATTCAACCGTTAGATGTTTATCAGAGAATGATATCTGATGCGGTTGGAGTAAATTTGGATTTTGAAGAGCCAGAATATGATGCTGAGGAAGTTCCAAATGAAGAAGCTCAAAGATTTTACATGTACTTGAGTGAAACAAATAATCCATTATTTGAAGGATCTAAAGACTCTAAATTATCAATGTGTGTTCGGTTTTTGGGTCTTAAGTCTCAGTTTAATGTTGCTGAGTTGTGTATGGAATATATGACCAAAATGATGTTGGATGCAACTCCCGTTAGAAGACTTTTGCCGCAGAGTTACTATGATGCTAAAAGATTGGTATCGAAGCTTGGCTTGAAATCTAAAAGAATTGATTGTTGTGTCTCTGGTTGCATGCTCTTTTATAACAATGAATTTGGCATAAATGATGGAGAGTTGTCGGAATGCAAGATTTGTGGAGAGCCACGCTACCGTGCCGGTAGGAGAGGGATGAGTAGAGGCAAATTGGTTCCACGAAAAGCAATGTTCTATTTGCCGCTCATACCAAGGCTACAGAGGATGTTTACTTCAATGGAGACCACGGGTAAAATGACGTGGCACCATCAAAATAGAAACAATTCCGGTGAATTACGTCACCCATCTGACGGTGAGGCTTGGAAGCATTTTGATCGTGTTCATCCAGATTTTGCAAGTGATCCACGGAATGTTCGGCTTGGTTTATGCTCTGATGGATTCACACCATATATTCAAGCCTCACCAACACCGTACTCTTGTTGGCCGGTTATTGTTACCCCGTACAACCTTCCTCCAGAAATGTGTATGTCTAAACCATACATGTTTTTAAATGCAATTATTCCAGGGCCAAGTAATCCAACAGCTGGTATTGATGTATATTTTCAACCGTTGGTTGATAATCTAAAAAGACTGTGGAATGGTGTTTTAACTTATGATGCAGCACGCAATCAGAATTTTGTGATGAGGGCGGTTTTGATGTGGACGATTAATGACTTCCCTGCATATGGAATGTTGTCTGGTTGGGGGACACATGGTAAGATGGCATGTCCGATTTGCATGGTTGACACAAAGACTTTTACTCTTAAATACGGAGGAAAGACTTCGTGATTTGACTCGCACCGTAGGTTCTTACCTATGGATCATCCTTTCCGAAAGCAGAAGTATGCATTTATCAAGGGAAATGTTGTAATAGATGGAACTCCTCGTATTTTGACACCGGAGGAAGTTTGGGAGAGTGTTAAGGATATTCCTCCTGTGGAAGTTAAAGCGGGTGTTGTTTCTCGTCTAGAAGGCTATGGACAATGGCACAATTGGACAAAAAAAGTATTTTTTGGGAACTTCCCTATTGGAAAGATAACCTATTGAGACACAATCTCGATGTGATGCATATAGAGAAGAATTTTTTTGACAACATATTTAACACTATCATGAACGTGAAAGGTAAAACGAAAAATAATGAGAAAGCTAGGAGGGACATAGATCATTATTGTAGACGGGAGGATTTGATAACGATGGATGTCTCCGTTTGAATAGTCAGTTTATTAATTATCATAATCGATCTAGCAAAGAAAGAAGTTTATGTTTATTATATTAATTAACATATCGTTTTCTCTAGGTTCATGGGTGATTCCAAAAGATCGGTGAAAAACAAAGCTAGAGTTGAAGGATTGATATGTGCTTCTTACTTACACCGTGCAACAACCCATTTTTGTTCTTATTATTTCAAAAGTGAATTTGCTCCAAGAAGCAGTCGAAATGAAATGGATATTGATTGTCCAAGACATCTTTTAGCTTTGTCTGTCTTTTGTCTACCTGGTCGTCCATCTGGGAAGGAGTCAATTCACTGGCTAACCGAAGCAGAGATAAATTCAGCACATGTTCATGTGTTGATAAACTGTTCTGAGGTGCTACCATTCATTGAGTATGTATTCCTCAAACGTGCATTAATTAATTAATAATTATAACTATGAATCTACTAATTTAATGTTGACGGTTGTGTAACAATTAATTATCTTTTTTTAATTAGGGAATTTTTGTCATCAGAGGGAGTAAGTGAAGATCAATCCTCTGCTTATATTAGTGCACATTTTCCAATGTGGTTTAGGCAACATGTTTATGCCCTCCCACCAACTCCTGCCAACCAACACCTAAGGAACTTATCCGACGGTCCTCGAAGATGTGTTAGAGAATGGCACACATACTTTGTTAATGGTTACAAACTTCACACCAATAAATGGACACAGGGCAGAGAAACTATCAATAGTGGTGTTTGCATGAAGGGTGTCACTGAAGGAGGTGAAGATGATTTTTATAGAGTTGTTCAACACATATACGAACTTGCATACCCCCATCTAGATTTTAATCAGAAGGTAGTGGTTTTTTATTGTAATTGGTTTGATCCGTCTTCTCGAGGAATAAGGGTGAATCAAAAGTCAAATACAGTGGACATTAAAATGAGTAGTAGATATCGACTGTATGATCCGTTTGTCATTGCACAAAATGTGAGACATGTCTATTATGTCCCTTATCCATCAACACGGACTGATAGACGTGGTTGGTGTGTTGCAATTAAAACAAAGCTAAGAGGTCGCGTCGAGACAAATGATGACACAGTGGAAGATGTGCCATATCAAATGGATGAGATGGCTAATGTAAATGAAGTGATTCAAGTTGAACCCATCACTCATTTATGTGATGAGCCAAACACCGGCGACGAAGTTGATGATGAAGATGATAATGAAGATGCAGCAGAGCACATTGGTCCATCAAGAATTCATGACTCCTCTGATGATGATGATGATTTTGAGAATGATTATGATTCCAATTAGCTTGTAGTACTTAATTTATGCATGTTTGTTGCATTTAATTATATGGATATCCAATATTATTTTGTGTTTAATTCATAATATAATCAATTAATACAATTTATCTTTTAGTGTTTAAATTAATTAAGTCTCCTTTTTTAATATTTAAATCTATATATATATATATATATATTTCTAGATATATACAGTCATATGGCTCACTCATGATCTGGGTTTGATCATGATGACACATATGTTCCTCCACCTGCGGAGGAGGATGTTGGTAGCAGTCGACGTAGGAGGAAGACTTCTACTCGACTTGGGCGTCGTCAGCAGCCCGCTCGTGTTGTTGTTCCCAGTGACAGATATGTGCCTCGACCTAACACAGATAGAGCTTCTACTAGTGCACAGCCAGTGATTCCTGAGGGTACCGAGAGCATAGCCCCAGTACATGTTGATGCTGCTGGGATACGCACATATAACATTGACAAGGAGGTGGTGAGGTATACGCTTGATGGCCATATCATTTTGGAGGCCGTTGGTGACTCGTAAGTATAACATTTAATTATAAGTAATTTAATATTATTCTCTTTGTCTTTTAATTATATTTAACGTTGGTGTAACAAAATTCATCTCTTTTAATATTGTATAGGTTTCTTCCTTCAAAGAAAAGTGCAAGTGCAGTCGCACAAACAATTAGGGAGAATTTTAATAAAGGATGGAACAATTGGACAGCTGTGAGGAAAGATGAACAGGCAATTGCGTCGATGTTAAATTCATTTTTAGTAAGTTTTAATTCTACAAAATGATTTTTAATTATTTTATTATTTATTTGTTTATATTTAATAATATATAACAAACATAATTGTATATTTTTAAAATAGGAAAAATGCACATGGTTGCCGGAGGAGCAGGAAGAAAAGGAGAGAGTGTTTCATAAGCGGTGTTCTCATCGCTATTCTAAATTATTAAGGACAGCACGATTAAATAATGACAAGCCGTCTTATATGCCAGATTCAGCAGGGGATCAGCTGCAAGAGTATTGGAAGACACCAAAATTTCTAGAATATTGTGAAACAGCCAAAAAAAACAGGGCTTTTGATAAAGGTCGCTGCACACACACAGGTGGAAGTATTAATGCTGCAACCCATCATAGGCGTTTGGTAAATTTCTTACTTAATTAATTACATATTATTTAACAAGTCATTATAATTTTCATGTGTAATATTAATTAATATATAACATTATCTATATAGGAGGCGATGCATCAAAGGCCCGTTACTTTGTCCGAGTTGTATTGCTACCTTCACGTACGGGAGGACACTAGTGAGTTCATTACTGATGAGGCGAGGGCAGTACAGGTAAAACTAATTTTACAATTATATATATATATATATATATATATATATATATATATATATATGTTTATCTTTAAATTATCATTATTTTATTAATTAATAGTTATTCATTTCTTGGTTATTATATTTTCAGGAGAACTTTGAGGCTGGGATGTCTGAGTACCGTGAGACTCCTCAGGAGAGTAGTACTGAGGGTACAGAAGTTGATCCCGTGGAGGAGGCTAGAGCGGCTCGTGAAATCTGGGAGAAAGCAGTTGGTCCACGAAAGAGTAATCGCCTCGTAGGGTCTGGTGGCATTGGACCTTCTGCTTTCAGAACAAGTGTTATTCCGAGTATGTCAAGTCCTGGATCAGCTGGGAGTACTACCCGCTCATATAATCCTAGTACTTTGAATGTTGTGATTGAATTGACCGCCCAGTTGAGCCATGACTTTACTGAGCGCCAGGAGCAAAGTGCACTGGAATTGCAGAAGCTTCGAGAGCGGACTAGGTTAGCTGAGGCCCACATGGAGGAGCAGACTAGGATAAATGCAGAGCAGGCTAGGCGATTGGAGAAGCAGGAAAAGTTAAACCAGGAGCGCTATAATCAGTTGTTGAGTCAGCTGTTGTCTCAGCAGCAGTCTAGACCATCATCTTCACATATGTCATCCTACCTGCCACCGCAGCAGCATTTTGGCGGTGCCTTTCAGCCATGGACTCAGTACCCACAACAGTATCCACCCCAGCAACAGTATCCACCTCAGCAACAGTATACACCCCAGCAGCAGCCATACCAACCAAGGTTGTCAAAATCGGACCGGCCGGTTCAACCGGTTGAACCGGGAACCGGACCCCTATCCGGTCCAAATGAACCCCAGAACCGCCTGGGGTGAAAATCGGGAATTGAACCGGATAACCGGCTGAAAACCGGGAATCGGACAGGAAACCGGCCAAAAACCGGGGAACCGTGCAGAAAACCGGATTTGGTTTATTTTCCTTAAAAAATGGTATACCAAGTTGATTTTTAGAAAAAAAATGATAAATGATGTTGATTTTTGGTATATGAGATATTTTTTTATCATTTTTTATAATTAAATTGATGTAATAAATAAATAAATAATTAAAAAACAAATGTGTACACTAATATTACTATGAGAGTATTTACATTATAGTATCTAATTATCTATGATTGTTGAATATTATAGTTTTATTATGTCATATTATGATCCTTTTTTGTTATTTATCCTTTATATATTGTAAAAAATATATTAAATAATCTATTTAATTATTTCCGGTTCAACCCCCGATTCAACCGGTTGAACCCAAGAACCCCTTAACCGCTACCTCTTCCGGTTCAATGTCCGGTCCGGTTTTGATTACCTTGATTCCAACAGTATCCACCCCAGTATCCACCTCAGCAGGTTCAGCATTCCCAATAGCAATTCAACTCAAGTATCGATTTGAATAATATCGATAGTATTGGTGCTTATCTTGCATCTGATGACGGCATAGGTGGCGGCTATTATAATCATAGCGATGATTCAGACCAGCTCCCACCCCAGTAGCGTTCACTTTGTGTTATTTTGTTGTTTTGGATATTTATGTTTTAATTTGTATTGGTTATGAATATTAATTTGCGTACTTTGTTGGAATCTTTAAGTTTCAATTGTTTGGATAATATATCGTTTTAAAACCGGGTATTGATTTTGAATGGCATTTTTAAGTATTAGTTTAATTTAATTATTAATTTTTATTTTACAAACAAAATAAAGTTTCACAATATTTTTAATTTAATGTAATAAATAATGTTATTAAATATATTACTAAATATAGTAACATAATTAATATTTTTATTAATTAATTTTAATAATAAAAATATATTATTAATTTAATTTGATTTAATTCGTATATTTAACATTTAATTTATTATAATTCGTATATTTAATATTCTTATTAATAATTTTAAAAAAAATATATTATCAATTATTAAATCAATGATATTTTTATTATTAATTTTTTAAAATATATATTACTAAATCTATCAAATATAATTCTTATTTATTTATTATTTAATTTATTAAAAAATTTGTATATTTAATATTTTAATTAGTAATTTTTTTAAAATATATTATATTAAATCAATAATATTTATTTATAAAAATATATATTACTTTATTATATAATATTTTAATTAATAATTATTATTAATAATTTTTCATTAAAATATATTATCAATAATTAAATCAATAATATTTTTATTATTACTTTTTTAAAATATATATTACTTAATTTATTATATAATTCTTATTTATTTATTATTTTATTTTTTAAAAGAATTGAAACATTTTCGGCGGACTTAAATGTATTTCTGGCGTATTATTTATTTTTTTAAAAAAAATTAACATTTCCAGCGGATTTGTTATATTTCCGGTGGATAACTTTTTTTTAAAAAAAGAAATTAAAATTTCCGACGGATTTGTTGTATTTCCGTCGGATTTTTTTATTTTTATTTTTAAAAAAAATAAATTTACGACTGATTTATTGAATTTCCGGCGAATTATTTTAAAAAAATAAATATTAAAAAAATTCCGGCGGATTTTTGAATTTCATTTTTTTTTGCTTTGGTATTTCCGGCGGATTTTGGGGATTTTTCGGCGGATTTTCCGATGAGGCAAAATCCGCTGGAAACCGTTTGCTACCACGGTTTTACCGAGGAATAAAATCTGTCGGAAAGTCCAAATTTCCGGCGGATTTTGGTCGCCGGAAAGTCCAGTTTTTCTTGTAGTGATTGGCAGGGCAGACTTACTTATGTTAATAGCTTGGCCACTAGCAACTTCATATAGATGAAGAATTTCCATAAGTTTCGAAATCTCACGAGAAGAAGCCTTACAAAAAATGAAACTGACATCCGCAAAGAGGAGATGAGAGATAGAAGGGTTGCCACGACATATGCGGATACCATGGATAAGGCTTCTAGACTTAAACTTCTTGATAAGAGATGAAAAGCCCTCAGCACAAAGTATATATAAGTATGGTGACAATGAATCGCCTTGACGAAGACCTCTCTTTGGGAAAATTGGCCCAACACGGTCGTGATTAACTAACACATGGTAGGTCACCGTTGAGACACATAGCTTCATCCAAGATATCCATGTAGGAGAGAAACCCATTTTGAATAAGATGGCCTCTAGATAGTCCCAACGAACTCTATCAAAAGCTTTAGAGATGTCTAGTCTGAGAGCAACATTTCTTTCTTTACCTTGCCTCCTACACTTCATGTAATGAAGAATTTCATAAGCAGTGAGAGCAATATCAAGGATATAACGACCTTGCACGAAAGCTGCTTGATTTTCAGAGATAAAGTTTGGAAGAACCCGCTTCAAGCGATTGGCCAAAACCTTAGAAAGAATTTTGTACAAAGCATTACATAAAGAAATTGGCCGATAATCACGCATAGTCATAGGGCTATCAATTTTTCCCACTAGAGCAATATTTGTATCATTAAGACTTTCAGGGAAAGAGCCTGTATTGAGCCAAGAGACACCAGATTCAAAGATTTCAGCACCAAAACTATTCCAGAAATGTTGGTAAAATCCCGGATTGAGACCATCAGGACCGTGGGACTTATCTGGATGCATAGAGAATAAAGCATCCTTGAATTCAACTTCAGTAAAAGGCTCAGTGAGCATAGCATTGTCTTAATCGAAGATACAAGGTTCTGTTGCATCAATAACCAGAGAGAAATCTCCATTACTTTCAGCATAAAGGTTCTGAAAATAAGAGTTTGCAAGGTTGCAGAGCCCATTTTGTGTGGAAACAATGTTATTTCCATCTGAACGTAGTCTACGAATTGCATTTCTGCGTCGTCGTGCAGAGGCTGATGCGTGAAAGAAGCGACTATTCGTATCTCCGTCCTTCAGCCATAATGTTTTAGCTCTCTGTCTCCAGTAAATGTTTTCCTGTAACAACACATAGTTTATTTTTTAAATCATGCAAATGAGTTGAGGATACATTATTAGAGTCAGATTGGGCTCTATCAATTTCATGTCTCAAGCGAGCAGATTGCAATCGAAAGGGAGGAGCATTATGACGCCTCCATTCCTCCATTTTCATAGAATAATAAGACAGCTTTGTAGTAATAATTGACGATGGATACGAATGCCAATTTGTGATGACAAGGTCATTAAAAGATTGCTCAATCAGCCATGCATTTTCAAATTTGAAAGCCCGCTTTGGTTGAATGAACTCCTCCGGCTCCAACCGTAACAGAATTGGCAGTGATCTGAGGAAGAAGCTACTAAATTGATGAGACGAGCATTGGAAAACAGAGTTTGCCAATTCCTTGTAGCAAAGGCTCGATCTAGCTTTTCTTCCTTTTCATTTTCAGTCCTAAGACTTTTAGACCAGGTAAATTGATATCCCTCAAGGGGAAGCTCCAAAAGATTACAGTCAGTGATTGCTTCTTGAAAGCCTCTATACAGCCACGGAGGATGATCACTACAACCACGTCGATCTTCTGGGGACAACACTTCATTGAAATCACCAATAATACACCATGGAAGAGATGGCATGGATGAGATAGAGCGAAGAAGGTCCCAAGAGGCTCGTCCACGGGCACTATCAGAGTAACCCCAAAAAGATGTCAAACGCCAGTTACCTTTGATAGGGTCTCGAACCAAAAGGTTAATGAACTGAGAAGAGTAATTCAATACTTCACAATGGATTTGACAGCGCCATAGGACTGCTAGGCCACCACTTCGGCCTGTTCTATCAACTGATAGAGAAAAATCAAAACCAAGAGAGTGACATAATTCAGTAATTTTGGGAGAGAAAGAAAGTGTTTCAATGAGGAAAACAATATCCAGTTTATAGACTCGGACCAAGTCTTTTAGGAGAGGAACTTCTTTGCGACCCCCCAAGCCACCGTAATTCAAACTTAATATACTCATGGCTCCCGGCAGGCATGGGAACCATGCTCTGCCGACAAAAAATGAAGGTTAGAGACAGCTGTGTTTGTGGTGCTAATGGTATCTGAGATATTCATCTGAGTAGTGTAGGAGATATTATCATTCTGTGTTATCTGTTGTTGTGCAGGTGTGTTCTTAGTCAACTGTGGTGGCTCTGATGCGGTGGTGGGACAGTTACGCTTCTTTCCACCAACATTCAATTTGTGTTCCTCTTGTTCTGTAACAGAAACAGTCTTGTGCGGAGATTGAGGGGGAATTGATGTGGGGGGTGTTAATGATTGGGCCGTTTTTTTTGGAAAGAGAATTTGAGGATTTTTAATGATTGGCCCGTTTTTTTGGGTTTTATCTTTGAACAATGGATATTATGTATTGCCCATACTTCGTACAACCCTGGAGCTACTCAATGGACACCCCGTAACCAGCTTTATTCCGAAAATACCCCTGATTTTAAAATAATTTTTTTCCTCTTCTATTCCCTCCCACCCTCACACACCCCCTCCCTCACTTTCTCATTCTCTCAAAAGCACACCCTAGCACCGAACCCACACCCCGTCAAGTTCAATCCATCAATTTCGTTCGTTTTCCATCAACAATCAGTGTACATTTCCTTCCATTGAAGTATAGGTATGTTCCCTCTTCTTCCTATTCGCGGTTTTTTTTGCTGTTTTGGGTGGTTCGGCGCAGCAGAGGCCGATCTGGTTCGATTAGGCGTGCGCTGAACCCCCTATTTTTGTAAATGTTTTGGGGTGGTTTGGCCCAGCGTGCGCCGAACCTGTTCGACCACGCGCGTGCCGAACCAGTTCGGCCATGGGTGCGCCAAACCACCCTGATTGTTGTTGAATGATGAGTTTTTTCATTTTAACTGAGTTTTTTCTTATTTTCAGTATGGCTAACACCAGAGGCGGTGCTCTTGGCCGGAGGAGAGCTGAGACTGAGCCTGAGGCTGATGACGACAGGGTTCATCCCACTGCATCCGTACGCCGTGGTAGGGAGTTGCAGCAACCTAGACGCGTACGTGGACGCCGTGGTGGGCGCGGCAAACAGATAGAGACTAACTATGACCCTCCAGTTGATGCTCCAGTTGATTCTCCAGTGTATGAGCCATTACAGTATGATGACCTAGACATTGATGTTGCTGCTGACTTTGTGGCTGCTCAGGTGGAAGCACCATCTCAAGGTTGCTGATCCAGTTCTCAGCGGCCTTCTACATCTCAGCGGCCTTCCACTTCTCATCGGCCTTCCACCTCTCGGCCTTCCACTTCTCAGCGGCCTTCCATTTCTGCTCCCAATGCTGATGTTCCGCAGCCTGACGCTGGCATGCCCGAGGCATCTACTGCTCTTGACAGATCATCTACTTTCCCTTATCCTGGAGGGCCAGACAATCGATCTGTCCTATATTCTTATGGGTCTCACGTTGCTCGGAGATTATGGGACGGTCGGGTAAGTTTTCAAATTTCTTAACAATTCAAATTATTAATAAGTCTGATTTGTTACATGTATCTAATTATTGATTTTTTTTATAATGAAAAATGCAGGAGCGTCCTACGGATGGGCATAAGCAGAAAGTTCATAATCATTCAATGAAGGATATTGAGATTCATCCTCAGATTATGGATTACATTGTTCAGTCTAGTCTGTTGCCTCTTCATGACATGGGGTTTGGTACAGTCAACCATTTCCTTGCTATTGCTTTCGTGGAGCGGTGGCACGGAGAGACCAACACATTCCACCTTCCAATTGGTGAGATGACTATCACCCTGGATGATGTCGCACGGCTGCTCCATATCCCCATCACCGGGGAATTTTATGACATGGTGGATCCAACAAAGATGGAGGCGCAGCGGTGGTTGGTTGACTACCTGGGGTTTCGGAAGAGGAGGCATTTGCTGAGGTACCTACCAAAGGTACAAGTGTCAAGCTGAGTTGGCTGAAGAAAGTGTACATTGATGCCACTGGAGCTGAGAGATGGGAGGATGCGCTCGTTGCTACCTTTTGATTTTGCTTGGTCGTACACTATTCTGTGACAAGTTTGGCAACGAGGTGAAGGTTGCATACTTGTACATGATCAGAGAGCTGGAGCATACTGGTCAGTACTGTTAGGGGACTATGGCACTGGCTCACCTATCCCAGCAGCTGACAGATGCCTCTTCTCCTAATACTTCACAGATTGCTGGATTTGCCACTCTCCTTCAGGTATGTATTTGACTTTATTTAATTTTATATTTCAGTTGGTATAAGTTTATGTAAATTATTATATTTTGGATCCCTAACCCGCTTTTTATTTATCACAGGCCTGGATTTTTGAACATTTCCAGGGGCAGGTATTTGGCACTAAATGGTTGGTTGAGGGGTACACTGAAGACCAGCCACAGGCTAAAAGGTAGGACTGCAAGAGGGCTGATGGGTCAGTGGCAACTTTCAGGGCAGCCTTGGATCATCTAAGGTCAGAGGAGGTCACCTGGATGCCTTTTTCTCCCCACAGAGTTATTCAGACCCTTGCCTTATTTAAGGGCCATCTGCGTCATGCTGGGAGCATGTTGGCCTATAACCCAGATCGAGTGGTGAGGCATTTTGGCTGGATTCAGGGCACCCCAGAGGACCCTAGGCCTAGTGGACGGGCTATAGTGACAAAGGAGCAAACTGATCAAGCCTGGATAGAATTCCACTTGCACCTTACCCCCCGTGGTGTCTCGGTGGTGGATGGGATGCCTGACACTGTTCAGGAGTACAGTGCATGGTATAGGAGGGTATCTCACCCATACATTAGCCCCGACAACTACCCCGTTGACACTTCAGATGTTAGAGAGGTATGATCCTTTATTTCAGTCTTACAGTGTTATTAAATCATTTGTTATTTTATTTTGTTTTGTCAATGACATGGTTTTTTTTTCTGTATTATATAGTGTGCCGGAGATTATGCAACTCTATGACGACTTGGAGGGGGTTCTTAGGGAGAGTGGGCATCCCCGTGGAACCCGTGGCTGGACTATTCTTGACAGGCTGACGCAACTCACTAGACCTATGGCACGGGGGCTTAGGAAGTTTAGCTGTCTCCCAGCAGAGGGTGAGGGAGTAGTGGTGTTTAGGGATCATGGGCATCCTTTATTGTTGTATTTTCCGGATTGTTTAGATATTAATTTGCACAGATTGTATGAATTATTCCACTTATGTTTATATGTTTAGTTTTTTGTTGTGTTTATTAGTATTCGATAGTTAAGTATTCAATTTATCGTTACGTTTGTTCAAACTTAGTAAATCATCGTTCCGAATTAGCTAATTTATCGTTCTAAAGGAAAATTTAAAAAAATCAAACACAGGTGGGTTCGGCGGAACAACATTCGAACCGGTTCGGCCCACGCTTGGCCGAACCTATTAAAAACTGAAAAGGGGTGTCTGCCTGAAATTTAACAGCCTCAGCGCATCCAAATGCGAACTTTAGAAATTGGAATTTTCATTAAGGGTGTTTTGGTCTTTTCACGCTATTATGGGGGTGTCCACTGAGTAGATGGGGGTTGTACGAAGTATGACCCTTATGTATTTGAACTTCCCTATGGATTGAGCTAACTTTTCTTAATTATTATTTTTTGACGGATCTCTTAATTATTTTTGATCAATAACTAAATTTGATGGCAAGCTTTGTATATCTTAAAATATATTGAATTAGAAATAATTTATATTATTCATTCATTTTTTGATGAAATATTTCATACTTATATATTTTTAAAAAATATATCAATACAAACGCGGCACATAGAAATACCACATCCTACTCTAACTGAATATAATGAAGGCCTCTATTATATATTCCTTTGGTTATTTTTTTTGAACATAATTATGTATTTTTGAAATTGGTGACTACCCAGGGTATTAAATAGCTTTGCTTGGTTACAATTTTTGCCAAACAAGTGTAACATTGTGTGGAAGAGTTTGGAAGAGTTAAAAACTTAACAAAATTTTGTTTGCATCATATGAGCTATTTTAGGTGTAGAGTAGCTCAATAGCACAAGGAGCAATGAAGTTAAATATGAAGTTACATTTGATGTTCTGATTTTCGTTGGACCTTTGCCTCACAATGGCCTTCCTTTTGTTTATAGCATTTTTTTAAGATGTCCATTTAGCTTTGACTTTAACAAGGTGGATTTTAAGTTGCACAAATTGATGTTTTTGTGTATTGTGCACAAGTTCATTTTTACCTGGTGTAGCAGGTTGCAGCCAGTTATTATGCATTATATAATATTGTCACCCAAAAACAGAAATGAAACCTCTAACTTCCCAACCTCTACCTTTTCCGAACTTTAGTCTTCTTTTGATGAGAGAGAAAAGAAAAAAGAGAGGGAAATGAAGGGAATTAAGATGAGAGAGAATGTATTAAAAGAGAGAGATAGATACAAAGTTAGGGGCTTATAAAAAAAAGATACAAAGTTAGGGGGAAGTTCCCTCGGATCCCCTCCTATAATATGGTTGACACACTGTACCCAAAAGAATAAGGCTGACACAGTCAATTTTTTATTTAAACTTCTTTGTTTTCTTTACCTTTATCTTCGCATAAATAATGGCCCATAGGATTCAGGGGTGTTCAAAACCGAACCAAACCAATAGAAAACCGCAAACCAAACCAACCCAAATCGAAAATCGCAAAAAACTACGAACCGCAAAATCTATTCGGTTTGTTTTTTCAATCAACCGCAACGTTCGGTTTGGACCGCGGTTTTTGTTCCACCAACCGAACCAAACCGAACCGCAAGTAATACTAAGACTTATTGACTTACAATCTTCCTTACTAACTTACTAGACCAACTCCAACTAAAACCCAACTCTCACTCACTTACTAGCCCAAATCCAATTAATTCTTTGATTCACTTACAAACTATCCATATTGTTATGCTATATTTAAAAATTACAATAAAATATTTAATTCAAATTCTTTTAAACATGGCCGTAGGTATCTTAAAAGAATTAAAAGAGAGTAATTTATATACTACATATATTTGAGTAGATATTTTCTTAAGTAATTTATATACTACATATATTTTGTACATGTAGCTTTTTACGTAAGTTTTCAGCATTTCAAGCGCAAAATAGATCTCGTTTCATGCAACAACGTGACTTTTCCCCCACTTTTCTATATTTACATGTACAAAATAGGGATGCATTAAGTTAGCAACTAGCACTCCACAACCACTTACCTGCTTCTACATTACTTGATTCGTACCCAAAACCTATACCACACAATAAAGCAACTTTTCTCTTTCTTCCAAAAACTACTTTTCTCTTTCTTCAAAAAAAAGTAACTCTGAGAAATTTGAATCGACATCTCTCTCCTTCAAACACTCTTCTTCCTTTCAAACGCACCACCACCCACCACTCACTTCCGACCATACTTCATCATCGTTTGACCTCCATTGGCTTTGAAACCATCACCTATGTCTTCCCCTATTAGCGATCTACCCTCCTAAACGAAAACAGAAGAAAGAACTTGGAAGGAAACGAGCAACAATGGAGAGGGAAGGAAGGTCCTCCTAAACGAAAATAGAATAAAGAACTTGGAAGGAAACGAGCAACAATGGAGAGGGAAGGAAGGTTCTGAGAAGAAGATAAATGTTTGATCAGAGGTTAGTTTTGTTATCTTTTAGCATTTTCTTTCGTAACTGTGAATCATCATCAGCTCACCATCAATGTGCTCCTTGTCTTTATTATGCAGAAACCTTCTGCTCCTCTTTCAGTTTGTTGAAAGGTTTGTTTCAACTTTCAACACCCTTTTTCATCTCTTTCCATCTTCTTCTATTTTAAGAACCATATATTAACATTCCATTTTTTCATCTTTCCATTCTATTTCGTTTTCATCTTCATCTTCTCCTCTGTTAGAAATTTGTACATTAGTACCATTTTGTTTTACGGCTTTTCATTTCGCATTTCTGAAGATTTTCCCGTTCATCTTCTAGTTCTACTTGTTTGCATTTCGTTAGGGTTTTGTTTTCCCCTTCCATTTCGTTTCCCGTTTCCTCTGAACTCCACGTTTCAGCTTCTCCCTATTTTCGTTTTTTTAGGTCCAATGGCAAACTAACAAAGGAGACAACATATCTTTGAACCGGTAGCCTCTTGTGGAATCGTCGTGTAAACTCGTAGGATCGTTAAATCGCAGCGATGCAAACGAATCTTTCAAGCGGTGTTTGACACTCATGTTTGCGGGCCGGGTCCTTGACCCGATTGGAAGCCTTTTCGTTTTCCGCGTTGTGAAACGTCTTTTTTTTCTTTTTGGTGAATGAAATGTGTTGTTTTTATTAGGAACAGATCTTTTTTTCTTGATACAATTAATTTCCCCAATTTTTAATCTTTCCATAGTCCCTATTAATCCTAAAATTAAGCCTATTAATATGCAAATCAAATTGATTTTCTCTCACACTCTTAATTTGAAAATTGAAACGTATCTTTTTTCCTGATACACAGTTAATATTCCCAACTTTTAATCTTCCCCATGATCCAAATGAACCGGTTGAACCGGGAACCGGACCCCTATTCGGTCCAAATGAACCCCAGAACCGCCTGGGGTGAAAACCGGGAATTGAACCGGATAACCGGCTGAAAACCGGGAACCGGACAGGAAACCGGCCAAAAACCGGGGAACCGTGCAGAAAACCGGATTTGGTTTATTTTCCTTAAAAAATGGTATACCAAGTTGATTTTTGGAAAAAAATGACAAATGATGTTGATTTTTGGTATATGAGATATTTTTTATCATTTTTTATAATTAAATTGATATAATAAATAAATAAATAATTAAAAAACAAATGTGTACACTAATATTACTATGAGAGTATTTACATTATAGTATCTAACTATCTATGATTGTTGAATATTATAGTTTTATTATGTTATATTATGATTCTTTTTTATTTTTTATCCTTTATATATTGTAAAAAATATATTAAATAATCTATTTAATTAATTCCGGTTTAACCCCCGATTCAACCGGTTGAACCCAAGAACTCCTGAACCGCTACCTCTTCCGGTTCAATGTCCGGTTCGGTTTTGATTACCTTGCCATGATCCCATTAATCCTAAAATTTAGCCTATTAATATGCAAATCTGATTTTTCATTGTTTGGCTATAATGCCACATTCATTTTGATTTTACTCTACTTCTCTGTCACTTTATAAAAATCTGATTTTTCATTGTTAGTAGTTTTATTTTAAAGAAAAGTAAAAAAGTTATCCCCATTAAAGAACTTGGTGGTTGAACAATAATGTGGGATATATTTGGCTGAACATGTGGAACATGTGAAATTGCATTAAAACGGTTTGCAAAGTTTTGACAGAGAAAGCCCTTATAGTCAAAATATGGTTGAAATGCATTTAAAGTGGTAGTGACACTAAAAGTAAATATATTCAACTGTTTACATATTCGTGGAACTTACTATATGATTATGCTCTGTGGGTGTAATAATTAATATATAATATATTTTGTTGAAATTTTTTAACGGTGTAGGATATTTGTTGAAGTCAACACAGTACTTTGTGGGTTGTAAAAACTATAACTATTTTGGATATTAAATTAACAATATTCGTTTGAAAACTCTTTCATTTTGTGGCTTCCACTATCTCTTGAAAATCATATGTTTACTTAAGATCATTTTGCTTATAGTCATAGTTTGGCTATAATGCCACATTCATTTTGATTTTACACTACTTCTCTGTCACTTCATAAAAATCTGAATTTTCATTGTTAGTAGTTTTATTGTAAATTCAGTTTTAATAAACTATTACTCTATAATTTTCAATTCCTCAAAAATATTTAAGAATTGAATTTCAATTGTCACAACTATTAACAGCTTCAACCCTTTAGGAATCATCTTATACTTGCCGTTTATTAACCCGCCAACGCTAACCATTTGATAATGTTTGATTCGCCGTTACAACATAAATATTAAGCAACCAACGCTACCCATTTTGTAAGCCTTTTAATCGTAAATCATTAAGTAAAGACCCGTCGATGTTGTTAGAGCCAAAAATATCAGAAAAAGAGAATTTCCAAAAAAAAATGTATATCAGATAGCCATGGAAAAGCTTATGTATACAGAGATCCAACTTCTTGTTGACACTCTAACAGACTGACCGGGTTGTAACAGAAACCCAGAAAAAAGGAAAACGGGTTGGGCCAAACCCGAAAAACAAACCCAAATGACTAATACAATATTACACTTTTAATGAGACTAATGGGCTTAACATCCTCCCTTAAACTCATTGCTCTTGGCAATGCAGTTTACAAACCAGTAAAACAATGGGAGCAAAATACAGAAGACAAATGACACAAACACTAAGCTATTGGACAACAAAACAGCAGGGACAATTCTTCAGCAAACATCATTAGCAGAACACATTCCTAGCCAACTTCTCATCTGCTCAAACTCCTTCAATTTTGAGGGCTTTGTCATGATATCAGAAACCTGTTTTTCAGTGCTGCAGTATTGCAATTCAATAGTGCCATCTTTCACAAGATCTCTAAGGTAATGAAACCTTACATCTATGTGCTTACATCTTCCATGTAGCACAGGATTCTTTGAAATTTTAATTGTGGAGCTGTTGTCACACATGATTGGAGTACACTTCTCTTGCTCTTCTCCCAACTTCTCCATTATCCTTCTAAGCCAAACTGCTTGGCTTGCACAGAGAGCTGCTGCTATAAATTCTGCTTCTGTTGTGGAGAGACTCACAACAGCTTGCTTCTTAGAGGACCACGAAATGGCACCACTTCCAAGCTTGAACACATACCCTCCAGTGCTCTTTCTATCATCCTTGTCACCTGCATACTCATTGTCTGTATATCCAATCAGGTTAGTGTCTCCTCCCCTTTTATATAGTATGCCTAGATCTGTTGTTCCTTTTAAGTATCTCAATATCTTCTTCACTGCCAGTTGATGTTCAGTGCTTGGTTTTTCCATATATCTGCTCACCAAACACACTGAATACATCAAATCTGGCCTGCTAGCAGCAAGGTACATCAGGCTTCCTACCATTCTTTTGTAGTGAGTTGCATCCACGAGTTCACTACCACCTGCTTTGGTCAGAGTAGCACCAGGGACAATAGGAGTCTTGACACAGTTGACATCATCCATGCCAAATTTGTGCAAGATTTCCTTAGCATATTTTGACTGGCTCATGAAAATTCCTGCTTTGCGTTGAACAATCTCAACACCTAGGAAGTAGGACATCTTACCTAGGTCTGTCATATCAAACACCCTCATCATTGATTCTTTGAATTGGGCAATTAATTCACTGCTATTTCCAGTATATAGCAAGTCATCTACATATATGCTGACTATCAAAATTTCTTTGTTGACATTACTTTTGACAAATAGAGTATGTTCAGAGTGACATTTTTCAAAACCTTCATTGATAAAATAAGATTCTACCTTGTTGTACCAAGCCCTTGGGGCTTGTTTCAAGCCATAAAGGGCCTTCTTTAGCTTGAATACCTTGTCTTCATCACCTTGCTTTATAAAGCCCTGAGGTTGATCAATAAAGACAGTCTCTGTGAGTTCACCATTAAGGAATGCACTCTTCACGTCCAATTGATACACAATCCATCCTTTAATTGCTGCAATAGCCAAAATTGTTCTGATGGTATCCCATCTTGCTACAGGAGCAAACACCTCTTTGTAGTCAATGCCTTGCTTTTGTGAATATCCTTTAGCCACTAACCGAGCTTTATGCTTTTCAATCTCTCCTTTTTCATTCAGTTTGGTTTTAAAAATCCATTTAACTCCAATGGTCTTTGCTCCACCAGGCAGAGTGGTCAATTCCCAGGTTTGATTCTTCTCAATTGCATCTATTTCTGCTTGCATAGCCTTCCTCCATATATCATGACTTTCTGCTTCTTCATAGCTCAAAGGATCATTTGATTGAGTCAACATCAAATAGCTATACTGATCCAGTTCATCATCACTTTCTAGGTAGTAGTCATTCAAGTAGGTTGGTCTCTTCTTCATCCTCCCTGCATCATGAATTTCCCCATCTGTTTCACTCTCTTCTTCATCAGGAACTTCTGCAGTGTCAATTTCTTCATTGTTGTTCTCTGTAGTAGAGTAACCAGTTGTCTCTGTCTCGGGTGTAATTTCATCATTACTGTCACTTGAGTCACTCTGCTCTTCATCTTCTTCAGTGATAATGACTGTAGTGCTAGACTTACTAGTTTCAATTGAATTGTTTTCCCAATTCCACTGTTTTCCTTCATCAAAAATAACATCCCTGCTTACCATAATCTTCTTGGCAATAGGGTCATAAAGTCTATATGCTTTGGATTCCTCACTAACTCCCAAAAGCACACACTTCACACTTTTGTCATCCAATTTCTTTCTCTTTACATCAGGGATATGAACATATCCAATACTGCCAAATATCCTGAAGAAATGCACAGAGGGTTTTGAACCACTCCAAGCTTCTTCAGGAGTTAAGTCTTTTACAGCTGCAGATGGGCTTCTATTTTGCACATAGATGGCCCAATTCACTGCTTCAGGCCAAAAACTCTTAGGAATTCCTTTGTGAGACAGAATGCTTCTCACCATGTCCATGATTGACCTATTCTTCCTCTCTGCCACACCATTCTGCTGAGGAGAATAACTTGCTGTCAACTGTCTTTTGATCCCTTTGTCTTTGCAAAGTTCATCAAAGTCATGAGAGGTGAACTCTCCACCCCTATCAGTTCTCAATGTTCCTATCAAGCATCCACTTTCTTTTTCCACAATTGCCTTGAATTTCTTGAAGTAATCAAAAACAGCAGACTTCTCACTCAAGAAGTACACCCAAGTTTTCCTACTGTGATCATCAATAAAAGTAAGGAAGTATCTCTTGTTCTGGTTTGAAGTAGGATTAATGGGACCACAGATATCAGCATGCACTAATTCAAGCTCATTTGAGGCTCTCCAAGTACTCTTCTTTGGAAAAGGTTCCCTATGTTGCTTTCCAATAGCACAATCACCACACACTTCATTTGATTTTCCAATCTTTGGAAGACCTTTTACCATTTCTTTCTGATTTAATGTCTTCAAACCCTTGATGCTTAGATGAGCATACCTGTTATGCCATAAGAGACTAACATCTTTATTGTCAGTAATTTTCAAGCAAGGAGAATTGATTATTTCTGCATAGGTTTTAAACACTTTGTTTGTAGACATTTGAGAATCAATAATCAGACCTCTCACTGAGTGATACACTTTGCAGGTATCTTCTTCAAAGACAACCTTCAGGCCCTTCTTTTGTAACTGTCCTATGCTTAACAGGTTATCTTTTAATGTTGGAATGTAGTACACATCAGTAACAACTTGTACAATTCCATTGATTTTCATTCTGATACTTCCCTTTCCCATAACAGATACTTTAGATCCATCCCCAAATCTAACAGTAGTTCTATAGTCTTTATTCAAATCAAAGAACCAATCTAAAATTCCACACATATGATTAGAGCAGCCACTATCAAGAAACCAAACCTGTAATTCTGCAGAAGCCTTGTCTTTAGTGCGTGCCATCAGAAGGACCTCTTCTTCATCATCTTCTGCATAATTCGCTTTCTCCTCCCAGTTTGGGCATTCGTTTCGGTAGTGGCCCATCTTGTGGCAATGATAGCATTCAATTGATTCTTTATTCAGTTGTTGTCGCCCTCTACCTCTGCCACCTCTGAAACCTCTTCCCCTTCCTCGGCCACGGCCATTTCCAGTGGCTTTAAGAGCTTGGTCTTCTTCTTTGGTGTTCACGCCTGTCATTCTACTTTCGTGCATCATCAACTTGCTTTGAAGATCATCGATTGTCAAAGACTCAGTATCGTTCGATTCCTCAATCGAACAAACCACATAGTTGAATTTCTGAGGCAGGGATCTTATTACTTTCTCAACTACCGTCGTTTGAGTCACGTTCTCGCCTTGTGACTTCATTTTGTTCACAATTGCAAGTGTTCTTGCAAAGTAGTCACTGATGCTCTCGTCTTCTTTCATTCCGAGCAATTCAAATTCCCTGCGTAGGGTTTGCAATTGTGCTTTCTTGACTTTGGTGGTTCCTTTGTGCTTTTGCTTCATGGAATCCCAGATTCCCTTCGCAGTATCTTTATTCAGAATCGTCTCCATGATTCCACGATCGATCGATCGGAACAAGTAATTCTTGGCCTTCAAGTCCTTCAGTTTGGCATCTTCCACCAATTTCATTTGCTCCGGCGTCGTCGCCTCCGTAATCGCCGGGATTCCATTCTCAACGATGCTCCAATACTCCTTGGAGCACAGCAGGTTTTCCATCAACATGGACCAGTGATCGTAGAACCCATCGAATTTGGGAACTGCAGGCTGCATGAAGTTCCTTTCCTCCGCCATTGTTGATTCTTCAAGTTCGTTCTCGTCGCGCGATCCTAAAACGGTTTCAGTATCAGGCGCCAAGTTGGAGCTCTGGTACCACTTGTTAGAGCCAAAAATATCAGAAAAAGAGAATTTCCAAGAAAAAAAATGTATATCAGATAGCCATGGAAAAGCTTATGTATACAGAGATCCAACTTCTTGTTGACACTCTAACAGACTGACCGGGTTGTAACAGAAACCCAGAAAAAAGGAAAACGGGTTGGGCCAAACCCGAAAAACAAACCCAAATGACTAATACAATATTACACTTTTAATGAGACTAATGGGCTTAACAGATGTTTCATTCTATTTTCGTCAATATATCTATCGTTATCACATTGATTCACTGTTATAAACACAAACACACCCCATGCAGCGCACGGGTAATCGTCCTAGTATTGTTAAAGGAGAAGACATGTGGCAGGTTATTGTGCATAAGATGCATCCAACAGATCACATTAACGTTTCTCTCTCATCATTATCTTCTTCCAACGATTTCGATTTCACAAGTTGAGTAGTCTCATCTTCAGATATTGTTTTCTTGAGAGGTATCAGTGGGAAATCAAACAAGGCAACTGTGTCTTAGACAAGTCATTAATATTGTTGCTGACTTGCTGTGTCACATTACAGTTGGCTTTCAGTAATAGAGCTTTAGGACTTCAGGTTATGCTATGTTATTATCATTTGCCTTTCAGTAACTCTAATATGAACTTTTTCATGTTTCTCTGAAATTTTAAGCATGCACTGTCATTGAACTGCTGCTGTTGACTTATCTATTGGCAATCTTGTTTTGAATAGTCTCTTTCTGTTGCTTTTGGTGCTGAGACTGCAAAATGGATATGTGGTTGTGCTTAAACTAATAGGATGTGTGAGTTTTAAGCATTCAATTTATCTTCAGAGCTTAACTAAGGCTCTTCCATTTATGTCCAGAGATTTCACAACACCATGAGGGCAGTCCAAGTCCAAGGTGCAATGATTGTAGCATCAAGCATACAGATTATCTTGGGATTTAGTCAATTATGAGCCACTTGTTCTAGGTAAGCCGTAAGCTCTTTTGTGTGAAAATGTATAGATATCATCAACATATCAAATAATTACTGTCTTATTCCATTTTTGTTCAGGTTTTTCAGTCCACTTGGAATGTGCGTTTTGTTCATTAAATGTGATGAATCTGCTGCATTCTTGTTGCATTTTTATTTCTAATGTAAAACTATAAACCATGACTCACTTCCAAATGTCTAACTGCAAAAAGATATGTTCTACTTGATTGCATTTGCTAATAGACTAGACAGACATGTCTTGATGAAAGTTGAACAAAACTAAGATACAGTTGCCTCAGGAATAGAGGGCAGAGTTGCACTATGATTTCACAATCACTATGAACACCTGAATATTTTACTATATATTTTCTTCTTTTCAGGTCTGATGTTTTGAGGATTCATGTCTAATACTAGTACTAGATACTAATTCTGAATCATGATATTATTCACAATCTTGATATCCTGTCCTTTTTTTAATATACATATCTAACTTGTGTAATGTTTGGACTTGTCTACTTATGAAAGTAATAAGGAGAGCTCCTCATGAGTTCAAGATTGCTTGTCTAGAGGTAATATCCTAAAGGACCTAAACATTAATCCTTATCACTCACTATATACATCACTACACACACTCGTCAACGATATCTTCCCACCGACTTCTTTGCTTGATCAGGTACATATAGTGACCACATTTTTATATAGCTTATTACTTATATGTAATGGTTTGTTGGTAAATTAGTGTTGCTTGTTTATACTTTTCCAGAAGGTTTGTTTTTAGCCATTTGATGCATTACCAATTGGTGGCAGAAAGGCAAGGTAATAATTAGCACCATTTCAACTTGGAAGGTGCAGGCCATGCAAACAGTGGAAAAGAAATTGAACTTGGGGATCCATTTGATTAGTATTGGCAGATGAAAAATGCTTAGATTCTTTTATGTTCAGTTTTTTCAGGTTGTTGTAACCAACCGATACTAATCACATTCTGTTTTTCTTCTTCTCTTCTAGGTATATTGGACATTGTTTATATTTTTGCCTAATTAAAATCCAATACGTACCCATGAAGTTACTATTATTTTATGTGAAAGTGAAGGTGTTGTGACCATTTACTGATAGAGTTGACAGTGGACTTGGAGCGGAAGAAAGAGACACAAGAAAGCTTAATTTAAATCAAGAGCACTCGTATATATGCACAATGGAACTCTACAGGATCACATTCATCATCTAGGTCCACATCCTTGTATTCATCTAATAAGGTTTTTTTTTGTACCCCCCACATTCTCTCCCATACCCCCATTTTTAGCTTTTGGATCAAAATACCCTTATTTTTTCAGATAGGGGGTATAAAATTTTCCTAATTTGTGTGTAAATTCGGAATGCAATTTTTTAAAATACATTCCGAATATACGTATAAATTCAGAATATATGAAAAAATGTATTCCGAATTTATACATAAATTCAGAAATGTAAATTGTTTTTTTTTAAAAAAAATCAGTTTAAATTAGTTAAATAATCATCTTAAAATCATATTAAGTCGATAAATTGAACTCGATAAATGACAGTAATTTAATAAAGTACAATAAAGATAACAAACAAAAAAAAACGTAATAATATAATAAAGTCGATAAAATACGAGTACATATAGAAAAAGAAAACCAAAATAAATACATCTATGGATGAAAGTATAAGTGTCCTAAAGCCTGAAGGAAGCTGTCATATACATCGGCTGGAATGCCTCCCTCATAACCAATAGCATCAAGTATGTGTCCAGCGGCAACATCCATCGCATCCTGATAGGTCTGTGGACCAACATCCTCAGCTACAGCTTGCTGATCTGGTACATGCTGCTCTGGTACATCCTCAGCTGTACTCAGTCGTGGATTGGACACCCGCTGATACCATGGTAGATAGTCATCAGTGCACTCACCCGCCACGCCTGCGACTCTGCTACTACAAAAAAATGTCGCGCTGGGGATGGATACACCGACAATCTCTCTAAAATTGAGATCACTGATGGACGTGGTCCTAAGATGGGTGCAGGAGGGATCTGTTGGATGCGTCCAAACTGCCAGTGGACCCGGTCAGTCATATATGTCACAGCAATGTCGCCCCAAAACAGCCAACCTCTGAAATGTGCCATGCTGTGGAATGGAACGTGCAGTCTGTGGTCATCCCAAGGCGTCAGAATGACCTGGTCCAGCCGCAGGTTATCGATCCGCTCCCGAAAATGTCTAAGCTTCAGATCATCGCACTTAAAGTTTTTCCACCTACTGCAACGTGGAAGCCCAGTATTAGGGAACATCCTCCGCTGGACGATAGTGGGGAAGTACTCATAAATCCAGCACTGAAATAAAATAATTAAAAGAATAAATAATTAATTATATAAATAAAACCAATTAAAATAATAAAAGTAATTAATTTATTAATTACTTGTAGTAGAGAAGCGTATCCGCCAATTTGCTTAGTGTCCCAGTAAGCGGCCAAGTTAAGCTGGTCATAGAGATATGCCAGAGCAGCTGGACCCCAAGCCCACTGGCCACATGTGTCAAAATTGCAAATAACGACAATCCACTTAGCAGGCACGTACGCGTGACTCTTGTCTGAGAAGATGGTGTCCCCCAACAAGTGTAGCATATAGCACCGTGCTGCATGATCAAACTGCTCCCGATGCATGTTATCTCTGTAGGCATCCTCTAAAAATCTGAATCTGAATGCCGGAGTCCTGCAGGAATTAAACTCGTTCCAGCAGGCCATTCCATCTACTCCCAGGTAATCAACCCCAGCTTGAACGGCCTCAGCCGTGGGAAGATGTAGAGGCTCAGCCAAATGATTGCTGGTGAGCGGCAAGTGGAACAACACAGCCACGTCGTCCAATGTGATGGTCATCTCCCCCCAAGGCATGTGAAAGGAGCTAGTCTCGAAATGCCACCTCTCAACAAAAGCAGATACAAGCTCATGGTTGATGTTGTTGAGAGGTGTGGCGTCCAACTAAAATAGCTTCGCCTACTCCAACCATGCTGCAATATGAGGGTCGTGCGCCTCAGGTCGAATAGTGAATATCTTCCCCCGTGAGATGCAATCTTCAGCGTACCTCGGTCTTGTAAAAAAATAAAAGTAATTAATAAATAATTTAAACTAATTAAATAATTCTTGGTAAAAAATAAATTAATTTCTTATTATTACCTCCTCGGCCAGTAGTCGACTGACGCGGTGATCCACTAAGCGGTGCAACAAAGACCGCTCAGCAGCAGCCTCAGCCTAAAGCTCAGCAGGCTCTTGTATCTCTGGCTGCTCAGCCTGCTGTATCTCTGGCGGCTGAGCAGGCTGCTCCTGATCCTGTCGCTGTCGGACACGCCTCCGACGCTCAGAAGCGTGACCTGCCTCATCTCGCAGTGTAGGTCCAGATGCCTCGCCTGGTGCAAAGTTTCCTCCTTGACTGGTAGCCACTGAAAAACAAAAAAAAATGAGTTAAAACGAAATTTTAAAAACAAAAACAAAAACCTTCCGAATTTACAGTGTAAATTCGGAAATTTTTCATTGAAATTTCCGAATTTATCGGAAGGTTTTTTTTAAAAAAATTTCAGAAATACGCGTAAATTCGGAATGTAATTTCCGGATTTACATTCCGAATTTATGCGTATTTCCGGAAATGTATTTTAAAAAATTGAATTTTCATTCCGAATTTAAGCATATTTCCGGAAAATTTAGAATTTTTTTTCCGGAAATACGTATAAATCAGGAAAATTTAGGGAGAGAAACTCACTAATTTCAGAAAATATGTGTAAATGAGGAGAATTGTACTTTTTAAAGTTTTTTGAGGGGTATTTTGGTCCATTTGCGTAAAATGGGGGTATGGGTGAGAATGTGCGGGGTAAAAAAAAAGCCATCTAATAATACCAATCAATAACATTCGCTACTAGTTTGAGGGAAAAAAAAATTCTGCAATTTCCTGCGGATAAATTTTCTGCGGAACTTCCTGTTGAGATTTCCTATGGAATTTTCTACGGACTTCCTGCGGAAATTACCTGCCGATTTAAAAGCCCACGGGAAACAATTATCTACGAACGAAATAACTGGGAACCTTAATCCGCTGAAAATTCCGCAAGAAACCTGTTTCCTGCGAATTTTTAATAAAAATCCCAGGAAATGACGAAAATTATAGTAGTGTATCGGCAAATTGAACATTAAACCAATAAAAAAATGATACTTATATCTTCATGTACATTGCAAATAATTATGCTTATCATACCAGATTCTTGATTCTATTGTCATTATAAAACCTAATATCAATGACTCGTACTACTGATGGATAGTAGGAAATGATGAACATTTTTTATTTCTTTTCAATCATCATCATGTCTATCTAATATAGTTGCTTCATAACTCAATTAAAATCAAACTGCGCGCTATTCACAAATTAATGTGCCATCGAACAAGAATTTTTCCTTATAATACAAGCATTTTGCATGTCTCCTTATAATACAAGAATTTCTCCCGCTAATCTCCTCAATAACAACCTTATGGTATGAACATTTGAAATCTTACTAACTTTAAGTTTTTATTATGTAAACGTATATAAACATAAACATGTAATACAAAGGCATGCCAATTACATATAATGACACTTTTCATGGGAAATGTATTTCCAACTCCAGTTTAATACTTTAGCTTCCTCCTACGCACAGATTTGGTGGAGAATCTTAGCATCAAATATTCTGAAAGCTTTTTGTTTTAATAGAATTTAATATATATTAACTTATTGATAAAAGCCTGTAACCTGAGGTTGAAAAGGACACATCAGAAAACGACAAAATACTTGACTCACAATTCCCCAATAAAAGGAGCTTTTTAATGCAATTAGGGTAAAATATGTTTTTTGTCTTTACAAAATCGGGTCCTTCTAAGTTTGGTCCCTACATTAAGAAAATAGGCGTTTTGGTCCCTCACTTATTTCTATGTTTACATTATTAGTCTCTGACGTTAAATCATGCTGACTGGGCTAACAGCGTAATAGGTACCCTACATTCATCCCCACCATCCAAAATTTTCCACACAAAATCAATGGTAGTTAGCTTTCTTGGGCACAATACACAAAATCATCAACTTGTGCAAATTAAAAGCCACCCTTTAACGGTGGGTTTTAAGGTCCACAAGTGTAAGTTCTTGTGTACCGGTCCCCAAGGGATTCTGACTGGCTACTGGAGGTTTTCCGGTTTTAACTTGAGACACTAGAATTACAAACATAGCACATTATTTATACTTATTACATATTGTACCCTAGAAACCAAAATCATAACAATTTCGTGGTCCCTTTTTCAATTTCATTTCTGATTTAGCATCGTTTTCCTTCAAATTTGTTGCTTGCGTTTGCTTACTACACTGATTCCGAAACTATAGCAACTGGTTTAATGAATTTTGGTTGAGTTTTGAGCAATATAACATAGTCACAACCTAAGACACGTTTTGCTTCTGAATTTTCGCGTTTTAGTAATTTCTTCCACTTTTTTGTGTAAATTGATGATAGATTCGAGTTCCTCATTAAATTTCGCATGAAATAGAGTATTCATTTGCTTGATTTGGTGAAGAAATGAAAAATCTAGAAATTGAACCTTGAAGCTTTGAATATTCATCATCTACCTAAAATTTTCCAGAATCACGTTTCTGCAAAAGTGTTTTTTTAGTCCTAAAAGTTGCATAATAAGATTCCTTATGAAATTTTGAGTAAATGGACACTAGTTTTGTCTGATTTGGTTGAGTATTCAATGAGATAAACCTGTTATAAGAAATCAATCATTCACTTGTGTTCTTGTTGTTCTTCATTTCCAGAATTTCTTTGATCCAAAATTGTTTGCTTAAAACTTCAAATGGTGTTTCTGGATTCAATATAGCTCCGTTTATCGTGATTCAAAAGGCAAGTTGTTTGTCTCAAAATCTAGTATTATTTGAGACATTGAAAAAAATATTAAAAAAAAGAAAATACATCAAAACAAGTATTATTTTCAAGGAAAAAAAAAGGCATTAACCTAATCACTGAAGCATAAAACTCTGTTAAATAGGACAACCATTTTAAATTAATTTAATTTGTCACATCAATTTAATGGGAAACATAAAAAATAAAAACTCATTACCACATAATGTGTGCATCAATTTAAACGTAATCAATAAACATTTTCATAAATATAAAAAACTTCAACTCCTATTATCTTCCACGGCCATCATGATAAAATGGATATAATGAGTTTGAAGGTGCTACTGCTTCTACTTGGGATTCTTACTTGCAATTGACAAACACTTTTTTAGGTAGAACATCCATCAACATTTGGCCATACGTTTTTAAAGCCAAATTTAATTTTTCAAAATTGTTTCAATACTATAAAACACAACCAAATGTGAAAAAGGATCACAATGAATGATTATAAATAGGGGTGAGAAAAGGATGGGTTGGGACGAGATCCTAAATTTTTATAGGGCACTTTTTAGACCCTAAATCGTCCTTAGACCAGAAGAAATCCGATGTTCTTAGGGTCAAAATAAGACCGGATTTATTTAGCATGAGACCGGGTTAACCGGAAGGACAATTGAAACAAAATTATAAGGTGAGGATCACTCAAGTAGGACTAAAGGTTAGAAGTGATAAATTGAATTTTTTTTGTTTTTGTTTAGTCGAGACCAGGGTATCCACCGCCGAATGCAGTGACTAATCCTCTCGCTGGATTGGAGGCACCTCGAAGGGTGGGACAGTTGGCCCAGGGATTTAAAGCTGCTCCGTACCCAAGGCGAGGATCGAACCTCGACACTTGGTTAAGGGAGGATGAACCACACCCCTGGGTTATAAATGTTTTGCAGGGGAGGGGTGTTGAATTTTTTTTTGTTTTGGCGACCAATGTTGGTTTTAAATTTTTGTTTTGACAAAACACAAATATTTAGCATATGTTTTTAACATTTTTCTCTACATGACTCACATTAAAGTTCTTCCAACCATAGGAAGAAAAGCTTACATTGTTCTAACATATGATATACAATATTTTTTAAAAGTCAAATTATTCTGAAAATAATTATTATACAATATTAATAACTACTATTTTTTTTTTATGTTTCTGCGTTACGTTTTCCATTTTATAATTTTTTCTTTTTTTCACTTTTTTTCTCCTTTAATAATAACAAAATATTAAAGTTAAATTTAATTTAAAAAAATTTATTTCCAACAATTGGGTCATTACGTAATTATTAATCAATGTGAGACCCTTATCGCAATTTGTAAGACGTTTGGTTCAAACCTACTAAACAATTACCCATTCTTCAAGATCCACCATTGAATAAATAAACAATAAATCAATGGTTATATATCCAACGGGGACCGGTACACAAGAACTTACACTTGTGGACCTTAAAACCCACCCCTTTAACAATATGGTGCTGTAGAGAGTGAGAGCTCGCTGCCAAAAAATTGAATCTATAGAAAGAAGTTAGAGTCTCGACAAATCCCATGATTATGAGATCAATAGCAACTCTTTCCAAGTTTCCAAATGTTGTTACACATGAGACCAAATCAGTACCTTAGTATCAAAAAAAAATTATCAGTACCTTAGTCACGGGTTGACTAAGTTTCATCATGGTCATTGAATTTTTTCAAGTTGGCTAATTGGTTAATGGGATGTAAACAAAAATAATGTAAGTTGCAACGGTTTCTTTTTAGGTTTAAATATATGTTACCCCCTGCAAATATATCTATTTTTCATTTATCCCTTTGTAAAAATAAAACTCTCAAAAAAGACCTTGCAAATAATAAGTATTTCTAGTTACCCTCTGCAGGGGGGTAACCGTAAACTATTTATATTTTGCAGGGGATAACCGTAAACGGTTTATACCCATTATACACTACATAATCTAACAGCAAGGGGTAACCGTAAACTGTTTATATTCGCAAGATCTTTTTTGATAGTTTTATTTTTACATGGGCTAAATAGAAAATGAGTATATTTGCAGGAGGTAACATATATTTAAGTCTTCTTTTTAATATCAAGACTACATCAATTACAATCAGAAGCTTGAAGGATTTAAACAATCCATTATGTTATCCCATTACGTGTCTTTGTATCGTTAGTTTTTATATAACTTCCACGTTTAAAGGATTTATCCGTCATCCGCGTACCACCGCCGTCGTCTCCACCAAAACTCCAGCGCACCACCGTCTTGAACCGCACCAACACCACCACGAGCCATCCCCCTTTCCCTCTCACGGTGTTCTTCTTCCCCGGTGTGAACTCTATATTCTTTAGAATTGTGTCTTTTTCAAACAGCATCGGAATAAACCAAAGGTTACATGATTAAAAAAATTATATATCAGATACAGAAAATATATAAAATATCATCAGATAAAAGTCATTAATTTACAAAAATTTATATAAATAAATATGAAGGAGAATATATATATATATATATAAATATATATATATATATATAAAATTTAGATTTAATACATTCTTTAAAATTTGGAGGAAATCGTTTGATCTTTTGGCTTGTTTCTTAATCAAAGAAATCACATTCGTTCGAGATCTATGCTGGACTTTATCATGACGAACAATAGAAGACAACATAGAACACCCAATTTTAACCGGTATTTTCTCATTTTTTTAATGAAAATCCCAAAAATATTATTTTTATGCATTTTTATAATTTTAATCGATTTTGCTTGTCGATTTGGACTTATCAGTGATTTTTGCATTTTTATCGTTATTATTTATTAGCTAAAACATTAAGGAATCAAAAAAATCAAAAATATCATTTGTTGTGCTTGTTGAGATTTTTGTCATTTATGCGTGCCATGGTGTGCTAATCGACAGTTTTGCGTTATTTTTATTATTAGTAGATTTTATTTCATTGCTAATAAAAAAAGCATACAACAAGAAAAGTATTTTTATTAAATAGTAATTGCTATATTATTCTATTATTATAATTTTTTTTGACAATATTAGTACAAAATTTAATAATAAAAAGAAAACAAAAAAATGGTGCCAGCTACACAAAAGACCCATTTTGGGAATGAAGTATTGTTGTTTTCTTCTTGCTCTCTACTGTTTCCTATTTTCTCGCTAAAAAACATTCCTGCATCACCTTTAATAAAGCCTTGATTCCTGCAAACATGAATATGGAAATAATCAGTGGCCATTAGCAAAATCAGAAAAAGCAGAAGGTACAGCATTATGAATTGAGAAATTGAGAGAGACAGTTCATATGCTTCATAGTTGGCCATAGGAAAAAAACAAAATTGAAAAGCTTATATAGAAATCTTGACCAGAGAACCAAAAAAAGGGAAAATCAGTAGCTTACCATCTTCTCAAATCTATTCATCACCAAACTCACCCAACAACACCCTTAATCTTGGCTTTTGTTGAATACGTGAGAAGACTGAATCCAACTTGATTTCTCTATTCTTTTTCATCGTTACTCTATTTTGTATTATTACTAACTAATTTATTACAAGTAATTAAGAAGAAGAAGAGATAGAACTAGCATGAGTAGTGCTGAAAACAGAGTCACATAGGTGTGTTTTTATTTTCTATTTTATTTTGTATGTCTTATACATTAGTTAGTAATAATAAAATAGAAAATAAAAACACACCTCAGTGACTCTGTTTTCAGCACTACTCATGCTAGTTCTATCTCTCTTCTTCTTAATTACTTCCAATAAATTAGTTAGTAATAATGCAAAATAGAGTAACGATGAAAAAGAATAGCGAAACCAAGTTGAAAATGGAAGAATATTACATTGAAAATAGTGAGATTAGATTGAATCTCAAACTCTTCCTCTATTCTTTTTTTCTCATTGTAACTTTTTTTAATAATATTCGGTAGTTGAAAAGAGCGGGCGCAAGAGCATATACATACTTGTGTTTCTTTAGGGGCCTGAGATGTTTTCTCTATTTGATAGAATGTGGCGACACTTTTAATGTCGTCCTTGTGAGCTTTAAGGGCAGTCCTCATCAGCAGGTGTTGGGACCTTTCCACGACATTCCCTTTAATTGTCAATAGGTTTTTAGTCTCCTCTTTGAGAAAAAAGTAACCATACTCAAAGTCCAGTTGGTGGTTTATGATACCATTCAAAGTAGCAGAGTTTTAAAACAAAGAAAAAGTGTGAAATTCAAAATTGGATAAGGAAACCTTCAAGCCACAAGTTAACAAACTAACGTGTGGTTCTCCCCTCCTAACAAAGTTTTTGACACACTCAAAATTCGAATTCGAGATCTTGGAGGGGGATCCGAGCTCAGTTACCGGGCGGAGCTTCTTAGAAGCCGGAGGATGTCACGGTAACCCCCCAAATTATTTTAAATTTTATAAATACATAGTATAATATAAAAAGTAATCCATCTATATATAAAAGTTTCACCAAATTGAGCATTAATGTGTAGGAGAGTGCAGTGTTAAGTGCCTGCACTATGCAACCCACAGGTCGCAGTTTCGATACCCGTTGTTCTTTTTTAAACATTTTATATCTCAAATTACCCCTAAAAAATTCTGATAGTTACTAAACTAAATGAAGGAAAAAACTTAGGTACAGTACAATAGGTATTGGTGGTGTTGTGATTCAAAGGAAAAGTAAGAAAACTTCTACCAACCACTTGAGAGTTGTTGGATTTCAAATAAAATTGGTGGGGCCTAGGTTGCCATCAGATAAAATGTGGGTAATTTGCCTTAATCACTTAAAAGTTGACACATGGATTCCACTCACATTTATCACATAAATTTATTTATATTGTTTGTTTTACAGTTATTACTATATATTTATATTATTTGCACATTTACCACAATTTTAATAAATGCATTTGTGTTTGTTTTATCTTCCCGAAGATTTATGGCTGCATACAATTAATAACAAACCAAAAAATCTATCAACAAATAAAAACTCCGGTAATAAACTTGAGATTATTATTCTACTTTCTTTTTACAATAATCGTTAGCTATTCCTTTTTATTTAAATAATAATCTAAATATAGTCAAGAAAAACTGAAAGTTTTAATTTTTTATTTAATTGTTTAAATAAAAATGCAATTTTTAATTAAATAAATTAAACAATTAATTATTTAATTATTTGATTAATATGTTAATGCTTGTATGGCTTTTATGCATATAGAGAAATGTTAAGGTTTGTATGGAGTCTACGGACTCCCTAAACCTTGTACTTTTCCATTTTTTGATTAGATAAAAAATGGCAAAAATACACCACAGGTCCTTTAAGTTATTTATTTGTAACAAAGAGGTCCTTTAAGTTTTTTTTGTAACAGCTAGGTCCTTTAAGTTATGTAACGTGTTCACCGTTTACCTTTTTTAAATATTCCGTTCCAAAAATGCTTATGTGGCGTTAACGTTGCTGACGTTGCAGTTACGTTCCTGAGTTGGATTAAATATGCTGACGTGGACATTTATTTGTTGATTAAACAAAAATAAAACTTATATCTAATTAATTAATTAACAATTTAATTAACAAATAAAATAAACTGAAACTGAAATAACAAATAAAGAAACAAAGAAGCAGTAGAGTTAAGATTTCCCCCAAAACCCAGAAACTAGGGTTCGTTCACGAGAGAAGAGAAGAACGAAGGTTGTTGTTCGCGAGAGAAGAGAAGAACGAAGCTCACTGTAATTTCTGATTAATACGAAGAGAAGAACGAAGGGAAGAACGAAGATGTAAGGGAAGAGAAGAAGGAAGGGAAGAACGAAGGTCGCTGTAATTTCTGGGTTTCTCACTCCGAAGACAAGAACAAGAGATTCGAAGCACTTGCATCTTCGATTGAGGTATGTATTCGTGCTGTTTCAGTGTATTTGTAGTTTAGTAAAAGAAACTAACATTGTGGGTAGTGCGAAGCATTACTTTATTATTGATTGTTTTGGGATTAGGTTTTTTGTGGTCCCTAATTTGTTTAATATGTAATGGGTGACAGTGTTTGTTTGTTTTTGTGGTCCTTATGTTGTTAATGGGGTTGGGTGTGTTAAAGTAAAGTTTTTGTTATGTGTTTACTGTTAATGGGAATTAGTTTATAGTTGTTGAATGTTGTTTAATTAAACAGGATAAAAATGGATGTTTTTTTCGTTGACTTTCATCATGGGGGAAAATTTGTGGATCTAAATGGTACATATGTAGGAGATGTTGAACCTTGGGAGTGTGATGGTGATAGATGGAGCTATTTTGAGATTTTGGATCTTGTTAAGAGTATGGGGTATCAGGAGGTTATTGGGCTGTGGTATGAATTTGGGGGTAAATTAAAGTTGCTTGAGAATGACTTTGGAGCCATAGAGTTGTACAATTGGGCCAAAACTGTAGGAAAGGGACCCATATACTTAGTCCACCCTATTTCCCAACCTGAAGTAATTGAATTACCTACACTACCTGAACCAAATGACCAAACTGCCCTCAATGAGCCAAATGACCAAACTGCCCTCAATGAAACAAATGAACAATCTGCCCAAACTAACCACACTGAGCCAAAAGACCAAACTGCCCAACCTGAGCCAAATGACCAAACTACCCTCAATGAGCCAAAAGACCAAACTAGGAATGGCAATGGGGCGGGGCGGGAGCGGGGTGTACTCCCCCTGTCCCCGTCCCCGCAACCCAAATGTTCCCCCGCCCCCGTCCCCGATCCCCGCCGCGGGGGGAATTACTCCCCCATCCCCGTCCCCGCGGATCCCACGGGGACTCCATAAAACTACAAAATAGCAAAAAACAATGTGTTTCCACCTGTACTACACCAAAATAAAGACCACCATTACTAAACCATATTAAAGTTCCAAAAGACCATCAATACTAAATCATCATCCAAACTTAAGTAGCTTAAACACAGTCGCTAAACCATAATAAAGTTCCAAAATTACAATATTAAGTTGATCATCATCTCAACACAAAAAAACAAAGTTCCAAAATTACAATAATAATTAGTCCAAGATTATGTCTCCAAAATAAAGACCACCATTACTAAACCACTCCAAGTGCTTATGTCTCCACCTGCAAAATAATGACTAAATCATCATCTCCTCACAAAAGTATTTTAAAAAATTATGTATTGATCCAAAAGTATATCATTTACCTCTCTTTCACAATCCTCATCCTCACCAACAGATAGAAACTGATACATTATCTTTGAAGTACCTAATAAATAAAAACCAGATTGACTTAAAAGAAATCATTTTGGAAAAAAATAGAGAAAATTCAAAATAAAATATATTAATTACCTTGAATTTCTTTACGTATCCAATCTTGGGTACACATCAAAGCCTCCAAAGTGTCTTCATGCAACTTACTACGTTGTGAACTTACAACACGACCACCAGTACTAAAAGCAGACTCTGAAGCAACTGTAGAGATAGGGATAGCTAGAAAGTCTCTTGCTATTTTTTGCAAGGTTGGGTACTTCAATCCATTTTGCTTCCACCAAGCTAATATATCAAAAGCTTCCGAGTTTGTTTCATTCAGCAAAACAGGCTCTTCAAAGTAGCTAGTTAATTCTGACTTCACATTAATAGTTGAGACATTTTCTTTCACAAATTTGATATAATTAGACTCCCAAGAATCCTGTGGTACACTAGCAACATTTGATACAGAACCACTACTAACACCACTGCAAGATTATATGAGGCAACCACATTATACTAACATAAATTTTAGAAAAGGTTTAAACTAACCTAAACTAACATAATAATCTAGAACATCAGCAATAACAAAACATCAGCAATACCGTATATTCACCAAGAGAAAGGGAAAAACTTCAGCAATATTCAATAAACGAAAGACCAAAATAATGAAAACCTTTCTAAAGTTTCTCTCATGCTTTTTGTCACTATAATATTCAATAAATGGGTGATCTTCTTTCTTCTTATCATCATCTTTGATTAGTCAAAAAGAACAGCAATAACGACAACAAAACACCTTCCTAAAGAACAGCAATATCATCACCAAAATAAAGAAAACCTTTCTAAAGTTTCTCTCATGCTATTTGATTTTTCTTCTGAAACAGCAATAACAATCATTGAAAGACCAAAACTTGAGAATAAGAAAGGGAAAAGAAACGAAGAGTAGTGAGATTAAGAAAGGGAAAAAGAAGACACGAAGACTAAACTGTTACCTGAGTGGACTTGTTGCGACGACGACAGGTACAGTGGTGGAGACGTAGAATGAAAGTTGAAACGAAGAGCTAGGGCTTGCAGCGCTTGCTTTGTTTTTGATCCAGACTAAACGAAAGTGTGGGAGAGGAAATAGGGAACGTTTGAACTACCACTCCCTTTCTAATTCTGATTTATTTATGTGTGACTATTAATATTAAAAAAATTAAAATAATAAGCACTTTTTTTAAGCAAAAAATAATAAACACTTGAAAAGACAAAAAAACCAAATATATACACAATAATATATATTATAGTAAGGATATTAATGTAAAGTACTCGGGGGCGGGGACCCCGTGGGGCGGGGAGACAGGTCCCCGCCCCCGTCCCCGAAATGGCCTCGGGGGGATTTTCTCCCCCGTCCCCGTCCCCGCGGGGAAAAATACCCGCCCGCGGGGCCCCATTCGGGGCAGTCCCCGTGGGGATCCCCACGCTCGGGTGGAAATTGCCATCCCTAGACCAAACTGCCCTCAATGAATTAAATGACCAAACTGCCCAAACTGAAGAAGTTGAGCTTCCTGACCATAATGTCCAAAATGGTGATGATAGCGACGATAGTGCATTAAAGGATAGGTTTAATGACTCAGATGATGAGCCACTAAATGATGGAATTGATGAGATACCTGTTGGAGTGGGAGGGTTTGTTGCTGGCCAAAATGATCAACCAGTGGATGGGTTTTTTTGAATGAACCTCCTCAAGAAAAAAGGAGGAACAAGGGTGGGAGACCAAAGAGTAACAAGAGTAAAAGAGGAAGCAAAAATAGGAAAGGAAGACCCAAAAGAGCAAGATTGGATGAAGGAACTTCAGTTAATGTAGATGAGGAACCATCAAGTGAGGATGGTTCACTTGATTTTGGGGTTAGTGATAGGAAAAAGGGTAAAATGGTTGATCGAGGTTTATCAGATTCTGATTATCAAACTGAAGAGTTAGAAACAGATGAGGATTTAAGTAGTGATTTCTCAGATGAGGATAGAGTTAGAAAGGAAAAATATCCATCATTTAAGATGCCAAAGAAGTTTCAAGATTACAAATGGGAATTGGGAAGCAAATTCTCAACAAGGGAAGAGTTTAAGGAAGCAATTATCAATTATGCTGTTTATAATGGAAGAGATTTACATTTCATAAGGAATGATTTAGAGAGGGTTAGAGTTGGATGCAAGGAAGGGTGTAATTGGCTTGCTTATTGTAGTAAACTACCAAAGGAGGACACATGGCAACTGAGAAAGCTAATTGACACTCACACATGCAGCAGAGAGTATAATATTAGGATGTTTAACTCTGCTTGGCTTGGGAAGAAATTGTACTCAACAGTTAAAAGAAATCGAACTGTGATACTGACTGCAATTGCTGAGAAAGTACATGAGAAATTCACTTATGGCATGAGTAGGATGAAAGCTTATAGGGCTAGAAAGGCATTACTTGAGTTAGTAGAAGGGTCATACAAGAGTCAATTTCTTAGATTGTATGACTACACACATGAGTTGTTGAGATCTAACCCAAATAGCACAATTAAGTTGACTGTCCAACCAACTGAACAACCACCTGCTAGTCAAACTGAGCAAGCATCAGAGGAGTATGTCAGCAGACCAATATTGCCAAGTTTTCAGAGACTTTACATGTGCCTGGATGGTTGTAAGAGAAGTTTCTTACTTTGTAGACGAATAATAGGGCTTGATGGATGTTTCCTCAAAGGGAATTATGGAGGGCAGATTCTTGCAGCAATATGAAGAGACCCTAATGATCAAATGATGCCTATTGCATTAGCTGTTGTTGAAGGAGAGACCAAAGACTCGTGGGCTTGGTTTCTTGATCTGCTAGTGCATGACTTAGGAGGGACAGAAGTTTGCAAACACTTCACTTTCATGTCTGATCAACAAAAGGTATGTCAATTCAGTTTTATTCAATTCAGAAATTGATCTGTTTAATTAAATTCAATTGATCTGTGCGTTTAAATTGTGAACAGAAATTAAATTGTGTGTTTTATTTTGTTGTAATCTGTGCATAGGGGCTGTTACCTGCAATGGAAGAGTTGTTACCTGGAGTTGACCAAAGATTTTGTGTCAGACACTTGTACAGCAACTTCAGAAAGAGGTTTCCTAGCAAGCAATTGAAGGAAATTATGTGGAGGGCAGCCAAGGCAACATATCCTCAAGCATGGGAATGGGAAATGAGGGAAATGAGGAAGGTTAATGAGGAGGCATATAAATATTTGTTTAAGATTCCACCTAGATATTGGAGCAAGTCTAGGTTTAATTTTAACACCAAATGTGATGTCTTGGTGAACAATATGTCAGAAACATTCAATAGTGTTATAATTGGACCAAGACAAAAACCAATTGTAACAATGCTAGAGGAGATAAGAGGCTACCTCATGGATAGATGGGCGTCTAATAGTACTAAGATTGAAGCCTATGGCGGTTCTGTGCTACCAAGAATTAAAAAAAGACTTGAAAGACAACAAGAAATCTCAAGGTTCTTTATGCCTAGGTAATTATGCTTTTTATATGCCATCTTAATATGCTGATTTGAAAGAGCATAGTATGCTGATTTATATGCCATCTTAATATGCTGATTTGATCCTTTTTTACAAGGTTATCTAGTGATATGATTTATGAAGTAAGAAACATAAATCTTACTGGAGAGAAGTTCACAGTAGACCTCAAAAAGATGGAGTGTTCTTGTCGGAGTTGGATGCTCACTAGCATTCCATGCTGCCATGCAATTCCATGCATCCAACAAAGAGTTCAAGACCCAGCAGATTACATCCCATCCATTTACAGAAAGGAGGCATACCAAGCTTGCTATAGACCACTGATTTACCCAACCAATGGCCAAAACTTATGGGAAGAGACTCCATACTGTGACATACTGCCACCACCATCAAGAAGAGCTCCAGGGAGGCCAAAAAGAAGCAGAAACAAAGATGCGGATGAAAAGAGAAGTGACTCAACAACTGTTAGCAGGAAAGGGTTACCAAATAAATGCTCAGTTTGTGGTAAATCTGGCCACAACAAATCCTCATGCCCAAATGCACCAAAACAAACTCAAACACACCCCAAACCGTCCTCTAACACACGTCAAAAACAAAACACACCCCAACCATCAGCCTAATCCCAAACATCAACCAATATCCAGCCAAAGAGAAAACAGAATTAGGAAGCTTGTTTATGGTCTCTATGTCTATTTTATGTATTTTGCTGTAGTTAAGAATTATGAAGCTGGATTATGGTCTATTTTGATGTTGTCAAACAATGGCATTTTGCTAAATTATGGCCTATTTTGATGTAATCAAACATATGGCATTTTGTTGACTTATAATGGGCTATTTTGATGTAATGAATGATATGGCATGTTATGCTATTTTGTGCCCTTTCATGTTGTTAATTAACAGTTTTTAGTTACGTTTTACTTAACATTAATGATGCATAACAGGTTTATTTTAACAGTAATGCTGCATAACAGGTTTATTTTAATGTAACAAACAAGTCCTTCAAGTTTTCCAGTGTAACAGACAGGTCCTTTAAGTTTTTATTAATGTAACAAAAAGGTCCTTTAAGTTATACAAGTGTAACAAAGAGGTCCTTTAAGTTTTTCAACTGTAACAAAGAGGTCCTTTAAGTTTTTTGGGTGTAACAATTAAATCCTTACTGCATAATAAGACATTACTGCTGTGTAGTTGTCATCACCATGACTCTTTTTTAGAGACCTTCTAAGTTTGTTGATTTCCATATCCTTTTCCACACACTCTGCACATCCAGAAGTTTGTGTTTCTTCTTCTATTTGTGGTTGCACTTGTTCATTCCGTTCGCTTACAAGCCATTTAAAAAATCCACATCCTTCATCAACACCTTCACACTGTTTTCAAAAGAACTTTCAGCAAATCAACCCAAATCAGAAAACATATAGGAGAATATAACAATATACTTACCACAAAGAATCTGCAACCCCAAAAGAGCTTCCCAAAGTTTATGTTTTTCTTCTTAACAGTTCTTATCACTGATTTGAAACCACAACGACACTTTGGTGCGATTTGATCACGTGTTCCACTCGAAAATAAGGATTGAGAGTTTTGGCTTCGTGAATTCGACCCAGTCCCACAGTATGAAGCCATTGATTGAGCATATGTTGGATCTGGTTCGTTTTAGGGTTTCAATTCGTTTTCTGAAATTTGGGGGTTTAAATGGAGAAGAAGACATTTTTGGTTATTTATTTAAATGTTAAATAAAATATTTAATCCAACTCAGCAACGTAACTGCAACGTCAGCAACGTTAACGCCACATAAGCATTTTTGGAACGAAATATTTAGAAAAGGTAAACGGTGAACACGTTACATAACTTAAAGGACCTAGCTGTTACAAAAAAAACTTAAAGGACCTCTTTGTTACAAATAAATAACTTAAAGGACCTGTGGTGTATTTTTGCCATAAAAAATTGATTAATTATTTTATGTTAACAATGTAATCTATTTTTTAATTTTATTTAAATATATATTCTGTAACATTGACCATGGATGCAGTGGCGGATCCAGGATTTTAAAGTAGGGTGTTCCTTCAGGTCGCCGTCGTCCCAACACTAAATGATCCCTAAAGCAAACTTCAAAACAAGGCTTTTTATACCTATAAAAAATTATTAAATTTATTATATATTTATTTAAATTTTATTTTTCGAGCTTTTTGAGATGCAAAATAATTTATTAAATTATTATAGTTAATTTTTTTAACATTTCTTTTTTAATTGATAGTAAAGCCAATTCATTGAATCTTTGTTGAGACATTGTTGATTTCAGATAAAATTTTATTAATTTTAGTTTAATTCAAAAAATTTCTTTCTGTTGAAATCTCAGATGCAAAATCATTTATAATTTTTTGTTGAAGTGATAAATACATTTGGATAAGAGACAAGCCTTCTTATATAATCAAGTATTTCAATTTTAGTATCATTTTCTACTTGTATGATTTCTCTTAAAATTTTCAGTTCTAATAACCCAATTAATATTTTAGAGTTGGCATTTATAATTTTTAAATAAAAACAATGAAAATAAAATCTTAAGATTAAATAGACTATAACTCAAGAACCTATCATATTCAAATAAAATAGACCGTAAAACCAAGACAAGAGAGACTAAAAAATTAAAATAAAAGCAATTAAATTTAACAACTATAAAGTAAGACCAGCCTTGTAGCCACGGGCCCGGCCCGTCGATACATTCTTTGGGAACATGCTATTATCAATGGATTTTTGGCCATCACCAACAGTTTTGGCCGTCAGTAATTAATCAGCAGTAGTGGAACCATTTTTTAATAGTCAAATCAGAGGGTAAGTGGATCCTTATCTACACTGTGATGCTTGGAATCATCCACGGCCAGCTGAATCAGACGGTAAGTGAACCCAAATTTACACAGTGATACTTGGGTCGAGTCGTCCAAGTTTAGTTGAACTAGATGCTAAGTGAGGCATGATTCACACTGTTTGACATGCATTCTTCACTGGTTAGTGGAGCAAAAGGTAAGTGAATCTTAGTTCACATTGTGGTACATTGAATCATTTGTACTCAGTTGAATCAGACAGTGAGTGAACCCTAGTTCACGTTGTGTTACATGGAATTATATATTCTTGATCAATCGAGATAGATTGTAAGTGAATCCTTAGTTTACACTATGTTACATGGAATATTTTATGGTCAACAGAACCAAAAGTTAAGTGAACCTGATGTGGTATAGGTGACTTTGTCATCCTAGTCTTTCATAGTGTGAGCACGTGCTAACATGGCGTTCCAATAGCCACCTAAGTACCGAGAGACACGTGATTTGGCATCCTAGTCATTAAAAAGTATGAAGTTGCATGTCAGCTTGATAGTTTGTTAGCCAACTGAATATCAACTTAATGCCAGGGACCAAAAGTGCAAAACAAAGATATAAACGAAATGTTGAAGCCTCTTGAAAAAAGTTAAAGGTAAATTTGATTTTGGTTTACCCCCTCATCCTGTAAAGTGTCCCACTTGCCAAAAATGTATGTCTCAAAATAATATTAAAAAAATTATAACATGAGTGATGATAAATTTAAAAAGGTTAAATATGACTATTTGACAATGTTTAAATATCATTTTAGTCTCTATAAATATAGCAAATTTTAAATATCACGTAGTAAAAAAAGTCAAAGCTCGATATATTTGTAAGGACTAAAATGACATCTAAACCTATACACATTTTATATTGAAGGATTAAAAATGAGTAAATTAATGAGTAAATATTATATATATATATATATATATATATATATATATAACTTCATTATTGTTATGAATAATATGATGGATGTCCACTCTATTAGGCTTCCACTATCGTTACTCCCTTGTAATGGGGTTGTTACTGGCTCTTTATGTTTGATCTCTCACTTGCCATTTCTCACCCTATAAATAGGGCTATCTCCTATGTGTAGTGGCACACTTGAAGTGAATAGAAAATCTCCCATCTTCTTCCATCTTTCTTCTTGTTATCTTCTACGTCTTCTTCTTGTTCTTTATATAATTTTATAACATGTTATCAACACGATTGTTCTACCAATCTAAGGTAGGTGTTAGTTCTTGCTTGTTTCAATTACTTAATTGTTGTCTTGTTTTGTTACATAGTATTCTTAATTTTGATCGGATCTGTTTCAACTTTTTGTTTGTTTTCTGATGATTATGTAATCTGAGATTTCATTTGAAGAGACAGCAAGTCCAGCGCCTTATGCATGTATATGATCTAATAGTCTAGTTAATTTGATATCTATTATAGTGGGGTGAAATTTTATCGATGATTACGTGCTATTTGTCTTTTCCTTTTCTCTTTGTTTGTAATATATGATTCACTCGTAGAATGTTTAGGCTTTAGGGCTACTTAGGTTTATTTATGTTTTTGTTTTGATGGTTTTATGAAACTGTTACGAAATGCTAATTGATTTATATGAATTTGTACCTGAAAGTAACTCTCTGTTGAGCAATTGAGTTGTTTGGAGTAATATTCTAGTCAATCTTGCTTTTTTGATTTTACATTTTCCATGTCTCCACTCATCAAAATGAATACCATACTTTTAATATATTACTTGGATTAAATTTTTTTTTGATAAGAGGATTAAATTCATCTTGTTTTGGTAGATTTCTATTGCTTCCCTTTTCGAGGATTAAGGCAGCCAAAGGCCCATGAAGTTGGAAAAATATACCTTGTGTGCAGATTTTAAGTGGATTGATTAATATTGATTGGAAAATGCATTTGTCAATTTACTTGGGATCAGTTATCTGTGTGATTCCGTAACAGTTTAGCTTACTCGGGTATAAGGAAATAAATTGCTTTTGATCTTTGTTTTAGAGAGTACTAGGGGGAAATCCCGTGCGTTGCACGGGTTTATACAAATAGTTTTTTAAAAAAATCTTAAAGATATATTTCAGATACATATAATTACGAATAAAGTATGAGTAATTTCCAAACAATTTATTAACATGTCAATTTCAAACACATACAAAAATTGATAATTCAATTTAAGAATGAATATGCAATTCACCCAAAAGAACAAAAATAGATTAAATATTTAAAGAACTTTAAATGAATCCAACCATGTTGTGTAAATAAATATTCATATATTAGCTTTACCCAATCAATCTATGTTAGACACATCGTATACGATAAAGATATGAGGAGACGCAATCTATTTGGCAATTTAATTCAAATTTAAGTTACATAAATATCTATTTATTTTATTAAAACTTTGGAATACCATATAACATTTTTATAATTGCACACAAACTATATAATTTTTTTACCATAGATTAATAAAAAAGGATTGCTCTAGAATTCCATTGGAGCTTCCTTTTAGGAATTGAGATGTATATATAGACAAATTTTAGGCTTCCGTTTCTTTTAAAAAGAGTAACCTGTTCCGAGAAGTCCAAACGACATAAAAAATGAATGATAATTAATAAAGGAGAAAACAGAATTTTAATGTTAAATTATCAAAGTCTGCTAAGTGGTAAATATGAATAAAATAAATGAGAAGTTAAGAGTTAATATCGACAAATATATCAAAGAAACATATATATAAAAAAGATAGATGAGAAGATAAGTATAAATATAAGATCAAAATCTTCGAATGATATAATAATATATAGATAAGTCAAAGAAACATAGATATAATTTGTCAAAACATAGAGACTTAATTTACATTAGATTTATATTTATATTCATATTCATATTTAAACTATATTTTATGTTGTTAATTGTTATTATCAACTTCTATATTTCCATAAGAAATGTGTCATTTTCGTAGCAACACAAAAATAGTTAACTAATAATATCCACAAAAAATATCATTTAAAAATTTATAGTGGCAATTATGTGGTTTCATTAGAATTAAAGTCTCTTTGATGTGCAAATTATAAATAAATAATAATATAGTTAAAAATCTTGAGAAGCTTTGAGGAGGCTCCATTGAGGCTTCCTTTACACACACAGACACACACATATAGAAATTGATAAAATTCACAACAGCATCTCAGTTACAATTTCGCTATATAATCAATGAGATTTTGATTAATAGTTGAAGATATGCTTCAATCCAAGAAGAGAGGGTTCTTCTGCTTACACACTATAAAAATATGATGAATACATTAGACTTGAAATCTATAACAAACTCGAAACTAATAACAACCAATAAAAAGTTATGAATAAAAGACAAATAAACTAATTTTTTTTTTGAACTCCAACTACTACAATAGCTTTCTTCAAGCCTGGATATTGGTGATGTAAAAACCAAAAAACTTACATAAGTGATATGACAACCATACAAAAGTTATGTAAAAAAATAAAAGATAAATGGTGACCTCTCATCTTAGGTATTTATAGTATTTTCGAAAGAAGACTTAAAGTGAAAGAAAATGTAAATATTGTAACTAATCTCTATTAAAAACCAATAGTAATAATTAGTATTTTCATAATAATAATAATTTAGAGACACTAAAAGACAACCAAAATTAAAGCATCAAGAGTGATCAATAAGAAAGAATTTTTTTAAAAAAAAAAAGGAGAAAAACTCACAATGCAAGAGTCAAGCTTCTTTTATCTACATAATATATAGATATATATAAATAAATATTTTAATACACAAAAATATTGAGAAAAATTGTGGAGCTTCCTTTTGGCTTCCTTTACATAGATAGATAGATACATAGTTGAATCATATTGCACCAATAGCATCATTTAATAAGTTAGTGGTCATCATGTGATTTCATCAAAATAAAATTAATGTCTTATTTATATGTAAATTATAATTATAATTAAATAAAAATATAGATAAGATATTTGAGAGAATGAATAGATGGCAATCGATTCCAAGTAAACACAATTTTTTTAAAAAAGATATCAAGCTCAAGCCTATGATTTTTTTGTATTTCATGTGGTTTTTATTTTTATAAATAAATAAAAGAATGCTCAAGTCTCGTAGTCATCAAACTTGACGTCTTTTTATTTTTATTCAACTCATGCCATTACACTTTATTGTCTTTAATTATATAATAACTGAAAGAATATGAGGGTCTTAATAATTTAGCCTTAATATGTAATCATGAATTTAAGTCTCCTTTTATGTGTAAATTATAAAAGAATACTAATATAATAGAAAATCTAATTGAAAAATAAATGATGATGATGATGTAGAGTATCCTAGAGGCTAAAAAAGTTTCCTTTAGATATTTACTAGGTGAATTCCCGTGCGTTGCACGGGTTGTTCTAATTTTGTTATTTAAATATAGAATATAAGTTTAAAATTTTCTCCTATAAATAGTTTTGCCTTATCATAACTGATTAAAATTATCTTTCGCTTATATTTTAGTAACTCGTAAGTTTATTGGCAACTAAGAAATGATTCATATTAATATAAAACTGCACTTTCAATACATAACAATTACTACATCAAAAAGAATTTCAAAGACCCACTCTTTTTTTAGTTCAAAATATTTATACAGTAAATTAGAATATGACTATTCATTTGCATTATCATACTAAATTTTACAACTTTTCCAATTATTATGTAATGAGTTAGCTATTAAAATTTATGCAATTTTTGGTTAGAACGTAGGGTATGGTTGTTCATTTTTGTTTTGTTTTATCACTTAGTTATATCATAAATATTATTATTCTTAGTTTTTCCGTTAAACATAAATTTTAAATTATTCTAACAACTAAAATTAGTTGCATATATATATATATATATATATATGCGTGTGTGTCTATATATTTAATTTGAACTAAATTTTTAGTTTCTATAAAGCTCTGAAGACAACTTATTAATTTTATAAGTACATATATATATATATAATTTAAATGAATTTAGATTTATTTTATAATAACTAAATTAAAAATGTATGACAATAATTTAGAATGAAACATAAATAATAGCTTGCTAGTTATTGGTTACAAAATAAAAAATGAATTAATAATAGAAAGCTATTTAATAGTGTATTTGACACCAATATAACTTTTCATTTCACTTTTTTTTGTTATAACCTTTCATTCAATCTACTATATATATATATATATATATATATATATATATATATATATATAATTGAACTTAAATTTTAAACCTTCAATAAAGTTTGATTTGAACTTATTATTTTAATAAAAAAATAAACATCATTTTTTTGCTTTATCACTAAATTATATAATAAATAATATAGAAATACATATTTGTATATATTAGGTCATTTACCTCAAAGAAAACAACTTACTAATAGTAAAACATGAGGCTCCATTGGGTTTCCTTTATATATATATATATATATATATATATATATATATATATAGAGAGAGAGAGAGAGAGAGAGAGAGAGAGAGAGAGATAGAGAGAGAGAGAGAGTTCACTACAACATCTCAATTACAGTTTAACCATACACTCAAGATGATGATGAATAATAGTTGAAGATATAATTCAATCCAAGAAGAGATAGTTTCTTTTGTTTACACGCTATGAGATTATGATGAACACATTAATCTTGAAACTGATAACAAACTCAATAATTAATCAACAATCAATAAAAGCTTACAAATGATAGACAAATTTAGATAAATAAATTTTGGAACTTCAACTACTACAATGGCTTTCTTGAAGCCTGAATATTAGTGATGTAAAAAACAAAAAATTTACATAACTGATGTAACAACCAAACAAAAGTGATGCAAAAAATGAAAAGATAATTGGTGACTTCTCTTCTTAGATATTTATAGTATTTCTAAAAGAAGGCTTCAAGTGAAAGAAAATGAAAAAGTTGTAACTTATCTCTATTAAGAGCCAACTATATAGTTATTATTAATCATGATATAAATTTAGAGACACCAAAAGGCAACTAAAGTTAAAACATTAAGTAAAATGAATTAAGAGTAATCAATTAATTTTTTTAAATAAAAAAAATGGGAGAAAAATCATAGTTCAAGAGTGAAGGTTCTGTTATATATATATATATATATATAGAATATATAGAAATAGATTATATTATATTAAATTATAATATATTATATTTTTTATATTATATTATATTATTTTGTTCTTAAACATATTTAATTAGTTAAAATTAAAATATCATTCTTTTATAAATCTAAAAATATTTAATTAATATTCCACTAAAAGAATCATTGAAGAAACTTAGTGGCAATTAAGTTCTTTAATTAAAATAAAAGTTGTCTTTATGTCTAAATTATAAACAAATTTTTTAACTTATAATAATCTCGAGAAAAATTGGGAAGCTTCCTTCCTTTAGGGTTTGTTTTATATATATATATATATATATAGTTGTTTACCAATTATAAATTTTTTATATATATGAAGAATTGACATCAAATGAAACGAAATATAAACTTTATGCATAGTTAAAACAATGTATAAGTGATGCATATAACTGAACTCTTAGAATCAAAAAAAAAAAAACTGAACTCTTAGAATCATCATCTCATTAAAATATAATTATTTTATAACTCTCTAGGACATTTGTGAAGGGAAGAAGGTTCAGCGGCACATTAACACCATTTAAAAGCCATTCATGCATAACCACCACCTAGTTGCAACCTATAGTTATGACTGATCACAATGATGAGAAATCATGGTCATCATCCATTCATAATTTTATTTCATATATGCTGCCAATAATCTTATCCCCATGTATATATTCAAAGTAATCACTTTCTTGACCTGATCTTCATGAATTTCCCTCTAATTAATAAAATATTCATAAAATGTATATATAAATTCATTTGACGTTAAATGTTTGTAAAGTATGTTTAAATTTTAAAATTTTTATTTTAAAAATAAATTGAAATATTATATTGTTAATATTTTTTGTAAGTGAGTCAATAAATATAATATTTACTGGATGGATACGCACCAACTCTTAAGTGTCTTATTTTTAAATATTAATGTTTACAACGTTATTTAGATAATATATCAACTCTAAATTTAATAGAATATTGAGTGAGTCAGAAAACTGAATTGAAAAGATATAATAGTTATTGGTAAAGTGAGATTTCATTTTAAAAATTGGATGACATATAGGTTGAGTGGGCATTATATTAATTAAGTAAAATAGGAATATTGAGATATAAGTTTGAAATTAAATGAAGATGATGTGGAGCTTCTTAGAGCCTCCAAAAAAGTTTCCTTTAGATATTTATATTGATTGATATTGATAATATATATCGATAATATATATTGATAATATATATATATATATATATATATATAGAGAGAGAGAGAGAGAGAGAGAGAGAGAGAGAGAGAGAGAGATAAAATTAACAACAACATCTCAATTACAATTCTACTGTACAATCACAAAGATTACGAATAATAGTTGAAGATATACTCCAATTCAAGAAGAGATAGTTGCTTCTTTTCATCCACTCCAAAAAATGATGAATACATTAAACTTCAAACCTATAACAAACTCGATACTTAATCAAAAAAAGGCTACAAATAAAAGACAAATTTAGACAAATAAAAAATTGTCACTAACTAATCCAAATTTTTCTCTGTCTTTTTGACTACATTAGAATTGTCTAGAGAACGTGAAACTCAAATTCTTTGCTCTGCTTTTCTTCAATTTCTTCTCTATCCATGTAAACTCCACTTCCCTTTCTTGGCTACAATATGAAACATATAGAAAACCCAATACTTGATTTAACAATCCATAAAAGCTTACGAATAAAAGACAAATGTATACAATTTTGTTTGAACCTCAACTACTACAATGGCTTTCTTCAAGCCTGAATATCAGTTTGAGAAGCATTGTGCAGCTTTCTTTTAGGCTTCCTTAACAAATATAGATAGATAGATAGATAGATAGATAGATAGATATTATACTCTATCATCCAATTCATGGAAGCTATTAAAGTTAACATTTTCAAAAAGAATATTATAAAAATTAAACATAATTAATACATGTCTATAACTTGACAAAGAAATTGTTCCTCAATTGTATGACTCAATAACTAATCCAAATTTTTCTTTTTGTCTTTTTGACTACATTAGAATTGTCTAGAGAACGTGAAACTCAAATTCTTTGCTCTGCTTTTCTTCAATTTCTTCTCTATCCATGTAAACTCCACTTCCCTTTCTTGGCTACAATATGAAACATATAGAAAACCCAATACTTGATTTAACAATCCATAAAAGCTTACGAATAAAAGACAAATGTATACAATTTTGTTTGAACCTCAACTACTACAATGGCTTTCTTCAAGCCTGAATATCAGTTTGAGAAGCATTGTGCAGCTTTCTTTTAGGCTTCCTTAACAAATATAGATAGATAGATAGATAGATAGATAGATAGATAGATAGATAGATAGATAGATAGATATTATACTCTATCATCCAATTCATGGAAGCTATTAAAGTTAACATTTTCAAAAAGAATATTATAAAAATTAAACATAATTAATACATGTCTATAACTTGACAAAGAAATTGTTCCTCAATTGTATGACTCAATAACTAATCCAAATTTTTCTTTTTGTCTTTTTGACTACATTAGAATTGTCTAGAGAACGTGAAACTCAAATTCTTTGCTCTGCCTTTTCAATTTCTTCTCTATCCATGTAAACTCCACTTTCCTCCCTTGGCCGCAATATGAAACATATAGAAAACTCAATACTTGATTTAACAATCAATAAAAGCTTACGAATAAAAGACAAATGTATACAATTTTTTTTGAATTCCAACTACTACAATTGCTTGAAATAACACAATTGAAAGAGCAGATAAACCAAATCGACCACGAATACCAAAATACTCTAATTGTGCTCATCAATTAACACCATATCTGTGCTCATCAATTGTTTTCTTTTACGAATGTTCAATGTGTCCCACAATCTTGATACTCTCACTTTGATAGCACATCCCTCAGATAGTTCGTTCAGGGAACTTAGGACGATATTAGTGTTTGGGTTTTTCCTACTAAAAAGAAAATCAACATGTAAATAGAAGACAATGAAATAGATGAGATAGAGTGGTCAACTTACGTGATGTCATTGTCCTCAATAGTAGCCATGATAGGAGGTACCTAAATCAAAATGTAAGAGAAGGGGTAACTTGGTTAAACGTGTAATAGAATGATTTAATTAGGTTTGTTTATGAAAGGGTATGAACTAATAGTGAAAAATTAATGAGTTTAATTTACATGACTATGGTAATTTAAAATAAATTTCGATAGAAAGGAAGTGATTTTTGTCCCAAAAAGAGCAAGGAGGAACTATAAAATAATAAGGGGAAGGGGAAAAAGTATAGGAATAAATATAATCACTAATAGAAGGAAGAAACTATCGTTGGTAGAAAGGAAAGGGAACAAATGTCATCTATATATGTAAAGCAAACCCCTATGGAGCCTCCACATTGCTTCTCATGAATTATGACTAATATAATATTTAATTATAATCTCCAAATAAATAAGACATTATTATTTTAATGAAAACACATAATGACCACTAACTATTAAAAGGATATTAAGATGCAAAAACATTAAATTGAAACGTTTCTAAATTTTATTTTTGTAACCTTTTAACATTAACTATTAAAAGGATATTAAGATGTAATAATCAATTTATTAATATTTTTAATAAATAATTATAATATTATTACTCTTTTTACATCAACGTTAACTATTAACCAAAATAATAAAATTATAACTCTTTATTTTTTTAAAAGTAGATGTAACGATTTAAATGGAAGAAATTGGATTCATTTGATTGCTATTATTTTGTGTGTGTAATGATTATTAGTGTTTATTGCCACAACTTCATTTTTTTCCTTCAGATCCACATTTTAATTTCTATACAGCCACATATTATTCTTTAAAATAATTGTATTAAAGGGATATTATAAATTTCAATTTTTTCTAATACAAAATAAAAATTTGAAAATTGAAGTTTCCAAACGACTTTGCATAATACTAGGTAAGTTTTGGTCAAAAAATTATATTTTACTAAGTGAGTGATGAATCCATAAATTGAAGTTGCAGTTTTATCATTGAAGTTGTATTAAACTCTATTTAGTAGTATAAACATTTTGAATTTGAAAAGTTGGAAGTGACAATTCATATGTTTTGGATATGAAAGGCCAAACTTTGAATGACCATCATATCATGGTGGTTATACAATCATTTTTTAGGGTAGAAACTACCTATAAATAGTTGTTGCCAATCCATAAGCCTCACAAACAGTCAAACACACACACAAGCAAGCCTTAGTCTGAAAGTTAGAGCTTGGAAAAATTTATAAGAAGATTCACAATTGTTTTCTATTTGTAACAATCGGCTGAGGTAATTTCATGATTATTAATTTATTCTACATTTGATGTCTAATGTTTTTGTAATTTTTTTTAAAAAAATGTTACGACTTTTATTAATTATATATGTCTTACAAATTTAGTTTTTTTATGTAAGATAGATTTCATCTTAAAAATAAATATATGATAAATATTTATGTGTCTTCTAATGCTTACTGATTAACTTGGATCTAATATGATAAGAATTGTTTATATGTTGTTTCAGGAAAAATAATGGATATTGATCTGAATTCTAGCTCGAGTATCTTGAGAAGAAAACGAAGAATAAATAGAAGCAATGGTTCAATTTAGAGTTTGGAACATGATGGCGTGACACACTCTAACACTAATAGTCAATGATTACAAAAGAAAGTAGCTTCCTTAAAATATGATGTTGCATTCTTTGCAGGAAAGCACACATGGTGAAATCCTTCAAATATACATGTTATATGGTTAAATGTTTGTTTGATGTGTTGGATAATTTTGATTTCTGGTTTCAGGAAGGGGGAGGGAGGGAGAGGGAGAGGGAGAGGGAGATAGAGGGATTTTAATTACTTAAAATATTGTCTCTTTATTTATTTGTGATTAATAGTGTATTTTAAAAAGCATGTAAATGTAATTTACACTCTACATATCTAAGAGTTATATTCTCTTCTGCAAAAAAAACAAAGACTTATATTCTTTGAGACATGAAGATTGTATACTAAAATTTACGAAATTAAGGACCCTATATATTTGATGATTTGTTATCAATAATATATTACTATTATGTATCACCCGTGCCAGCACGGGTATACATCTATTTTTATTAATTAAATTTTAGAGTAACTTATAAATAAAAGAATTTATATTTGTAGATTGACTTATTCGGATTTAAAAAATAAACACGATTTCGGTAAGCCGTTTACTACAACATAAATCAACGATAAAATGATATGGGTTTGTTGCCTTAAGTTGTACCACCTCTTTCTTTTGCTTCATACTATTGTAATATACCAAAAAATATACAGAAACAAAAGTTCTTTATAAAATAATACTACTTTTGTAACCTACCATACTTATAAAATAAAGATACTAAATGAAAAAAAAATGAATAAATAGGAGTTGCAATTTCTCTCAGTATGTGGGGATCCCTATAGGAATTGCAACTTTTGGGGTCTGTGGGTGATCTATTTTTCCCCGTGGGGACGGGGACGGAAGAAAATCCTCTTGTGGTCAATTTGGAAATAGTAACGGGGACCTTGCGTCCCACTCCAAATCTATATTATATTAATATCTTTATATATATATATATATATATTATGTTATATATGTATTTTTAATTAAAAGTATTTATAGATATTAAAATGTGCTACTTATTATATTTTTTACATATTTCAATATAAAAGTATGAATTGAAATAAAACTCAAATATCTAATCCAACACCAAAACAATTACTCAAATATCTAACCCTCAAATATATGCCTATTTGTCTACCTATTGATGTAACACTGAAGACTAAAATATCTAATCCAACACCAAAGAAATAGCTTTCTTTCTGAGCATTTTGTGCTACATCTCTATTTTACACTGTTGCTCAGACCTATTTTTCACGTTGATATCAATGTATTTTTACAAAATGCGACTGAAAACATTTTACTGGGCTCAATATTATAAGATTAACGTGACACACCTTTCTAATCTACTAAATTTTATTCTTTCCCAATATTTTTTGGAATCATGGGTTCACACAATGTTCTTACTACTTCTCTTGCGGACTTTAGGTAGCTTTTGACAACCCTTTTCTTAATTGTTTTTTATTTGGGATCCAATAATGATAGCCCCAAAAACCTGTTTGTCTAGATATTCATTATGTATACCCAACTATTTTTGTCCGAGCCTATATGCTTGGCAAATAGCTTTCCTTTCAACCGAGGTATTCTATTAAAAACTCAAGAAATCCCTTTCATTATCCCTTGATTCTTCATGACATTTCTTCCCCCTTGCCTCATGTTTCCTTGCTTCTTTCCTATTAACGAATCTGAACTGCAATAAAAAAGTCCAAAATCAATCACAAAGTAGAGGTATTTAATAACTATAGATTAATATTAGTATCTAATATTACAAAAGTAAGAAAATCACTCAATGCATATACTAAATTTAGCAAGTATAATATTTAGACTACGTCGAAATTTTGAGTTTTTGAGATATTTGGCAATGAAATACTTATCTCACCCTGTTATCATTTCAATACCAAATATCTAAGTCAACCATTGAACCAATAAGAAAACATGTTATTCCCCACACATGACATGTAAGTTTAGCATATTTTGATGAGATTGTTAAGAAAATAGTGTTACTTTTTTTTTGACACAAAAAATAGTGTTACTTTTGTAACCTACCATACTTATAAAATAAAGATACGAAATGAAAAAAAGAATAAATAGGAGTTGCGTGATCTCTCAGTATGTGGGGATCTCTTACTTAAAATTTCATAAACAGTAATTATAGTTTGGCTTATGAGTGGGGAACTTTTCTTCGTGGAGAGAGATGACTGTAGTTTATATAGATCATAAAGGCTGTTTGTATCAGCATTAAGGAAATATTGGTAATTCATTTAAGAGAGATGACTTTTTATCTTTTTGAAAAGATAGAGATATCTTTTTCAATCATCTTAGACACGTGAGATTATCTTACTAATGGTTTATGCAACTTTTTTGTTACTAAATTAACTATGCAATCTTCAATTTTTCAGTTAAACACATGTACGTCTGGATCAATTTTTAGTACACATCTTGATCTAATTTAGAGGAAGTGAGTTACTTTTACTTCTCAATTACTTTTGCTTATTATGATCGTTAGTGTTGTATAAATTAATAGTTTGTGAAATAGTAAAAACAACACGTGACTGTTAGAATAAAAACTAACATGCAATCAAATAATTAACACCAAGCAATCATTAAATTAGCTTATCCCAAGTGAAATAATTCACCAAATTCTATCAATCATATGTCAGCTTCAACAGAATTATAATACAAAAGACCAATGTATAGACTTTGGCTACCTTTTGACATTAAACTACTTGGTAACCATTAAGGCATTTACTCAAAATTTGAAGTAGTCTGTATTATACCTCTGGCAAGTTTTTTAACTATCCAGAATTTTCAGAATATCCCAAGGACAGTGGCATACCAATGTGAATAAAGAATACATATCCAAGGAAAAGAAATCAATGCACAAAGCTAGAAATCACTATAATAAAGCAATTGACAACCCCCAAATAGTTAAGATTACAATTATAATTGGAGACAAAAGCAAGCACTAACCGATGACCATGACTTTGCTAATAGACTTTTAGATATCAGACAGAAGTTGTGTGAATTGTTTGACATGAACTCAACTGAGTTTAGTTCAAGATAATGCATTAGTTCAACAGCTAGAAGAAAAAAGGAAAGTCAATTATTCATCTTGGACAACAGATGTGATCATATGAAAATAGGATACTCTACACATACTAATAGGAATCAATGGTTTGTGTCATCCAAGTTCCATAGCTAGCTAAAACACAAAATTTGTAGGCATGCAATTTGAGCCAACTTCCTTGATTCACTACTTACAACTGATATGTTTCCTCGTAAAGACTTCATTGACCAACTTCCTTTGGTTTGTAGAAGAAAAAGCTAATGAATCAGTGCCAAGTATTTTCTACATTATAAGAAATGTGACAATAAAAATGAAAGAAACTGAACATGAAGGCATAATGCCTATAAATAATCTACCCAATCAATGTGACAATTATATCAATAATAAGCATAGTACTCACAGACGTACCTCCACCACATATCAGGTATAAATGCCATCTACTTTTTCTATACCAATAACATGAAAAGATCAAACAAAATCCGACTCATCAATTGCACCACTACAAAAGGATTCTAAAAAGTCATTTTCAGAGTTAGTGTTGCCGCCAAATATTGATGACTCAATACCAACTCAGTATGCAGAAAATGTATAGATATTGAAAGATTACTTGGATTCACTACAAGAAAAACTGGATTTTCCGGCGACCAAAATCCGCCGGAAGTGACCAAAATCCGTCGAAAATGTGGACTTTCCGGCGGATTTTTGGCGCCGAAAAAACCCTCGTTGCAAACAGTTTCCGGCGGATTTTCCGCCGGTAATTTCCGGCGGATTTTTGGTAGTTTCCGGCGGATTTTCCGCCGGTAATTTCCGGCTGATTTTTGGTAGTTTCCGGCGGATTTTTGGTAATTTCCGGCGGTTTTTAATTTTTTTTTTTTTTTTGGAAAATCCGCCGGAAAATACCAAAAATCCACCGGAATTTTTTTTTTTTTTTAAAAAAAATTTCCGGCGGATTTTTGGTAATTTCCGGCAGATTTTTTTTTTTTTTTTTTTTTTTAAAAATCCGAAATTTTTTTAACTTTTTTTTGAATTTTATAACTTAATATGTGTTTTAAATAAAAGTCAAAAATCTTGTCAAAAAAAAAAAATAAAAGTCAGAAAACAAAAGTAAAATCAAATGTTGAATGGTATTGTTGAAAAAGGAAAGAATAAAAGAGAATATGAGAAGAAAGAAGTGAGAATGAAGAAGAAAGGAGAATTATAGAAGAGAGATATGTAGAGAAATTTTTGAAGATTAGAGAGTATGAGAAAGAAGAAAAAAGATAAGATAGAGAAAATGTAGAAGAGAATAAGAAGGAAAGAAAGAGATAAATGAGAGAATGAGATGAGTGTAGGAGAAAGTTGTATTTATAGACGAATTTTCTTCCCTCTAAATTTTTCCGGCGGATTTTTAAATTTTCCGGCGGATTTTTTTCCCTCTAAAATTTTCCGGCGGATTTTTTGAAATTTCCGGCGGATTTTTGAAAAAAAAAAAAAAAATTTGGAAAATTCGCCGGAAAGTCCAAAAAATCCGCCGGAAATGACCAAAAATCCGCCGGAAATTTCCGGCGGATTTTTGAAAAAAAAAAAAAAAAAATTGAAAAATCCGCCGGAAAGTCCAAAAAATCCGCCGGAAATTACCAAAAATCCGCCGGAAATTTCCGGCGGATTTTTGGTATTTTCCGGCGGATTTTTGCAAAAAAAAAAAAAAAATTTATAATTCCGCCGGAAAGTCCAAAAAATCCGCCGGAAATTACCAAAAATCCGCCGGAAATTTCCGGCGGATTTTTTGAAATTTCCGGCGGATTTTTGAAAAAAATAATTATAAATCCGCCGGAAAGTCCAAAAAATCCGCCGGAAAGTTTCTGTGGGATAAAAATCCGCCGGAAAGTCCAACAAATCCGCCGGAAACTACCGTGGGATCAAATCCGCCGGAAATCTATCAAATCCGCCGGAAAGTTTCCGACGGATTTATATCCGCCGGAAAGTTTTCGACAGTAAATCCACTATTTCTTGCAGTGATTCAACCAATACAAAAAGAAAGATATTGAGACATTTAGTCTACCTACCGATAAGAATTGTGACAACACTACAAAGCATATCTAGTTTTTGTACACGTGAAGATTTTAAACTGACACAACCCATTCACAAATATAAATGGCTCATGTCCCCTATAACAAACAAATATATAAGCAACTATCGATGAAGGGAAAATCTGTAAATGATCTCAAGCATCTAAAAAGAGGATAACTGATCTAAATCATGACGCACCCACCCTTTTTGACCGTGGAAACAGATGTTATCGCAAGCTGAAGGAATTTCAGCATAGTTGCAACTTGCAATTCAAAAAGTCAAGAAGGCCAAACATAGAACATCAGATGTCTATTAATATAGACAAACTGCAGATCCATCATTGCTATGTACTTCTGCAATGGCACTTCATACTGTCTAATGTTTTGGATTATTTTCTTCACCTGAACAAATAAAACAGCAATAACTATAACTCAATATAACAACGTGGACTCAAACACAATCTAACAGCTTCCAAAATGAGGAATATTATGTTACGAAATGAGATGATTAACCTGAATTTCTTGAGAAAAAACTGTTGGTGGAAGAAGACCACCCCAGTAGTGTGCATCCCTCTCTTTTTCAGTAAAAGCTAGTCCTTTATTAAAATGGGGATATCTCAACAAAGTATACCCACTAAACTAAAAGAAATTACAGAATCAACAAAAAGAAATGTGCATTAATTAAAAATAATATGAATATGATGATTATAATTTAGAGTGTGGTATTCACCTAGCAATTGAGACACTCCAAGGAGTGACATACTGATCCTCAGTGGCCCTATCTTCGCCGTAAATGTCTCGAACGCTGCCAGCGGAGGTGGGATTGTCGTCAATGTCAGGAAAGAGAGTATGAAAGAGAGTATTAAACAAAGAGTTGAGTTTTCACACACACTTAGGGAGTCCGTACCAGAGAGTGTCAAAATTAAGATTGAAATAAAAATGAAAAATAAATCGTGAATGAAAATTGGATACATGAAGAGCTAACCTTCGATAAGCGGCTTTGATTTCCTTGCCGGTAGCGGATTTTGGAACTCCGAGAGTTGAATAATAGTAAGAAGAAGCAGCGAGGACAGTGTGAAAGCGTCTTCGTCTGCACATGAAGCTTTTGTCGTATGGCTATTTCAATTTGCAATTGGTTTTAATTAACTTTTTGTATTCTGCAGGTTTGTTTTTGAATAAAGACAATTAAGAGAATTAATATTGGATCCACTAATTTAGGGAATAGGTAATTATGTTTGGTTGGCTTGTTTGGGAAGAAGGAGCTTCTATTTGAAAATGACCAGATCTCCACCGTCCGATCCACAACGTTTCTCAATGATCAAATCTGGACCACCTATATATTTGTGTTCTGTATAAGTTTGCCTACGTGGACAGCCACATATTTTTATTGAGATGTGTGTCTTTTTCCTATTGGTCTTAGTTGGATGCTTAGGTGTACAATCTCTTGATTTATATTACTTATGATTATGATAAATGGTTTGATATATTTTTTTGTTGATATTTTATATTTTATATATACATTATTCACATTGTTTTCTTTTTTATCAATCAAGTAAATTAAATGAATATTTTTTCATCAAAGAAATTTTGAATATCAAAAGAAAATATATGTCAAAAGAAAATATAATTTCGCTTTTGTTTTAGTCTCTCCATTCAGTTTTGTTATTCAAATAAAAATATATAATCCTTATCATTATAATTTTTTGGACAAAGTAATTCATAATGTTGAAATATTAATGAAAATCTTTCAATTCCAAAACTTTGAAAGATAATTATAAATGAAGTGATGGTATTATTTTTAACTTTAAATGAAAAATTTAGTACATAATTATTTTCAGTTTTTAGAATAAGTTTTAATTATATATATATATAAAACATTACAATATTTTTCTGATTATTTAATTTTTGATGAATCTAATTACATTAGACATATGCATTTGCCCTTTTCGATTAGTAACACTGTGTCACGTGATTCTAATTGTGTAAAGTTTTAAATAAATCAGTAAAGTTTCATATTAATATTGTAAATTTTTATTTATTGTTATCATCCCCTACACAATATCTTAAATTGATCACTTTTAAATGAAATTTGATAACCTCTTTTTTTTAACAAAGAAATAATGAGTGGCCCTTTACAATTCTTTTTGGTCTAACTTTTAAGAAAGAAAACTTATTTTATTTTAAAACAATTCGGAAGGACAGTAAGAATGGAATTGACGTATATTTGGAAGCTATATATATATATATATATATTCCCAAGCCTGATGTGGTATAGATATATTTATGGGGGGGATATGAAGTGGTTTAGAAACAGTTTGTTATTGTCATATAATGATAATGGAATATGAAGGAGCAATTTATAATTGGGAGTTATGGGGTATTTAAATGGCCTATTGAGGGATGGTACAACGGCTGGGGATGTTTAATAGGCTGAGTAATTTTGTCTCTTAGCGTAAAATGATAAAAGGAGGTTGAATCCAAGGGTTGAGATGATGGAGAAGTCCATAGTTATGCTGTCATTAAAATGATGTTGTAACTGTGAAGGGATATATTTAAACCATTTAAAAGGCGGCACACACATTGTCTAAATAATTGCTGGCGTTAGGTACAATGATGATTTTTTATTCTCATCAAGAATTATCATAATATATTCAGAGGTTTATTTCATCTTCAACAAAGAGGTAAATATTGTAACCAGTCATCGCGATTTTGAATTGGCTAAATAATTGGATGGTGTAATTTTCATTTGGATGAGGCATAAACAACAAATCTAATAATTATTAAAATTTGTTATGGAGAATAGAAGGAATTTTTTTACGAAAGTCCGAAGGTAAGATAGACACGTTTTTTTTATAGTGGGCAAAAGTGGAGATTATTAAAAATGGAGTACATTTTTTTAAAAAAATTGTAAGTTGAAATTGTCATCCTGTAGACGGCTTTCTTTTTTTACTAGTAAATATATGGAGTTTGATATTAGGCTTTTTTTTTTACCTCCTCCTTATCACCCATACCCCCATAATTGCCATTTGGACCAAAATGCCCCTAATTTTTTACAAAAAAAACGTTTTTTTTTACAGTTTTCCGGATTTATACATAAATTCGGAATGTTAAATTTAAAAATTTTCGAATTTATGTGGTAAATTCGGAAAAAATGAAAAAATGTATTCCGAATATAGAGTAAATTCGGAATTAAAAAGAAATTTACCCCATAAATTCGGAAAATTCCGAAATTTACCCCGAATTTACCCTAAATTCGGAATACATTTTTTCATTTTTTCCGAATTTACACGTAAATTCGGAAATTTTCATACCCCCATTCCGAATTTACGTGTAAATTCAGAAAATTTAAGAAAAACATTTTTTTTTAAAAAATTAGAGGTATTTTGGTCCAAAAACGATTTATGGGGGTATGGATGATAAGGAGGGGGTACAAAAAAAAAGCTCTTGATATTAATATGGTATTTTGTTCCTTTACATATTTATATACTGATGTAGAATGATATAATGGTATTAAATAATTGTTAATAAATTAATTATACCATGGTTTGGATAGCATAAATGTTGTATGGAGAGTTATTAGTAAAAGCTGATTATTGATATTTAATTTTAAAAAGTTATGGTAAATAGGGAGGAGCATCCTAGAGCCTCAAAAAAAGCTTCTTTTAGTAATTTATATAGATAGATATAGATAGATTGTGACTTTTAAAATTATAGTGATTTGTTGTTGTGCCTTCAACTAAAAGTCATTGGAATATCATGAGGTTCATTCCACTAGTACTGCTTCATTCCCAGAAGTGAATGTAGCAACACATGGTAACAAAATAATTAATTTTTGATGAAAAATCATGAGACTCGTCCAACTAGTACTACTTCACTCCCAGGAGTGAATGTAGCAACACACAAACACATATGGGAAAAATTGTGGCGTGGTCTTGTTCATAATCACTTTGAAAATTACAATAACACATGTTTTCAGAGTGAAAAAAAATGTTGGAAAAAATTAAAAACGTGGGCAGAGTAGCAAAAATAATGAAAATATTTGCTACCGTTGTGGAGGCAAATGTCATACGGCTTGTACCTGTTGTACACCAAAACATCCTATTGATCTGCGCATACCTGAAGACCCGGTTGATCCAACCCGACCCGAGGGCGCTATCCTCAACTCTACAGTGGCGGCGGCGTACTCCAACAACTTAGGGCGCCAACTGGTGGTTCTCACGGCGGCGTTCAAGCCGTTCGTGAGACTTTAAGGGTGCTTCCTCTGTTTTATGAGTCAGCTTCGTTTGTAGGGGGCTTTGGGTCAGTGGTCTTCACGGTGGGTTCTCAGAGGCGGCGGCGTTTCTGGGTGGCTTGCGGCGGCGCTGCAACGTAGGTGGTATTCTGATCTGTGTTTTCGTTTTGGTGGTGGCGTCCTTTGCTGGATCTAGTTCAGAATCTTCAGCAGCACTCACCTTCAATTTGTTGTGGTTGCTTTGTGATTGGTGCTGTCTCTCGGATCTGTCTTGCTACGAGGAAGCGGCATCCCATTCGCTTGGAGCTTGTTTTTTATTCTGTTTTGCACAGAGGCAACGACATCACGTTCGTTTAGAGATTCTTTCGCTATCGACGGCTTCGTCACAACCAGCTAAGTGCTTTCTTTCTTCTCTTTTTACCTTTTTTATGCTTTGTATTTCATCATGTTCTGGTCTGGTGCTGTTTGTTTCCCAATTTAATTGATGTTAGTATGATGAGGGAGAGAGGATGGATGAGAGGGAGAGAGTTTGATGGACGGCCTTGGGAGGTAGGTGGTGGGGGTGGGAGGGTAATCGCAAGAGGGTGCATTGGAATGTATGGGAAAGAGGGAGGAGGGTAGTGCGTGATGACAGACGTGGTTTACGCAGGGATCATTCAGGTCGTTACAGTTTTAGGCGAGAAGGTCAGGAGGGATCTCGTAGATGGCGGGATGTCAATCTTCAACAGAGAGATTTGGATGAGAGAGAAGGGTTGTCAAAAGGTGAGGAAGATGGGGAGCAGGTAAAGGTCATCAGAGGACTATGAAGACAGACCTGGCTATAGCATCCAAAGTTGGAAATGGTGGGATATTGACCTCCTTTTTCTTCTCCAATTTTCCGGAGCATTACCTTGCCAAAGATCTCTTAGCGGTGTTCAAAACTTATGGGAAAGCTCAGGAGGTTCTTATTCCTCCGAGAAGGGACAAGACCGGTAGGAGGTTTGGGTTCGTTCGATTTCAAGCTGTCACAGAACCGTCCCGCTTTGTTGTAAAGCTTGATAACATTTTCCTTGAAAACATGAAGTTGTTTGTCAATCAACCCAGGTTCGAGAGGCAGGATGTGGGGATTCATCAAAAGAATCAAGCAATTCCCATTGGTAAGAGGGAACCAAAGAAGGCGCAAGCTTTATCTCAGGTGTGGATCGCCAAGAACCAAGGAGGTGCTTCGGATAAGCCCGTTTTTGTCGGGAATGGTGGCAAGGAACCTGTAACACCCCCCTTTTACTATTACAACTAAATAGACAATTATCAGAGTCACCTCGAAGGGCGCTACATTTTTCACCATTTTAAAAAAAAACACCATTTATTCCAAAAAAAAATCTCCAAAATAATTTATGTAAAAGAAATCACCAAGCAGCGGAAATATTAACCAGTTTAAACATCTCCAGAATTAACAATTAAAGACATCTCCAAAATTAATTAAAACAATTTCCAATAACTAAAATAATAGTTCAAAACGATAACTAACGACTCCCCGGTGCTACATATCAGAGCTGACACAGACCCAAACGAGAGAGGAAGCAAAACCTAGCAATTCCTCCACGAGCACTAGCGATCACCTGCAGCGTTGCCGCATGAGAGCAACATTCCAAGCAGAAGGGGTGAGTCTAACAGAGGTAATAAGCAGATGATAAAAATATGCTAGCATCAGGTAACTACAGCAACACAATACAATTACACCATATCACAGCACCAGATACCAAAGGAAAAGTCCATTTGACAGTGAACCACCAAAATTATAACATTCATAGACAATGGGATGATATGCAACCCCTCCAGTGGGCATATGCATGCGGTACCGATCACCAAAATGAGCCACGACGGGCATATCACCAATAAACACCAGAGGCAGAGCCTATATCACCAAAACATGCATATGACAATGCGACACCATGATTATGCACCAACTCACCATAACAAGTATTTAAAATAAATACTATATCACCAGAATCAAAACAAATGATTTCACCAAAAATAGCACCAAGTTGTAGCATCACAGTTACCACTAAACTCCCCTGAGCATACCAGCACCGCACCTGAAATATTAACACCAGACGGCTCCACAACGCGGACATAACGCACGCACACCACGCACAAGACTGGCGCACAGCGCCTAGGCACATCGCACCTACTTCAGCAAATTAATTAAAATAGCAAACGACATCGGATTTCAACAAATAAATACTTGTTGGAAAGCCCTATGGGTCTGGTTATCATCCCTAAGTTCAGTTTTTGAAGGAGAGTGTCCAATAGGTACAGTTTTCGAAAAGCACACAGGCTAGTTGCAAAAGAGGACAGTTTCTGTCCTTCAAATTCAAGCAATTCCAAAGTGACCAAAACTCAATCAAATTGCATGAAACTTGTGCATAAACTGGGGAAAATTTTGTCTAGTTTTCAAAGAAATTGGATTCGTTCGAAAAGGAGTTCTTTTGAAAACGTGGTAACCAAAACACTGACCCTGTGTCCAGATTGTTTCCAGAATCTTACTCTAACTTGTGGAATTCATATCTCGAGCTACACAACTCTAAACGCAACCAAACCAGTGCCAAATTAACAAGCATTAAGTCTATTTTCCAGAAAAATAAACCACATAATTTTTCGGTCAATACAACGTTCCCAGTCACCGAAATACCGAATCTATACCCAAATCGTTTCCAGAATTTTAACCTAACTTATATCGCCTATAACTCGAGCTATACAACTCCGAAATTAACGGAACCAGTGCCAAAACGACCGGCAATAAGTCTATTTTCAAAAACAATCAACCTCATAATTTTTGGATCAACCAAACAGCGCCAGTTTTAGAAAAACCGAACCTGTGTCCAGAATCGCTAAATTGCCAAACACCAAACCCTAACGGCAACGACACCGCAACCACCACAACAAAAACGACAATTCGACAACGCGACAACAACAATCAACCACGCACAGCAACAACAAAAACACGAACAATAACAACACCATCATCGTGATACAACAATCACGCAACAACAAATAACGAAACAAATCACAATAACGTGCAATAATCATCAAAGCACCAATCTCAACGAAAACACAATATGCAACAACACGAACAATTCAACAAAACCCTAGACTACCCACACATAATTATCATCAACCCATTATCAAGGTTAAGCCCACCCTTACCTCGAATAACGTAAGCTCCGGAACACGACGAACGAGACACGAACAAAACCACAGCAACACGAACGATCCCCTTTTGAAATTCTTCGCGAAACCCTCCTCTTCTCTCCCTCTTTGCGCCGCGTGCTCTCTCTCTCACTCTCACTTTCGTTTTTCTTTTGCTTGCTGCGAATGAGGGTTTGGCTTAAACCCCCAGGGTTTAAGTTGAGGGCTCAGTAAACACTGGGCTCTCTACGTCACCACCTCCTTTACTCGTTTCACCTCCTACGCATATAAAATATTAACCTTTTAATTTATCTATATCCCGCCTCCAAATTATTTTAATAATTCAATCAACTATTTTAATTAAATTATTTCCGGGGTGTTACAACCCTCCCCCACTTAGAATCTTTCGTCCTCGAAAACATACCTGATTCAAACAGCTCCGGATAGGACTCTCGCATCTTGCTCTCCAACTCCCATGTCATGCTTTCACCAGCAGCTCCTAACCAGACCACTTTCACCAGGTTTATCTCTTTGCCACGTAAAGTCTTCACTTCACGATCTTCAATTCGCACAGGCATTGTCTCCACAGTGAGATTATCCCGCACATGCACATCATCCATCGGAATCACATGGGACGGATCCGAAATATACTTCCGAAGTTGCGACACATGAAATACATCGTGCAAATTCGAAAGATTAGGCGGCAAGGCCACCCTATAAGCAACATTACCAATTCTCTCAGTGATCTGATACGGTCCAATGAAACGAGGAGTCAACTTCTTTGTCTTCAATGCACGCCCAACACCAGCCATAGGCGTGACTCTCAAAAACACATGATCACCAGCTTGGAATTCTAAATCCTTCCTTCTCTTATCATGATAGCTCTTCTGTCTACTCTGCGACGCTTTCATTTTCTCACGGATCAATTTCACCTTTTCAGTAGTCTCTCGAACAACCTCGGGTCCAAGAACAATACTCTCCCCAGATTCATGCCAACACAACGGAGTCCTACATCTCCGACCATACAATGCCTCGAACGGTGCCATCTCGATGCTAGAATGGTAACTATTGTTGTAAGTAAACTCGATCAACGGAAGGTGAGTATCCCACGCACCTCCCTGCTCAAGAACACAAGATCTCAACAAGTCTTCCAACGACTGAATGGTCCTCTCTGTCTGCCCATCAGTTTGAGGATGATAAGCTGAACTCAACCTCAATTTAGAACCCAACGCTTCTTGCAAACTCTTCCAGAAATCAGAAGTGAACCTAGGATCTCTGTCAGACACAATGCACAAAGGAACACCATGCAACTTCACAATCACCTGAATATAAATCTCTGCCAATCTCGACACCGGATACGTGATATTGATAGGAATAAAATGAGCAGACTTCGTCAATCTATCCACAATCACCCAAATCGAATCGTGCCCCCTCACAGTATTAGGTAACCCTATCACGAAATCCATAGAAATACTATCCCACTTCCATTCCGGAATCTCCAACGGTTGCATCAACCCAGCAGGCTTCTGATGCTCAACCTTCGATTTCTGACAAGTCAAGCAGGAATACACAAACTGCGCCACATCACGCTTCATACCAGGCCACCAAAACATCTTCTTCAGATCCTGATACATCTTTGTAGCTCCCGGATGGATACTCAACTTACTCCTATGACCTTCTTCTAAAATTGCTCTTTTCATCTCCTCATCATCAAGAATGCAGATTCTTCCACGGTACTTCAATACATTCTGCGCATCCAACTCAAAGCCTTTATTCTCTGATCGATCAATCCCAACCATCAGGTCAACTAATTTAACATCTAACTTCTGAGCTTCTCGAATGCTAGCCATGAATTCATTATCAATCTTCAACATCCCCAATCTGACACTCTGAGGCGTCACTTCACAAACCAAACTCATATCCCTGAACTGCTCAATTAATTCGAGTTCTCTAACCATCATTGCTGACATATGCAACGTCTTTCGACTTAAAGCGTCAGCTACCACATTAGCCTTTCCCGGATGATAGTTCAAGCTAAAGTCATAGTCTTTCAGCAACTCCAACCATCTGCGCTGTCTCATATTCAACTCTTTCTGATCAAACAGATACTGCAAACCCTTATGATCACTGAACACCTCAAACCTCGAACCATACAGATAATGTCTCCAAATTTTCAACGCGAACACAACTGCAGCAAGTTCTAAATCATGGGTAGGGTAGTTCTTCTCATGAGTCCTCAACTGTCTCGACGCATAGGCAACTACCTTACCATTCTGCATAAGCACACCTCCCAACCCCATCTTGGAAGCATCACAATACACCACAAACGACTCTTCCGGATTAGGCAACGTCAGAACAGGAGACGTCGTCAACCTCTTCTTCAATTATTTGAAGCTCTCTTCACAACAGTCATCCCAGATGAAAGCTTTACCCTTGCAAGTCAACTGAGTCAACGGAAGTGCCAACTTCGAAAATCCTTCTATAAACCTCCTATAGTAACCTGCCAGACCCAGAAAACTTCTAATCTCAGTAACTGACTTCGGAGACTCCCATTGTAACACGGCATCAACCTTAGACGGATCCACGGCAATTCCATTCCCCGAAATAACATGACCCAGAAAGCTAACCTCCTTCAACCAAAACTCACACTTAGACAGCTTTGCATATAATTTCCTGTCCCTCAGAATTTCCAATACCAATCTCAGATGTTCTGCATGCTCCTCTTCTGACTTAGAATAAATTAGGATGTCGTCAATGAATACCACCACAAACCGATCCAGATACTCACGAAAGATACGATTCATGTACTCCATGAACACTCCCGGCGCATTAGTCACACCGAAAGGCATCACGGAATACTCATAATGCCCATAACGGGTTCTGAAAGCTGTCTTCTGAATGTCTTCGTCTTTCACCTTGATCTGATGATAACCCGATCTCAAATCTATTTTACTGAACACCTGAGCACCCACCAACTGATCCATTAAGTCATCAATCCTCGGAAGCGGATACTTGTTCTTAATAGTCACCTTATTCAGCTGCCGATAGTCTACGCACAACCTCATACTACCATCTTTCTTTTTCACCAACAACACTGGAGCTCCCCACGGCGACACACTTGGCCTCACAAATTTCTTTTCAAGCAGATCCTCGAGTTGCTTCTTTAGTTCTGACAATTCAGATGCAGACATTCTATACGGTGCCATAGACACAGGTTTAGTATCAGGTACCAGATCAATAGCAAACTCAACCTCTCTCTCTGGTGGTACATCCGGAATCTCGTCGGGAAAAACCTCAGAAAACTCTCGCACCACCTGCAACTCATCAACCTTCGCTTGGCTCTCAGCAGACAATGACGCCATTAATGAAAACAACTGGACGTCTTCCCTCATTACCCTATGCAACTGACCAGCAGACAACAAACCAGACTCTTCCTCTTCAGGAGAAAAGAAACTCACAGACCTTTCATGACAGTTGATATGAACATGGTTATCAACTAACCAGTCCATACCTAGAATAACATCCATTCCGCTCAGCGGCAAACAAATCAAGTCAACGAGAAAATCATTACCGAATATCGATAAAGGGCATTTAGCACAAACAACCGAGGTAGTCACCGAACCCTTAGCCGAGTATCGATAACCATCTCCCTCAACATAGGAGATAAAACAAGATCTAATTTCTCAACACATGCAGTAGCAATAAAACAATGGGTAGCACCAGTATCAATAATAGCAATGAGAGGAGAATTATTAATATAGCATGTACCTCTGATCTCATTCACTGCATCTGACCCCGCCAGAGCGAACACCTTCCCAACGGACCTTTCTTTCTTCGGTTTAGGACACTGAGTGCTGATATGACCACCCTCACCACAGTTGTAGCATAACACATCCTTTCGATCACAGCTAGACGCCATATGACCCTCTTTACCACACTTGTAGCACTTCTTCACATCACCTGGACAGTCAGGACGCTTATGACCGGGTTTACCACACTTGTAACATACCACACTAGCAGCAGCATCTCCCCCACTAGGTCTCTTACCCACAGCAGTTCTCTGATTGCCCTTACCAGCTGGAACCTCATACGGCTTCCCACGACTCGAGAAATTCTTCTGCCTATCCCTCATGACTCTAGAATGAGCATTACTGTCTTCCTCGAAGATTCTGCAGCTGTCAATCAACTCCGAGAACACCCGAATTTTCTGATACCCTATCGCCTTCTTGATATCAGCCCGCAACCCATTTTCAAACTTGATGCATTTGGAGAATTCAGCACCAGCCTCACCATAATGTGGATAGAACTTCGCCAATTCAATGAACTTGGCAGCATACTCAGTCACCGATATATTACCCTGCTTCAGCTCCAGAAACTCAATCTCTTTCTTCCCACGGACATCTTCAGGATAATACTTTCTCAGAAATTCTCTGCTGAACACAGCCCAAATGACCTCTTCATTCACAGTCGCCAACCTCTGCCTCACCTCCAACCACCAGTCATCAGCCTCCTCTGCCAGCATATGAGTACCATACCTGACTTTCTGCGCCTCAGAGCAATCCATAACACGAAAGATTCTCTCCATCTCTTTCAGCCACGCCAAAGCACCATCAGGGTTATACTTGCCCTTAAAGGTAGGAGGATTCTCCCTCTGAAACGTAGCCAAACTGCGCGACCCAGCATCACCAGCAGCACCTGGGTTATTCTCCACAGCTTGAGCTACAGCCTGCAAAGCAGCAGCGAGTGCAGCATCGTTCCGTCCTGCCATCTCAACCTAACACTGCAACAGAAACTATAATCAGAAACGAGTAACAATTACTCAAGTGTTACTCGACTCGACGACTCGACAACTTGGCCGGACAGACCGAACTGCTCTGATACCACTAATGTAACACCCCCCTTTTACTATTACAACTAAATAGACAATTATCAGAGTCACCTCGAAGGGCGCTACATTTTTCACCATTTTAAAAAAAAAACACCATTTATTCCAAAAAAAAATCTCCAAAATAATTTATGTAAAAGAAATCACCAAGCAGCGGAAATATTAACCAGTTTAAACATCTCCAGAATTAACAATTAAAGACATCTCCAAAATTAATTAAAACAATTTCCAATAACTAAAATAATAGTTCAAAACGATAACTAACGACTCCCCGGTGCTACATATCAGAGCTGACACAGACCCAAACGAGAGAGGAAGCAAAACCTAGCAATTCCTCCACGAGCACTAGCGATCACCTGCAGCGTTGCCGCATGAGAGCAACATTCCAAGCAGAAGGGGTGAGTCTAACAGAGGTAATAAGCAGATGATAAAAATATGCTAGCATCAGGTAACTACAGCAACACAATACAATTACACCATATCACAGTACCAGATACCAAAGGAAAAGTCCATTTGACAGTGAACCACCAAAATTATAACATTCATAGACAATGGGATGATATGCAACCCCTCCAGTGGGCATATGCATGCGGTACCGATCACCAAAATGAGCCACGACGGGCATATCACCAATAAACACCAGAGGCAGAGCCTATATCACCAAAACATGCATATGACAATGCGACACCATGATTATGCACCAACTCACCATAACAAGTATTTAAAATAAATACTATATCACCAGAATCAAAACAAATGATTTCACCAAAAATAGCACCAAGTTGTAGCATCACAGCTACCACTAAACTCTCCTGAGCATACCAGCACCGCACCTGAAATATTAACACCAGACGGCTCCACAACGCGGACATAACGCACGCACACCACGCACAAGACTGGCGCACAGCGCCTAGGCACATCGCACCTACTTCAGCAAATTAATTAAAATAGCAAACGACATCGAATTTCAACAAATAAATACTTGTTGGAAAGCCCTATGGGTCTGGTTATCATCCCTAAGTTCAGTTTTTGAAGGAGAGTGTCCAATAGGTACAGTTTTCGAAAAGCACACAGGCTAGTTGCAAAAGAGGACAGTTTCTGTCCTTCAAATTCAAGCAATTCCAAAGTGACCAAAACTCAATCAAATTGCATGAAACTTGTGCATAAACTGGGGAAAATTTTGTCTAGTTTTCAAAGAAATTGGATTCGTTCGAAAAGGAGTTCTTTTGAAAACGTGGTAACCAAAACACTGACCCTGTGTCCAGATTGTTTCCAGAATCTTACTCTAACTTGTGGAATTCATATCTCGAGCTACACAACTCTAAACGCAACCAAACCAGTGCCAAATTAACAAGCATTAAGTCTATTTTCCAGAAAAATAAACCACATAATTTTTCGGTCAATACAACGTTCCCAGTCACCGAAATACCGAATCTATACCCAAATCGTTTCCAGAATTTTAACCTAACTTATATCGCCTATAACTCGAGCTATACAACTCCGAAATTAACGGAACCAGTGCCAAAACGACCGGCAATAAGTCTATTTTCAAAAACAATCAACCTCATAATTTTTGGATCAACCAAACAGCGCCAGTTTTAGAAAAACCGAACTTGTGTCCAGAATCGCTAAATTGCCAAACACCAAACCCTAACGGCAACGACACCGCAACCACCACAACAAAAACGACAATTCGATAACGCGACAACAACAATCAACCACGCACAGCAACAACAAAAACACGAACAATAACAACACCATCATCGTGATACAACAATCACGCAACAACAAATAACGAAACAAATCACAATAACGTGCAATAATCATCAAAGCACCAATCTCAACGAAAACACAATATGCAACAACACGAACAATTCAACAAAACCCTAGACTACCCACACATAATTATCATCAACCCATTATCAAGGTTAAGCCCACCCTTACCTCGAATAACGTAAGCTCCGGAACACGACGAACGAGACACGAACAAAACCACAGCAACACGAACGATCCCCTTTTGAAATTCTTCGCGAAACCCTCCTCTTCTCTCCCTCTTTGCGCCGCGTGCTCTCTCTCTCACTCTCACTTTCGTTTTTCTTTTGCTTGCTGCGAATGAGGGTTTGGCTTAAACCCCCAGGGTTTAAGTTGAGGGCTCAGTAAACACTGGGCTCTCTACGTCACCACCTCCTTTACTCGTTTCACCTCCTACGCATATAAAATATTAACCTTTTAATTTATCTATATCCCGCCTCCAAATTATTTTAATAATTCAATCAACTATTTTAATTAAATTATTTCCGGGGTGTTACAACCCTCCCCCACTTAGAATCTTTCGTCCTCGAAAACATACCTGATTCAAACAGCTCCGGATAGGACTCTCGCATCTTGCTCTCCAACTCCCATGTCATGCTTTCACCAGCAGCTCCTAACCAGACCACTTTCACCAGGTTTATCTCTTTGCCACGTAAAGTCTTCACTTCACGATCTTCAATTCGCACAGGCATTGTCTCCACAGTGAGATTATCCCGCACATGCACATCATCCATCGGAATCACATGGGACGGATCCGAAATATACTTCCGAAGTTGCGACACATGAAATACATCGTGCAAATTCGAAAGATTAGGCGGCAAGGCCACCCTATAAGCAACATTACCAATTCTCTCAGTGATCTGATACGGTCCAATGAAACGAGGAGTCAACTTCTTTGTCTTCAATGCACGCCCAACACCAGCCATAGGCGTGACTCTCAAAAACACATGATCACCAGCTTGGAATTCTAAATCCTTCCTTCTCTTATCATGATAGCTCTTCTGTCTACTCTGCGACGCTTTCATTTTCTCACGGATCAATTTCACCTTTTCAGTAGTCTCTCGAACAACCTCGGGTCCAAGAACAATACTCTCCCCAGATTCATGCCAACACAACGGAGTCCTACATCTCCGACCATACAATGCCTCGAACGGTGCCATCTCGATGCTAGAATGGTAACTATTGTTGTAAGTAAACTCGATCAACGGAAGGTGAGTATCCCACGCACCTCCCTGCTCAAGAACACAAGATCTCAACAAGTCTTCCAACGACTGAATGGTCCTCTCTGTCTGCCCATCAGTTTGAGGATGATAAGCTGAACTCAACCTCAATTTAGAACCCAACGCTTCTTGCAAACTCTTCCAGAAATCAGAAGTGAACCTAGGATCTCTGTCAGACACAATGCACAAAGGAACACCATGCAACTTCACAATCACCTGAATATAAATCTCTGCCAATCTCGACACCGGATACGTGATATTGATAGGAATAAAATGAGCAGACTTCGTCAATCTATCCACAATCACCCAAATCGAATCGTGCCCCCTCACAGTATTAGGTAACCCTATCACGAAATCCATAGAAATACTATCCCACTTCCATTCCGGAATCTCCAACGGTTGCATCAACCCAGCAGGCTTCTGATGCTCAACCTTCGATTTCTGACAAGTCAAGCAGGAATACACAAACTGCGCCACATCACGCTTCATACCAGGCCACCAAAACATCTTCTTCAGATCCTGATACATCTTTGTAGCTCCCGGATGGATACTCAACTTACTCCTATGACCTTCTTCTAAAATTGCTCTTTTCATCTCCTCATCATCAAGAATGCAGATTCTTCCACGGTACTTCAATACATTCTGCGCATCCAACTCAAAGCCTTTATTCTCTGATCGATCAATCCCAACCATCAGGTCAACTAATTTAACATCTAACTTCTGAGCTTCTCGAATGCTAGCCATGAATTCATTATCAATCTTCAACATCCCCAATCTGACACTCTGAGGCGTCACTTCACAAACCAAACTCATATCCCTGAACTGCTCAATTAATTCGAGTTCTCTAACCATCATTGCTGACATATGCAACGTCTTTCGACTTAAAGCGTCAGCTACCACATTAGCCTTTCCCGGATGATAGTTCAAGCTAAAGTCATAGTCTTTCAGCAACTCCAACCATCTGCGCTGTCTCATATTCAACTCTTTCTGATCAAACAGATACTGCAAACCCTTATGATCACTGAACACCTCAAACCTCGAACCATACAGATAATGTCTCCAAATTTTCAACGCGAACACAACTGCAGCAAGTTCTAAATCATGGGTAGGGTAGTTCTTCTCATGAGTCCTCAACTGTCTCGACGCATAGGCAACTACCTTACCATTCTGCATAAGCACACCTCCCAACCCCATCTTGGAAGCATCACAATACACCACAAACGACTCTTCCGGATTAGGCAACGTCAGAACAGGAGACGTCGTCAACCTCTTCTTCAATTATTTGAAGCTCTCTTCACAACAGTCATCCCAGATGAAAGCTTTACCCTTGCAAGTCAACTGAGTCAACGGAAGTGCCAACTTCGAAAATCCTTCTATAAACCTCCTATAGTAACCTGCCAGACCCAGAAAACTTCTAATCTCAGTAACTGACTTCGGAGACTCCCATTGTAACACGGCATCAACCTTAGACGGATCCACGGCAATTCCATTCCCCGAAATAACATGACCCAGAAAGCTAACCTCCTTCAACCAAAACTCACACTTAGACAGCTTTGCATATAATTTCCTGTCCCTCAGAATTTCCAATACCAATCTCAGATGTTCTGCATGCTCCTCTTCTGACTTAGAATAAATTAGGATGTCGTCAATGAATACCACCACAAACCGATCCAGATACTCACGAAAGATACGATTCATGTACTCCATGAACACTCCCGGCGCATTAGTCACACCGAAAGGCATCACGGAATACTCATAATGCCCATAACGGGTTCTGAAAGCTGTCTTCTGAATGTCTTCGTCTTTCACCTTGATCTGATGATAACCCGATCTCAAATCTATTTTACTGAACACCTGAGCACCCACCAACTGATCCATTAAGTCATCAATCCTCGGAAGCGGATACTTGTTCTTAATAGTCACCTTATTCAGCTGCCGATAGTCTACGCACAACCTCATACTACCATCTTTCTTTTTCACCAACAACACTGGAGCTCCCCACGGCGACACACTTGGCCTCACAAATTTCTTTTCAAGCAGATCCTCGAGTTGCTTCTTTAGTTCTGACAATTCAGATGCAGACATTCTATACGGTGCCATAGACACAGGTTTAGTATCAGGTACCAGATCAATAGCAAACTCAACCTCTCTCTCTGGTGGTACATCCGGAATCTCGTCGGGAAAAACCTCAGAAAACTCTCGCACCACCTGCAACTCATCAACCTTCGCTTGGCTCTCAGCAGACAATGACGCCATTAATGAAAACAACTGGACGTCTTCCCTCATTACCCTATGCAACTGACCAGCAGACAACAAACCAGACTCTTCCTCTTCAGGAGAAAAGAAACTCACAGACCTTTCATGACAGTTGATATGAACATGGTTATCAACTAACCAGTCCATACCTAGAATAACATCCATTCCGCTCAGCGGCAAACAAATCAAGTCAACGAGAAAATCATTCCCGAATATCGATAAAGGGCATTTAGCACAAACAACCGAGGTAGTCACCGAACCCTTAGCCGGAGTATCGATAACCATCTCCCTCAACATAGGAGATAAAACAAGATCTAATTTCTCAACACATGCAGTAGCAATAAAACAATGGGTAGCACCAGTATCAATAATAGCAATGAGAGGAGAATTATTAATATAGCATGTACCTCTGATCTCATTCACTGCATCTGACCCCGCCAGAGCGAACACCTTCCCAACGGACCTTTCTTTCTTCGGTTTAGGACACTGAGTGCTGATATGACCACCCTCACCACAGTTGTAGCATAACACATCCTTTCGATCACAGCTAGACGCCATATGACCCTCTTTACCACACTTGTAGCACTTCTTCACATCACCTGGACAGTCAGGACGCTTATGACCGGGTTTACCACACTTGTAACATACCACACTAGCAGCAGCATCTCCCCCACTAGGTCTCTTACCCACAGCAGTTCTCTGATTGCCCTTACCAGCTGGAACCTCATACGGCTTCCCACGACTCGAGAAATTCTTCTGCCTATCCCTCATGACTCTAGAATGAGCATTACTGTCTTCCTCGAAGATTCTGCAGCTGTCAATCAACTCCGAGAACACCCGAATTTTCTGATACCCTATCGCCTTCTTGATATCAGCCCGCAACCCATTTTCAAACTTGATGCATTTGGAGAATTCAGCACCAGCCTCACCATAATGTGGATAGAACTTCGCCAATTCAATGAACTTGGCAGCATACTCAGTCACCGATATATTACCCTGCTTCAGCTCCAGAAACTCAATCTCTTTCTTCCCACGGACATCTTCAGGATAATACTTTCTCAGAAATTCTCTGCTGAACACAGCCCAAATGACCTCTTCATTCACAGTCGCCAACCTCTGCCTCACCTCCAACCACCAGTCATCAGCCTCCTCTGCCAGCATATGAGTACCATACCTGACTTTCTGCGCCTCAGAGCAATCCATAACACGAAAGATTCTCTCCATCTCTTTCAGCCACGCCAAAGCACCATCAGGGTTATACTTGCCCTTAAAGGTAGGAGGATTCTCCCTCTGAAACGTAGCCAAACTGCGCGACCCAGCATCACCAGCAGCACCTGGGTTATTCACCACAGCTTGAGCTACAGCCTGCAAAGCAGCAGCGAGTGCAGCATCGTTCCGTCCTGCCATCTCAACCTAACACTGCAACAGAAACTATAATCAGAAACGAGTAACAATTACTCAAGTGTTACTCGACTCGACGACTCGACAACTTGGCCGGACAGACCGAACTGCTCTGATACCACTAATGTAACACCCCCCTTTTACTATTACAACTAAATAGACAATTATCAGAGTCACCTCGAAGGGCGCTACATTTTTCACCATTTTAAAAAAAAACACCATTTATTCCAAAAAAAAATCTCCAAAATAATTTATGTAAAAGAAATCACCAAGCAGCGGAAATATTAACCAGTTTAAACATCTCCAGAATTAACAATTAAAGACATCTCCAAAATTAATTAAAACAATTTCCAATAACTAAAATAATAGTTCAAAACGATAACTAACGACTCCCCGGTGCTACATATCAGAGCTGACACAGACCCAAACGAGAGAGGAAGCAAAACCTAGCAATTCCTCCACGAGCACTAGCGATCACCTGCAGCGTTGCCGCATGAGAGCAACATTCCAAGCAGAAGGGGTGAGTCTAACAGAGGTAATAAGCAGATGATAAAAATATGCTAGCATCAGGTAACTACAGCAACACAATACAATTACACCATATCACAGCACCAGATACCAAAGGAAAAGTCCATTTGACAGTGAACCACCAAAATTATAACATTCATAGACAATGGGATGATATGCAACCCCTCCAGTGGGCATATGCATGCGGTACCGATCACCAAAATGAGCCACGACGGGCATATCACCAATAAACACCAGAGGCAGAGCCTATATCACCAAAACATGCATATGACAATGCGACACCATGATTATGCACCAACTCACCATAACAAGTATTTAAAATAAATACTATATCACCAGAATCAAAACAAATGATTTCACCAAAAATAGCACCAAGTTGTAGCATCACAGTTACCACTAAACTCTCCTGAGCATACCAGCACCGCACCTGAAATATTAACACCAGACGGCTCCACAACGCGGACATAACGCACGCACACCACGCACAAGACTGGCGCACAGCGCCTAGGCACATCGCACCTACTTCAGCAAATTAATTAAAATAGCAAACGACATCGGATTTCAACAAATAAATACTTGTTGGAAAGCCCTATGGGTCTGGTTATCAACCCTAAGTTCAGTTTTTGAAGGAGAGTGTCCAATAGGTACAGTTTTCGAAAAGCACACAGGCTAGTTGCAAAAGAGGACAGTTTCTGTCCTTCAAATTCAAGCAATTCCAAAGTGACCAAAAATCAATCAAATTGCATGAAACTTGTGCATAAACTGGGGCAAATTTTGTCTAGTTTTCAAAGAAATTGGATTCGTTCAAAAAGGAGTTCTTTTGAAAACGTGGTAACCAAAACACTGACCCTGTGTCCAGATTGTTTCCAGAATCTTACTCTAACTTGTGGAATTCATATCTCGAGCTACACAACTCTAAACGCAACCAAACCAGTGCCAAATTAACAAGCATTAAGTCTATTTTCCAGAAAAATAAACCACATAATTTTTCGGTCAATACAACGTTCCCAGTCACCGAAATACCGAATCTATACCCAAATCGTTTCCAGAATTTTAACCTAACTTATATCGCCTATAACTCGAGCTATACAACTCCGAAATTAACGGAACCAGTGCCAAAACGACCGGCGATAAGTCTATTTTCAAAAACAATCAACCTCATAATTTTTGGATCAACCAAACAGCGCCAGTTTTAGAAAAACCGAACCTGTGTCCAGAATCGCTAAATTGCCAAACACCAAACCCTAACGGCAACGACACCGCAACCACCACAACAAAAACGACAATTCGACAACGCGACAACAACAATCAACCACGTACAGCAACCACAAAAACACGAACAATAACAACACCATCATCGTGATACAACAATCACGCAACAACAAATAACGAAACAAATCACAATAACGTGCAATAATCATCAAAGCACCAATCTCAACGAAAACACGATATGCAACAACACGAACAATTCAACAAAACCCTAGACTACCCACACATAATTATCATCAACCCATTATCAAGGTTAAGCCCACCCTTACCTCGAATAACGTAAGCTCCGGAACACGACGAACGAGACACGAACAAAACCACAGCAACACGAACGATCCCCTTTTGAAATTCTTCGCGAAACCCTCCTCTTCTCTCCCTCTTTGCGCCGCGTGCTCTCTCTCTCACTCTCACTTTCGTTTTTCTTTTGCTTGCTGCGAATGAGGGTTTGGCTTAAACCCCCAGGGTTTAAGTTGAGGGCTCAGTAAACACTGGGCTCTCTACGTCACCACCTCCTTTACTCGTTTCACCTCCTACGCATATAAAATATTAACCTTTTAATTTATCTATATCCCGCCTCCAAATTATTTTAATAATTCAATCAACTAATGTGGGGATTCATCAAAAGAATCAAGCAATTCCCATTGGTAAGAGGGAACCAAAGAAGGCGCAAGCTTTATCTCAGGTGTGGATCGCCAAGAACCAAGGAGGTGCTTCGGATAAGCCCGTTTTTGTCGGGAATGGTGGCAAGGAACCCAGTAATGCCGGCAAGGAACCCAATAATTCTGGCAGAGTGGTGGATCTTCATTTAACCCCTTCGACCGATGTTGTTTCGAAGCTAAATGCAGCCAAGGTCGGCGAGATTTTTTATCCGGGAAAAACCTATTTCATCTAAAACGAGTTCTACAAACAAGGAGTATTCTCGGTGAAGGTGACACCTCTTGGAGCCAACTTGGTTCTCTTAGAAGGCAGGGAAGATGGTGTTCTTCAAGCATTTGTTGATGAGGCAGGAGATTGGTTGGCTCAATGGTTTAAGGATATCAGACCGTGGCAGCCAAGGGAGTTGAACAAGGAACGGTTGATGTGGGTTCGATGTTTTGGTGTTCCGGCTCATGTTTGGTCGGTGGATTTTTTCTCCTCTTTAGTTGAACCATTTGGTTCTTATGTGTCCTCCGATGATAACACTGAAAAGAAGAAAGCTATGGATGTCGCTCGCATTCTGGTCAGGACGAAGTCTTGTGTGGCGATAAATAATGTTCTTACAGTTAAGATTAATAATGAGGAGTTTGTGATTAGGGTGGTGGAGGATTGGTGTGGTCCCATTCAATGGAGTATTCTAGTTGATAAAAAGGATCCTGAGTCTAGCTCGGAGGAAGAGGACTCAGAGGTTGGTATTCATTGGCCCAAGCCCTCTTCGGAGGAGGAGCTGGGCGAGGAAGAGGCATTTCCGGATAAGGTTGAAGATGAAATCTTGGGTCGTGATTCAAAAAATTGCTCTGACGCTTCAACTTCTTACTCTAATACTCATAAGCAGGAGGTTACGACTAAAAAGGCTGAGTTGCACGTTATGGATTCTCTTTCTCATGTGAGTGATTCTGTTATCCCTTCTGGGTCGGTTCAAAGAGATATGGGATGTGGTGGAGTTTTGGGTCACATTGGTGTCACTGTTAGCAATTCTTCCAATGATAATGTCCCTCAAATAGCTCAAGGGGCGGTTGAGGCGCTTGGGTGTGTTTCTGGGTCTATTTTTGCTATTTCGTCTTCTAAGGATCATGGGGATGCAGAGGTTTCATCAGACCCTATTCAATCCTCTGGTTCTCATGATCTCCCTTCAATCCCAAAGTCCAAGAGTGTTACTTGTTCTTCTCAACCGGTCCTTGGTTTTAATCTGAACTCTACTCCTCTTGACCGGTCATCTGAATCTTCAATGGCTTCTACCTTTCGTAAGGCGAGGCGTATGGAGGTGGCTCGTGTAGCTTTTTCGGCCAATTCTGAGGAGACATCAAAGAGTCACACTTCTTCTCAAGCTATACCCAAGAGTGTTAGGGGCCCTGTTTTGAGTGGGGTTTCTATTGGGGACTCCGGCATTCAAGTCGGCAATAATCGCTTTTGGGTCCTTCAACGTAAGAACAACGCTAAGAAGGTGTGGAATATGGCACCCATGTTGGGGGTGGAGGGGGTATGTCTTGATTCTGTGTACGTTGATTTAATAGATGCAGGGGAAGTGAGGGATCAAGTTGCAAAGGATCAGAGGGAGAAAAAAAGGGTGCTTCATGAATATTGTATCGTTAAATATCAAAAGGATGGGTGATAGCGCCAAGCGGAGACATTTGGCTGCTCTCATCAGAAGAGGTAATTTTGATAGTGTTTGTATTCAAGAAACTAAGAGAGAGGTGTTGGATGACGCTCTGGTTCGTAGTCTATGGGGTCATCAAAATTTTGAGTGGTTTGGAAAGCCTTCGGTGGGTGCCTCTGGGGGTATTCTTTTGTCATGGAAAGCCGGTTTGTTTGAGGTTAAAAGTTGTTTTAGTGGCACTGGTTTTGTGGGTTTGTGTTGTAAGTGGCAAAACTTGATTATTTATGTGGTGAATGTCTATGCCCCGTGTTCGACTGTTGGTAAAAAGGAGGCGTGGGATGCCATGATGGCGGTAAAACAACACGATGTTCATGGTGAATGGTGCGTTGTGGGAGATTTTAACGCAGTTTCTTCGTTGAATGAGCGTCAAGGCCATAGTGCGCATCTGCGTAGGGCGGACATGACAGAGTTTAATTCTTTTATCTCTGATATGTTCCTGTTTATGGGAAGGAATTTACCTGGTTCTGTTCAGACGGTTTATCTAGAAGTAGGTTGGATCGGTTTTTAATTTTTGATGGCCTGATTTCGTCTTGGAAGATTAACGGTCAGTGAGTGGGGGATTGAGATATTTCTGATCATTGTCCTATTTGGTTGTTGCGGTCCTCCAAGGATTGGGGCCCGAAGCCTTTCCGTGTTTTTAATGGCTGGTTAGAGCATCCTGACTTCAATCGTCAGGTTGAGCAGTGGTGGAAAGGGTTTTCGGTGAGGGGCAAAAAAGGGTTTGTCATTAAAGAGAAAATGAAGTTGTTGAAAGCCGAGCTCAAGGTTTGGAATAAGGAGGTGTTCTGTCAGATGGATCTTAGTATCAGCAATTGTGTTTCTGATATGAATGAACTTGATCATGTTATTGCTGAGGGGGGAGTGTTGGAAGAGGTGGCTAAGCTTAAGGAGGTGTCTTCCTCTTTTTGGAAGCAGTTACATTTTAAAGAGAGTATGATCAAACAAAAATGTAGAGCCAACTGGATCAGAGAAGGAGATCGTAACTTTAAGTTTTTTCATGCTTGCATTAAGAATCGTAATAGGGCTAACCAGATTGTCTCTCTAAATAGGGATGGGAGGATATTGGAGGAGGTTGACGAGGTGAAGTAGGAAGTGAAAAGATTCTTCGAAGCTAGTTATGTCGAGGAGCATCTTCAAATGTCAACTCTTGAGGGTATTGAGTTTGGTAAGATCAGTGAGGAAGAGTATTGTCAGCTTATTGCTCCTTTCACGGAGGAGGAGGTTAAAGAGGAAGTGTGGGGTTGTGATGGGAATAAAAGTCCAGGTCCTTAGGCGAGTATCCTGGTCCTTGGGAGGTGGTGAAGGGGAGTATCCTGGGTTTCTTAGGCGAGTTCCATGATAATGCTGTAATTCTCAAAGCCATTTCGGCTTCGTTTCTTGCTCTAATCCCCAAAAAGGAGAACCCTCAAGATCTCAAGGAGTATCGTCCGATATGCCTCATTGGTTGCATTTATAAAATCTTGGCTAAAGTGCTAGCAAGTAGACTGAAAAAGGTTTTGGATCGGGTCATTTCTCAGTGTCAATCTGCTTTTATCTCGAGTCGACAAATTCTGGATGGAGTGTTGGTTGTTAATGAACTTGTTGACCTGGCGAAGCGTAGAAAAGATGAGTGTATGTTGTTTAAAGTCGACTTTGAAAAGGCTTACGATTCAATTTCTTGGGGCTTTCTTGAGTATATGATGGGTCAGATGGGTTTTGGTTCGAAGTGGATTAATTGGATTAAATCTTGTCTTCATAATTCTTCGATGTCTGTTCTTGTTAATGGGAGTCCTACTGGGGATTTTAAGATGCATAGGGGCCTTAAGCAAGGGGATCCCTTATCTCCTTTCCTCTCTCTAATTGTTACCGAGGGTCTAACCAGAATGGTCTAGAAAGCTGTGCGGGAAGGTCGCTTTTCGGAGTTTCAAGTCCATGATGGGCTCAGTTTTTCGATGCTTCAATTCGTAGACGACACTATTTTGGTTGGTAAGGGTACCTGGGACAAGTTATGGTGCATAAAGTCTATATTCAGAATTTTTGAATTGGTCTCGGGGTTAAAGGTGAACTTTCATAAGAGTTGTCTGTATGGTATTAATTTAAAGGATGATTTTTTGGAGGCTGCAACAACTTTCTTGTTTTGCAGCACCGCTGCTATTCCTTTTAAGTTTTTGGGTATTCCGGTGGGAGCCAATCCTAGAAGAAGATGCACTTGGGTTTCGATTATCGATAAGGTGAGAAAGAAACTTTCATCTTGGAGTGGGCGTTTTTTGTCTATCGGGGGTAGATTCCGCTACACATGTTCTCTTTTTTTAAGGCCCCTAAGATTGTAATTCAAGAGCTTGTTAAAATTCAGAGGGACTTTCTTTGGGGGGTACGAGTGAGGGTCGCCACATTTATTGGGTATCTTGGGACAAGGTTTGCAGACCCAAGAAGGATGGTGGTTTGGGGGTGAAAAACTTGGAAGCTTTCAATTTAGCTCTTTTGAGCAAGTGGAAGTGGAGATGCATAAGTGACAATAGTGCTAATTTGTGACAGCTCCTTTCACACCGGTATGGTGATTTGAGAAAAATTTTCACAGGGTCTCAGTTATGTAGAAGTGGAACTAAGGACTCTATCTGGTGGAGGGACCTATTACTTCTGGAAGATGGGAATCCTCTGTGGCATGGTGCCTTCGAATCTGCGCTCAGGCCTATGCTGGGGAGGGGGAATCTGATCTCTCTTTGGTGTCATAAGTGGGTTTGTAATGAGACTATTAAGGACCTTTTTCCTAGTCTTTTTGAAGTGGCAAAATATAAACAAGGTAGTATTTTGGAGCAAGGGTATTGGCTTGATAACATTTGGCATTGGAACCTTGAATAGAGTCGTGACTTGTCTGTGGAGGAGAAGGTTGAGTAGGATTTGCTTTTGGTCACTATTCAGCCGTTTCATCCTATCAATTATGATCAGGATTGCTGGCGTTGGAGGCTTGAAAACCTTCATTCTTTTTCTGTTAAATCCTGCTATGTGCTTTTGTTGAATTTGATGCAGCAGGATAGGTTACATAGCGATATCCAGAGAGTCCTTGTTGATATGTGGCAGCTTTCTATTCCCACTAAGGTGGGAGTTTTTTGGGTGGAGATTGTTTTTGGGGAAGCTCCCAACTCGTGATAACCTTATTTCTAAGGGCATTATCAATGACCCTCATGGGGCAGACTTCCTTTTTTGTTTTGAACAGGATGAGTCGATTTCCCATCTTTTTTTCTTGTGCAGGTGTTCCAGGTTAGTTTGGCTTTATATTCAGAACTGGACGGGTTTGGTGATTCCAGATTCTCTTGTAGGTGTCGAGCATTTTCGGGCTCATGGTTTACATTTGGACTCGAAGAAGGCGTGTAGATTGAAGTATTTGATTTGGATGGCTGTTACTTGGTGTATCTGGATACATCGGAATCATATTTTGTTCAGAGGTCGAGTCTATAATCCGCAGGAGGTTGTTAACCATGTTAAGTCTATAACATGGACTTGGTTCATAAGTATAGAGGGTCGTAATTCTAATCTTTCGATCTCTGATTGGTGGAGTAACCCTTTTTTTTGTATGAACTCGGTTTGATTGTATTCTAACCTCATTCTTCCTGGGGTACTCTTTCCTCATTGGGTCTTTTTCCCATGGGGTTTTGGCCCAGTGAGGTTTTAATGAGGCCCCTTGTATTTGTACCGGTTGGGGTGCCCGTTTGCACCCCCTTTAATATAATATTTTGCTTATAAAAAAAATCATTTAAAAATAAAGATAAAAGGATTGAGACAAATTTTGCTAATGAAGATGATGGTAATATGGATGTTATAACTCACTTGGATGTTGTTAATTTCTTCACTGATCCTGATGGAAATATTGATCACCTTATTGTAGATGGATATGATAAAATAAATTTTTTATGTTTCGAATTTCCTATGCTAATAATAATAAAACTGTATATTTAAGTGTGTTTTCAACTTCCATAGGTTATGTTCAGATAATTCAATAATAAAGTTTTTATTCTTTCTCATACTTTTCTCTTATCATTATTTATTTATTATTTTTTGATAGAATTAGTATTGACACTAGCATCAATAATGGAGATATGTGTCTTGTTAATAGCGGAACTACCCATACAATTTTAAAGGATAGCAAAATATTTCTCTTAATTAGTAAAGCGAGAAATGAATGTTAGTACTATATATGCTTCTTCACAGATAATTGAAGGCTCCAGAAGAGCTAATATACTGATATACGGGGGAACAAATTTACACATTAAGAATACATTATAAATTTATTAACAAGACATGTTTTGGATAAAATAAATGTAGTGGAAGTGTTGTCCACTTTTCCTATAGTTTGTATTGCACTTATATTAGTGCAAGAAACACATGTTATAAACCAGAAGTTTACAAATCAAAATAAATTTGCTGTTTGGCAGACCGGTTGGGGCATCCCGTGTCTATAATGATGCGAAAAATAATTGCAGATTCATGTGAAGAACCAGGAGTTTCTTCAATCGTATGAGTTTCATGTATCTCTCTTGTACACATTGGAAGTGTAGTGGAAAAAATCTGACGAGTATGATATGAACTTGAAGTTCAAGATAAAAAAATATGTAATGGAAGTATGGTGTATCTCTTGTACACAATAAATCTGTAAGCGGACATTTTTTCCACTAAATTAGAAAACATTTGACGAGTATGATATGTCTAATAGAATTGATATTGGACATCACGTAAAATATGTTCATTCATAAAATGGTATTGAAGAACCATTCTTTAAACATCTAAAGTTAATTATATGTCCAATACTTATGAGATAAAAACTTTCAATTTCTACTTGGGAATATGCAATTTTGCATGTTGTAACTTTGATTCGCATCAAGCCAACAAGTTATCACAACTCTTCCCCTTTGCATTTAGTTTTTGGTCACCAACCTAAAATTTCCTATCTTCGAATTTTTGGATGTGCAGTGTATAATCCAAATTCTCTGTACACAATGCACTATGATAGGTTCTCAAAGAATTTTAGGAATATATATTGGATATAATAAAGTAATTTGAGCCAACAATTGGAGATTTGTTTATAGTGCAGTTTGATGATTATCATTTGATGAATTAAATTTCTTAACATTAGGGGGAGAGAATAAGCAGTTGAAAAAAAAAAGAGATCAGCAACTAGAAGTTCAAAATATAATTCATTTGCAAAGCTTAGAAAATCATCTACCAATTGCATTCACTGATCCAAATGTGTGACCAAATCAGACATATCAGCTGCTAATGCTCCAATAAAATGGATGTCCCTGTTGGACATCGAATATTGTAAATAAGTCTCAACCGCTCCTAAAGCGTGGTAGACCAATCGGTTCCAAAGATAAAAATCATCGAACAAGAAAAAGAGCTAAAACCAAAGATGGCCCAAGCGAGGATATAGAAACTCTAAAAGAGTCGTCAGACATAATTAACATTTAAGTTCCAGAAGAACTCATTAGGTACCTAAAAAAATTTGAAATGAAAGAGATCTAAATGAATTATGTCAATAATGATATACAATGGAACCGAAAGAAGTCAACATTGACGATATTTTAACATATAATATAGCGCTAAATGTGATAAAAGATAGTGAGGATCATGAACCAAAGTCTACTAAAGATTGTAGGCAAAGTGAAAATTGGCCAAAATTGAAAGATGAAATTGAAGCAGAATTAAGCTCATTTTACAAAAGTTTTTGGACCTGTAGTCCAAACACCTAAGGGTGTGAAACCAGATGTTGAATGAGGATGGTAAAATTGTGAGATTCAAAGCCCGACATGTTGCTCAAGGGTGGATGCAAGTACTTTTCAGTACTTAATTAGCCTTGTAGCACATGAAGAGCTCAATTTTCACAAGATGAATGTTGCTACAACTTATTTGTATGACTCATTTGATAGTCATAATTATTTGAAGATCCCTGAAGGATTAATATTCCAATACACACTTTTCGGATTCTCACTCAAATTGAATCAATCCCTCCATGAGATAATATAATTTGAACACATATGCTATAATCGTCTAAATTTATATTCTAAAGGAGAGATACAAAAATGAAATCACCTATCCATATTATTTTATAAAAATATTTGAAAAAATATTGTCAAAAAAAATAAAAATATCTGAAAAAGAATTCGCTATAACTGATGTCTATGTTGATGACATAAATATTATCAGAGCTCTAGATGAATGACATCAAATCATATCTGATGGGTTTTGAGGTTGAACCTGTAGGTGACCTCAACAAGGAAAATCCCAGAAGGATTCAAGGTAAAAGGGAATATCTTTAAATAAATTCTTTTGAAAAACGAAGTCTCATATTGATCTGTATGAATTATTTATATTGAGTACCTGAGTTGTGTGGAAAGAATATATTTGAAATATCTCAGTCTCGAAGACTATGAAAGCATGCATTCATATTACCCAATGTTATATCCATTGATATGATAATATTATGTGATAATTAGTAGCAATATAGTTCATTACAAACCAAAATACATTAGAACAAAGTGGGATGCATATTTCATTTTTGACTATCCTAATGAATAAATCATATTTTGTATGTTACACAAATTAACCATTCAGATACAAAGTATTTTTCTGATCTACATCAAGTCAGCTATTATCTACATATGATGACATTGAAATATCTTCTTGATCTACAAAACAACCTATGGTTCTTTCTTCTTCATTTCATGTCCAAATGCCAACAATTCAAGGAAGATGTTTTGAAGATAATATTGACCGCAAAACTCCATTAAAAGAGGATACATCACAAGTGACAGCGGAGTAGATTGCTCCATATGCACTCAGGGAGAAACTACAGATGTTGAAAATCGTATTCTAAAGTGATGCTTAATTCAGGGGGAGTAAAGCTGCACTCTTTTTCCCTTTGTCATGGTTTTGTCTCACTGGGTATTCTTGGAAAGGTTTTTAACGAGGCAGTTCCCACTAGCAGGATATTGTACTCTTTTTCCTTAACTAGATTTTTTTCCCATTAGGTTTTTTCTAGTAAGGTTTTAATGAGGCATATCCTCGATGGACATCCAAGGGGAAGTGTTATGAATAATATGATGGATGTCTGCTCTATTAGGCTTCCACTATCGTTACTCCCTTGTGATGGAGTTGTTAGTGGCTCTTTATGTTTGATCTCTCACTTGCCCTTTCTCACCCTATAAATAGGGCTATCTCCTATGTGTAGTGGCACACTTGAAGTGAATAGAAAATCTCCCATCTTCTTCCATCTTTCTTCTTGTTATCTTCTTCTTGTTCTTTATATAATTTTATAACAATTATATTTTTTTATGGACTGATATTTTAATTATAAACGAAAAGATAAAATATTGAAAATTATGCATTTTGTATTAAGCAGTTTAGTAGTTGTTGGTAAACAAAGTACACTAGATTAGTAGTTTGCTATTTTATTTTAATGAGATAATAATATAAAATAAAATATATGAGTTGTGATTGTTTTTTAGGGTAAGAGTGAGTTTGTGATCTTTGATTTGGCTAGGTGATTAGTTACATGAGAGAGAAGGGTGCGATAACTATGAGAGAGATGAGGCACATTGGTTTCTAAGAATGGCGCACAAGTTTTAATTAAAGGGTTGAATATATAATAACATAAATCTACGGTAGAAAAATTAATATCAACTAATTCATGCAATGTGTTAGTGGATTACACCTGTTACCTTTTTAGTGGATACACATAGAAAATTACCCACTTTTTCTAGAGGGCAACCAAAAATTTACCAATAAAATTTTACTAGTGTGTTTGACCCGTGCGATGCACGGGTAAACATTATTTTGTTAAAAAAATATTTGACTTTGTGAAAATCGTGGTCGTTCACTAAGTAGCCGTCATTTTGTGGAAAGACAATCGTTGATCTTTTATGTAACAAAACTTGTTTACGATCTCGTCCGTTTGATCTTTTGTGATGGTTGATGTGTTTCCAATGTGTCACGAAATTGCATACATGGACTTTTAACAATGATGATGTAATTTTTGTGAATTATCTAGGTGGACGCCTAGGTATAGGATCCATGGTTTAGTATAATAAAGATATATTATTTCTTTTAAAATAAAGAGTCCAGTACTGCACCTAAGTACCATTATCTTATTTCAATTGGTGTTACGTGGCATCAACATTACCATTATTATCCTCGATTATATTTCATTTATTTATTTATTTTAACTTTCTCTCTCTCTTAAGAATCGGAGAGTTGAGGTTTGGAGAATGGCATCTCATAGTTTAAGCCTACCAGCAACACATAATAGATTAGTTCAGAAGCTTGATTTTGTTCTTCATTCCAAGTCGGTTTTGTTGCGGCCTTCAAGTTCACGTCCTCATTCGAAACCCACAATAAGAACAGTTTCTTCCTCTATCAGGGCAATGGGGTCCTCATCTTCTTCCCAGTCCCAGCAGGCAAACAACACAGAATTTGAATCAGGTATCAATTATTCAAATTGGGTTCTTTTCACTTTCATTTTCTTTGCACCAATTAATTCTTGAACTAGGGAGTTAGTTGGGGAAAGAGAATCCATGGATTTTATTGTACTTCGTATGGTATTTTTTATGAGGAACACATCAATTTTCTAATATATTAAAGTTACTAATTTTCAGTTTTATCCTTATTTAAATTGACACTTATATTTATGGTAACCTAATTCTCCAACCGGGTACTTGTGGAGTCCGCCACTTAAGATAGTGTGCATTAAGGAACTAAAATCTGTACTTATTATAAGAAACATATATCAATTTTCTAATGCATTATAACTAATTTTCCTTTTTGTTCTTATATAAATTGAGACTTATATATCTTAACAATGCACCTATTTCTTGTATAAGTGAGATAGTTCATTAATTATAAACCATTTCATAAAAAGGACAATTTTTGGAATCAATCTCAAATTGTAAGAGTATTATTAAAAATAGATTTCGGGAAGTAATTAATATTTGGGGTTACTGTTAAAGTTTAATAATATTCTTTATTGTCCTAATTGATATTATAGAACTTGTTCCACCACTGCTTTTGCTTGATATGCATATACATAAAGGAACACTTTAATTTTGTTCCTGTTGCAAGTTAGTTACACAAATCATCATTTATTGTGTTTTTCTCACAACTGTTTATAAGTGAGTATAATGTATCCACTGATTCTATTGATTCATTCAATCAAATGAAATTTCAATACTCTCATTTCTCTCTGCTTCTAGCTTAATATGGTATCAGAACAATTGTTCACTCACATCTTCTTCGCGCTTGCTCTAGAACGATTTTCTTAAAGTTTGATTCATCTCGCCTATCATTGTGCACTTCATGTGTTCTTCGTGCAACTTATCTGTAATATTCTCTGTGAATTATTTGTTCCTCTTTTGGATCCAGCTTCATAGCCATGGAAGAGAAAATAAATCCATTCCTTCTTCATCCCTCTGACTGTCCCAGTCAGGTTCTAGTGTCCCACCCTCTCATCGTTGACGAAAAAATTACACTTCATGGAAGAGAGCTATGATTTGGGCCCTGAGTTCCAAGAACAAGTATGTATGGCTTCGTTGATGGAACTATTGTTCTTCCTCAATCCTTTGTGGCTTCACAACAATAAATTGTTGCATCTTGGATTCTGAACTCGATTTCAAAAGAGATCTTTGTGAGAACCATCTACTCCTCCACAGTGCACAAGATTTGGCTTGATTTGGAAGATTGATTTTGTCAACAAAATCTAAAGTTAGAAATATTTCCTAGTATTCCTCATTCACTAGATTAGAAGAATAACCGTTCATGATTATTGTGAGTTTTCCTTGTGATTTTCGCACCAACAGTCTCTTTTTGTTGCTTGCAGGATCTAGTACTGTTGATTATAAATCTTTAAGTGATCAAGAGTGGAAGAAGCGGCTAACAAAAGATCAATTCTATATTACGCGACAAAAGGGGACTGAAAGAGCTTTCAGTGGGTAAGTTATTGCATTTCTATTAATTTAGGAATGGGGTTCCTAGTTCTGCTTACTGCTTAGTAGTTAGCAAAAGGATTTTCTTTTGCAAGATTCATATTAGTCATTATTCATTGGTCTTTTCACTTGTTACTCTAAATTACTAACTTCATTTTGCTGTAACTTCAATTGGGGTTTATTGACTATGTTTAGTTGACCAATTTTTTAAATTGTAATAAAGAATATATTGCTGCAAACTTGGCAATGATTTATATACTTATGGTTAAAAGCAACTTTCTAGTTCCCACCAATTTACTTAACATTGTATCACATGTTATCCAATACATTGAGTTCGAACTTCGAAATGTTACGTGTTGGTTATCGGATTTTCATTTGAGGTTAATGCGTCACTTAAAAGATATAAGTATGAATGCACCTCATTAATCACATTTGCATTAGATATCATATAACAGTCTCTTGTTGCTCCAAATGTTGAGCTAGACTGAGTCATTTCTTGTCGAACAGTATGTCGTTTAACAACTGGTGAACTGAATCGTTTTCTCTTTAGTCTATTATGATTGTCGTTTAGATATTGTGATAGGATTTCATTTTCATGCTACTATTTCATTGAATTTATCAAATTTTTTTTTCATTTTAGGGAGTACTGGAATACCAAAACCGAGGGGACTTACCTTTGCATATGCTGTGACACACCTTTATTTGAGTAAGTACTTTATATATTCATCTATGTATGTATCCAATATAATTTTCTTATCATGAACTCAATCATCTTGAACAAATTCACTTATTTTGTCTTTTCCAGATCATCTACTAAGTTTAATAGTGGAACTGGCTGGCCATCCTATTACCAGCCAATTGGGAACAATGTAAAGTCAAAGCTAGATTTGTCAATTATATTCATGCCCCGCCAAGAAGTTCTATGTGCTGTTTGTGACGCTCATCTCGGACATGTGTTTGATGATGGTCCTCCACCAACCGGAAAGCGTTACTGTATCAACAGGTAAAGAATCACTTGAATTGGATTGATCTCTTTTATTAATTTTGCAAGCTCATCTTTGTCCAGAGGTTTATGTTTTACTTGGAATTCCTGCAGTGCTGCACTTAAGCTCAAACCAAGGAAGTAAGATATTGATATATTTGCCACTGAGATGGTAACTGATAAGCTTGTAAATTGATCAGCATATGGTATACATTTTTGTTTTTCTTACATAGGGAGAGAAATTGTCTTGGTTGTGTATAAACCTATTAAATGTCCTGAAGTTGATTATACTTTACAAATTCTTATGAATGAACTTTTGAGTTTTTGCGTATTTTTGTAAACATTGCAAACTTACCATTTGTTGCTTCCCTAATAAAGTTTTTGTACTAGCAGGTTTAATCCATATTTTTAAATTGTTTCTTGATTTTTCTCATTTTTGGGTTTTACTTGGTGTAGTGTATTCTACTTTTCTATTCTTGAAAGACTAAAGGAAAAAGGGGAATCTAATCATTGAAGTGGAAAGAGTCACATTTGTTTGGGTGAGTACTTGTGAAACGTGATTTTGTAATATTGATTTGGTTAAATCTGAATTTGAAGTATGTTTAGATTTTTTTGAAGCTACTGGAAACACAAGAAATGGATGTTTGAATTGTGTTGACTGTTTTTAGAAATCTTTTCGTTAAGTTGAAAGGATGTTTACTATAAAAAAACATTTTAACTTCATTTTAAGACAAGTTATTAAAAGGTGAAGTTAAACCGTAATTAACAACACAATATAAAAAGGAGAAAGAAGATGAGGAATATACACAGTTCTTTTTATTCTAGTTCACAACACCTCTTGCTATATCTTGTCCACCCATTACTAGGTGACTTCGCCTTCTTCACTTGAAGGTCTTAATCCACTAAAACTTAGAGCATCGTTTACTCAGCCTCTCCAAGCACTGTGAATATTCTTGACATGCCTCTCCAACTCCAAGAGTATTATTTACTTGCCTCTCTAGGCAACCACTATAGACTTCTCTAGTCTTCTCAACGTCTTGGCAACTAACACTGAGGAACCAAGTGTTAACCTGCCTCTCCAAACTGTTTTCACAAAGGATGTTACAAGACAATTGAGTTTGTATCAGTGTGATATGAAGCCATACATAGGAGATACCTCTCATTGAGAGGATACTACAATATATTCCTATATGTTCTAGGTTATTTCAAAATATTATTTTTCTTAGAACATGCCATTTTCTCTCTGTTCTTCCATTGATGTTCAATACGAACAATCTCATGGTGACAAAAGTCGTTTGATATTCAATGAGTTCGACTTAGTTTTTTTCTCTCAATCTTACCTTGGTCGTTATTTCAAATTGGCTGACAATCCCATCAATTCAAAGGAACTTCTTTAAATACTGGAGATTACTATCCTTGAGATTTAGACCATTGTACAAATAGTCTTGGAAGGATAAAGTAATATCCAGGTTGTATTGTACTTGAGAGGCAGAGTGAACTACTAGCTATTGACATACCTACTAGCTAGACTTCTAGAGATCGTTGAGTCATCGTATATATCAAATGTTCAATGACAGTTTCTGATGAAGACCAAGAATGGGGCATAAGAAGAAAAACAAGGAAAATTTCAAGTCATTGATTATAGGAAAATCTCAGTGTTAAATTCATTTTACATTAAATGTAATAAAACAATTATAAAATTAAGCAAAACTAGAGTAAGAAGAACAAGAAAATGAGTGAATGAGAGAAGAATAGAACTATTGTATTGTACTCTTCGAGATATTATTTACAATGTCATATGAGTTCTATTTATAGGATGCAAGCCTTGTAACCTACAAGTGAATTAAGGCCTAACATTATATGCCTTTAACATATAAAATAAAGGGCATCATAGGAATATAGAGAGACATCCAATATATTCATGAATGTCTATTAAGGATATGCCTCATTAAAACCTTATTAAGAAAACACCCCGTAGGAAAAATCTCAAAAAAAGTACAATATCTTTTGCTTGAAAGTTGCCTCATTAAAAACCTTACCAAGAAAACCAATTGGTACAAAATCATGGTGAAGGAAAAAAGAGTGCAAAACATGTTTATTTCGGCTCCTAATATGCATGTAATCATCTCTTAGACGACGAAGACCAATCTTCTGTATTAACTGATCAAAAGTTTTGCTTGACAATGACTTTGTTAGAGGATCTACTAAATCATCAATGAACTCATTTGTTGAATGTTAATATCACTGCTCTTTTAAAGATCGTGTGATCAGATCTTTCATGATCTCCTATGGTTGGATCTAGAAATGTGGCAAAATCAATTTGATTCTCAAAAATCTTCAAGAACACATAAACATAAAATTCAAAGAAAAGAAATGAAGGAACTCAACAAACACAACACAAATGAAACAACACTTACATGAAGGAGAAGAAATCCAAAATATGGAGAAGATAGAAATCGAAGTGGAGATGAAGTCTGCAACCTATTCCTTGGGAAGACGATAAAGATTACACTATCCTTGAGATCTCCTAGCCTCAAGGTTGTGTGCTCAATGTTCTCATCTCAAGAAACTGTGTAGATTCCATGATGAACCTTCATCTACACACTACCAATGGGAATTTTGCCTCACCCTCACTTGGTCTCATGGCACTCACACTTTTGTTCAAATGTGTCAAAGTTAATTTCATTTATCAAAATTCTAAGTTTTATAAAGGAGAGAAAGGTATTTATATGTTGGTGCAATTGGATCCTAGGTCCAACATACAAATCCACTTACAAGGAAGAACAATGCCCATTTGGCCACAACAAAGTAAGCTAAGGTCATAGCCTCTAATAGAGGCAACAAGGCCCAAATCCAAATGTACCTTACAACTAAAAATGAAATCCTAAATTTATTAAAGAACAATTACAAAGAAATAGGAAACAGTGGAGTTTAGGTATTCTAGAAATTCGCTAAAGTATCAATAGTCACCTTTAGTGATTCCTTGTCAATTATCAAGGTGGACACACTAAAGTATATTCCCTTTGAACGTTGAGACTCTTTTTGGTCTTTTAAGTCTTTATCTTTGTGACCTTCATACAATCTCCACGATTAGGCAACTCGTGTATCCATGATGAGGGTCATTCATTGGTTGTTGACGTGGCTCATGGCAGTGGTGACATGGGTGATGACGAGGCATGTAAGTGTCATGCGGCACAAAGATCCAATAAGATGTTAACATGTGGCTGTGATGTCATTGTTGACGTCATCTCTATTTGTCACATCATCGTTTTTGGATGGAAAGTTAATAGAGGGACCAAACTAAAAGTGTTTTGTTTTTACATAGACATTTTACTTTTTTTGTAGGGACTAAACTGGATAATTGCAGGGAGTAAACTTTTTTTGATTTAAGATGAATATCTGTTTCCAGATGTTGTTACGATCAGAAACGAAATTAAATTATAGAAACGAAATTAAATTATAGAAACAATATCTGTTTCCAGATTTGGTTTTGATTAAAAAAACAAAAAAAGAGTATTCATCTTCAATCCAAATTAATTTTGTTTCCAGATCTGATTTTGGTTTCCAGATCTGTGTTTTGTTTGAAGATGACTCTAAATAAAAAAACGAAATTCCTGTGTTTAGTTTCACTATAAATCAGATATATGTAATAAATATTAACCGTTGGCTTAATATTCTCAAATCATCAAGTGGTCTAGTGGTATATGAGAGTTTGTATCACCTAGAGGTCATAGGTTTGATCACCACATTCTACAAAATGGCTATTTTTTTAGTAGTAATGTGCCTCCTTTGCCATGTGAATGCCATGTGACAGCCATTCATTGATTGTTGATGTGGCCCATGGCAATGATGATGAGGCATGAAAGTGTCACGTGACACAAAGATCCAATAAGATGTTGACACGTAGCAGTGACGTCATTGCTGACGTCATCTCCGTTTATCACATCATCGCTTTTGGACGGAAAGTTAACAAAGGGACCAAACTGAAAGTGTTTTGTTTTTACAGAGGCCTTTTTAAAACTTTTTTTTGCTGGTACTAAATTGAATAATGATGATATTTGCAGGGACGAAACACATATTTAAGCTTATAATATATATTATATAAAATAATAGAAGTGTTTGTTATTACGAATATGAAATGTACGCCCCTTATAGGGTTGGGTGAGTTTTGCCAATTTTTTTTTATTTTTTTTGACCAAAACAAAACTCAGTTCATTTCATTCATAAGAATAGTATCAATACAGGTTGGCATGAAATCAAAGACTTTAGAACTATCATAGTATCTCGATGCCGTAGCTAGAGTATGAGCAACGAGATTAGCTTGTCTCCTAATGTAGCTAATCCTATAGCTTTCACAATTTCATAATAACAATTTACAAGAAGAAATGATAACGCCTAAGTCCGTGTTTTGATTGTTGGTTCCTGTCACACCATTCACCACTCGTAAACAATCCAGCTCTATGGTAACCGCTTGAAGACCCAACTCTCTCAACCATTCAATAGGAAACTTAAGCCCTATGGCATCCTCTTCTTGAGGAAGAGGTACGCCGTTAAAATTCATAGTTTTAGCTTCGACAAACTCTCCCAAATTGTTCCTAATGCACATCCCGATACCATATCGACCTTGTTGATTAAATAGTGCGGCGTCGCCATTACACTTGAGCTCTCCATCACACGACTTTAACCATCGCACCACTTCATTATCCCGATGTTGTTGCACTACCGAATTTGGACCATGTTTCTTCGTAGCAACCTCCCAATCCCACAACAATTGTATTGATGTTCCCCCGGATTTTGTCATTCCTCACTTTCCAAAACACCATACTAAAAGCACCCGTTCAGGAAATCGGTAAAGATCTCAACAAACTCCAAAAACAATCTTTAAAATTATCAGTAGTTGATCTTGCTTGTGCTACATCGACCTGCAAGCTACTATTTGCCCAAATTTCTTGTGACTTAGGACAATCAAAAAATAAATGCAATTCATCTTCATCATTACATGTGCGCATGAGACAGTTTAACTCGCAGTTTACCATCTTTTTGTGTAGTTTGCTCCTTGTTGGTAGTACTCCCCTAGCTGCACGCCGCATTACTAATTTAACCTTTTGAGGTACTTTCATCCTCTATAGCGCCAACCAATCACCTTCCTTCCTGTTGTCGTCAAACTCTTAGGTCCTAGTTGTGAGGTCGGTCAGAGGTTTGGACAGTCTTTGATTCCTTTTCTTCAAGCAATTGCGCCGAGGAGGGAACTCTGCTCCTCGACTATGGGTTTCCTGACTCTTCTAGAAAGGGTCAGGCAAAGTCCGGCAAGGTGAGAAGGGACGCGAGTGTTGGATTACTACGGCTAATGCATAAAAATAAAGTAAAAGCAGGAAATGTGAAAAGAAGATAAATGAAATAAACGTAGAGTTTGATTTGATTGGTGTGTTTTTCTTTACAATTCACTCTATTGCTATATATATACACAGGCCCTCGTCGGCCACTAAGCTAGCCAACATTTGCCTGCCATTGGATCGATCTAAGATCAACGGTTCTCATTGCTTCCTAGGCCTTCTACACAGTGAAGTAACTGCCCACGATCCCCACTGGCACGGTTAGTGGGGTGAGTGCTCGTCGCACCAGGTTTTTCGGCCTCGCTCTCCCGTATGAACTTCAACTGTTCCCACGTTCTTCCTTCGTGCCGTATCCTGCCTTCCAAGTAACCTCCCATCCTGCCTTGGCAGTATGGTGGCTCGGCTATCCTGGCCCCGCCCTAGGCAATGGTCCGAGCATCCGAGCCACCAAGGCCTTGGCACTCTATGAAATGGGGTGGTTACTTTCCCTCGGCTTAGCTTGTTGGTCCTCGGGCGTAATCCTCCCTCGGGGGTTCCTTTCATTTGACACGACCCGAGGACCCTCTTATGTTCACTCTTTTTCGGCAAAATACCTTTTTTGCCCTTTGTCATATGGCTTGCCTACGCGCCATACTTCCTTTTCTTTTCTTTTGGTCCTCGGCCTACGACCCATTTATTTTTGGGTGTTAACACTTCCTTAGTGTGAATTATCAATCAAATCCTCCATCGCCCCATAATATGCCAACCGAACTAAATAAGACTCATTCCTGCTTCTCCACCAAGTGATATTGTCGTCAATTTCGCGAATAAGCATAGGCATGAATTTAATTAAGCTTGCATCGGCTGCTGAAAAAGTTGAATCAATGAGAGCATTATTCCAATCACTCGACACTACATCATCGAGGTCACACACCTTCAAATCTTCCAAACCTTGTATCGACGGGGATGTCACTCTAGAATCACTTCGATCCTCTATCCATGAGTCCTTCCAAACATTGATGCTCCTACCATTCCCAACTCGCATCCATATCCCAAATTTAACACCACCCGAGAAGTGTAGATACTACGCCAAACATAACTGGGATTATGGACCAAGCGATCCCCCGTAAAATCTCCATCCGAAAAATATTTAGCTTTAAAGACACGATGCACTATAGTATCTCTCTTGGTAAAAATATTCCAAGTCTGCTTCCCTAGCATTGCTAAATTGAAACCATAGAAATGACAAAAACCCATACCTCCATGCTCCTTCATCTTAGAGAGCTTTTCCAACTTAGCCACTTGATGCCTTTGAAATTGGTTCGATTCATACCCCACCAAAAAAAGTTCAGCATCCTTTCCAACTCCTCACCAAAAGTAGACGAAAGCATAAAAGTACTCATACAATAAGTAAGAATTGCTTGAGCCACAGATTTTATTAGAACCTCCCTGCCTGCCTTGGAAAAATGCTTGCCAGACCAACTTTGTGTGTGCTTCCAAGTCCTGTCCCTAAGAAAAGCAAAAACCTGGTTATTTGTTTATGTCAACTTTGATTGAATCCCTAAATACTTGCTTGTGCCAATACACTCTGAGACACCCAATTTTTTTAATCTTATTAACCGTTTATGTGCTAGCAACATTGCTATTCTGACATTTCGCACCACAAACGTCTCGTACCAAATAACACAACTCATTTTGTCAAAAAAACTAACACAACTCTTATTTTTTTTTGCTTGTACCAAATAACACAACTCTTATTAGAAAGGGAACTATTGTAAATTTACTTTTTTTGCTTGTGTTTTCCTGCATTTAGGGGTGAGAATAGGCTGGGGCGAGCTAGACTTTGCATGGCCTGGGTCTGACCTGCAATGAAATGTTAGGCCTGAGCTTGACATGTGGCCTGTGATAGACCGACTTTTGAGGTCTGACCTGACCTTTTGGAAAGTCTGTCGAGGCTTGCAAGCCTGTTTAAAAGCTTATTTTATCAAAAAATTACGAAAGTCTACAACCTTTGAGTAATGTAGACTTTGTAAATAGACGAACAAACTAATCGATCAATGAAATTAAGATCTAGTGATCAAGTTCTAACAACATCTTTTAGAGAATTATCTTTATAGGACATTTTATTTTATAATAATACATTTAAATATGTTAAAAATTGATATAGGTCATCATTTTGAATAAACATAAAGTGTAAGCAAATTTATAAGTTAAATGAAGTAGAAAATTCAATATAATAATAGTAGTAATAAAAAATATTATTAATATTTATTTAAATAGAACGGTCTGTTGGCCTAAAAGACTTTTTCGATGGCATGTAGCCTAGGCTTTTACCTAAATAGGCTTTTAAAAAAGCCTGACCTTATCTATTTATTAAACAGTCTGGCCTAACCTAGACCTAATGTAGGCTGGACTGTAGGCCCCTGTAAACCGACCTGACCTATTCCCACCTGCATTGTCGTATCCGGTACTTAACGGTTTGTAAATCAAACGTTAGTTAGCTATCAAATGACTCTTTAGTTCCGTTATTACCCCTCTTAACCTACACGTGGAAGGAGTGGATACCCACCACTTTTTGTTTCCGGTTTCAACGCAAACCGGACGCTCAACCAAACCGTTATTATTAGTTTCATATATGCGCACTGCGCACACAAAGAAAAGAAACCACCGTCAAACAAAAGTCACAGTTGCAAGACCTACGAAAGATTTTGACAAAACGCGAAGAAAGAACTCCACTATTGGTTTCAGTTTTTTCCTAGAGTGAGAAAGCGAGAAACAAAAATGGGCACCGATTCAATGGGAATCAAAGGGTACTCTACGCTGAAAGATTTACGACTACAAATTGAAGCAAAGGAGGGAACTTTCTCTCTCTACTTTTGGGTTTATTTGATGAATTCAACTACATTCCCTGCTACCATTCTCCACCAGGTCAAAAATTTCCCCTTTCTTTTCTTTCTCTTTCATTTTAAGATTTTAAGATTATTATGATAAAGCATTTTGATCATAGTGTAACTTCAACATTATAATCATTAGGTTGAATACCTTGCTTTTTTTTTTGACATAGTAAGTGTGATAATCGTGTATAATCATGAGGCACAAGAAACTTGCAAATTGTCGATTTGTTATGTGAAACTACCACTGCACATTTAAATTTGTTTTGTGAATTTCAAGCTAATAGACTACATGAATTAGATTGGTTTTAGTTGCTTAAGTTCATGTTTAAGGCTTCTCCAATTCCTTATGATGTAGTAGTCTGAACTGAATGTTACTTTTAGTTTATAAACTTAGGGTATGTTTGGATTGACTTATTTGGACTTATAAGCGTTTAAGCACTTCTTTACGCTATTTTCAGCTTATTTCTATAAGCTCTCCTGGATAGCTTATGAAACAACCTATGGCTTATGTGAAAATAGTTTCACTTTATTTTATCTTTTGTTATAGAAATGGTATATACATATTACATAAACCTTTTGAGTTATTTCAAATTTTGTCTTGTAGGACTTTCAATAGGATTGGCCCCGCGCTTGCCTATTTTTATGTATTTGATAGATACTATTGTTATCTCTTTTATGTTTTTTGCATATCTATTATCGACAAAACTAAAAACTGACATGTATTGTGAAACGAATGAAGTATTTTGTAATGTCAGCATCCTTTTATCCTACCATTTTTTCGTGTTTTAGTTTTGCAAATTGATCTCCAATTGATCTGTTTCGCTCAATATTCTGCTCCCTATTCGGCTTCAAACTCCGAACTTATTTTGTGTTTTACAATTTCGATTGTACCTTTGCTATTATATGTGGCTACCGATGATGCTAACATCATGTGACTGTAAAATGACTCCAATCCACTACTTTGTGCAATATCTCTAGTGCAAGCCCAAATGCATTGAAATATTTGACTGTAAATTAACATTGCGGTTTACTTAAGAGATCACATGGCATAAATGTTTTGTTTCAAGAGTCTTGTTGTCTACATACCTAATGTTTAAAATTTTCACATCCAATTTTCCACCTGTATGTAGTACTTCATCATTTTGTTACTTTCTGTGATATTATACTACTTTCTTTTTTCCCTTTATTTAATCATTGAAGTACTGCTAAATAAATCAATTTGGTCTGCAGGTTTACTCTGATATCACTGAAAGTGCTCCATTTCTCATTATCAACAATAATAAGAGGATCAACATTCTTCCAGTTCTTTACTTACATGAAGAAGCTCCAATTACTGGCAGTATAAATTCCTGGACAGAAGTTCCGCATGTTACCGTTGATTTTGAGTTTCCTTTGGAAAAATGGGTTCATGTTGGATGCGAGGTATCTTATTTTACTACTTGAGGATTAGTCCGTGCCAATCCTTTTTAAGGGTTCTTTATGTTGAGGTTGTGGGAATTTAAAGAAAGGAGGAGAGAAAAATATTAAAGACTTTGAATATTATTGATAATGATTGATATTAGCTTAATTACAAAATACTAAACACTAATCCCTTTTTATAGGGAATACAAAGAGTCAACCCTAAATAAGAAAATCATGAAACAAATAATACTAATAAATAAGAGATATGGAAATTAATCCTAAGAGATACACTGAGATAGAAAACTAATCCTAGGAGATAAACCAAGATATTCTAAAATAATTTATAGATATTATGAGATATTAATTTATATTTTAACACTTCACCTCAAGTTGAAGCTTACTAAGCATGAACTTGTTACATGTATACCCTTATAGAGAAAATATAACACCCAACATAATCAGACCAAAGAATATATCTTGGAAACCAGAGAGAACACCAGAACAATCATCCAGTAAGGTCCGCGCTCAAGAACAAACCACCGAACAACAAATGGAAGAAAATATTACCTACTCTCACTAGCAGTAGGTAAACCAAGCCAAAATGATTATAGGGCAGTGGCAACAGCAGCTGAAGCTTGAACAGGAAAATGTCACAATTTCGAACCAAATTGATATTAGGCCAGCGCTAATTGCAGCTGAAGCCCCAACTGGGAGATGTACATCTTCAAACAAAACAAGAAACAATATTGGACCACTGCGTACAACAGTTGAAGCCCTAACTGAAGGTGTAACAACTCTAAACAAACTGAAACAATATTGGACCAGCACTTACAGCAGCTAAATCCCTACCTGAAGGTTAACAACTCAAAACCAAATTGAGCGCTTACCGTACCGTAGCTGAAGCCCTAACTGAGAAATAAAAAACTAATGGTGGTGCTGGTGGTGTCACGACTTTTAACCAAATCAAAACAACAAACTATCAATTGAGGTCTGGAAACAATTTGTGCCATAAGATCATAAAATTTCAAAATCGTTTTCTCTGAACTTCAGAAGAACCCGTAACAAACAAATAATTTCACTTTTGAACCAAATAATGGGAAGGATCACTTTTGAACCAAATAATGGGAAGGATCGTGACCGTGATTAGTGTAATAGTCCCCAGAACGCAATTGGAAACTACAACGTTAGCAAACAGTCAAAAATCCTCAAACAGGAGAGAGAAAACACCTAAAACAGGAGAGAGGACTAGGCTGTTCAAACTATACCACGTTTGACCTTAAGCACTTTGGCAACACACATGGAGAACATTCCGTGCTTCTAGCTGTTTATATTAATTCATTCCTTTTTTCTTTTAAATTCTTTAATTGGAATATATGAGATGGATATCTTCTTCTGTCTTCCAGGTTTGTCAAAATCATATCCGACTTCAGATTAATGGAGAGATTGTAGGAGAAAAGTCTCTGTCTTCCTTATTAAATAGGGAATCCGATTCAAGTACTTTGAAGAAAATTACTTTGGCCAATGTTGGTGGAGACGGAAATAGTTTGCAGGGTTATGTGCACAATTTTGAAGTATTCCCAATTATATCCTCTATTAAGGATCAACATTTAAAGGTGATTCTGTGATTGTAATTTTGGTTCTTGAGATTCCATCCATGTTAATTTCTTATTTGTTTGTTTGTAGATTCTCTTAGATTATTAGTATCAGCACAGCACTTTATTATTTCCATTGTCGAAAACTCTATTTTACCTTATGTCAGGACCCTCCTTTGAAGTTATCAATTGATGAATCATCTGCCTCTGAGGTTGAAGAAGAAAGTGATGGTGTTTGGGGCATCGTTGGTGGAAAAGTAAGAAAGATTTTTGTTGATGACACCTTGTTAGTCTATTTCATCGTTTCATTTTATTTTATGAACCAGAAAAAGAAAGCTCCCGTGTTAGATTTCCATTTTCTATTGGAGTTAAATGTTGGATATGTAATACACTTTATTTTTGTCATTTTAAACGTTGTTATAATCCAACACTATATATAATTGTTAAAGGTTGGGCCATTAGTCTCACATGCTGATAGCACTTCTAGAAATGCGGCTATTATCATTCACTCTTTTCTTCCATATGGTTGTCCTTCTGAGAGAGCTCAACTTTTGTCTAGTGCTAAGTGCTATCTTTCTCTTCTGGTTTGAACTTTGAACTTAATTGTTAACTTTGCCTTACATAATTTGGCACAGGCATCTTGTCGCAGGAATTTCTCTTTAGACGTTGTTTTATCAGATGCCTTTGGACAGCCTGTAGATAAGGAGAATGAGGTTTATAATAGTAGCTTTATGACTGCTCAATTTAATCTCTGCCTTGAAGGAAATTTGGATTTATAGTCCCCATTATTCTTTGCTGATTATAGCAGGTCTTTGCTTCCCTTGTGTATGCTGACACGAGGGCTCCAGTGGAGAAAACAAGTGACGAAGAAGCACCCCTTTTGTCTAGCTATGATGGAATTGAATTTTCTTCTTGGGAAAGACCAAGTAAACTTTTGTTGGGGCGTGCATTATTTAAGCTCAAGATATCTCAGGTAAAACTACCATGCATGAATGTTTGTTCCACTTATAATACCAACATATCTGATATTATTGACTAAATAACTGGAGTTGTAATACGCGTATATATGCACAATGTACTAAATCAAAGAATCCTTAAAACTTAGTATAGAGTGGTTGTATAGCTTTGTTGTTTATTTTAACTAGGGAAACAATAGAAACTATTATATCAAAGAATGAAAAAGGAATGAAGGAATGAAATACAATTGGAATCAACACTCTCCTCAAGCTAGAGCCATATTGCATTCAGCTTATTACACCTGTCAGTTATCCTAGGACCCTACAATGAGTTAGTGATAATGTTTACTAGTTGATTGTTGGAACTTACTAAAGACATCTTAACGACGCCAGAGGAATCTTTTGTAGGATAAAATGACAATTAAGCTATGTGTTTAATTCTCTCATGCAAGTATTACAGCAACAAAAGTTTACATATAGTATCAGCTATAGGCCCATGGCATGATATATGACCTCTGTACTTGACCTAGCAACAAATATTGCTTTGCACTCTCCCGAGAGTGGATTTCATCCTATAAATACACTATCAAAAAGTGGCTAACTAGTCTGCATCTGAGTATCCAACAATGCTAATGTGACACATTTCTACATAAACCAACCTCCTTTGGGTAAACCATTGATATTCTTGAGATCTGGATAAAAGTATCCCAATGAGTATCACAAGGCGAGTTGAAGAACTGACTTGCAAATTACAATGATCTATATATTTTATTTCTACTTCTTGTTTGAGTTTCATCTGCTCTGTTTCAGTCTAAATGATATGTAACTGTAATTTCATTCCAATATTCTCTGACTCATTCGTAACTTTTGTTCCATTTGCCAGCTTTCATCCAAGTGTGATAACAGGTTGTTCCTCGTCCGATTTTGCGTCCCGAAATTAGGAAACTATCCTTTCCTTGAGACATACAGTCGTCCAATTCGGTGTATCTCCAGGAGCCGTAACCCAAAATTATCTACTCTGGTATGGAAAAAGTCAGCTTATGCTCTTCAGAGACTCAACTTATCACAATCTTCGGGAATGGATGATGGGTCATTGAAACATTTGCATTCTGGTCATGAAGCACAAGCCAATCCGCTGATGAAGCGGTTTAGACTTGGACATGACAAGATATCTATATCAGTGAAGGCTGACCCTGCTTTAGAGCAATCTGGTGAGGAATGTAATTCTCATGTCCAGACTGCTAATCAGGTGGGTTATTCACGTCTTCTTTAATCTATTCCATCATAAGCATTGAGAGAAACAAGAAATTATATTAAAAGAAAGAAAGCAGCAAATGTTACATGTGCATGGTCGACCGACCATAATAACTCTTATGGATTGTGGAAAAATATACTGAATATTATTTCAAGTGTGTCTAGAATACTAACGCTAATCTGTTTAAATAGGTTATTCTAAACCTAATCTTAACGGGCCTGATAATTGGGCCGGTTAAATAATTAAAATGATATTACACTATTTACAACATGGATATTCGCCCGAAATTGGACAACAGTCATTACAGGGTGATGTTATCACCACCACAGATACAATTTAAATATCTCGTTTTTCATAAGCTTTTTCATACATTTTGTGTTTCTTTTGTATTTTAATTTCCGTGTACATGGTTGGACTTTTTAGAATATTAGTTTTGTCATCAGTGCTCTCCAGAGAACAGAGGACCTCTGCTGAACAGAGTCCTCAGAGTAGTGAATAACTGAAAATACTAATAGGAAAATCATGAATACTTGTGTTCATTTTTGAAATTTCAGGTTTCAAATTCGTTATAAGCTCAAGCCTATGAGTTGTTTTATTTCTCCAATACCCACCTTTCATTTCATGAATGCTGAATTATGGATAGCATAGGCCAATTCAGTGTTTATTTAATACTAAATCATTAGGAGAGTAAGGAACGACGAGGATCAAAACCTTGAACCCTTGGTCAACCACACTTTGATATTGTATTAGGTAGCTAGCTAACTAGAAAGCTTAAACTTTTAGAAAAATGCCTTGGGAGGTTTTGAATCTTGATCTATATATTCACTAAACATGGTTATAAGATCAATTTGATATTTTAAAGTAAATATGTGAGCTAGAAACTCTCATGTTTCTAAACTATAACAGATTTTAATCGTGGTGTGACCAAGAATTTTTTTGTTGAGCATTATCTTCTTTATGGTATTTCTCTTAAAATATCTTTGCCATCATTCTCTTTTAACTATTACCGTAAACTTACTGAAAATTAGGTTGAGAATGGGTTTCCAACAAGCATGGAATGCAGACCTGTTAACTATGATGAAGCAGATGACTCTCCATCTGAATCAGAGAGTACAGAGGAGAGAAATTCACCTTCAAATAATATGGGAAATAGAAGATACCAAATATCTGATATGACCATTTTCAAATACTGCCTGGCAGGCTTGGCTGAGAGATCTCTCATGCTAAAGGAAATTGCTGCCTTCGCTTCTGACATAGAAATTTCAGAGTTTGCTCTTCATGTTTCACACTATTCAGGATGTTCCCACCATGGGTAGGTGATTTTCCTTTCAACAGTTATGTAATTGCATTACTGCTACACTGCAGATGAGGGTCGGGCAAAATTGCTTCTAACTAGAAAGATTGTTTAGAGAGTCATATATAAGATGTTTATCCACAGTAATTCTTCAAATCATACATCTTTGAGAGAGGATATGATAGAAATCTTTCAATATCTTATTCCTATCTAGATTATCACTTTAGATTAGTTTTTTATCTCAAAGTATCATACATTATCTCTTAGGATTAGTCTTCTATCTTATATTTAAAGTATCTTAGATTTTCTCTTAGAATAAGTTTCCATAGTTGTTAGTTGTTGTCATATACGTTTCTGTATTTGATTAGGATCACGAGTCTACTTTTAGTATAAATAAGTTTAATTGCTTAATCTTTTAAACCACCATCAATCATCAACCAAACCATAATCATAATAAAAGTCCTAATTTCATTCTCTTTCCACAGCATTATCTATTGATTTCTTTTAATATTTATGTAAATAACACAATTTGATTATTTATTAGGTATTAGGATTGAGTTTATCTCGTAGTAATCATGTATTAATTAATACTGTGAATGTATATTGATTTTCTCTTAGTGTGTATAATAGAGTTCCCGTGGTGTATTTAAACTCATGGTATTCAACATATTTCTCTCTTGTTTGTCTCTTTCAACATGGTATCTAGAGCCTCATAAGAGGCAACCCTAAAACAATGCTTACCTAGTGAACTCACTGCTTTTCCGGTGAGAAAACGTTTTGGAAAACTACCTAGTGAACTCAACTCTAGTTTGCCTCTTCTTCACTGTCGTGATCCCTTTTTTGGTACCTCTTCCAGTTGTTTTCATCGTTGCCGCCATTAGCCGCCATCTTTTCCGACGACGTTTCCAGCCAACCACCAAACCCTCAGGACCGCACGCCAAGATCAAACCAACCCCGAAAACCATACCTTTGGCGGCTTGTCCGGTGACAGTTTGGCCATCCTTTCAGTGCGAAGGTTGCCCAACCCCTGGTTCCAAGTCCTGCCTCAGTTTTGTTCCGATACATGAGTACCTAGGTTCTAGTGCAAACTTTTTCTCTGCATGTGTTTTCTCTCTCCTCTGGTTTGACCCACAACATGCTCTGATAGTCTGATACTACCTATGCTTCCATGAATCAGACTGTTGTTTTCACAAACTTCGTCATTCCCCTCCTCTTTATGGAGAGATTGGATGGTTCCAACTACGACACTTTGACTTCCGACATCCAATTATGGCTTATAAGTCAAGGGTACAAGACCATATCACCACATAGTTGAAACTGTGTGCAAGGCTGAACGTACAAAATGGGAGAAGATTGATGCCCAGTTGTCCTTGCCTTTTTGGCTTGCATTGGGAATACACTACCGCCCCTGATAAGCTTTTGGGGTCTATTGCTTACCCCATGTGACTCTGTTGTCCTTCCATCTTGTCTCTCCGCTTTGAAATAGAAGACATCCTAGTTTGCTTTTCTTCAAGAAAAACCTACTATTATTTTTAGGTGGGCAAATCAGGAAAAGCAACAAATAAGGTTCCTAAGCTCATAACCCGAGGTTAATATGAGGTTTTTCCTTGTGAAATAACAGCTGCAATGGCATAACTTTCCAAGAAACTGGCCCTTTAGAAATCACAACTGCCGCTATTAATAGCGTGTTATTAACAACTATGTTCTTCTCACACACACACACGGAAGAGCGGACTTGTAATGTAGACAATGCGAAGATCCTGTTTGTTGTGTTCTGATTCGTCATTTACTTTAAAAGATGGCTCTGTATTCTCTAACAATATGTCCTGTACCCTCTGTTCTTGCTATTTGACTCGTAAAAAAAATCTACTAATTTTCTTCAAGGTTTGTTCACTATAATTAAAATTAATTGTTTAGTGTCATTACCAACTGTGTTTCCTCTTTCTAACTACTGGCTTTGTTTTTAAAACTAGAAACCAAATTTTAATTGGCAAGAGATTGATAGAAGATGGAACTAATCTTTGGAAGGCAATGTCTCCAAACAACCACCGCATTCGTTGGGAGAGCGCAGTCTATGAGATTGAAGAGCAATTCATGAAGATTGCTTCTTGTGGGTCAAGATCGCTGTCTCATCAGGTTCTCTTTCTTGATGTTGTTTCTTTAAGAAAAGCTACTATCATAATTTTTATAAGTTACTACACCTTTAACTCTTTATAATTTGTTGTGTAAGTTACTTCTGTTTGTAAATCTGCACTTTGCTCGTGTAATTAGCATTACATTACAGGGGCATTGATACATCAGTTTGTGGTTACTGACACAGTAAAATGCTCTAAAATATTAATACAAATTAGTTTTAGTCTTGTGTGATCAGGCATTTCCTATTTATTAGGAAATTATTGCCAAGGTTTTCTCAAATTCACGTGGTAGAGTAGACCTAGGCCACCAACAAGGGTTGGTATGAGCGGTAATTGGGTTCGGATCCCACCTCAAGGTCTCAAGTTTGAGTCTTGGGTGTGGCAAAAACTCTATGGGGAGCGGAGAATCACACGGGCTGGCAAAGCCAGGTACACATGGTCAGCCAGGTTCCCTGGCGTAGATTAGTTACCGGCAAAGCTGGTGGATACTGCGCACCAATAACATGATAACCGTAACCCCAAAAAAAAGAGTAGAGCTAGGCCTCTCCTGTTTTTTCTATTCAGGATAGAGTAACTACTCATGATTAAACCAATGTCTGTTCTAAACTCCGTAATTAGAAGTCTAAATAAAGAGTAAAGGGAAAGAGAAAAATTCAAGTTTTTATTGATCTATTAAGTTTAAGTATCAGAGTCCTAGAAAATTTGCCTGCAAAAATATCATAGTTTATGTTGGTTGCAGGACCTTGAGATTCTCAGAAGGATTGCTGGATGTCAAGAGTATCTAGCACAAGAAAACTTTGAGAAGTTGTGGTGCTGGTTGTACCCTGTAGCATATATAATATCAAGGGACTGGATAAATCCTATCTGGAATTCTACATCACCTAGGTGGATTGATGGATTCATCACTAAGGAGGAGGCAGAAGCTTCACTTCAAGGTCCCGCAGGATTTCAAGAACCCGGTACGTTTATACTCCGGTTCCCCACCTCAAGAAGCTGGCCCCACCCCGATGCTGGTAGCCTAATTGTGACTTATGTTGGCAATGACTACAGACTTCACCACAGACTACTTTCAATGGATCACATATATGGGTAAGCTTTATGTCCTTATCAAATCCATTGCTTAGTTTCTACTTCGTTGGACGATCTGAAGCCATGAATTCCGTTTTCGCAGAGTTGTTGAAGACTTGTCCTTATGAATTTTATGTCTGTTTGATCACCACTCGTGTGCTGTTTGTGTAGCTCTGATAAAAGAATTGACCTGAAACCATTGCAAGATATGCTACTGTTAGAACCTGAACTGTCTCGGTTGGGAAGGCAAGATATAAAGAAGCTTTATCATTGTTGCTTGTGTGCTGAATGCTTAACCTTTCTCAATATTAACTATTTTCCATTCGTTGGTAATTCTTCAGGGTAATAAGAAGTTATTAAGCACATTGCATTATGACAGAATGCCCTTCAATATCGGGCCACAGTTACTTTTTTTGTTTGTACCTTGCATCAGACATAATGGAGGATGGGTAGGTTGAGGTTAATTTATGCTAGTATAATTTTTCATTTAACATGTATATATGTGAAGTAAGATTTTTGGGGTAATAATGATATTTTTACACTTGCGGATGACCATTGTATTTCATACGTAACTTCCAATTAAAGGATCGCTTTTTTGTTCAAGTGGCTTCAATAACCATCCCTGTCCATTGTTTTCGCTTGAATTCTAGTACTTTATGAAGCTATTACTAGATTCTCTAGCTAATATATGATCAACTTTACATAAATGTTTTTTTGGCACACACTAACTATATACAACACCGAATGTTATTGTTCGCCCGTGGAATCAGCTTCTAGTACGTAATTAATGAGTTATGTGAGTTTTTTTTTATGGAATCAACTTCTATTTTTTCAAACTCACTAATGGTTAATAGATGCTTGGTTAATTACTTTTAGTAGATGTTAATAGATATACTAGGTATTGAAACTGATTAACCATCAACTTAGCTTCATTAACTATGATTTCCAAGTATTCAAATCAACATGATTCGAACAACTTAAAATCGTGGTTAGTCATGTTGAATTTTTGGTTAATGAAGTTTTGTTGATGATTAATGAGTTTTGATACTTGGTATATCAATCAATTATCTGGTTTGATTGATTTTTAATGTCAAATTTTGTATTCAAATAACACAATGGTCAACTGTATTAGCTTGCCTCATGGTAAACGCCATCCTATAATCTGTTTGTTGAGATAGATAGTCTCTACTGTGTGCAATTATGCTTTCAAACTCATTGATTGAAAGTTTGGAGTAGTGAATTGCATCTATTATTAACTTTGGGCTGGCTTGTTACATCCAGATTCTATCGGAGCAGTTGCCATTTTCAGGTTCCTCTCAGCCCCTCAAATGAATTCTATACATATGAAGAAATTGGGTTATTTCGAGACGATTTCTAGTCGAAATGTGCTTGTAGAAGTCAAAGATGTGATCCTTCTATGTGTGGAAGAAATTAGATTGGTTGTTAGGGTTCAGTTGTTGGTTTGGTTATGCACTTATATTTTCTGATGTAATGTTGTCTTGTGCAAAGTTGTGGAAGGGGAATAGCCCATCACAAACTTATGTTTGTAATCATCTTAAATTCTATTGAATGAAAGATGTTTCCCTTCAAAAAAAAAAGAGAGAGAATCCCAGTGAAATGGTTCTAAAAGGCCTATAGCTCCCTCAATCGCAAGCACTGTTAATCTTATATTGGACCAAAGATAATAAGTTGCAATGAAGACACTGATGTGGTCCCCAAGACATACCAATCATGCACAAGAGCTTTTGTTAAAAAAATCAAAAGCAACTTGGTTTTAAATTGCCTTTTAGAGTAGCATTCCAAGAAATTGTTTACTACTTTGTTTATAGGGATTTTTTTTTTACCCCCACACTCTTTTTATCTACCCCACAAGTTTTTTTTGGACGAAAATACCCCTTTAAAATTTAACCCAAAATCGTATATACATCACCCTATGTTTATACGACTTTTAAAAACTAGAGTCGTATATACCTAAAAATGACTTAAATACGAAAAGTTAAAATAAAAAACGTCGTATATACCCCACATAATAGGTATATACGACGTGATAAAAAAAATTCGATCTAACGGTTAGGATTTGACTTCCAATGTTAATCAACGGTGTAGATTGCACGGATAGTATCAACGGTTGATATTCGTTCACGAATTCTATAAATACCCACCCCCACCCTCATTCTTTTCACACCAAAATTTCACTCTCAATTACATTTCTCACACATCGAGAATGCAGATTTGTCTAACACAACGGTCTGCTGAGAATAGTCTCTGTGGTATACATTATGGGGCAACATCACGATGAGAGAAGATGGGGTCTACCTTTGGAGTCCGAAGCTGGCGTTATGCCGAATCGACCGCGCCATGGGGTTTGATGGGTTGAAGGATAAAGTGTGGTCGAAAGTTCAAGTGATTGGGGACGACCGCGACGTCACCAGTATCACTTATCGGAAACCCGATCGTGGAGATGATGGCTGCATTTCCTACTCATCCATGTCTATCAAGACCGACGAAGACGTGGCGACCATGTTCGACATTCACGACAGGCTTATGGGGTATAAGTCTTTGGAGCTGTACGTGGAAACACAACGGAGCGTGAATAAGATTTTACGTCGTTTGCGAGATCCGAAATATTAGGGTTTTTAGTTTGTTATGTTTTATCTTTTATGTAACTTTGTTTTATCGAATCAATGAAATGAATGAAATCGAAAGTTTAAGCAAACTCGTAAGAAATAGTAATCAATTGATATAAAATAAGAGTTCAAACATAAATCCAAAAAGTACAGACATAAAATAAATGTACAGAAAAATGCCCTAGTCATCAAGTCCTATCCTGCGCAACAACTGATAAAGCTCCGTGTACGTGGTGGTGCCCATACGGATATGTCCACGACGAAGCCCATTCCTAACCAAGTCTGCCATGCTGTGCGCCCACTCCTCAGGTGGTGGTGGTGGTGCTGCAGGTAAGAGCCTTGGAATCGACGCAGTCACGTACCACTACAAGTAACCAGGACCAACCTCACCCAACTCCTCAGCAACACCGGTAGTGGTCAGAACGTCATGCACTAAGGGCTAGTAATGCGCAATCTGCATGACGACGTGTGCATGGGCCGGACGACCAGTAAGAGGGGTACGTGGGATGACCTGCACAAACCCAAACTGTCGCAGGCACCTATCAGGCATGTAGGGAACTCTGATGTCTCCCCAGCTAATGAAGCTTCTGTACAGTGAAATCATCTGAAACTCTCTATCCCCCCGGAGCCCCAGTCGCCAACACACATCATCGGAGGTCAGCCCATCAAGTAGCTGCCTATAATCTAGAAGCTTCACGGCATCAGACTTCTTCTTCCTCCAGCGTCCACACAGCGGTCCCTCCGTCACACCACTCGGCCTCCTCTCAACCAAAGTAGGAAAATAGTATAAAATCCAGGCCTGAAATCCAATAATAAATAACAACATGGTTAATTAAAAACAGTTTATCAAAAACCGGAAAAAATGAAAAAAACAATTTAAACTAAATACCTGCAGTAGGCTTGCGTACCCTCCTATCTGCTGGGAAGAGTCCACACAGGAGTAGTTCAGAGCATCATACGTGTAAGCTACTGCTGCTGCCCCCCATGCGTACCCTCCAACAACCTCTGCACTCAAGTCATCAAGCAGGAGCAGCCACTTAGCCTCAACCCTGTCTCCAGTCTTGCATGTGAATATGGAGTAGCTCGGAAGCAGAAGTATATATGCCCTGACAGCAGCATCCATGTTCCCCCGCAATGGAATTATCTCGAACTAGTCCCTCCAGCCACTCATAACGGAAGTATGGACCAGTAGTCCTACCACACCCCGTACGAGCCTCCTGAATACTCACTCCTAGATAAGCGTGTGCCACCTGGATGGCCTGCTCCGTAGTCACAGAAGTGGGTGGAGCTCTGAAATAATTTCCCTGGATGGGAAGATGAAGCAGGCAGGACACATCGTCAAGAGTAATCGTCATCTCACCAAATGGTAAGTGGAATGACGACGTCTCCGGGTGCCATCTCTCAACAAAGGCGGACAGCAACTCATGGTTCACCGTGGAATGTCCGGTGGAGATAAGGGGGGATAACTTGGCACCTCTGACATGGCAGAACAACTGCTCGTTCTGGCAGTAAACAAATAGTCTGCTACTAACCTTGCCGCGATGGTTCCACGCTTTCACCACACGTCTACAAGTCTACGTTAAAAAAAATCAACAAAAAAAGACTACGTACAGGAATAAATTAAACTAACAACACAGTGTAAATAATTTCAACTTACCGGGTCTGCCAGTACACGAGAACAGACATGGCCCTCACAAGTAAAGAGAGGCTGCTGCTGAGGCTGCTGGTGATGGTGCTGGTGATGGTGCTGTTGCTGATACTGCTGATGTTGATCCTGATACTGATGCTGCTGCTGCTGATATTGGTGGTGCTGAGACGTAGACTGGTCCTCAGACATAGCGTCGTCTGAGGACATAGACTGCTCATCGTCAGTCGCATATGGGTGAGCCTGCTGGCCCTCCTCATACTCAAACTCAGGCGAAGGGACCCGGACCTCCTCCACCGGTCTGTCTCTCTCTGTGCGCCCAGGCCTCGTATACGCATGTCCCGCAATCCTATGGCGGGTGCGTGTGGACGGAGCTGCCGACGCCGAAGACTCCCCTCGATGCCTATGGGACACTGTAAAAAAAAAATTAAATAAAAAAACACAATTTAAAAAAAAAAAACACAAACTATAGGTCGTATATACCTATATACGAATTCCAATCGTATATAGGTTTATACGAGTTTAATCGTATATATGTGAGGGAGAGGTATATACGACTTACTCTTTGTAAAAAGTCGTATATATGTTCCTGTGAGGTATATACGATGCGCCCAAAAGACTCTAATCGTATATATGTGTGTTTGATGTATATACGATTTCCTCTGTAAAAACTAGTGGTAAATCGTATGTAAGTGAAAAATGATAAGTGTTTTGTAAATTTCAAATTTTTTAAGGGTATTTTAGTCTTTGCGTAGGGAACGTGGGGGTATGAGGGAAGAGTGTGGGGGTACAAAAAAAAACCCCTTGTTTATATTTGAATGAATGGGCAATATTAGCATGTTTTCTTCTCATAAGAAGCCCACTCATTGATCATGTTCTTAACTCTGCAAACAACACAGTGTACAGTAGTTACCCAGCCAAAACAGTCTTCCCTTCAACTTTAGTGGGTCCAAACTACCACATAGGATTTAAGTAACTCATAGGCAGTGGCGAAGCCAGCCTAGGCCCAGCAGGGTCATGGCCCACCCAATAAAAAAATTCATATAGGGCCACATACTAGTATTTTTTTTGTGGAAATAGAGGCCCACAGGCCTAGAGAGATTAAATTAAACCATTGGGATCAGAAAGCCCATTCTTGTCTATAGAGAGTAATTTAGCTAAAAAGCTAGGGGCAGAATGGTAAATTACATCAGAATTAATAATGGAATGACTTTCCTTTGCCAACTTGTCAGCTACTTCATTCAATTCACGAGGAACCAAGGACCATCATCGCCAACTTGTCGAAGCCATCATCACCAATTAATAATGGAATGACTTTCCTTTGGCCCATGCTTATCCCACATCCCTCCCTTCTCACCCCACACCCCCAAACCCTGCGAAATGACCAAAAGGCCATTAATGAAACTCACATTTTTCGCCGATTCAGTTATGGATTCAGTTATAGGCAACCGAATATTTTCGGTTAGGCACAACCGAACGGGTATTTTATTGAGACACACCCCCTTTTTTCAATTTTTATTGACAACCTAGCTGCAACTTGAGTATGATTAGTGGCGGAGCTGGTTGCGTATTTAATTTACATATTAAGTTTATTTTAGTGGCCCACCCGACTTGTTCAGTTTGGCTCCGCCATTGCTCATAGGTAACAAAAGTAGTTTTTACTCCAATGGTGATTGTTCCTGGTCCCAGTAATTTATATTTTTTTATTTGTATTTATTAATATTTGTTGAAAGTGAGAGAGAAAAAGAGCAATTTTTGTTTTGTTTACCTTAGTGGGATCGTTTACTGCAACTACATTTTGTTCACCCCATGTGCAACATAGAACTGTTGGAATTCAGACTTATATTGCTTTTTTCTCACTTGCAGGTAGTGTTTATCAAAACAGGTGGTGCAAATATTAAAAACAACAGGCCCAAACAATGTGAAGCCCAGGTCCACTTTACACCCGGTTCACTTAACTCACCAATACCCTGATTAGGGTTTCATTTCATCAGATTCTTTCTCTCTCTTCTTCTTGAAAGTTCTTTCTTCTCTCTTCTCTCTTTCTTCGAGTTCAACTTAGGGTTTGGAAATTTTCACCAAAAACTCAGTGATTGAAGCTTGCAATACGCTTCAATCACACAGAAATGGTGAATATAGCAACGTACGCGCAAAACCCCTATGGTTTTGCACACAAATCTTTACCAATTTGATCTTCTCACTTACGAACAGTGAACCTGTTCTTCGTTTGAAGTTGTTTTCCAGAAAATGCTTGAATCTCTCAAGCCTTTGATGATTAACAGTATCACGCAGGTAACTGACTCTTGATTTCTTCTTTTTTCTGAGTTATCATTCACAATAAGAAACCCTAACTTTTCTTTTGTTGATTTTTCAGGTGATACGACTAATCGAGGGATCTTAACGCACGATTAAGGTATAAATCACAACACCTTTGTGATTTAATCCTTAATTTCACTGTAATGACAATGCCCTAACTTTGTCTTTGATATTTTTGATGTATGTACCTCTGTGACTGTTCTTGATGAACAACCACACTTCAGATTCTTACAAGCTTGTGAATAAGCCTGTAAAAAGGTATATCTCTTCTCTTACCTTTCTTATTCTTTCAATCACTTATTTTAGTCACAGAAACAAGTGTTAATCCCTTTTTCTTTCTCTGTTTGCGAGGCTCACAACTCTCTTGTGATTTTCTACACACAAAGACTCAAGGGAAGATGAAGGAGGAAGACTTGAAGAGAAGATAACAGAGAGAATGTAATAAAACTGTAACAACTTTTGTAAAACTTTATTATCAAAAATTCTGTATATGAAATGTATGTACAGTATGTGTATATATAGGACTGAATAGATTCAGTTTCAGGTTTGTTTTGTTAGTTACAAAAATGTAACTAACCCTATAACTACTTTCTAACTGAAATTAGTTAGTTAGGATAGAAAACAGACTGGTTCCAACAGCTTGTGCTGGTTTTCCGGCTGTTGGAAAAGTTCCTAAGGGTGTTTTTGAGTTTTACATTAAAACTAACACCCTTCCTTAATGCTAAAACTAAAAAACTTTACAAAGCATAAAACCTATGAGAGACTAAACTAAACAGGACAAGCCCCTGTGAGTAGCTGATAGGCCGCAAGTGCACGGTTCTATCGCGTAGTAAAAATATCGATCCCACAGAGACTTTGTAATTACCGATTTTGTTTTCGATTGTGATTAGCTAAAAGAATGATTTGTAGAAGAGATTTTTGATTAATTGAAATTCAGGAATAAAAGACGCCTTGGGATCATGGTTAGATCACAATGATGGAAATAAACAACCCTTTAACTATTCTCTATCTTATTTTGAAATTGTTTTAAGGACAAGGTATTCTTTTGGTGTAATTCAAGCTTCCTCTCAGAATGCAAGAACGTGTCTCGAAACAATGATCAAACCTATTCTCATGGTTGATCATCGCAGAGACCCATTAAGCACAACCTTATTGTCCCAAAGCTAGCAATGCTATTCTCATGCTTTGCTTTGCCTTGTCTAATTCCATTTGTTCCAATATCAAACTTCACCTCTCGGTACTTCGTTTGATATTTGTTTTATAAAATTCAGTTCTATGGAATTAGATTAAAATTCAAGTTCTAAATAAGATAGAGTTTAGTCTTGGATTTGTTTAGGGACCCATCATTGGATTGTGTCCCACAATCCCAAGACTAAAGAAGTCTACTCACACATGATCATAGTAGACAAGGGAGTAGAAGAGAATGACATAAAAGAAAATGACATAAAAATAAATAACAGAATGTAAATGACAAGAATGTAAAGAAAGCAATAGAGAACTGAAATGTAAAGTGCTGAAATGTAAAAGAACTGAAATGTAAAAGTGCTAGAAGATAAATGGCAGAAAAATAAAGAACAAGAAAGTAAAAGAAAGCAAGTAAACAAGAACTAAAATGAGAATAAAAACTTAGATAAACTTTGAGTGTAAATTTCAAGTATGCAAAGGTGATATTACAACTGAAATAAGGTCCTATTTATAGGCTAGGATCAGTAGACAAGCTGATCAATTCGCATCAAATACAATAAAGACCATCAAGAGAGAAAGAAAACAGTTTTGAAACTGTTTTCTGGGTCCTGAAGAGTTGCACGGTCCGTGCAACATTGGCACGGGTCGTGCTAAGTGAGAAAACAAGCGAAACTGGAGATTTTAAGGTCTGCACGGGTCGTGCAAAATTAGCACGGGTCGTGCAATGTTTCAGGTGCACTTTAAAAGTGACTTTTCAGCAACCAACTTGAACAGCACGGATCGTGCTGCTTCTGCACGGGGCGTGCAACATTTCTGGCTAAAATTCCTTGGCTTTTCGGTTGAGCACGAGTTGTGGCACGGTCCATGCTATATTCCTTGTATCTTGGCACTATTTTTCTCCTTGCTTTGCACTATTCTTCCTTGCTTTGCACCTTCTTTTATTCTCTTCTGATTCTTGGCCTATTCTTCATGCAATGTTCATTCTTTCTTCAATTGTAATCCTTGAAAATAAAACTAATAACTTGTAGTAAAATAGTTCAATAATGGAACTAAATTCCCACAATATTTATTCAAATTAAACATTAAAAACACTCTATTTTTGGACTTATCAAACTCCCCCATGCTTGAATCTTTGCTTGTCCTCAAGCAAGAACAATCAAAACTAGCAAGCACATGTTAGTAACTGCATTCTCAAAAAGTTCAATCAACAAAGTTAGCCAAATGAGGGACCAAAAACAGAGGCATATGATAGACAAAATACAATATCACAAGTGAGATGCCAGATGTTTGCCCAATTAGAGGCTTATGACCTGAAAAGTACAACTGTGCGAACATAGTCACTCGCTCACAATCTCTGAGTGTTTTAGGGACTTGGGAAATATTTCGCTCAAGTTTCAACAAATGTTCATTGCCATAGGTTTGTAAGTTGACCAATATCTCTACTAAAAAGTTCACAAACACGCGAAAGATGGGATCCATTTGGTTGTAACGGGGCCTTGGGGTATTAGCGTTAGGTAGGGAATAAGAAAGAAGGAAAAACAAATGGCTAAAAAAATAAAATCAATGATAGCAAAATTTGAAATCAAAATGGAGCTTCTACCAATTTTGCACTTTTTTGTCTAAGCCTCCAAGTTTGCTTCCACTTCCATTCTTCTTCATTTCATTCACTTGAGTCCACTCTTTTTAACTTGATTTTTGTCTTTGAGATTTGAGTGAACTCATTTCTTTTTGATTTCCCTTGATTTTGCCATTTTCCCCCTTTTTGCTTTCGTTTTCTTTTCTTTTTCACTTCTATATTTTTTTTTTCTTTGATTGATTTTTCTTTTCTTTCTTTGAGGAAAAATGGCAATACAACCAGCTTATGTCCATGAGATATATGATATGGCATGTAGGACAAAAACCTGCAAATTCAATAGTTGCTCCAATCCGATTCCAAAGTTTACCAAAAACAAAAAGAAATTCATTTCTGGGTGCTAAAGGAATAAAAATATAGGCACAAAGGGGCAACTAGAGGGAAATTTTTAGCAAACACTAACTCTGAGGCCTGAAGAAAAATTCCTAAAATCCCCTGATTCTTTCGCATGTTGCAAATCATTTTTCGCTTCAAAACGGTCAACAAACAAATTCTGGAATGATACAATTTGAGAAACATACACTCAGCAAAGAAAAGGGGATAAAATATATAATTTCAATAACATCCCCTTGTGAAGGCTCTATATCTCACATTTTAGTAGCTGGTTCACACAGAGTACAATTCAGACATGCTAATTCTCAGCTTCCAATCATGACAGCCTCACATTTACATTTAGCACAAGTCTATCATACAAATCAATTTGTGGTCCTAGAAAAGACTAAGCTCTATATTATTTTTTTTTCTTTTTCAAATGCAATTATTAACAAGTGCTAAAAAGTTTTCACATTCAACTTGCAAGAAAACAACAACAACAACTCAAGACATGGGAGAAATCAAGACTCACTAATCACTATCTTAAAACAGCAAAAACAAAATATAGCAGAAAAAAACGAAAAAAAATTTAAAGGGAAAAGAAATAAAACAAGGTAAATACCCCCCATGCTTACACTAAGCATTGTCCTTAATGATTTGCAATAAAAACAACATGAAAGGGGTAAGAAAGCTCACAAGTACTGTGGCGGCCCAGAATTTCTTGAGACATTGTGATGATTATTTTTCCTACAAAAAGACAAACAACGTTAACCCGTGGGTTGCCTCCCACGCAGCGCTCCTTTATGGTCATTAGCTTGACCTTTGCCTTCTATAGACTTATTCCTGGGTCCCATTGCTTGAAGCATAAAGACCAAGTGACACATGAAGAAGGAAAGCATATTCCTGGATCCCATGGCTTGTAAAAAGGAAGTTGTGTAAGCAATAAGATCCTATTTTGCATTCCTCCTAGATCAAATGTTATTTTCACAAAGGATGGTGAGAAGTAAGATAAAGGGCACAAGATTATGACATCCACACATGAATTTAAACCATTATACTTATCCATGGAAGAAATTTCGGTTTCCCTTATGCTCTCCATTTGATGGCATATCTCTTTTGAATCATCTTGCACTACCACATTACCATTATTTTGATCTATCTCAACAACAATATTTTTCTCAATTTCTATTTCATGTTGTTTTTTGAAAATTCCTTGTAAGCAAGGTGGTGGTGGTGGCAAAGATGCCTCAAAAGATTCCCATTCCTCCTTTGAGATTGCAATTTCATTTTTGAAAATTCCTTGCAAGCAAGGTGGAGATGGTAGCAAAGATAACTGAAAGAATTCCCATTCCTCCTTGGAGAATGTAAATTCACTCTTAATCATAGTAAAAAGAAAGAAAAAAAAAACATTTAGTCTAACCGATACCGAAAATTCAATCAATATCACAAAGTCCCCGGCAATGGCGCCAAAAACTTGATAGGCCGCAAGTGCACGGTTCTATCGCGTAGTAAAAATATCGATCCCACAGAGACTTTGTAATTACCGATTTTGTTTTCGATTGTGATTAGCTAAAAGAATGATTTGTAGAAGAGATTTTTGATTAATTGAAATTCAGGAATAAAAGACGCCTTGGGATCATGGTTAGATCACAATGATGGAAATAAACAACCCTTTAACTATTCTCTATCTTATTTTGAAATTGTTTTAAGGACAAGGTATTCTTTTGGTGTAATTCAAGCTTCCTCTCAGAATGCAAGAACGTGTCTCGAAACAATGATCAAACCTATTCTCATGGTTGATCATCGCAGAGACCCATTAAGCACAACCTTATTGTCCCAAAGCTAGCAATGCTATTCTCATGCTTTGCTTTACCTTGTCTAATTCCATTTGTTCCAATATCAAACTTCACCTCTCGGTACTTCGTTTGATATTTGTTTTATAAAATTCAGTTCTATGGAATTAGATTAAAATTCAAGTTCTAAATAAGATAGAGTTTAGTCTTGGATTTGTTTAGGGACCCATCATTGGATTGTGTCCCACAATCCCAAGACTAAAGAAGTCTACTCACACATGATCATAGTAGACAAGGGAGTAGAAGAGAATGACATAAAAGAAAATGACATAAAAATAAATAACAGAATGTAAATGACAAGAATGTAAAGAAAGCAATAGAGAACTGAAATGTAAAGTGCTGAAATGTAAAAGAACTGAAATGTAAAAGTGCTAGAAGATAAATGGCAGAAAAATAAAGAACAAGAAAGTAAAAGAAAGCAAGTAAACAAGAACTAAAATGAGAATAAAAACTTAGATAAACTTTGAGTGTAAATTTCAAGTATGCAAAGGTGATATTACAACTGAAATAAGGTCCTATTTATAGGCTAGGATCAGTAGACAAGCTGATCAATTCGCATCAAATACAATAAAGACCATCAAGAGAGAAAGAAAACAGTTTTGAAACTGTTTTCTGGGTCCTGAAGAGTTGCACGGTCCGTGCAACATTGGCACGGGTCGTGCTAAGTGAGAAAACAAGCGAAACTGGAGATTTTAAGGTCTGCACGGGTCGTGCAAAATTAGCACGGGTCGTGCAATGTTTCAGGTGCACTTTAAAAGTGACTTTTCAGCAACCAACTTGAACAGCACGGATCGTGCTGCTTCTGCACGGGGCGTGCAACATTTCTGGCTAAAATTCCTTGGCTTTTCGGTTGAGCACGAGTTGTGGCACGGTCCATGCTATATTCCTTGTATCTTGGCACTATTTTTCTCCTTGCTTTGCACTATTCTTCCTTGCTTTGCACCTTCTTTTATTCTCTTCTGATTCTTGGCCTATTCTTCATGCAATGTTCATTCTTTCTTCAATTGTAATCCTTGAAAATAAAACTAATAACTTGTAGTAAAATAGTTCAATAATGGAACTAAATTCCCACAATATTTATTCAAATTAAACATTAAAAACACTCTATTTTTGGACTTATCAAACTCCCCCATGCTTGAATCTTTGCTTGTCCTCAAGCAAGAACAATCAAAACTAGCAAGCACATGTTAGTAACTGCATTCTCAAAAAGTTCAATCAACAAAGTTAGCCAAATGAGGGACCAAAAACAGAGGCATATGATAGACAAAATACAATATCACAAGTGAGATGCCAGATGTTTGCCCAATTAGAGGCTTATGACCTGAAAAGTACAACTGTGCGAACATAGTCACTCGCTCACAATCTCTGAGTGTTTTAGGGACTTGGGAAATATTTCGCTCAAGTTTCAACAAATGTTCATTGCCATAGGTTTGTAAGTTGACCAATATCTCTACTAAAAAGTTCACAAACACGCGAAAGATGGGATCCATTTGGTTGTAACGGGGCCTTGGGGTATTAGCGTTAGGTAGGGAATAAGAAAGAAGGAAAAACAAATGGCTAAAAAAATAAAATCAATGATAGCAAAATTTGAAATCAAAATGGAGCTTCTACCAATTTTGCACTTTTTTGTCTAAGCCTCCAAGTTTGCTTCCACTTCCATTCTTCTTCATTTCATTCACTTGAGTCCACTCTTTTTAACTTGATTTTTGTCTTTGAGATTTGAGTGAACTCATTTCTTTTTGATTTCCCTTGATTTTGCCATTTTCCCCCTTTTTGCTTTCGTTTTCTTTTCTTTTTCACTTCTATATTTTTTTTTTCTTTGATTGATTTTTCTTTTCTTTCTTTGAGGAAAAATGGCAATACAACCAGCTTATGTCCATGAGATATATGATATGGCATGTAGGACAAAAACCTGCAAATTCAATAGTTGCTCCAATCCGATTCCAGCTTATGTCTATTAGTAACTTAGGAATTTCAGATAGGACAACCCCTAATTCCTTAAGTAAAGCTTCCAACCAAGCTGCTTGAGTGGCTGCACTGCAGGCAGCTACATATTCTGCCTCACAAGAACTTAATGCAACAATTTGTTGCTTCTTTGAGCTCCAAGACACAGAAACACCTTGAAACTTGAATAGGAAACCTAATGTACTTCTCCTATCCACATGGTCACCACACCAATCACTGTCAGAGTATCCAAGTAATTCAAAAACATTAGAGTTAGTGCTTTTAGGAAAGAAAAGACCATAATTCAAAGTGCCTTGAATATATCTTAACACTCTCTTAGCAGCATTTAGGTGAATCACTAATGGTTCATTCATGAACCTACTTATCATGCCAGTAGCAAATAGAATATCTGGCCTAGTGTGGCACAGATACCTAAGAGAGCCTACAATTTGCCTAAAGTAGGTTGGGTCAACTTTGGACCCTTTTTGCCCTTCCTTTTTGCATAAATAGCCCTCAGCTGGATTAGTAGCAGGATTACATTCTGCCATTTTAAATCTGGCCAGCAGCTCCTTAGAGTACTTATGTTGATGTAAGATGATCCCTTCAGGTATTCTTAGGAATTCCAGCCCCAGGAAATAGGTGAGGTCCCCTAGATCTGTCATTTCAAACTCTGCTTTCATGGATTCCTTGAAGCATCCAATCTCCTTAGGGTTAGTTCCTGTCACCAAAAGATCATCAACATATAAGCAAATTAGTAACATAGTAGTGTCTAAGGATCCCTTCACATATACACCAAACTCATTGGTGCATTTTGTGAAGCCACTTTCAATAAAGAAAGTGTCAATTCTTTTATTCCAAGCCCTTGGGGCCTGTTTTAAACCATACAATGCCTTATGCAAATGGCACACCAAGTCTTCACTGCCCTTTTTCTCAAAACCAGGAGGTTGAGAGATATAAACAGTTTCATCTAGTGTTCCATTTAGAAAGGCAGACTTCACATCTAGATGATGTAAGTCCCAACCTTTGCTACAAGCCAAGGCAGTGACCAATCTAATGGTTTCGTGCCTGGCAACAGGAGCAAAGACTTCCTCATAGTCAATTCCATGTTTTTGTTGAAATCCCCTAGCCACAAGCCTGGCCTTATACTTAGCCACCTTGCCCTTAGGATCTAATTTCAACTTAAACACCCACTTTACACTAATGGCCTTCTTGCCTTTAGGTAGAGTAGTCAATGTCCATGTCCCATTTCTTTTAATAGATTCAAGCTCTTCTATCATAGCTTGTTTCCACTTGTCAACCTTTAGAGCCTCCAAATATGTCACTGGTTCAGAATCTGCCAACATGGCAAAGTGAACCAATTCCCCATCACTGTTAACCTCATTGTCATCAGCCATGTCATAGTCTACAAACCTCCTTGGAGGTTGTTTCACTCTTTGTGCTCTAGGCACAACTTGCTCATTTGGTTCAGATTCTGAACTACTCTCTTCCTCTGAGTTCTGTTCAGCATTTAGTTGAACAGGGTCCCCATTTGGTTCAATAGGCACAACATCATCATCATTACCATTGGTAGTTTCAAGTTCAGTATCTAGGACTTCCTCTAGGATAGTAGAGGGTTCTGAACCCACTGGTTCAGGCCTCTCCCAATCCCATTCCTTATCCTCAAGTACCACAACATCCCTTGAAATCTCAGTCTTATTATTATTAGGATTTAGCAGCCTATAAGCACCTGTAGGGTGATACCCTACAAGGATTAGAGGTCTACTCTTATCCTCAAGTTTCTTTCTCTTCCCATCAGGTACATGACTATACACTAGAGAGTCAAGTACCCTTAGGTGAGAAACATTTGGTTTGTCCCCACACCAGACTTCCTCTAGCACTTTGTCTTTCAAACCTTTTGTAGGGCACCTATTAAGTATATAGACAGCTGTGTTTACAGCTTCTGCCCATAACTTCTTAGGTAACCCCTTTAACTTGATCATGCTCCTTGCCATGTCAAGTATGGTCCTATTCCTCCTTTCAGCCATCCCATTATGCTGAGGAGTATAGGGAGATGTTATCTCATGCATAATACCTTGTGTGGTGCAATACTCCTCAAATTCATTTGAGGTGTACTCACCACCACCATCTGTTCTCAACACCTTCAGTTTCTTACCACTTTGTGTCTCAACCATTGCATTAAATTTCTTAAAGACATTAAATGCATCAGTCTTAGTCTTAAGTAGATACAACCAAGTTTTCCTTGAAAACTCATCCACAAATGTTATAAAGTATTTATTTCCCCCAATGGAGGGTACATCAAGTGGTCCACATAGGTCTGAGTATACAACATCCAATATAGCCTTAGAATAATGTTTCATTTCCTTGTTGAACATTTTTCTAGGTTGCTTGCCTACAAGGCAAGTAGTACATGTCTCTTTAATCATTTCAACTTTAGGTAACCCCTCCCCTAACCTTTTAGTGCTTAGGTTACTCAAACTCTTGAAATTTAAATGGCCATACCTTTGGTGCCACAACATTCCTTCAAGATTAGTAGTAGCACTCAAGCACTTGGCTTCAGCCATGCCCATACTAGTCTTAAAGGTTCTGTTAGGGGCTAAAGGGGTAGTGAGAATCAGATTTTCCTCAATATCATACAGTTTAAGCTTTAAATTCTTCATAAGAATTGAAAAACCTTTTTCCACCAACTGTCCTAGGCTAATTAGGTTGCAACCAATCTTAGGAACATAGAAAACATCATAAATTTTTATTTCTTGACCATTATCCTTTTTAAAGACTATGTTTCCTTTACCTTCAGAAAATATAGTCTCATCATCAGCACATCTAATCTTTGTCCTCACATTAGGATCAAAGTCAACTAGCCACTCTTTCTTACTGGTCATATGATTAGAGCAAGCTGAATCTAAATACCAAGTTTCAGTGATGGATTTTCCATCACTTGTAGTCACAACCAGAACTACACATTCAGTATTTAGAGTTAAGTCAATGTTTGTTATTTCTACATCCTTCCTAAGTTCAGTTTCAAACATTTCATCACAAATAGTACTAAAAACAACATCATCAGATTCTGAATCAGAATCTTCCTTAGCCACATTGGCTTCAGGAGTTGATTCAGTAGGCTTAAGGCCTTTTCTTGTGGGACACTCAGTTGCATAGTGTCCCATTTTATCACATCTATAACATTGTACCTTAGACTTATCTTTCTTTTTAGGTGCAATATTACCTTTCTTACCAGAATCAGATTTAGGATTAGGCTTACCTGGTTTGCCTTTATTCCAGTTAGGTTTACCTCCCTCTTTGTTGTTTTTAGAACCCTTTTTAGCCTTGGTGAACATTGCTTGATCCTCTTCTTCATCATCATCATTGAGGAGGTCAATTCTTACCTCCTTTTCCTCAAGTTTGGCTTGAAGTTCTTCAATCTTCAAGTCTTCAGCCTTAGTTGTCTCTTCAATAGTGTTGGTTACAACAAAAAATTTCTTGGTCATAGACCTAAGAATTTTCTTGCATACATTCTTCTCTTCAAGTGTTTCACCTTGAAGAGCCATATCATTCATAACTTTCTTCACTCTGTTGAAGAAATCAGTTACACCTTCACTTTGTTTCATTTTAAGGCTCTCATACTGTGCCCTTAGAGCTTGCAGTTTTTCCTCTTTAATAGGGGCTGCTCCACAGTAGTATTTATTTAGAGCATCCCATGCTTCCTTTGAAGTGTCACACTTCCTTACTCTTTCAAAATCTGCCTCATCACAAGCTCTGTGAATGAGGGTCAGACCTTTGAAATCTTTTTGTTCACTTTCCATGAATTCTTTCTTTTGTGCTGCATTTGCATTCTCAGGTAATGGATCAAATCCATTTCTCACAATGTGCAAGACACCATGAGAGCCCAACACAGCTCTCATCTGAATAGCCCAAACATCATAGTTCTTGCTAGTCAGTTTAGGTACATGATTGTCCATTCCACTGTTACTAGACATTTTGTTCTTGAAATCACTTAATCAAAAGTTCCTGAAATCACTTAACAAAATTATTAGTAACTTAAAACACCTACACAGTCACTGTGTAGTTAAAATTTTAACAAGAAGGTAAAGGAAATCACAAGAAGTATAAAGAAATTGTCCCAGTCACTTTAGCTCTTTAGATACCATGTTGGAATTCAGACTTATATTGCTTTTTTCTCACTTGCAGGTAGTGTTTATCAAAACAGGTGGTGCAAATATTAAAAACAACAGGCCCAAACAATGTGAAGCCCAGGTCCACTTTACACCCGGTTCACTTAACTCACCAATACCCTGATTAGGGTTTCATTTCATCAGATTCTTTCTCTCTCTTCTTCTTGAAAGTTCTTTCTTCTCTCTTCTCTCTTTCTTCGAGTTCAACTTAGGGTTTGGAAATTTTCACCAAAAACTCAGTGATTGAAGCTTGCAATACGCTTCAATCACACAGAAATGGTGAATATAGCAACGTACGCGCAAAACCCCTATGGTTTTGCACACAAATCTTTACCAATTTGATCTTCTCACTTACGAACAGTGAACCTGTTCTTCGTTTGAAGTTGTTTTCCAGAAAATGCTTGAATCTCTCAAGCCTTTGATGATTAACAGTATCACGCAGGTAACTGACTCTTGATTTCTTCTTTTTTCTGAGTTATCATTCACAATAAGAAACCCTAACTTTTCTTTTGTTGATTTTTCAGGTGATACGACTAATCGAGGGATCTTAACGCACGATTAAGGTATAAATCACAACACCTTTGTGATTTAATCCTTAATTTCACTGTAATGACAATGCCCTAACTTTGTCTTTGATATTTTTGATGTATGTACCTCTGTGACTGTTCTTGATGAACAACCACACTTCAGATTCTTACAAGCTTGTGAATAAGCCTGTAAAAAGGTATATCTCTTCTCTTACCTTTCTTATTCTTTCAATCACTTATTTTAGTCACAGAAACAAGTGTTAATCCCTTTTTCTTTCTCTGTTTGCGAGGCTCACAACTCTCTTGTGATTTTCTACACACAAAGACTCAAGGGAAGATGAAGGAGGAAGACTTGAAGAGAAGATAACAGAGAGAATGTAATAAAACTGTAACAACTTTTGTAAAACTTTATTATCAAAAATTCTGTATATGAAATGTATGTACAGTATGTGTATATATAGGACTGAATAGATTCAGTTTCAGGTTTGTTTTGTTAGTTACAAAAATGTAACTAACCCTATAACTACTTTCTAACTGAAATTAGTTAGTTAGGATAGAAAACAAACTGGTTCCAACAGCTTGTGCTGGTTTTCCGGCGGTTGGAAAAGCTCCTAAGGGTATTTTTAAGTTTTACATTAAAACTAACAAGAACTCCTCCAATGACAGTCAACTATAAGGCACTACAACTAAATTTAGTTTACCTCATTTATCACTTGCACTACCAACAATACAGTCCTCCCAAAACTTCTCCACAAGAGACTTTTATATATATATATATATAAGAGACTTTTATATATATATATATATATATATATATATATATATATATATGAGAGACTGAATCCGTTGACACTAGGTGTAAACCGTTAAAACTAAAAGATCCAACGGTATTAATCATTAAATTAGCAAATTAAAAACTAAAAAAATAAAGTCACGTGCTCTTGTATCAACCGGATAATGTTTCCTTTTTAGAATTGTAATTTGATTAATAGGATCTTTTGTTTGATCAAAATATGATTGATAGAATCTGATTATCTAATATTCTAATTCCTATGCATATTTCATATAAAAAAAGCTAATACCTACGTTGTTTACTTTTCTTCTCCGGGCAAACAATGACGTCTTCTAAAACTATTTGTTTTTTTTCATTTAGGGTGTGTTTGTTTGGGGTGAAAGAGGGAAGAGAGAGTGAGGGAAGAGAGAGTAAGGGAAGAAAGAATGATTTTAGGATTTTTGGTTAAGAAGAGAAATAGGAAAGAGAGAGGGAGGAAAGATTAGTTTAGTGGTTTTTATAATCTCTCCACAAGTAGAGAGAAAGTGGAGAGAAAGGGGTTCTTTCTCTCTTCCCTCACTCTTTCTTCCCTTACTCTCTCTTCCCTCACTCTCTCCTCTCTCTTTCTCTCCCAATCCAAACACGCCATTAGTGGCCAGTGTTGTTTTATGTCCAGCAAGGAAAAGTTATCAAATATTCTAATTCCTATGCACATTTTTTATTAATCAGGTAAATTTCTTCCTCAATATATTTAACGTTGTTGCATTCCCACCCAATGCTTGATTCGAACTCAGGATCTTTGTTATGCACTTCTTCTTTGACTGACCGATATGTATCCTTTTAATGTTTTTCTTGCTGCAAAATTGAACCCATTAATATATTTTTGGAAAGTTTCATGATGAGCTCTCAAAGATCAATCAATTCACAAAGGAGAAAATTGAAAAAAAAGGGTCTCAATATATATATATATATATATATATATATATATATATATATATATATATATATAGTTTGGACTAAAGTTGTAGTCCCTGGGAAGGATATCTGCTTAGCCTTAGGGTTAAGAGTGTTTAACACCTTATAGTATATTCTATAGCATATTGCTAATATTTCAACTTAGATCTTTTTTAAGGTACTCAACTTCCCACAACAATTATTTAGCTATTTACTGTCATAGGTACAGGATTATTACCTTAGATAATGGCTCTGATATCAGAAAGTACAATTGAAACACAACGGAGGGAGGATCGGAGACTGTATAGAAAGGGGACAGGAGCACACACAAACTGTTTCTATTTAGTGAGAAAAATGAAAGCCTGGTTACAAATGAACCTGGTTTCCCTTTATATAGGGATTTAAGGCTTACTATTTAAGCCGGTAAAAGGCTACTATAGCAAAGGTAGCCGGTCAAAAGACGACGAAATAACACTATTCATGCCGGGTACACTGTGGGCCCCATAGACACATCAATAATGATACAAAACGACAAAAGGCAAAAAGTAAACAGTAAAGGGCACTATTTGCCTAAATAGCCGACAAAATGGCCGACAAAATTAAAGGTAAATAGTAAAAGGCAATAATTGCTTTAAATGGCCGACAGAGTGGCCGACAGCATCTTTTTACTTTTGCTGGTTTTTGTCCTTTTTTGCCTGGTAGGCCATCGACTGGATTAGTGCGTCCCAGAAGTCTTCTGGCGTGGGGTCCTCTTTTGCTTGGGATTCTCCAGCTAGGCAGTCTTGGTCCATTGACCCTTGTGATGAACTGGTCTTCATTGACATGGTTTCTTCTTCTCTTGCTACGAAAGTACTAAAAAATTGATTCTTCATATGTTCTAGTGTCCTGACCATAATCTGTTCTCCTGATTCATTTGGGTATTTTTTCTGGAAATAGCTTTTCAAATTAGCCATCGAGAGTTGTTGGGAGCTCTGCTCTTTTATTGCATTAATCATGTCATCTGCCATGACCGCTTCAATTTTTGAGACCACGTTCTGGATATCTTCATTACTCATTTTATTCCACCATTTATAAAAGAAATTTCTTTTAAGAGTGGGAATATTAAACTTGTCTTTGGAGATTGTGATTGTCCATCTTCAGATCCAGGGAATTTGAAATTTAATAAAGTACAAACAAGGACATTGTCCAGTAATTAGTTTGTTAGATGCAATTTTTAGAATTAATGGGCTATCACTGCACCAAGGGTTATAGAGATCAGATAGCTCTTTGGGTAATATTTCCAAAGAAGGGCCAAATTTTAGCCACCAGCTGTAGAACCAATTTGGTACAGGTCTATTAAGAATTTCTGGGTTAATGGTAAAAAACCACGAATGTTTATTTTTGGGATTTTGATAATAGAATGCCAATGAAAAGGCTTGGATATAATCCCAATAATTAAAGTAGATATATTTTCCCTCAGCAATTCTTATTGTTTTTTCACCATTTGGGTTTAGATCCCATTCTCTAGGCAGCAATATCTTATTGATATGGCATTTACTGAAGTTTATAAAACTTTCTGGGTTGTTATTCTGGTAATGATGGGTAATGGTTACTGATTCAGTAACTGACAAGAGAATTTCTAGATTAGGTCTGGACTTTCCATGGAGGCCAGGATAACCTCTATTTTCAAGGTACCTTGTCCTTATTGTCCATCCATCATTAGGGCTCATGTTAATGTCCTCATCATCAATATACATGATGTCTTCTGTAACTGGGTTTTCAAAATATTCTGTTATTTGTTCTTGAGGAGGGTTATTAGTGGCTACCTCTTTGTAGGATGTTGTCCCTAAAGAAGAGGGTACATCTTCCCTTTTTGGAGGTGCAGGTAATTGCTGCATGCTCCTGGTCCTACCTTGGTAGACTGTAGTCCAATCCCCTATTAGGGGAATGTTTGGTTCTTGGTAAGGTACCATATTGTTACCTCCGCGACAACGGCCGTAGCCGCGACCTCTTCCCCTATTGGGGGTTGTCATTCACCCTGCAAAAATTCACGGGTTAGATAATCAGCAAGGGAATTATTCTCCCCTTTAATGTATTGGATATCAAAATCAAAAGCAGATAATTGGGCTTGCCAATTAGCAAAGATTTGCTTTGCTACTAAATTTTTTACATCATTTTCGATTATTGACTTAGCAGAGCTACAGTCGATCCTGAGTAAAAACTTTTGATTTAGCAAATCGCCTTGGAATTTTGATATGCATTTTATAATAGAAAGCATTTCTTTCTTAACGGTCGAGTACTTATGTAACGCCCTAAAATTTAATCAAATTATTTCGAAGTTGGATTGCCGTAGGATGATTGTAAGAATTGAAATTATGGGCGTAGTAGCTATGTTAAAAACGAGTTAGATGATAATCACGTGTTGTGGGCTAGTTAAAAATAGCATTGGGCTCCCTTCCTATGTGGATAAAGTCCCAAATAATTTAGCCCATTATGTTTCTCACTTATTATAAGTGGAGAGGATTAATTTAGGGTTGAGAGAGAGAGGAATTTCGGATTAGAGCAGCCACCAAAGAGAGAGAAAAGAAGAGAGAAAACAATTCCCGTTTTTCTCAAACCTGTCACCGTAAAATTGTGATTCCGGTTTCGTTAACCGTTGGATCGTCTTCGTTTTTGGGCAGCAGGTTCGTAAGATATAGTTATACACTTTCACCGTTCGGATCTTCGAAACAAGTTCTGAGGAGAGAGATATTGGCTTCGCACTGAAGCTGCAGTTTGGGGGAGTCGCCGTATTCGGAGATCGAGGAACGAGGCTAGGAGGGAGTTTGCGCCACCATAGTTGAGGTAAGGGTGGGCTAAACCTTGATAATGGGTTGATGATAATTATGTGTGGGTAGTCTAGGGTTTTGTTGAATTGTTCGTGTTCTTGCATATCGTGTTTTCGTTGAGATTGGTGCTTTGATGATTATTGCACGTTATTGTGATTTGTTTCGTTATTTGTTGTTGCGTGATTGTTGTATCACGATGATGGTGTTGTTATTGTTCGTGTTTTTGTTGTTGCTGTGCGTGGTTGATTGTTGTTGTCGCGTTGTCGAATTGTCGTTTTTGTTGTGGTGGTTGTGGTGTCGTTGCCGTTAGGGTTTGGTGTTTGGCAATTTAGCGATTCTGGACACAGGTTCGGTTTTTCTAAAACTGGCGCTGTTTGGTTGATCCAAAAATTATGAGGTTGATTGTTTTTGAAAATAGACTTAACTCCGGTCGTTTTGGCACTGGTTTCGTCAAATTCGGAGTTGTATAGCTCGAGTTATAGGCGATACAAGTTAGGTTAAAATTCTGGAAACGATTTGGGTATAGATTCGGTATTTCGGTGACTGGGAACGTTGTATTGACCGAAAAATTATGTGGTTTATTTTTCTGGAAAATAGACTTAATGCTTGTTAATTTGGCACTGGTTTGGTTGCGTTTAGAGTTGTGTAGCTCGAGATATGAATTCCACAAGTTAGAGTAAGATTCTGGAAACAATCTGGACACAGGGTCAGTGTTTTGGTTACCACGTTTTCAAAAGAACTCCTTTTCGAACGAATCCAATTTCTTTGAAAACTAGACAAAATTTGCCCCAGTTTATGCACAAGTTTCATGCAATTTGATCGAGTTTTGGTCACTTTGGAATTGCTTGAATTTGAAGGACAGAAACTGTCCTCTTTTGCAACTAGCCTGTGTGCTTTTCGAAAACTGTACCTATTGGACACTCTCCTTCAAAAACTGAACTTAGGGATGATAACCAGACCCATAGGGCTTTCCAACAAGTATTTATTTGTTGAAATCCGATGTCGTTTGCTATTTTAATTAATTCGCTGAAGTAGGTGCGATGTGCCTAGGCGCTGTGCACCAGTCTTGTGCGTGGTGTGCGTGCGTTATGTCCGCGTTGTGGAGCCGTCTGGTGTTAATATTTCAGGTGCGGTGCTGGTATGCTCAGGAGAGTTTAGTGGTAGCTGTGATGCTACAACTTGGTGCTATTTTTGGTGAAATCATTTGTTTTGATTCTGGTGATATAGTATTTATTTTAAATACTTGTTATGGTGAGTTGGTGCATAATCATGGTGTCGCATTGTCATATGCATGTTTTGGTGATATAGGCTCTGCCTCTGGTGTTTATTGGTGATATGCCCGTCGTGGCTCATTTTGGTGATCGGTACCGCATGCATATGCCCACTGGAGGGGTTGCATATCATCCCATTGTCTATGAATGTTATAATTTTGGTGGTTCACTGTCAAATGGATTTTTCCTTTGGTATCTGGTGCTGTGATATGGTGTAATTGTATTGTGTTGCTGTAGTTACCTGATGCTAGCATATTTTTATCATCTGCTTATTATCTTTGTTAGACTCACCCCTTCTGCTTGGAATGTTGCTCTCATGCGGCAACGCTGCAGGTGATCGCTAGTGCTCGTGGAGGAATTGCTAGGTTTTGCTTCCTCTCTCGTTTGGGTCTGTGTCAGCTCTGATATGTAGCACCGGGGAGTCGTTAGTTATCGTTTTGAACTATTATTTTAGTTATTGGAAATTGTTTTAATTTATTTTGGAGATGTCTTTAATTGTTAATTCTGGAGATGTTTAAACTGGTTAATATTTCCGCTGCTTGGTGATTTCTTTTATATAAATTATTTTGGAGATTTTCCTTTTTTAAAAATGGTGAAAAAATGTAGCGCCCTTCGAGGTGACTCTGATAATTGTCTATTTAATTGTAATAGTAAAAGGGGGGGTGTTACAACTTAGACTGGGTTGGATTCCATTTTCCAGAAGCAAATCTAACTAAAACTTCTTTAGAGTTTTCTGGGATAACTTGTTTTAAAATACCACCATATCCCAAGTCCGAAGCATCAGTTTCAACTACTTTAAAATATTTAGGGTTTGCCAAGGCTAAGCAAGGTAAACATTTTACTTTGTTTTTAATTCTTTGGACTGCTTGGGAGTGTTCCTCTGTCCAGGGCCCTGGGTTTTTCCTAAGCCTTTTATATAATATGGCTGTGTCTTGGGCTAAATTTTCATAGTAGTCTGAAATATAGTTCAGGCTTCCTAAGAACCTTTGTAACTGTTTCTTTTCAGTAATAATATTAGGAAATTTCGAAGCAAACTCTATACTTCTGCTAATGGGGATAATAGTCCCTTGGTCTATTTCATGGCCAAGAAATCTTATTTTGGTTTGAAATAATCTTATTTTCGGAGCAGATATAACTAATCCGTTTTGTTTTACTAAATTCTTGAAAATTTTTAAATGTTTCATATGTTGGTCAATAGTCTTGGAGAAAATTAGGACATCATCAATATAAACAATCATGAAATCAGAATAGGGGTTAAATATGTTATTCATAATATTCTGGAATTCAGAAGGAGCATTTTTTAAACCGAATGGAAGGACATTCCATTCATAATGGCCAAAAGGCACTGTAAAAGCTGTCTTATATTTATCAGCTTCGGTGATTTGGATTTGCCAGTATCCTGACTTCATGTCGAATTTGGAAAAGATTAAAGCATTGTTTAACCTGTCTAACAAGTCCTTTTTATTGGGAATTGGATACCTAATCCATTTCAACACCTTATTAAGGGGTTTATAATTTATAACTAGTCTAGGAACACCTCGTTCTTGTTCAGCATTTTTATTGACATAGAATGCTGTACAATTCCAAGGGGATTTAGACTTTTTGATAAGTCCTTTTTCTAAAAGGGAATTGATTTCTTTTTTGCATAAATCAAGGTATTCTTGATTCATTTGTGCGGGTCTGGCCTTAGTAGGGATCTGGTTTTCATTAAAACCATCCAAATAAGGTAAGATGATAACCTGCTGCTTTCTATTCGAGAAAGCATTAGGTAAATCATTACAGACTTCTGAGGTGAACTGTTGCTCTATAATTTTAATTTGTTTTTTAATATCACTCTTATTAAGCTGTTCACTAACGTTGAGTAAGTCAACTTCATTCTTAAGAAAACATAACTGTTTTTCTTTATTAAGGAGAATGTCTTTAACCTCGTTAAGCATTCTAGTATGGGGATCAGTAATGAATTCAAATAAGACTTCTTTGTTATTAATAACGGTAGTAATACCCTTTTGATCAATATTATTCATGGGCATAATATTATGTAAAAAAGGAGTCCCTAGTATAATTCTATGGGTCAAGTTTTTTACTAGAATAAAAGATGTTGGTAAACAAACATTTTGGTTACAGATGTAAGCATTGGAAAGTTTATAATTAACCTGTAACTTATCCCCTCCAGCCTGGGTTAGGGATTGAGTAGTTTTGGAAAAGTATTTGGTAGGAATAATTGCTTCTTGTATGCAGTTGAGGTCTGCCCCACTATCTACAAGAGCAATTTCATTTTCTAGGATGAAATTCCTATTGATGACTAAGGTTATCTTAATAAACCACTTCTGAGATGTTACGCGGTCTAAAAGAGATAAATAATTACTATCATTATCATTAGTAGAAGGGATTTCTTCTATTTTGTCAGGATTTTCCAAAAGAGTTACTCTTTGAGATAACATACTGTTATTTTTTCTTATTTTTGAGATTTCAGTTTTTAAGAGGTTTATTTCTCTTTTTAAATCCATGATAGAGACTGGACTTTGTCTGACATTGGATTGTTGAAATCTAGATAACACCTCACTTATTTGGTAAGGGGCTTCTATAATTAGAGGAGATTCCTTCCTGGAATTTTATTTAATTAGAACATCTATCATCTTTCTTTTTATAGTACTATCAGTAATGGATTCCAAAGTCTTTAAGGCTTCGTCTTGTTCAGTGGTTAAGACACATTTAAACCATTCATGTCAACAATAGATTTCCAGTAATTCAATTCATTACATTGACAATCATTGTTGTCTGAAGAGGATGATTCCGTTGAGGAATTATAAATGTTCCCTATATCTTCATTTGAAGATTCTGTTTCTGACCCAGAATTAACTAATAATATTTTTTCTAATTGGTTTCTTAATTGCTCATCTTCGACCTCATTGAGGGCTTTCTTAGTCCAACATTGATTGGCATAATGGCCAACCTTGCCACATTTGTGACAGGAAATATCAAGCCTTTTAGCTTTTCTTTTTCCCTTTGTCCGGAAACTTTTTTCCTTAGGCTTACTCTTATTGTAGTAGTTTTTTCTAAATCTCCTTTTACTCTGTGTATGCCAACTTTTTGAGGTTGCTATTCTCGAGACACATTTAAGGTTGCTATTTGTGGTTGCCAACTTTTTGAATTCATGGGAATATTGTGTAGAAATTCGAAGTAATTATGTTTTACAACGTTGGACAAAGATGCTAACAACAATATTATGTTTTTGATCAAAAAGATATCAAAAGAATTTTTTTATTCTCATTGCAAATATAATTTAGTAATTCAATTGATTTTGTAATATAAGGTTAGCGCAGTGGCTAAAGGAACTTGTGTAAGTTTGCTGGTTCCTGATTGCTTGGTTAGGAGTTCTTCTCTCCCTCATGACAAAAGTTTAAGATGGCTTTGTAATATATTGTTACCAAAAACAAATGATTTTAAGAATTTTTGTTCATAGTTACAAGAAAGCAGGGCCGGCCCAAGCCCAAAGCAGCCCAAGCAAGGGCTTGGGGCCCCAAAAATTTTTTTTTATCAAAGGGAGGGGCCCCCTAATAATTAGTTAAGATGGGCCTCACATATTCCAATCCACAAGTGCAGCCCACATAAATCCACAAGTTTCGGCCAAAAAAAAAATCAATAACTCAGGATTCATGAGACGCACGCGCATCTGCAATTGAAAACAACACAAAAGTGCAAAACGGCAAAACCCTTCGTTTTCCCCTAAATTCGGTGGTCATTCCTCATTCTTCCATTAAAGCACCTCCAATCTCCAATTCTCCATCAACTATCCTTTCTTCTTAAATTTAATTTCTTCAATTTCAATGTTCCAATTTCTATATACCCGTTGGTTTTTCAATTTGACATTTATGGCTTTAACGGTAGGGTTCAAGTGTTCAACGTTCTTCTTCAGTCTTCACTCTTCAGTTCTTCTACTCCTCTTCAATTTGGTTTATAAAAATGACAAGAACATAAGTCTCTACTACCTTCCTTTTGCTCTGCATTTCAGATTTTTCATTGTGCAATCTCTTACGGTTACGGACTTACGGTGTATCTTTGTATTTCACATTCTGACTTGGTGTTGCCGCTGAGAGTGAGATTCTGGTTGATTTGCGGTGATATTGGTGATTTGCGGTGTGCAGCGGTGGTGGCGCGGTGTCGGTGCGACAATGGTTTCCTTATGTGCATAGCTGTGAGCACGGATAGTCTCTCTACAGCCAGGTTTTTTTGTTCTTATCTCGTCTATTTGATCTTGATTTATAGTCTTCATTGTTTTTAGTTGAAAGTATAAAAATGTCCACTCGAAAGTATGATTCTGGTAGTGCCAAACGCAAAAAAAAAAAACAAAGAGTCGAAGCTTTGATTGAATCACAAAAAGGGGCTCTTGATAAATTTGTCAAAAAAAGTAATTTTGAGAATACAAGTGGTTGCTCGTTGAATGAACAAGTTAATGATTTATACTCAAATGAAAATGAAAATAGAGAAGAACTGGTTAATGAGCAAGTTAATATGAAAATGAAAACATGATGACAACTCTGACATTGATGGATTCGACTTATTTTCAGAATTGAAGATTTTAAGAGAAATTATGCAAGTGGAAAATGATACTCCAATTGACATACTTAACTATATGTTTAGACTTGATTCTTTTCCAAATGCCTTTGTTAGTTATAGAATAATGTTAACCATTCTGGTAACCGTTGCTTTGGCTGAAAGAAGTTTTTCAAAGCTAAAATTAATAAAATCTTACCTAAGATCAACAATGTCTCAACAAAGATTAAATGGATTACCTTTATTATCAATTGAGAAAGAAATGTTAAGTGAAATTGATTACAATAGTTTGATAGATGATTTTGCATCACAAAAAGCAAGAAAGATTAAATTTAACTAATGGTTCTTGTCTTAATTAGTCAACTTCTTGTCTTAATTAGTCAGGTTTTTGCTGGAGAAATTAGAGTGAAGACAATGTAGAGAATGCAAGGTTGCTGCTAAGGTGAAGACAATGTTGCTGCAAGGTTGCTGCTAAAGTGAATGCAAGGTTGCTGGGGATACTTGTTTGGGAGTTTTTGGTTCTCATAATGTTCTGCTAATGTGTTTGCTGAATTGGTGTCTTTGTATGGTTCAATGTACTGGTCATGGTTCTATGAATTTTTAGTCTTGTCTAAGTGTTGTATTTCTTATGTCTTTCCAATCAATGATTTTTTTTACCAATTATCGAGAAAAAAATATAAAGGTTGACCAAAAAAAAATATAAAGGGCCTCATTTGCGAAGCTCGCTTAGGGCCTCACTTATGATTGGGCCGATCCTGCAAGAAAGAAATAATTGAAAAGATACAACAAAGGGGGTGATGGTTTTCTTTTTTTTTGGGTTGAGTTTTTACTCAAAATCCTTGTCCTAATTCACAGATTTTTTGTAAGGGGGTGTGGTAACATCGGTTGTAAAAAAAAGATGATAGTTCGGGTTTTTCGTTTGGCAAAAAAATCACGGAAAGTGGATACCAATAATTAAAGGGAATCAAAACCTACCAATTCCACGGCTACATAGTCAAACATTCTAATGTTAAAAATCAAATTCAAAAACCAACTTTAATTTTCTAAACTAAAACCGAACACAAAACCAATCATATAAAACTCCATTTTTTATTTGTCAAAAAAACTCCGTGTTTCAGTTTAATATATTAATTTTAAGATGGTATTTGATAGAACCTTCAATAGGGTGTATTGGATTAAAAACGAATAAAAATATAAAAAATTGATAAAATTTTAAAAATTAAAAAGTAAAATTGTCAACAGGATATGGAGCGAAATACTAGAAAGGCAGTAGTAACCAAATTTTGCAAGCCTTTTAATACACAACTGTAATTGACATCGAATCATTTCTATTTCATAATACCAAATTTTTAGCTACATCATATCAGATTAAAATTAAAATAAATAACAAACCAAAAAAATAAATAACAATAAATAATAATATTATTGACATTTCTTCCACAAAATTTTACGTTTTGAGTAAAGTTATAATATACACAATTATGCATGATACCCAAAATGCAACCACTAAAAGATAAATCTCTTTCAACTTTGAATTTAATATGTTAATTTAAATATTTAAATTAATAAAAGTTCAATATATAAGATTTATAGTATTCGTATTCTAATGCTGTCAAAAAAAGTATTTGTATTCTAATGGGGATGCATTAGTAAATTTCCAAATAAATTAATCGAAATCATGGTGTAGTTATTTTGTTTTTGGTTACTCTTTAATGGGAAATGTTTTTGAATTAATGACCATCAATTGGTAATGTCCCTTTGGTAATGCCCCTCGACGGTAATCCGTTTGGCCTCTTTCATGAAATTGTGCATTACATGATAAATACATTTGAAGATAGTACAAGATGTGAATTATGTATTTTTTTGATTTTCTAGACCGGTTAAATAATTTGTGGTTCTATATAAACTTTTATGATACAAACATATTTAATCTGAACTCTCTTTGCTTGGTTCAGTTTTTTATTACAATTACAATGAGGCATTAATTGATGATTTCTTCTATTTTTGACCGGGAAGCATTATGGTGGCTAATCTTCTCTAATGGAAGCGTTCCTACTGGGAACCGAAAGAGATTCTTTAGAGGATTGAAAATATTGTCAATACTAGAGTTCAATCTGAAAACTATACAAAAAGTTGTGAGGCATTGAATTCAATTTCAGTTATTACACTTTTTTTTTGATTTAGCGCTTGCTATGTCGTTCTGTCAAAGCACACAGAAACGATACATCATTGAGTAATAGTGTAACTATACACCAAGTGATAAACTTTGACTTCTTTCCACTTTCACAATATTTGATTGTTAGTTAGAGTTTGATATTAATCTTTTAAAACAATACTATTCACAATTGTATGTGTGTCTATATATATATATATATATATATATATATATATATATATATATATATATAGAGGGAGCATATATCATGCGAGGAGTTTTATAATGAGATGGTGAGATGAACCAAACAAGTACACAAATACTCAGGATGAGTTACAGATGCATAATTGAACTTAATCGAATAAACAAATATACTCGAAGAAAGCTATTTAATCTCCTAATTATGTAGAATTGCATATTCACTTAACGCATTGCAACTATTAAGACCAACTTCATAAAACCAAAACAACGGTGGTCTTTTGGTCATAAAAAACAACGGTGCTCTTTCCACAGCTTCTAAAACGAAAAATGTCATGTTCTTGCCGTAGCTTCTAAAACGGAAAATGTCATTGGGTAAATACAACACATAAATAATTGTTTTTTAAAATGTTAGTCTACTGTGAATTTTACATTTGAATTTGCATACCAAGATTTTAATATATAGTTTGGGGACGCAATAAATTGAGAATTTAGTTTGAACTTTTTTTATACCGTATCACATCATAATCATTTTGATGATACAATATTTAATATTTAAAAGTATATAGATTAGGATATAGTAACAATAGAAATTGTAATATGTCAAAAAATATTAAAATATCATTATGACAAACTTTATTCCAAGGGATCACAATGAGGCAGAATGAGGGCAGAGAGTACTTCCCATTCCTGTCCCCATGGATTACCACGGTACGCGTGAGACCCCTAAAATTTATCAACATTTATCAAATGTGTAAATTAAAATATATTAAAATTTTAAAATATATAAATGTAGAACCGAGGAAATGAAATTTTAACATTTTAATATAAAAGATAGTCTTACTTTTATATTGTAATATGTAAAAAGTATAAGAGAAAGACTAAAATTATAAAAATTAGCACAACTCATTATTTTATTAATACTTTGAATTTAAATTTCATATAAAAAGTATAAAAAGATTTGATTACTTATAGTATAATATTTTTTTAAAGCTATAGTATAATATATATATATATATATAATAAGGATATTTTTAAATATATATTCTAGGGGTTTTTTATTGTCAAATATATATATATATATATATATATATATATATATATATATATATATATATATATATATATTCTAGGGGGCATAGTCCCCCTCCCAATCCCCAAATTGACTGCAAATGGTTTATTTTCCCATCCCTATAAAGAAAAAATTCCCGCCTGCAGGTCCATAATGGGGCATCACCGACAAGGATTCCCGCATACGGATAGAAATTGTCACCCCTATTTTTATTCGTTTCTCATTTTACCTGAATGTAACAATTAGATAATTATAAACATATACAATACATATACATAATATTTTAACAGCAAAATAATTTCAAATTAAATTCAAAAAATAAAATGTCCTGGTTCTAAGAGTTCTGAACCCATCGTTGTTGCTGAAGAAGATTCAGAGGCAACAATCTCTAACATCATGATCTCAATGAAGAAACAACCATCCTCTAAGCGAAAATCTTCTCCTCCTCCAGAACAATCTTCAAAGAAAACCAAGAGAGAGTCTAAAGGAAAAGAAAAGATCTCTGAGGAAAAGATTGACGATGAACAGAGACTGAAGGATGAAGAAACTCAGGATGAAATTCAACCTTCACAAGGCTACAATCCTAAAAAGTGGACAAAGAGAGGCATTCTGACTGGGAGAGTGTATCTTTTTGAAGAGTTAAAGACTTCTGGTTGGGATTCCATTCCTTATGTTGCGAAACAAGGGAAAGGTTCTGATAATCACCACGAAAATGCTGTCAGACGCATTAGGAATTCCTCTGCATGGAATATCAGTTTATGGTGAAGATTGCTTTGACAAAGTGGACACCACAAAAGAAGAATTCTTAGAGGAGTTAATGAAGGATCCTAAAGCCAATCTTGTCTCATCCTCTCTCAAAGACCACACAAGGATTCTGCACAACATGGTCATACACTCCCTCTATCCTAGAGCAGGAGGTTATGAAAGAATCCAACCTGCTGATCTTCTTCTTGTGTACTATATGTACAAAAGGTATGGTGTCAATCTCACCCACACTATCCTTCACTACATGATAGATGTTGTCCAAAATCTTAGACAAACCACTTCTCTGCCTTATGGCATGTTTCTCACAAAAATTTTCAAGTTCAATGAAATTTCCCTTGAGAAAGAAGAATACATCACTGAGAAAACCATTTTCTGGTCCAAAAGTGTTAAACAAATGGGTATTAAGTCTGTTGAAATAAAAGCCACGGCTAAACCTAGAAATCCTAAACCTTCACAAAAGAAAACCACCAAAGAATCCACTCCTACTGAACCATCTCAAACAGAAGAAAAGAAAGAGGAAGCAACTGCTCAGGGGAGCAATTGATAATTGAGAAGACTGTTGATACTCAACCCTCTCATTTCCAATTCCCTGAGAGTGTAAGTTTCCCTCAACCTGAGATACCTTCACAAGAACCAATCATGGATTCTGAACCTACTGATAATTGGAGAGAGATATTTGAACTTAATCAAATTCCTGAAGAAGAGTTTCCTAAAGAAGAAGAAGAGTTTGAGAATGAACAAAGAGTTGAGAGATTGATTGATGACCTCAATGAGGAACCACAAATGCAGGATGATGATGAACCTTCACATGAAGGATTTGCTGCTGAAGAAATCATCAAGGAACCTTCACAAGAGGGCCTCTGGTTCCCTATGACTCCCCTCCAGGTGATCATGGGAATGAAGAAGAATCAGCTGATGATCAACCTCAGGGGGAGTTTGATATGAATCAATCTCCTGCAATAGATGAAGAAAAAATTCAACTCACTCAAAATTTCAATCAACTGTCACTTATTTCCAAGGTTGTCCATGAGGTGTGCAATGACATTGACACTGCATTTGCACCAGTGATACCCCACTATTCCAAGAGACAAATTCTGAGATTCTAGCATCCATGGCCCTCACTCAACTAAATCAAACACAAGCTCAAGAGAATTCCGCCATCCCTGAAAAAGACAACACTGATGTGTTTGCTCAATGGCGTGATCCACCCACTCAATCTCCAGCAAAAACAGGATACACTTTAGCTTCTGAAAATATAAACAGATTCATGGCTTCAAAAACTCCCATTCATGACTCCTCAGTTCCATAAACTCATTAATCTTCTGATATGTCCAAGGTCCCTTCTGATTTGCCAACCCAATTTGGGTCTCTTAGATATGTCCAACACAGCAGCAAACCATCTGTAGATAAGGATGACTCTCATCCTTCACAGGACAGACTGGAGATTATGGAGAAATCCATGAAAAGAATGAAGATACAACATGAAAAGCAGATGAAGAAAATGAAGCTTATGGAGAACAACTTGATGCTCAGCATTGGAATCCTTCAACAAGAGCAAAGAATTGAGGCACAGAGGCACTTTGCTTATCAACAATGGGTTACAGAGCATGTCATTCCACTCATCATTCCATCCATCACACCACTAGATTTTCCTCCACCAAAACCTTTCCAGGATGTTCCTCAACCTGCAGCTTCCACCAACTCTTCTGATGATTCCTCCCCTACAAAGTAGCAGCCTAATTTCTGTTTCTCCCTTCCTTTTTGTTGTTGACAAAAGGGGGAGAATAGAGATTAAGTTTTAATTAGCTACTTAGTTAGGACTATAAGTGATTATAGAGTTTTAGTTGACAAACTAGTAATCTTTTGGATAGTCTGATTATGTGACTTTTGTGATTATGTCACATAAACTTTGCATTTTTTAAAATTCTGTCAATTTTAAATTTCTGTCCTATGTATGTATGTGATAATTATCAAACAATATGTTCATCATGTATACATTGAATGATTAATGATAATTATCCTTTTGCTATTTGCTTGCTGTGAAAGTTAAATCTCTTAGAAATAATTCTGTTAGTTGCTTAAACTGTTTATCCATTGAAACAAAAAACTTAAAACTTACTCACAAGTTTGTCATCACCAAAAAGGGGGAGATTGTTGGAATGAAAATCTCTATCTATGTTTTGATGATACAAACTTAGTAAGATATTAAGTTTTCTTGTTAATGTTATCTAACAAGTTTATTTCAAGTGTGAAGAACAAGCCATCAAAGATAGCAAAATATCAGACTACCCTGAACTAAAAAGAACAAAGAAATATGAAGGTAGAAAAGAGTTGTGAAGGTTGAAAGATGTGAAGGTTAAGGTCATGTGAAGGTTGACCAAAAGTCAACTGTGAAGGTTGAGCAAAAGTCAACTGTGAAGGTTGACCAAAAGTCAACTCAAAAGTCAACTCAAAGGGTTGACCAAGTCAACACAACATTGACCAGAATTAAAAAAGAGTGTGGCCCCACATTTATTTTGAAGATCCAGAATTGTGAAGGTTGAAGATGAAGCTGAAGAACAAGTTCAAGAACATAGTATGAAGATCATCCTCATCAAGCTTCTCAATATGATAAACATGTTATCTCTCATTTATTGAAAATCAGAGAGTTGTTGTTGCTAGAATCTTGCAATAAATGAAGGAGGAACTCCATGATTATTCCTAGGCCAAACAAAATGTGTTTAAGGTATAAAGGATGTGAAGCTTCAAGTACAGCTGTAAAACTGCTGTGCAAGTACAAGCCAGCTAAGGGAAGGTTAGAATTCTGAAGATAAAGCACTGTGTCAGCTTGTGAAGGTTGAAAAGCTAGCAGAAGGTACAACAGTCAGCTTGTGAAGCTTCAAAAGCTGTTAACTTTGGAACCGTTTATCTGGACAACTCTATAGACCATTGGACATCTCCAAAGGGCTATATTCAGATCAAATGGCTATTTAAAGGCTGGAATTCGAAGTTGCAAATCATGAGAGTGATTTGGAATCAACACTACTAAAGCTTCACAAAGTTCATCCATCCTACTCATCCCACACTCAAGTTTCAAAAGCTTGGGATTTTCTTATAGAGTGTGTGTTAGTTTGCAAGCACTTAGTGTGTTTTATTATTCGAGCTGTTGTATATCCCAAAGCCAAACCTTTGATTGTAAAAAGCTATCTAGTGAGCATTCTATCAAACTACCTAGAGAGAGGTGAGTGTTGGTTAGAATCTACATGATAGAGGAATCCTTTAGGAAACTAGAAGAGTTTTCTAGTAGGATAACAGTGAGGTGTTGCTGTGTAAGAGAGCACGTTGTTGTTGTGTGTTGATCATCAGCAAGTGTTGTTTGAAGTCTTTTGTGGTTGAACAAAAGCAAGTGTAAGTGCTATTTGAAAGATAGTGGAAATACTCACTTGGGAAGTGGGGACAGGACGTAGCCATTGTTGGATGAACCTGTATAAACCCTCTGTGTCATTTACTAGCTTTCCTTACTGTCAATCTAAATTGCTCTATACTTGTGAACGTTTTCGAAACTTAGTGAAGGTTAATTCAATCAACCTTCACAAGACAGTGTTTCAAACTGATACTTAAATCTTTCATAACTAAATCAGTTTAATTCAAACCTTTCTCTTACTATTTCAAGTTTGATTAATCTATCTTTATTATTCATCAATCATCTTATACGTTGGCTGTTTTGTTAAGAGAAACTAACCTTCATCTTCTCAATCCCAAGTCCATCTTGAAAGTTATTTGTTTGAGAAGATTTCAGGTACAAAGTTTAAAAGGGTACACAATTCAATCCCCCATTTCTTGTGTAACTTAGTCACTTCACATAGAGCCATGGACTCAGTTAAGAACACTGATCCCAACAATATGTAAACTATTAAAAGTGGTAACATCGTCAAAAGGAAGCAAACTCTAGGTGAGATCTTCGTGACCACCCAACAGGACATACATCCAGCAGGCCATCACTACGCAACCTCATTCTAACTTAGGTTATGCTAAGCCCGGGTATGGGACTATACTCACGTGTGTGATGAAGTGTACGAGTGAAGTGTGTGTAGGAGAAAGGTTTAGAGTATAAGCTGCAAAACAAACCAACACATATGCAAAAGTATCGTCTTCTATCCTAGGGTTTACATATCACATAAAAATATCACATGTAATAAGAATAAAAGACAAAAGCAAAGGATAAAAAACCAAACAAGTTATACAACAAATTAGGTTAGGTTTGACTCTCTAAGATTGTCCCCAATGAAGTTGCCATCTGTAGCAACCGAAAAAATCCGGGAAAGGATTCTTCGAAGGTTCAAAAAGGAAGCCTCCACCAAAGTTTAGTTTAAGGGTAAATATTGGAAAATCCCTTGGGTGTGAATAAAGATCCTTGAGACCAGACTTGGGTTCGGGAGTCGGGGGAAAGCTATTAGCACCCCCACGACATCATTCCTAAGGAAGGTTACCTTGTAATTAGTTGTATTTGACGATTATTTTACCCTTAAAAAAGAAAAAAAGCCTTAATAAAAATTTCAGTTTTTTGTGCTTGACAGGAGTGGGCCCCTGCTCCTACGTATCTTGGGGTGCGATGGAGAAATCAAAGCTACGTAGTTCTTGGGTAGAAAAAGTTTGTTGGTTGGTGTTTATTAATATAGTGGTTTTAGGACTTTGGAGCTGTACAACTCTTTCGTCCTAGAACGATGACTAACCTGACCGTACGATCGACTTAATCCCCTATTTTTTGAAAATAAGATTTTGATTTTTTGAGGAAAAAACGTTTGTGTATGAGGTGGTTTGATTTTATTGGAATGGGTATTTTAGGACTCTTGAGTCGTATGGTTCATTCTTCCTAAAAGGATGGCTAACCCGATCGTGCGGTCGATTTAACCGCCTATTTGTTTTTTGAAGAAACAAAATAATTCGTGTATTTAAAATTAATGACAAAACTAACAATTAATAAAGAGTAAAGTAAAAATAAAAAAATAAAAAAATAACTATACACATAAATAAATAAATAATATATACATAAATAAATAAACAATAAGTAATAATATGCACAACAATAAATAAATAAATAAATTAAAAAATTAACCTTAAGTTGATAAACAGGATGAATGCCGAATCGGACCGAGCAGTCTGACCAGGTCAACCGCGAACTAGACACCTATCTGGTTGATTTTGACCCCAAAATCGCCTTGTACAAAAACAACCGGAAAGACGACTCAAAAACGTACAAAATAATCAAAGACAGGGTTTTAGTGTAATCGACCATAAAGGCTAGCCCAAAAGATCATTTAACCCGCCAATGACTCCTCCCTTTTAGTCTTCACCTCTCAACCTCTTTTATAACCAATTGTTAGATAGTTCTTGTTTCTCCCAAGCGATGTGGGACAAAAACTAGAGAAAGCAATTTCCATTTTTCTTAAACATGTCACCGTAAAAGTCAGATTTCGGATTCGTTAACCGTCGGATCCTCTTTGTTTTATAGCAGCAGGTTCGTGAGACATATATCTTCACTTTCACCGTTCGGATCGTGAAAACGAGGTTTGAGGAGAGAGAAAATTCCTTCACACAGTAGCTGCAGTTTTGGGTATTTATCTTCTTGTTCTCAATTTGTAAGCTTTTGTGCTTTGCCTCCCTTACCTTTTACTTGAGTACATAGAATCGTTTGCCTCAACCAGACTTGCACATATATATAATTAGAAGGAAGAGGCCATTTGTTGTTCGGTTCCCTTGCACAACTATTGAGAGGCCACTATATAAATTTGAGGAATTGATAAGAATGAGTTACATAGTAGATCAAGATGACAAACTCAAAAGATATTGTATAGCTCTTTGCATAATCATCTGAAGGTGTTGAAGTTGTGACTTGCAACCAACAAGGGAAATTATCACAATTAACTTTACGATGCACCCAATGACTAGCATTTTGTTTTTTTTGTTTAACCACTAAAAAAAGTAATAATAACGCAAAATTGGTAAATGAAAGCAAAACGACCAATTCGAGGGATTAAGAATTGAATATATGCGAAAAACATATTTTTGTGATTTTTTTTTGATAAAAAGAAAAAATACTGGTTAAAATGGGATGTTCACAGGTGACATAATTCATTGACATCTCTTTATTTTCGTGACTTTCAGGCACCTGATCAGTATCTTCTGGGACTAAAATATCAATTATGTCTGTAAATTCTTTGAGAATTTCTATATCCTCATCTGGACCACCTTTCTTTTTAGCTCATTTTCTTGTTCGAGGATTTTTTTTTCTTTGGAACCGACTGGTCTATCACGCTTAAGACGCGGTTGAGACTCATCTACAATATTAGATTGCCAATTAATGACATCTATTTTTATTGGAGCATTAGCAACTGGTATATATGATTTGGTCACACCTTTTGGATCAGTGAATGCATTTGGTAATTGATTTGCTAAGATTTGCAAATGAATTATCTCTTGAACTTCAAATTCACATTGTTTAGTTCGAGGATTAAGATGAGACAATGATAATTCATTCCAACTGACCTCCTTTTTCAGCTGCTTTTTCTCTCCCACTAATGTTGGGAAATTAGATTCATCAAAAGGACAATCAACAAATTGAGCTGTAAGTAAATCTCCTATTGTTGGTTCAAGATAATTTATAATAGGTAGAGAATTTGGAACATAACCGAGCAACCAAAAATTCTAAGATGGGAATTATTAGGTTTTTGACCTAAAACTAACTATAAAGGGGAGGAGTCGTGATAACATGTTGGCCTGATGCGAATCAATTTTGCAGCATGCAAAGTTGCATGTCCCCAAGTGGAAATGGGAAGTTTGCATCTCATGAGAAATGGTCTTGGAATTAACTTTATGCGCTTAATAAATGATTCTGCAAGTCCATTTTGTGTATGAAGATGTGGTATAGAATGTTCAATGTCAATTCCAATGGAGGCACAATATTTATTAAATGTTTGAGATGAAAACTTAGTAGCATTGTCAAAACGTATTTTCTTGACAGGATAATCAGGGAGGTGAGCTATTATTCGAATTAGTTGAGCTAGCAATCTCGCAAATGCTTGGTTGCGAGTTGACAACAGACTAATATGTGACCATTTAGTTGATGCATTAATTAAAACCATAAAATATCTAAATGGCCCACATGGTGGGTGTATTGGCACACAAATATCACCATGTATTCGTTCTAAAAAGTTGAGAGATTCACTTCTATTTTTTGTTGGTGATGGTCTAATTATCAACTTCCCTTGTGAACAAGAGGTGCATGAGAACTTATTGGATTGAAGAATCTCATGGTTCTTCAATTGGTAACCACATGAGTTTTCAATTATTTTTTGCATCATTTTGAATCCGGGATGGCCCAGCCGGTCATGGCAAACAATTTTTTGTGAATTGTAAACTTTCTGGTTTAAAACAACATGTGCTTCAATTGTACTGATATAAGTGTAGTACAAACCAGAGGAAAAGGCAGGTAGCTAGCTTTTCCACTACACTTATTTTTTCCAAAGTTTATCTTGTTATATAGAGATATTCAATATCTTCTTCGTCTCTTGTTTCATTATTATATCCATTTATACAGATATCTTTGAAACTTAAAAAATTTATACTAGACTTAGGGGAATATAATGCATTCTCAATGCGTAAATTTGTTCTTCGGGATAACAATATATTTGCTCCTTCGGAGCCTTCAATTATCTTTGAAGATCCAGATATAGTACAAACATTGGTTTCTCGCTTCACTAAATAAGATAAATATTTTGCATCCTTTAAAATTGTATGGGTAGTTCCGCTATCAACGAGACACATGTCTCCATTATTGATGTTAGTGTCAATACTCATTCTATTCAAATAAAAAAATGATAGGAGGTAAGCATGAGAAAGAATAACAACTTTATAATTAAATTTTTTAAACATAATCTAGGGAAGTTGAAAACACACTTGATTATTAAAAACTTTATTATTATTATTATTACCATCGTCTTCATAGGCAAAATTTTGTGCCTAGATCCTTTTATCTTTATTTTTAAGTGATTGTTGATAGAGATCATTGGAATGTTTTGGTGTACGACAACTGGTACGACACAAAGAACCTTTGCCTTCACAACAATAGCAAAATTTTTTTTTGCTACTTTGCCCTTTTTTCTTCTTCATTTTTCCAATTCTGGTAAAAGAAATGCGTTCTTGTAATTTCCACTGTGATTAGGATCAAGATCACTTCTGGGATGAAGTGGTACTAGTAGGACGAGCCTCGTGACTTTTCATCAAAAGTTCATTATTTGATTCACTTCAGTACTAGTGGGATTAGTCTCGTGATATTGCAATGACTTTTAATTGAAGGCGCAACAACACCATTGTCAAGTAATAATATTTTGGCATTGTGTACTAGAGGTCATTTTGCCTTTTCTTATGTACAATTTAATAAACATCAGAGTAACTTTCCTGCTTATAATAAGGAAAAAGAGGAAACAATATACATAACTCAAATATTTTAAGTCATATATCGACTACAAATACAACCGGGGAATAACATAATTATAGATTGAAGGACTAAATCTCCAATCTTCTCTTCGGGCATGACACCTACTTGCGTCCGTTAAACTTTTTACTTTCCCTGTTTTTCTGTAAAACAACAAATGATAGGGTGAGATAACATATCTCAGTGAGTTCTACCGTGACCCCTAACATTCACTTGGTTCAAATATAAACAGTTAAAACTTAGTTTAAATATAAACAACTTGCCTATTTAGTTGTAGCCCATTACCGACCGTGCAACAGCCACAATCTCGGCATTCTAATGTGCTACATTTTACTTTGGCTTTCGTAGTTTAATAAACTACAAATCTTATTTCATAAATCGAAACACCGGTCGCCACCACATGCTTATTCCCGATGAATCGTGCAACATTACCTAGCATAACATCGGCCGCCACAACATGCTTACTCCCGATGAACCCCCGCTAGTACTTTCCCTAACGGATATTGGGCCTAGGTTAAGGGCTCATGACCTTCCCCGCCTAGTATGCTATTTAATGGGTCGTCACCCAAATTCAATATAATTTATATATCGTACCCGCATTGGGCAGTCAAATCAATTTGATATAATCTATATATCTTGTCCATACAATAATAGAACATATAATTCCGTTTTGATTTCAAAACATTTGCTCACACGCGTACTAATTTCGATTTTTCGAAATATTTGTAGTTCGTGACAATTCAATTTAAAATATGTCATTCATAAGCGTTTTTCAAAGTATTACGGTCAATTTAACATTGTATGGTGTTGGGGAAAGGATTGGAATGGGTTTGGAATATTTTGGTTTTAGTAAAATAATCAGTGAATAGATTCACATGTATGGGAATCGAATCACAGAATAGTACTAGATTCCCAATCTGTGAACAAATTCACAGCCCTGGGAATGGATTCACAGAATGGGAACAGGTTCCCAATCTGGGAACAGATTCACAGTCCTGGGAATCGTTTCACAGCTTTGTTGACTGCAACAAAACTCAGTTTTTCGTACAAATTCACCATTCCGTTCGAGTCCAATCCGAATTCCAATCGATTCTCAACTTTAAAATAGACATTCCATACATGACAACCAGCCCAAACAACATACAAAGTCACATTTATCATCAATCAATCAAACATATATACATTCTAAACGACACAAAAACGTAATTTTTCGCAAAACATTTTCTTGACTCGAAATAACTTTCAAAACGAAATAGCTTCACGACAGAAGTTCAAATCAGTCAAAAACAAGAAAATCAATCCCTAAACGTGAGTAGAGCTCACCTATCTTGATGAAAATCACGAAATGCTCCGAGACTTCGCGAGACCCTCAAAACACGAAACCCCTCGAACAATCCTCGTACGATGTCCTAAGCTTCCACGAACTCGAACCCACTTCAAATTCGAATACTAAATTTCCTCCTAATGATCTTAAATTCACAATATAGCTCTAGAAATTTGGTCAAGGTCATTCCCAACTTCTAGAACACCGCACTAACTTCAAATTCGGTTTGGGCAGCATCTGTACACTGTTTTGCAATAGGCATAACTAATTCAATTCTTAGCCAAAACTATCCAAACCAGTGCCTAATGTGTAGATAATTTTGTCTAGTTTCTAATGGTTCAAGTCCCACACTGATATGATGAGTATTCAGGGAATTATGGCTAAAACAATGTGGCTGATACAAAATCATTACTATTATAAAAGTGAAACTTGTAACTAATATTTCTCCCTCAATACTCCGTCAAATCAATTGGTTCTTGAGCCAAAATTGAAGGGTTTTGTGTCTATTTTCTGAAGAAACAAAAATGAATTCAAGTGGTGTCTGTGTCGAGAGTTATGAAAGAATTACCAAAGACGACTAAAACGGGTTTGATGCAGATTTTTCCAGCAACATATTCTTTTGTTCACTCCTTCATGTCTCCACGAATTAGAGCTCAAGTTTACCCAAATACCCAAAAACAGAACCAAGCTACCCACACTGTCTAATAATTTCGAAATGTGGCTGGTTGGGGACCTTAGAAGCTTTCTCCAAACTCCAAAATGAACATAGAAACAAAAGTAGCACCAAGAGCTTCTTCTTTCTCTCTAAAACTCGAAATGATGAATAGATGAAGGAGATGATGAAACCTGAATCTATAAGTGAATTGCGTATCAATGGGAAGAGGAATGAAAATGGCAGAGAATGATGGCACAATCTCTCACATGCATGGGGATTTGATGAGGATTTCTTCCCTTTCTTCTTCCTCCCTTCTCTCACGTCTCTTCTCTCTCCACTCTCTATCTCTACTTTCTTTTGTTTCTCTCAAATTCTGAAATGAGACATGGGTTTTTGTGATGTTTGTTTTTATGTTTTCAGCTAAGGGTATTTAGAATAGGAAAAGACTAAAACACCCTTTTGTGCTCTCATTCCCTCTAAACCCCTATTCAACTATAATCAAACAATTCACACAATAATTCAAACAATTATGCATTCTAATTATACGATTTAGCAATTATATAGACTGCTTTCGTGACAAACTCATCTCCATGACTTGACTTATTACTTACTCGAGTAATAAATCTCTAGTTAATTTCGAAAACTGAAATTAACGAAACTAGGGATGTTACAATCACCCCAACTTGAAAGATTTTGTCCTCAAAATCGTTCAAGTCCTATATACATAGTTGATGCTAGACCATCACTTATCGATGAATAAACTGTATCTGACCTTCTATACAGACACTAGCAGTCATTTACCCATGTGTGTACTCACAGTTTATTTTAGAAAGTAGTTTCATAACTTAGAGTGGAAACACGTATCTCACTTTCAAAACGGGAGGAGTTCAATTTGTTCCTACTTAGCCGTAGGTTGGATTGGGAGAAAAAGATGTCTATGAGAGGATTACTTTGGAATCCAACCACATTGTATCCAAAAGAAAAAATTTCTTATCTTTCCGAGTTATACTACCCAAGTGTGTAACTTGTTTTTCTCAGAATTTCCAAGGAAGAAAACGAAGTTGTTTTCAAAATAGGATGTCTCTTAGTTCAAATGAACACAGAGTGATTTTTCTTGTAACTCGACCCAAGAAAAAAAAACTTTTTAAAATTGTAGTAAAATACTCTTTTTATTAAATCAACTCTAGAATTTGGAAGTAAATTCGTTTTATTTGGGTAAAAAAACTTATTTTCAATGGGGTTTTCCAGAAAATGTTACTTTGAAAAATACTATTATCTAAAAACGATAATTCACCCCAACTTATAAATGATCCTACTCAAGAAACGGCGTTTCAACAAAAGGTACTCTCATTTTAAGATTTTTAAGATTTACAATATCGAAAATGAGAATGAAAGTATTACTTTGTTCAAATCAACCATTTGTGTAATCAAAATATCACAAATTTTACACCGGCGTGATTTAATGTGGCCCCTTTAGGGTTAAAATACTTAGGTCAGTTTGAGGAAAGAATTTGGAAGGAGTTTGCGCCGAAAGGAAAGCGGACATTTGATTTTTTTTTAAATAGGGACAGAGTCAGACACTCAGATCGGGCCTTTGGCACACGGTTCGAGATCCTTAATCTGTACCTTGATGAAAATTTTGTTTTTCTTGAACCGCTAATCTATTCGATCCAATTTGTTCCTTCACACTTCTTTTCTCAAATTAGCCTACTAACAAAACTTCAAGGTTGACCCAAAAATTTTATATTTCATATGAAAACAGGCATGGACCTATCGCCTCAAAAACGACACAAAATTGGTTATAGGATTGACTATCAAGGACTCATGTGTTATACATTCACTGTCCAATCATTTAGTCTAAGACCAACTTGTGATTTATCCTCAAACATTCCTCTAACAAAACGATGTAGTGGTTAAAACCTTTTTACCACTAATATCCGTCCCATTGAATTTCGTGAAAACGTTTGGATATAAAACAATTTTATCACATACCCAAAGGAGTCGGTTTCCTTAACTATCCCAAAATACCAATAAAAGTGTGTCTTTCAACCCTCATAACTTGGTCCACATAACTCAACCCTAAAACCTGATACCCTTACACAGGATACGACTTTTCAGAATCTTACAAGTCAAAGACTTCTCCCGAACCAACTGTCTTTCTGGATCAACCAGACTGAACTTTGAAACCTATGCCTTCTTAGATCTTGATCACTCGGACACTAAGGAGGTAAGAATTTCGGTACTAGGAATCCTACTAGGTCGACATCAGGTTTCCCTTAGAAGGTAGGCTTCATTGCCATTCGAGGAAATTTCTTGATTTATTGATCAACCTTGGCGTACGTAACGATTATTCTCGGATTAATTATGAAATTGAAACAACAGTGGCACCAAGGAGATTTTGAAAATGAAAATGTTTAGGGAATCAAACGAGCACATCATAAGTGTCTTCGTATTGATTCATAAAATTTGAGTAAAATATCATTAAACATTTCCTTGACCCAACTTCTTTTAGAATTTCAGTAACTATCCCTACACCGTCGTTACGATCACGTTAATCAATTAATCTCCAGAACGACTTCTACTTCCAGAACAACATCCTGTTCGACTCTTAGGTAACTTTGAGCTTCTTCTCTTCTGACATACTAGATGTGGTTTAGAGTCTAAGACTTCGGAAAATCACTTCTAATTGTTGAAAGGCCATAACTACTAATGACAATTTCCGGAAAATAGGTTTCTTGGAAAACTTACAATGAAGGTCATCCTAAACCGGTGTCTAGGAGTCTAAACTGAATGATTGGAAATCCTCGTCCAATTTCCCGTACAAGAGGAAGGTCCATACTTTACGAACGCTTTAAGGTTTATCTGTTTGGAGTAAGACACGGTTACAACTCAGAATAAAATTTTTAAACACAGTTCACAACCTACTCAGATGTGTAAATTCGTTAGCTTTCCAACGCATCTCGGAACATAAAAATCGGAGTTCCAGATCAAAAGTTATAATTAAAATAAGTCGGAAGACTAACAAAACTTTATCACAGACTGAGAGTGGCATGTACCTAGTCAGAGAGTTATAATAAGGTCACTTCTATCAACTCCCCATACTAGATTCATCTTGAAAGGGATTTGGTTCATGTATTTGGATCGGGAACTAATCAGATCATCACTGGGTAATTCTGTTCACCAATACCGAGATTGCACTACAGATGACTAGGTTGGTGTAACACCCCCCTTTTACTATTACAATTAAATAGACAATTATCAGAGTCACCTCGAAGGGCGCTACATTTTTTCACCATTTTTAAAAAAGGAAAATCTCCAAAATAATTTATATAAAAGAAATCATCAAGCAGCGGAAATATTAACCAGTTTAAACATCTCCAGACTTAACAATTAAAGACATCTCCAAAATAAAGTAAAACAATTTCCAATAACTAAAGTAATAGTTCAAAACGATAACTAACGACTCCCCGGTGCTACATATCAGAGCTGACACAGACCCAAACGAGAGAGGAAGCAAAACCTAGCAATTCCTCCACGAGCACTAACGATCACCTGCAGCGTTGCCGCATGAGAGCAACATTCCAAGCAGAAGGGGTGAGTCTAACAGAGGTAATAAGCAGATGATAAAAATATGCTAGCATCAGGTAACTACAGCAACACAATACAATTACACCATATCACAGCACCAGATACCAAAGGAAAAGTCCATTTGACAGTGAACCACCAAAGTTATAACATTCATAGACAATGGGATGATATGCAACCCCTCCAGTGGGCATATGCATGCGGTACCGATCACCAAAATGAGCCACGACGGGCATATCACCAATAAACACCAGAGGCAGAGCCTATATCACCAAAACATGCATATGACAATGCGACACCATGATTATGCACCAACTCACCATAACAAGTATTTAAAATAAATACTATATCACCAGAATCAAAACAAATGATTTCACCAAAAATAGCACCAAGTTGTAGCATCACAGCTACCACTAAACTCTCCTGAGCATACCAGCACCGTACCTGAAATATTAACACCAGACGGCTCCACAACGCGGACATAACGCACGCACACCACGCACAAGACTGGCGCACAGCGCCTAGGCACATCGCACCTACTTCAGCGAATTAATTAAAATAGCAAACGACATCGGATTTCAACAAATAAATACTTGTTGGAAAGCCCTATGGGTCTGGTTATCATCCCTAAGTTCAGTTTTTGAAGGAGAGTGTCCAATAGGTACAGTTTTCGAAAAGCACACAGGCTAGTTGCAAAAGAGGACAGTTTCTGTCCTTCAAATTCAAGCAATTCCAAAGTGACCAAAACTCAATCAAATTGCATGAAACTTGTGCATAAACTGGGGCAAATTTTGTCTAGTTTTCAAAGAAATTGGATTCGTTCGAAAAGGAGTTCTTTTGAAAACGTGGTAACCAAAACACTGACCCTGTGTTCAGATTGTTTCCAGAATCTTACTCTAACTTGTGGAATTCATATCTCGAGCTACACAACTCTAAACGCAACCAAACCAGTGCCAAATTAACAAGCATTAAGTCTATTTTCCAGAAAAATAAACCACATAATTTTTCGGTCAAGACAACGTTCCCAGTCACCGAAATACCGAATCTATACCCAAATCATTTCCAGAATTTTAACCTAACTTGTATCGCCTATAACTCGAGCTATACAACTCCGAATTTAACGAAACCAGTGCCAAAACGACCGGCGTTAAGTATATTTTCAAAAACAATCAACCTCATAATTTTTGGATCAACCAAACAGCGCCAGTTTTAGAAAAACCGAACCTGTGTCCAGAATCGCTAAATTGCTAAACGCCAAACCCTAACGGCAACGATACCGCAACCACCACAACAAAAACGACAATTCGACAACGCGACAACAACAATCAACCACGCACAGCAACAAAAAAAACACGAACAATAACAACACCATCATCGTGATACAACAATCACGCAACAACAAATAACGAAACAAATAACAATAACGTGCAATAATCATCAAAGCACCAATCTCAACGAAAACACGATATGCAACAACACGAACAATTCAACAAAACCCTAGACTACCTACACATAATTATCATCAACCCATTATCAAGGTTAAGCCCACCCTTACCTCAACTATGGTGGCGCAAACTCCCTCCTAGCCTCGTTCCTCGATCTCCGAATACGGCGACTCCCCCAAACTGCAGCTTCAGTGCGAAGCCAATATCTCTCTCCTCAGAACTCTTTTTGAAGATCCGAACGGTGAAAGTGTAGAACTATATCTCACGAACCTGGTTCCCAAAAACGAAGACGATCCAACGGTTAACGAAACCGGAATCACAATTTTACGGTGACAGGTTTGAGAAAAACGGGAATTGTTTTCTCTCTTCTTTTCTCTCTCTTTGGTGGCTGCTCTAATCCGAAATTCCTCTCTCTCTCAACCCAAAATTGATCCTCTCCACTTATAATAAGTGAGAAACATAATGGGCTAAATTATTTGGGACTTTATCCACATAGGAAGGGAGCCCAATGCTATTTTTAACTAGCCCACAACACGTGATTATCATCTAACTCGTTTTCAACATAGCTACTACACCCATAATTTCAATTCTTACAATCATCCTACGGCAATCGAACTTCGAAATAATTTGATTAAATTTTAGGGCGTTACAGTTGGCGTCCTAACATTCCAAAGTATGGCTCTGAGGAAAACAAATATTGATCAAGACCTGGGAGTTACACGAGAGGATTCTCTAGTGGTGAAATATGTCAGGGTTATAGCTTAAGTCACTAAGTAGGATTAATTGCTAAACCGTATATCGGTCCCGAGTAGATTGGTTTCAAAGATCATAACTCTGAGATCTTAACTGATCCTAGATCAATGACTTAGCTGTAACACAACAGTTACATTGCTTTCAAGAATAGAGTAGTCACCCACAGTTTCTTTGAACAAATCCGGATGCCCATCTGTAGCACTTCGCTTCTGCTGCATGCTCTGATGAAATGAGAAGGCTAGGATTCTAAGGTTTAGGTTCTGGACATTTTCGGGGCTGAGGCAACTAATCGTCATCATTCTCAGTAATTTACATGAAACATTGAGTGGATCCTAACTCAATACGTCACATAATATAACGAAAGGTTTTGACATTTTAATTGTCTAACTCCCTAGCTGACTCGATATAACCTATTGACCCAAAGGTCTCTACGTTCGACAAGATCAAACCGCTCTAATACCAAAATGTAACACCCTAATATCTCTAATCAATAGAAATACTAAGCAAGTACAATTTAATAAACATCAGAGTAACTTTCCTGCTTATAATAAGGAAAAAGCGTAAACGATATACATAACTCAAATATTTTAAGTCATATATCGACTACAAAGACAACCGGGGAATAACATAATTATAGACTGAAGGACTAAATCTCCAATCTTCTCTTCGGGCATGACACCTACTCGCGTCCTTTAACCTTTTTCTTTTCCCTGTTTTTCTGTAAAACAACAAATGATAGGGTGAGATAACATATCTCAGTGAGTTCCACCGTGACCCCTAACATTCACTTAGTTCAAATATAAACAGTTAAAACTTAATTTAAATATAAACAACTTGCCTATTTAGTTGTAGCCCATTACCGACCGTGCAACAGCCACAATCTCGGCATTCTAATGTGCTACATTTTACTTTGGCTTTCGTAGTTTAATAAACTACAAATCTTATTTCATAAATCGAAACACCGGCCGCCACCACATGCTTATTCCCGATGAATCATGCAACATTACCTAGCATAACATCGGCCGCCACAACATGCTTACTCCCGATGAACCCCCGCTAGTACTTTCCCTAACGGATATTGGGCCTAGGTTAAGGGCTCATGGCCTTCCCCGCCTAGTATGCTATTTAATGGGTCGTCACCCAAATTCAATATAATTTATATATCGTACCCGCATTGGGCAGTCAAATCAATTTGATATAATCTATATATCTTGTCCATACAATAATAGAACATATAATTTAGTTTTGATTTCAAAACATTTGCTCACACGCGTACTAATTTCGATTTTTCGAAATATTTGTAGTTCGTGACAATTCGATTTAAAATATGTCATTCATAAGCGTTTTTCAAAGTATTACGGTCATTTTAACATTGTATGGTGTTGGGGAAAGGATTGGAATGGGTTTGGAATATTTTGGTTTTGGTAAAATAATCAGTGAATAGATTCACATGTATGGGAGTCGAATCACAGAATAGTACTAGATTCCCAATCTGTGAACAGATTCACAGTCCTGGGAAATTTCGAATTATAGTACAACTTTCGAATTAAATTTCCCTAATTTGGGAAATTTATGTCTATACCAAGTCAGCTTTTAAAAATTAAAGAAAATAATAATTAATGACATGTCAAAGCCAAATAGGACTCATGTGTGCCAACTCAGTGTTTATAAAAGGAAAACTTAACAGAAGGACGAAAATGGATAACTGTGATATTTGCAGGGAGCTTTTTTTAAAAAAAAAAATTGCAGAGACTAAAATCAAAAAACACTATATTTGCAGGGACTATAAACATATTTAAACCTAAAATTAAACATAATCCATACATTTTTATAGTAAGACAAAAAGTTGTTCCTCAATTGCATGACTCACTAACTAATCCAAGTTTTTCTTTTTGTCTTTTTGACTGTATTAGAATTGTCTAGAACATGAAGCTCAAATCATTTGCTTTGCCTTTTAAATTTCTTCCCTCTCCATGTAAACTCAATTTTCTCTCTTTCTATAGCTTGACAAAAAGTTGTTCCTCAATTGCATGACTCAGTACTAACTAATCCAAGTTGTTCTTTTTGTCTTTTTGACTACATTAGAATTGTCTAGAACATGAAGCTCAAATCATTTGTTTTGCCTTTTCAATTTCTTCTCTCTCCGTGTAATCAGTAATCTCCATTTTCCCTCCCTTAATCAACAATCAATAAAAACTTATGAATAAAAGGCAGATTTACATACAAATTTTTTGGAACTCCAACCACTACAATGGTTTTCTTCAAGCTTGAATATTAGTGATGGAGAAACCACACTTTTGACGTAAGTGATGTAACAACCAAACAAAAGTGTTGTAAAAAATGAAAAGATAAGTGGTGACCTCTCTCTTAGGTATTTATAGTATGTTTGAAAAAAGACTTAAAGTGAAGGAAAAGGAAAAGATTGTAACTAATCTCTATTAAAAACCAACTATAATAATTAGTGCTAATAAAAATAATAATTTAGAGACACCAAAAGGCAACCATAGAATAAATGTCATGGAAAATTAAATGAAGAAATATACGAAAGTCCAAGGCACACATAGAAAATTCTAAATTTGAGGGTAAAAAAATGAAATGACTATATTGATAATGGCACAAATTTATAAAAATAGTCATAGTTTTTTTTTTGTTATAAAAAACTATAAATTGAAGTTGACATCTTGTAAACTAATAAATTTTTTTTACTACATATATGAATTTGGATATTAATATGATATTTTGGAAAACAATTTATTAAAATGATATAATGATATTAAATAATTGTTAATTAAGTAATATTTAACACCACTATTTGGATGTCATAAATGTTGAATGGAATTTATTAACAAAAGCAAATTATTGAGTTTTAATTTCAAATATTAATTGAAAATATGGAGGAGCATCCTAGAGCCTCAAAAAAAGTTTCTTTTAGTAATTTACTAGGGTATATCCTCGTGCGTTGCACGGGTTTTTATAAATATTTTTTAATAAATATTAAATTTAAAATAAAGAAATAATAATATTTACATAATTTATTAACATATTAAATTTGGAAAAAAAAAACACAGAAAATGAAAATTAAATTGAATATAAATTTGTTTAGTATTACATGATGTTAGAAATATGATAGGAACTTGAGTCCAAAAAAAAAAATATGATAGGAACTATAAATATTGTGATGATATTAGTAGAAAACACAATGAAATTTAAGAAACTTAGATTATTCACCATTTTTGTATTAATATTTAAGAATTTTGATGAATTATTCACCCCTTCTCTCTTGCAAAAGACCAAATGTTGCAATAGTACTCATCTAATTTTGAGCAACATGGATACAATTTTAGCATATTTATCGTTTATTTATAATTTTCGAATGTTTTAGCCAACTTTCAAATTATAGTATAACTATACACTAAATTTTTTTTTATATTTTCAATTGAGCTCACCGTAACATCCCCAAGTTCATTGTTTCTAATTATATTGGTTAGTAGGTAATTTAATTACCTTATTGGCTAAGTGATTTAATTGTTTGATTGAGCCTTTCTATGTAATTGAGTTACTATTAGAGTTACTTAAGTATAGTAGAAAGAGGGGTGGTGGCTAGTAAGAATTAGGGTAACAGCCCATATCAACACTCAAAAGCCCAGCCCATTATTTCCTAAAATACTTCAGCGGAAGGAAAATCAAAACACGCAACCACAAACCTCACTTTTACATTTCCAAGTAAAAACACATTTATGAGAGTGACAGAAAGGAGAGAAATGTAGAGGGAGAGTGAGATCCAAAGAGAGGAAAACAAGAAAAAAGTAGAAGAAAAAAGTTTTTTTTTAAAAAAACTCCCTGCAAATATCACAGTTATTTATTTTCGTCCTTCTCTTAAGTTTTCCGTTTGTAAACACTGAGTTGGCACACATTAGTTCTATTTGGATTTGACATGTCATTAATTTTTATTTTCTTTAATTTTGGAAAGCTGACTTGGATATAAACATTAATTTCCCAAATTAAATTAGGGTTCCTTCATCTTCATTTTCATCTTAATCTTCCTCATCTTCAATCTACATCTTTGGCAAATCACTGACAATTCCATACATTAGAATGTGGATTGTTCAACCAGTAGGCAATTGGCAAAACAAATGCACCATACAACGTTAGAATTGGGGAGGTTGAGTTGATTCCAACACTTCTTCCAAGACTCAACCTACCAACTGTTTATTTGGAATCCATATACTAGCAAAGGAACAATAGTAGTGACTATATTAAATAAGTTATAATTTATTAAAAAGATATGATATTACTCCCTCCGTCGCAAATTGTTTGCCGTTTTAACAAAATCAATTTGTCTCAAATTGATTATTGTTTTAGAATTTTAATGCAACTTTTAATATTTTTTTCCATTTGTACGCCTATTAATGATGATAACTTTTTTCATTTAATAAAATATTCACATTTTTCTATGTAGAGAGATAAAGGGTTAATTAGTAAATTGGATAACACTTTTTAAAAAGTCTAGACTCCTAATCATTTTTCTTAAAGGGCGTGCCAAAACCTTAAACTGCAAACAATTTGGAACGGAGACGGTATTTAACAATTACACCGACCCCATTTAATTAATTTTATACTCACACATGTGTGCCACGAGGATAGCGCAATATCCTATAAAGCTGGAATAGTTCCTATATCCCCGTACGCAAGACAGTGGTAAAAATAATGATATTGTGATTTGTGGTTGAGATTCATCATTATATTCTTTTCTTATTATCATTACAAATAATGATATTGTACAAATAATGCCATGATATATAAAAATACGGGATAACCGTATATATAAAAACACATGATAACTGTACTGATATATAAAAACATGGATAATAACGTTGATATATAAAAAAACACTGCACTGATATTATTTTTTTGGATCAAAGGAAAAGCAACAAAAGAAACAAAAAAACAAAACTAGAGCCTAACATGCTCGATCCCCATAGCTTCCGCGATAAGAAGAGGCGAGACAGCAGCAGGACAAAGAGCCCACACATGTTCTTCATAACTCATATTAGCTCCAAACTTTGCGAACCAATCAGCACACGAGTTGCCCTCACGAAGCGTGTGAACAAAGTTCAGATCCCAAACCTTGAGAGAAAGGGATATGATGTAGGAAATAAGGGAAGCATATGGGTGAGTAGCTTCAATCTCATGAGCAATCAAAGACAAGGTTGAGTCTGATTCACAAATAATAGACCTATAACTGTTGGACCAAGCTAAGTCCAATCCCTTAGCAATAGCATGGAGCTCTGCATTCAAGTTACTAGCAATACCACAATTCCCTAAGAAACCAAGAAGCCAACTACCTATAAGATCCCTAAGTAAACCACCATAGCCACTACGACCTAGGTTACCAATAGAGCTTCCGTCAACATTAAGTTTAATAAAATTGCTAGTAGGAGGAAACCAACGAACTATTCTAGGAGGACATGTAGACACCTCAACAGCCAAAAATTGACCAGCATCATTGCAAATCTGTTTAGCTCTATTAAGAATCTTCCAATTAGCCCATGTAGACACTTGTTTGCTGGTGTTTTTAGCAAACAATCACTAGTTTTATTAGAAGGTTTGTGAGATCAAACTAGAAAAATCTCAAAGCAATGCCTCTGAATTGCGCATTGTTCTTGTTGAAGAAAACGTAGAAAAGGGGACGATTTGCAATGATTTAACAGAATCGAAAAGAAAAGAAGCAGTAAATGGTGCGTGAATTGTAAAGAAAAGGAAAACAAATTGCATTGAATCATAAAAGTGGTACACGATCACGTACAGCGATTCTTCCACTCGTTTTTCGCTCTGGCTTGGAAGTTAGAGTTTCAGGAATCGGGTGTGTATTGTGATTTGCGACCCCTGTTTCTTCTCAGAAACAGTTATTTATACAAAGGAAAAGAGGGGGAAATTTGAACTAAGTAACTGCCTAGAAATTCGAAAATAAGTAACTGCTACTCCTACTTTCGACCAGAACCGCTCTGTCATGCTTCGACCAACTGCTAGCCTTCAGCGTATAACTGCTCTGTTTTCTGTCTGTCGAAAGCTTGTGTCCAATTTCCTCTCTGTTGCTTTTGCTTCCCTGGAAACTTGTCGAGTTTACCTTGCGTATGCCCATCTTCTCTGTCGAAATAGTTTGGTCTTCGTCGAAATACAAGTCAGATCTTGTCGACCATCTTTAATGAAGCCTGTCGAAATTACAGGCTAACAAATTGCCCCCCAAAAATGTCTTTTTCGACTGAGCTTGAAGTGGAAGAAGAGAAAGAACATTTTTGAATTCACCATCGAAATAGACTTTGCACTTGAGTAGAACAACTGTATACCTGGTGTCGCCACTGTTAAGTGTTGTTTCCACATTCAAACCTTGGACTTGAACAGCCTGTAAATTCGGCCTTTGACTATGTTTACTGATTCTCTGTTCTACCTTTGAATGGTTCCACCATTTTCTGTTACGTTAATAACGCCGTAATTAAAGTGATGCCTCACTTCTCGGAACGCCAAACTCGTAACCAACTGACGCTCTCTCATACTTCTCCTTATAAATAGAAGAGTTTTGTTTCTCATCTTCACCACTCCATGATTTTCTTCTTTTTTCTTTTCCCGTTCCAGGATCATTCCCTTTGCTTTGAGTCTTCCGCGTAACCTCATCCCTCATAATTGCAGTGAGGTTGCCTGGAGATTCAAAGTGATGGTTTTTGATCTCTGCGAATTATGGCTTTGCTCCTTTTTTCTTCATGTCACTTGATCTTGCAACTTTTTGAGTTTATGCGGGAGACTCAAAATGGGAGCAGGAAGATTCATCAGGTGTTTTGCTTTGATGATGACTGTCTTCCTTGGGGACATCAATATCTGCTCTCTGAAGGGCTTCCTGAGGTTTACCAAGCAAGGAAACGCCCTGTTGAAAGGCTTACAAGCCTAACGCGCAGACGAAAGAATGACCCCCCAAACGACGGGAAGTGTCAATGTGGTCGAAGAAAACCACCTAAAAGAGAAGTTACTTGGTCGTAAAAGACCAACTGCAATCCAGCATTTTATTTATGCCTAGTTTATTTACCCTTTCGGCACTACGTAATTCACGAATGCCTCCTTTGGCACATGTAACTTGGCAACATTATAATGACAATTCTTCCATTTTATTCTTGAGCAATTTTTATTCTGTGCTTTCGACAATGTTTTGGCAACTTAAATGCCATGTTTTTACGCTTTCTTTATATTTATTCCAGCGTTATTTTAACTTCTTGCAACGTTGGCTTATACTTTTTCAAGTATTTTCCATTTATACGCAAAATTCTTCCATCAGCACCAATCTCTTCGACCTCATATGCGCCGTTTGAATAAACTTGTAAAATTTTAAATGGTCCTTCCCAACTTGGGGACCACTTACCAAAGACTCTATCTTTTTTATCCATAGGCAATAAGACCTTCCACACTAGATCACCTGAATCAAAGGTTTTAGACTTAACCTTTTTGATATAAGCTTTAGCTACCCTCTCTTTCTGTCGAATAAGCATATCTAAAGCTAATAACCTTTCTTCGTCTAAATCAACCAATTCATCAAGCATCATATTCCAATAATAATCAGAGGGAATCTCCCACTGTCTTTGAATTCTTGTTGATTGTAGACAAATTTCAACAGGCAACACTGCATCGTGTCCAAATGTTAGCCTATAAGGAGTAGTGTTGATAGATTCTTTGGGTGAATTTCGACAAGCCCATAATGCTTGATCAAGGGTATTATGCCAATTTTTTGGTTTCTGCCCAACATGTTTTTTAATCAAATTAATAATAACTTTATTGGCAGCTTCTACTTGACCATTGGCTTGCGCATAATATGGTGTCGAAGTTAATAACTTAAAACCAATTTCAGAAGCAAATTCTACCATTTTTCTACCAGTGAAAACTGATCCTTGATCTGGAGTAATGGTTTCTGGAATTCCAAACCTATAAATGATATGATTTTGAATAAACCTTATCACTGCTTCTTGATCAACATTGGCTAAAGGTATAGCTTCAACCCATTTGGTGAAGTAATCAATTCCCACAAGGATATATCTATGGCCCTTCGACGAAGTTGGCTTTATCTCTCCAATCACATCTAGAGCCCAACCTCTAAATGGCCAAGGTTTGACTATGGCATGCAATTCATCTGCAGGTACATGTTGTATCCCAGCATGCTTTTGACACTCTTGGCACCCCTTAGCAAATTCTATGCAATCTTTCAGCATAGTTGGCCAATACATTCCTTGTCGAAATAATAACCACTTCATTTTGTGGCCTACCTGGTGTGAACCACATGCTCCACTATGTGTATCGGAAACTGCTAAATATGCCTCATTTTCACTAAGACATTTTAATAGTACTCCTTCAGGAGTCTTTTTAAACAATTCGTTTCCAATTATCACATAGCTCAAAGCTCTGTATTTTACCTTTTTATTGGTATTTCTTGTGGGATTTTGCAAATATTCTGCAATAGGCCTTCGCCAATCATTATTGGTCATATTGTCAAGAGCAAAAATTTCTGCTAAGTCAAAGTCACCAAAAAATTGACGTTTTTCGACAACGACTAGTTCCTCGTTTGCGTTCGCATCTGTTGCCCCCCCAGTTGTTGGTGTTGACAATAGCGACGAAGAATAGTCATTAGAAATGATTTTTTCCTTTATTTCAATTAACTCTTCCAGGCTTTGTTTTGAAACTTTATAGCCTGAAGCAATTTGTGCCAATTCATTTGCCACTTGATTATCAATTCGTGGTAAATGTTCTAAGTGAACAGACTCAAATCTTTTTAACAAAGCATTGGAAACAACAAAGTATCTGATAAGGTGCTCTTTAATGCATTTGTACTCTCTTGTCAATTGTTTGACAACCAACTCAGAGTCACCTTTTATTTCGACATGACTTGCCCCCAGCTCAAGTAAAATTTCAAGGCCTACTATTAAAGCCTCATACTCAGCTTCATTATTGGAACAAACATCCCGAATCTTAAACTTATACTTGGTTGGAATGTTAGTAGGAGATATTATTAAAATACCAATCCCAACTCCATGTTTATGGCTTGAACCATCAAAGTACAACCTCCAAGGATATACGTCTACAAAACTTAATGTTTCTTCGACAACAGAATGGTCTACTATGAAATCAGCAACCACTTGTCCTTTAATTGATTTTAGAGGTTGATAAGTTAAGTTGTATTCTGACAAAGCCAAAGCCCATTTACCAATTCGGCTATGCATTATTGGTTTCGACAGCATATGCTTAATAACATCAAAATGCGAATAAACAGAAACATCAGCTGGTTTTATATATTGCTTTAACTTTGTACACGAGAAATACAAACAAATGCACAACTTTTCTATAGGAGTGTACCTCGTTTCGACATCATTTAAGACCCTACTGAGGTAATAAATGGCTCTTTCGACACCACTATCATCCTCTTGTGCTAACATGCTACCTATTGTCCTATCAGAAGCTGCTATATACAATTTGAGCACTTTGTGTTTAATAACAGGCAACAAAATTGGTGGTTTCATCAAATAAGACTTGATTTCGTCGAAGGCTGCTTGATGCATTGGTTCCCATTTGAACTCTTCTTCCTTCTTCAGTCTTAACAATGGCGAAAAAACTTGTGTTTTGCCACTTAGATTTGATATAAATCTTCGAAGGAAATTGATTTTCCCCAGCAACGACTGAAGCTCCTTTTTGGTCGAAGGGGCCTTCGTTTCCATAATTGCCTTAGTCTTATTTTGATTGATTTCAATGCCTTTTTTGTGCACTATAAAACCCAAGAAATCACCTGCACGCACACAAAAGGCACATTTTAGTGGATTTAATTTCAATCCATATTTCCTCATTCTTTCAAAAGAACGGCGAAGATGGTCTAAATGACCACTTTCTGAGGAAGATTTCACCACCACATCATCTATGTATACTTGCATAAAATCATCAATAAAATCATGAAACATAGAATTCATGGCCCTCTGATATGTAGCACCAGCATTCTTTAAGCCAAAGGGCATTACTACCCATTCATAAACACCCAATGCCCCTGGACATCTAAAAGCAGTTTTCGACACATCCTCTTCAGCAATGAAGATTTGATTATACCCAGAATAACCATCGAGCATACTAAGATAATCAAATCCTGCTGCTGAATCTATTAGCATTTCTGCCACAGGCATTGCGTATTCATCCTTGGGAGATGCATTATTTAAATCCCTAAAATCTATGCAAACTCTAAGAGTCCCATTTTTCTTTATTACAGGAACTATATTGGCTAACCATTCGACATACCTGGCAGTTCTGATGAATCTGTTTCTGAATAGCCTTTCGATTTCCTCTTTGATCTTAGCCAACACTTGAGGAGCAAATCTTCTTGGCACTTGCTTCACTGGTTTCTTCCCTGGTCGAATTGGTAATTGCATTTCCACTACTTCTCGACTTAACCCGGGCATTTCGTCGTAATCCCAAGCAAAGCAGTCTTTGAACTCCCTTAGCAATGTAATGACTTGGGTTTTTAGAGAAATATCAATATTTGCACTAATATAAGTTGGCCTTTTTATTGAGCCATTTCCCAAATCAACTTCTTCTAACGGGTCTTGAGCTTGCATATGCTTTGTCGAATCTCTAGGATCCTTTTCAAAACCTAATGGATCATTATCATAGATACAGTCAAGTCTTTCATCTATGACTATGCCATTTTCTTCATGTAACTTACTGGCTTCGACAGCCATTGTTTGTTGAATAATTTCGGCCTCCATAGCCGCTTTAAACTTGTTTTCGGCCATATAAGCCGTAATTTTGTCCCATGCGTTGGGCACTGACATGATAACATTTTCAAGAACCAGTGTTCCACCCCGTTGGTCGAAAAACACCATCAGGATAAACATTATCATCTCCCATTATTTCTCTTTCCCAAACAAAACCATAATTTGGGTCAAGATGAACTGAGGCAAAAACATTATCCGCAGGAACATATGCCTCATTAGAAGATGAACATGGCGCAATCTTCGCCATTTGTTTCTCAAAATTTTCCTTGGTAACTTGGTTCACATCAGCACGGAAGTAGCTCTGATCGGCTTCAACATACTCTACCAAACCATCTTCCTTCCACATTACTAAACGTTGATGCAAAGTTGAAGGGACAGCACCAACTCCATGGATCCACTCTCTACCAAGGAGTAAATTAAAATTCTCTTTAGAGGCTATCACTAAAAACAATGTAGTCCTCTTTATGGAACCAACGATTAAGTCCACCTCAATGGCCCCCAAAGAATGACCAGTTTTGCCTTCATAGTTGCTTAAGACAATGTTATGTGGCCTGAGGTCAGTATCGAACTTACCAATCTTCTTCAAAAGACCATGTGGCATTAAATTTACTGCAGCTCCACCATCTACTAACACTTTGTTAATTCCAACACCATTGACTTTGGCTTGGACATACAGGGGTTTCAAGTGGTTTTGCATACTCATATCTGGCTTCTCGAAGGTAGCCATTTGGTCTTCGACACAACCATTGTTCATCACATAGTAACACATTGGCTTATGATGAGCCATATCTTCTGTAAAATCCTCTTCAACGTCATTTGGTACTGTGATAACATCGTACTCAAGAGGCAGTATCGACACCACATTGCAAACAACGTCGAAATCATCTTCAGAATCATCAAAATTCGACTCCATGTCTTCATCCATGTCGAAATCAGCATTTCTTTCTCTCACTGTTGACAATGGAGGAAATATTCTTTCAAGAGCAGGCCTTCTTGGCTTTTCTGTTACCACAGCCTTGCCTTTGGCCTTATTCGCTGCACACACATGACTAGCAACATCAGCATTCCTCTTTGTGGCAACTTCAGCTTTGTGAACCTCACTCTTCGCCACTATCATGCTGCGTGGAACTTGATTATTAGCCAAATGACTTGGAACCTGGTTAATGTCAAAGTGTGCCTTCTTCTTCTGTTGTCTTTGGTAACGACGCCACTGTGTTCTAGTCATGGGATTCTTACCCTTATAGTTATTCTTATAATTAAACTTAGTAGCATCAGTACCTGGCTTGACAGCTTTAGCACTTTGAGTATTGGGCACCCACGCTTCGACAGGAGCACTAGCACTTGGGACAAAGGATTTACCTATTGACAGCTTCGAATATCTTTTTGCTGAGGACTTCTCCTTAGCAAATTGTCGTTTACTTGTTGAAGGCTTTGCTGACACATTAGCCTCATAGCTAGGAAGATCTCCTTTTGCAAAGTCAAATTTTGGCCTGTTGTCAAGCCATTTTCTTTTACGTTGTTGTTGATCCTGATAACCTTCGACCGCTTTAGCTGCTTCTTTGTCGAAGACAGCGCTGCACCTTGGGCAAAGCATAACTTCAGAATTATTCCACTTACACCGATTGAGGAAATCTATCAATTCTTCCTCAGCCTTTGGATACACAGCATGTATCTTCCCATCATATTCTTTTAGGGTCACTTCCTGTTTCTTACCTTCAGCATACATAAAACCTTTTAATTTTTCGGTGGCAGTCTTGACACACTTAGGAGGGTCTGCCATTTGAGCATCCACCATGCCTACATCAGCTTCGACAGGTTCAGAATACATAGCTTCAGCCTTAGGCAATGGATCAACATCAATCTGCATAGGAGCTTTCATTTTCTTATCTGCAAATTTGAGTCTTCCTTCGTCGACTGCTTTTTGCACAATATCCCTGAAAAGCACACAACGGTCAGTGTTATGTCCCAAAAAATTATGGAACTTACAATAACCCTTTTTCTTTCTTTGGTCAAGAGTTGGTATATTAAGGCCTTTAGGCACTAATATTTGACCATCAGTTACTAAAAGATCAAAAATTTCATCACACTTAGTAACATCAAAAGTATAAGTCTTAGGCATAAATCTATCATTCTTAGGCTCTACAGGGTTATTCCCATTCGCAGGCCTTAATAATTTACAGGTATAAGGAGGACCAGGCTTAAGTTCAGCCACGTCTATCTCCTCTTCTTCGACATTACTATATGTAACGTCAAATTCTTCTTCGACGTATGCCACTTTTTCTTTTTTATGATACCTACTCGACCTAGATTTTTCCTCTCTAAGCCTTTCAACTTGTCGAACTCTATCAGCCAAATGAGCCATATCTCGCAAATGAGATGTGTCTAATTTCTTTCTAATTGAGTAATCAAGGCCACCAGCAGCCATTTCGACAAGCTCATGTTCAGGGACTTGTGTGAAGCAACGAGACTTCAACAGCCTGAATCTGTTTAAGTAATCATCAATAGTTTCAGGCATTTTGCGCCGAACACTAGCCAATTCTTTAAGACTAATTTTCGACTGGCCCATGTAAAACTGTGCATGGAATGCCTTTTCTAATTGCCCCCATGTGAACAAAGAACCAGGGGGTAAGGTCGTGAACCAAGTGAAAGCATTTTTAGTTAGAGAATTTGGAAAGTATTTCATCTTCAAATTCTCATTTTGTGCTAAGTCCCCAGCCTCAGTCAAGAAACGAGCAATGTGTTCGACTGTGGACTCATTTGTATCACCACCAAACTTAGTAAACTTGGGAACTTTCCATCCCCTTGGTAACTCAGTTTGTAATACGTATTCACATAATGGTGATATGAAGTTAGGCCTTTGTAAACCTATGTTAAGGCCATTTTGCGCCAAAATAGTTTCGACTAAAGCAGCTATATTGTTTTCTGCACCAACATTGTGTTGTTGCACTTGTCGAACAACTTCATCAGCGTTCTGGTGTCTATTTACCAAAACTACTTCAGGGACGTGGTTTACTGCCCCTTGTAGTTCGCCTACAGCTGTGGACGCTTCGACTGCAACTGCTTCTTGGGGGTTAACTGGCGACGCATTATCAGCAATAATAGGAACTTGCCTATTATTAACCGCTGGAGCCCCAAAAAAGTCTGCAATCCTACTCATCTGATTTGCCAACATTTGGTAACTGTTATTGGTATTTTGAATCAATGGACTGAAAACTGTACCAATTTGTTGGGTAAGCATATTAACCATATCGTGATTACTCTCGTCTACTTGCTGTCTTAAGGCCAACAAAGACGTATTGGTTAATGCTGGGGGATTTCGACCAAATACGCTCTCAGAAGAGACATGTGTAGGGGAAAAGGTCGAAATATGTGGCATTCCAGTAGGCATGCCATACATTCCCAGAGGAAATGGGGGTAGATGCACGTTATTCGAACGTGGGTCTAAACCGTTTCCCATTGCCATGTAAGGGCTATGAAGCCCTGCACTTAACGGCAAAGACACAGGCAGAGATGCCATTTCCGACTGCGTTGAACCAACATTAGTCGTTGATAATGAAGGAACGGTTATCGAAGATGATGGTCCTACGCTAATGCTTGCAGAATCCATTGTTGTCCCTTGCCCTTGTGAAACCACAGGGTTGGAACTAGATGCATTATTCGTACCAGAACGAACCATTTTACCACTTCTTAAGTGCATACAACAGCGAATACAAATAAGAGAGCACGAGAATGAACAAAATCAAAGGCAAGGTCCCACTGGGCGTGCCAATTTGTTTGCTGGTGTTTTTAGCAAACAATCACTAGTTTTATTAGAAGGTTTGTGAGATCAAACTAGAAAAATCTCAAAGCAATGCCTCTGAATTGCGCATTGTTCTTGTTGAAGAAAACGTAGAAAAGGGGACGATTTGCAATGATTTAACAGAATCGAAAAGAAAAGAAGCAGTAAATGGTGCGTGAATTGTAAAGAAAAGGAAAACAAATTGCATTGAATCATAAAAGTGGTACACGATCACGTACAGCGATTCTTCCACTCGTTTTTCGCTCTGGCTTGGAAGTTAGAGTTTCAGGAATCGGGTGTGTATTGTGATTTGCGACCCCTGTTTCTTCTCAGAAACAGTTATTTATACAAAGGAAAAGAGGGGGAAATTTGAACTAAGTAACTGCCTAGAAATTCAAAAATAAGTAACTGCTACTCCTACTTTCGACCAGAACCGCTCTGTCATGCTTCGACCAACTGCTAGCCTTCAGCGTATAACTGCTCTGTTTTCTGTCTGTCGAAAGCTTGTGTCCAATTTCCTCTCTGTTGCTTTTGCTTCCCTGGAAACTTGTCGAGTTTACCTTGCGTATGCCCATCTTCTCTGTCGAAATAGTTTGGTCTTCGTCGAAATACAAGTCAGATCTTGTCGACCATCTTTAATGAAGCCTGTCGAAATTACAGGCTAACAACACTGCACTGATATATATAAAAAAAACACGGGATAAATGCACATATTGTTTTTAAATGATTCTTTTATATTTTTAGATTTTAATATTTATCTATTTTTTATTTGAGACACTTTTTTTATTTAGTTAAATTTGTCTTTATTTTCACGAGGTAATGTTCAGACTATTTATATAAATCTATTTATCAAATCAAACCACACTTAAATTACTCAAACCACTGGCGGGTCTACATAGAGGTCAGGGTGTGCAGCTGCACCCCCTCTAATTTAAAAAATTGCACCAATACCCATATGAAAAATATATTTTCACACTTGTAGTTTTATTTTTTGCCCATCCTACTACTATTTTTCCCTTTTCATTCCTTGCTATTCTTTCCTATTGCAACTCCAGGAGTGACCGGTAGTGTAACTATGGGATGGTCTTGGCTATCCAAAAATAATATATGTACTTGGATAATTAAGTATATTTTAAATTTAGCTACCCAAATTATTTAGCTACTCCAACTGTTTTTATTGGTCTAAGGAGATAAAAGAACCATAACAAGTCCATTAGTTTAATTAGTCTCATTTGATCAAAAAATGTTTATTATTATCACAAACAAATATGGTGATTTTAGTATATTTATTTTACTTTGACAATTTTGGTCCCCATTTTTCATGATTTTGCAAATTTTTCCTCTCAAAATCATATATTATTTACACTTCCAGTCCTAAAAAATTTTGGAATTTTATAAAAATAAAGGAATAAAATTACACATTCCATGATTTTTAGCAACAAAAAATGCAATGAAAAAATCACAATGACCAAAATTACCAAATTAGAATAGCAAAATATGTTTAATTGGTATCACTGTCTCTCTAAAAACTTTTTAAACTTTTTAATTATGATTTGTTGTTTCGTGGTTGACTGACGTTGTAAAATTTTTCTATACGGTGATATATATATATATTAATTGTTAAATTAAATCGTTTTGACCACTCTAGACTAAGGTCCTAGATACGCCACTGACCTAAACAAGTCTCCCCATTTACTTGGCAACTTAATTAACTAATTAAGGACAACATTGTAATTTACTATTCCACTTTTTCAAATTTCTTCTCACTCCCACTTTTTTCTACTTTCTCATACTTTTTTTTACAAAATTCAAACCCACCCACTTTCTTTTCCCACTATCTACTATAATCTACTAATCAACTAAAATAATCAAAGTGAAACTACGAGATATAATTACACTGATATATAAAAATGGGATAAAAGCACTAATATATAAAAACACAAGATTAATATCTAAAAAACAAGTAGAGTTAATGACTATTTAAACTACTGATTAATATTTAAAACACATGTGACAAATATTTGTCACAAATACCTAAAAGAGGACAAATAATTGTCATTGATATATAATAAAATACGGGATAAATATTTCTTATTGATAATTAATATCTATCTTTTACTATCTACTATAATCTACTAATCAACTAAAATAATCAATTGAACCTATGAGATAACTGCACTGATATATATATATATATATATATATATATATATATATATATATATATATATATATATATATATATAAACACGAGATAACTACACTGATATACAAAAAAATACGGGATAACTGCAATTATATACATAAAAACACGGGATAGCTGCACTGATATATATAAAAATAAGAGATAGCAACACTGATATATAAAATAACACTTCACTAGTATATAAAAAAACACGGAATAAGTGCATAGATTGTTTTATATTTTTATATTTTAATATTTATTTTTTATTTGAGTCTCATTTTTTATCTACTTTAAAATTGTCTTTATTTTCACGAGGTAATTTTGACACTATTTAAGTTATGTTTAAGTTCGTTCATAAAAAAAATATGAAAGTAGCTGTGCATATCCTACTAGTTCCTATAAATAAGGGGAAGTACGCAAGACAGTGGTACAAATAATGATATTGTGGATTTGTGGTTGAGATTCATCATTATATTCTTTTCTTATTCATCACAAAGAAGATATTCTAGTAAAATAATAAATAAAACAAGAAAGAATTCGGAAGATATTATTATCAGAAGAATTCATGGGAAATGGATTACCTAAATCCAAGAAGTTGATTTAGTGGATAACGATAAAATTTGTATTTTGGATATCTTGAGATAGCTCAGTTCATAAGCTAAGTGATTTGAAAGAGTTTTTTGGTGACAAAAAGGGCTTACAGCCCAAACACACGGCCTAATTAGGGTCCATGTCTAACTCCAATATGGAGCGGATACATAAAGGCGCAGAGTTATAAAACCAGAAAACCCTAGAATGAGAAGAACACATCTTGGCAAGGGCATCAATGGCGATGTTCGCTTCTATGGTGATGAGGTGCCACTGCACAAAGGACTACGGCGTGACAATGGAACGAATCTCAGCAATCAAATCTGCGAAGACGTGAGAAGTCGGGACACCACTCTCTATCAGTTGTATAGCCGTGGCGCTATCATTCTCAATAATTAGGTTGTGAACTTGCTTTTTCTTAGCTAGATTAACTCCATGCATAATTGATCTGAGTTCTGCTTCAAGCGTTGTGCAGGAATCAAGTCTCTGAGTGAAGGCCTAATGCAGAGAACCAGAAGACTCACACCTAGAATAGAGCTTGGGGAGTTGGGATTTGGTCTATACTGCTTCTCACAATGTTACCGTGATTCGCTGCCTCCAGAATCGCGTCAACACAGCTACGGATCCGGTGAAGAAGCTGTTGGGCAGAGTTGCGCTTTTCGTTAAAAACTGAGTCATTTATGGAATTCCAGATAACATCCAAGGTTACACCGAAGATTAGGCTCCAATTTGTCACGGTAATACCTCTGACCTTATTCATAATGTTAGTAGCCAACCAATCATACCAATATGAGTTTGCGAAAAAATGTCTTTTGTGCTGCTGCAGGATTTCAAGGAGTTTATTGAAGGAGATCTAGGATTCAAATCCTAGAAACTAACATTAATATTTGCCTATAAATAATTTTCACTAGTTTCCTTAAGTTGAGGTGAGTGGAGTGCCACCCCCTCACCCTAAAATTTCGTAACAAAGAAAATAGAAAATTTTAATTACACCTCGAAACGTGTTTGTTATGAAGAAACCATTCAAACTACCAAGTAACCGAGTGCAAATTTGTCTAACAAATTTGTCTCCCAGCGGTGTGTTAACCAACAAGAGAGTAAATACATAGAAAATTTGTCTCCTACAATTAAGGGATTATATACGTGATTATATATAATACAAAAGAATTCACAATCCAGGGGGTGTGGTTGAGCGGTTGGGGCTCATCCTCCCTTAACGAAGTGTCGAGAGTTCGATTCTCGCCTTGGGTACGGAACAGCTTTAAATCCCTGAGCCACAAAAGAATTAACGTGGTTCACTAACTTTCCACGGGTAGAGGAAAAACTGGAAAATCCATGAACCTTGAGTGTTATAGATATTGCGACAACAATGAGATCTCTCTCACGATTCACGAATACAAATTTTCCACTCCACATGTTTGCACCGCATTTACGTTTTCTCTTTTCACTTTCTCACCCACATAACCACCTATATGGGTCTGTCTTGCCCATTCTTTCTTATGCAAGTTTACTTAAAGTCTTTATGGCAACTATTATTTTAAATGTTAAGTTATTCTTTTATGAATATTCTTTGAGGTGTTTTTGACTCAATATGGATATATATTTTTTACGATTGATTTTATTCATATACAGGGTTTGTCATAAGATTTTTTACTTTGAGTAAAAAAAAATTATTTTTTACACCTACACAGAATCCTTTGCTTTTAGTCCATATGGGGAAATATTACACATTGCAGGTGTAATTTATCATTTTTAACACATCAGTTTTACTTTGGACAAACTTAAGTTATTTACATGTAATTTATCATTTTTAACACATCAGTTTTACTTTGGACAAACTTAAGTTATTTACATCAGAGGACCTTTAAGTTATTTACATGTAACAAATTGGTCCTTTTAATTTTTTTTTGGTAACAAATAGGCCCTTTAAGTTACCTAACGTTGACACCGTTGTCTATTTTAGAGAAATGTCATATCCTTAATTACATCAAAATACACCAAAATAAGCTTGGTTGCATCAAAATATATAAGCTAAAGCAATCAAATATATAAAGTAGCATTATATCAAAATACATAAGCTAGAGTATTCACTAAAAGGGTCTATTTGTTACAAAAAAACTTAAAAAGCCAACTTGTTACAAATAAATAACTTAAAGGTCCTCTGGTGTGATTTTGCCTTTATTTAAAAATAACCTAACATTAATTTAGTATAAACAAACTTCAAATATAAAACAAATTATTCATCCTAAGGAGGATTTGCTTTTAGTGAAAGTTTTTTCACAAAAAAAAAAACTCGTGTAAAAAACAAATACCGCAAGATTTTTTTAATATTTTATAATCACAGTCGTGTCCCACGGGTCACAAGGCAAGGCAATATTTAACCACACTTTGGACGTGTACCATATTGTACTAGGAATTTCTTTTTTTTTTCGAAATAACTGTACTAGGAATTTTATTGAGCGGTTGATAACACAATTTCTTGTCACATCGAAAACACATTTGATTGTCAAAAAAAAAAATCGATAACACATTTGAGGGGGCCTATATTCTCATAAATAAATAAAAATAGATATAAATAATTGATTTAAACAAAAACAACATAAATTCGTACCAAACCCAAAAAAACCTAAACAGAAACACAAATTACCTAACCCATAATAACAGAAAAATTACTAAACCCAGAAAGAAACCATAAAACACAAATTGATATTTTCTTTTCCCTATGTATCATTTAACTTGTTCACAAAAAGTAATAATTTAATGAGATGTATTAATCAAAATAATAATTTTAAAATAGATGAAAGAAAAAATTAGAGTAAAATATATTTTCGTTTCTTATTTTTATTTTAGGTGTATCAATTTGGTCCCCTTTTATTTTTAATTATGAAATAGTCCTTTAAAGTTACAAAATTATAACATTATCGCATTTCAATAATTTTTGACTCAATATAACTCATCTTCTTATAAAAATTATCCTAAAATGATTTATTTTTTACTTCAATATGACTACTTATTTTATAAATAGCAGTACTTACATACACAACTATAGGTGGTGTACCTCTTGTCCCAGAGAGAAAGTGTTAGTTATTTTTTAGTAATAAATCAAATAATTACTAATTGAGTCAAAAAAATAGTAATTGTTAATAAAAAGAAGTTTTATTTTTTATTTATAGAAGTTTTATATTTTATTTATAAAAGTGATGTGAACATTTAAGACAAAAAGGGATAATTTAAACCAATAAGTAAAAGATAGAGAATAAATTAAATACTAAAATAAAAATAAAGGGACAAAAAAGTACACTTTAGCGAAAAGGAAAAGATATTTTGTAAGAGCAATGGCGTATAAGTAACAGCAATAGACGAAGTTGAAGTCATAAAAAACAGAAGCTGAGAAAAGATGGAGTCACTCTCCTCTACTATGGGATTGTTGATTCTAACTGTAGTAGTTGCTGCGATTCCAATAATAGCATGGAAGAAGCTAAAATCATTGTGGTTGAAACCAAAAAAATTGGAAAAGCTTCTAAAAGCACAAGGTCTTCAAGGTGATCCCTATAAGCTTAACTCAAACTCAGCTCAAAACTTGAAGCAGATGTATTTGCAACAAGAAGCTAAATCCAAACCTTTTGGTGAATCCACTGATGTTACTCCTCAGATCTTCTCCACTGTTCTTCAAACTGTTCACAAATATGGTATATATGGTTGTTTAGAACTGTTATTTATTTTCCTCTAACAATAATTAATGTTATTATTCCATTAACCTGTTTTATTGTCTATTGAGTTATACCAAACCATTAAAAGGGAAATCAGAAAAACTATACGAAGTTTTGCAGTGGTTTCTGTTAATATTCTTTCTGTTAACTTGATGCTAATTTGAGATATGTATGTATGTGAAGTTCTGCTTAAGTTGTTAAAGCCTTATTTTGAATATTTGCTGAGAAATAATGAATGTGCAGGCAAGAAATCCTTTATATGGGAAGGTGGAATACCAAAGGTGATAATCACAGATCCAGAACAAATCAAAGAAGTGTTTAACAAAATGAATGATTTCACTAGACCAAAGTCACATCCCCTTGCTAAGTTTTTTACAGTTGGACTGATTGGTATTGAGGGTGAGAAATGGGCTAAACATAGAAAGATTATTAACCCAGCATTCCACATTGATAGATTGAAAGTAAGGTTATATTGTTTACACTTGTGTTTGCATTTTGTATTCAAAAACTAATTTTACTTTTCCTAATGTGATGTGTTTGATGCTATATTTACAGAATATGCTACCAAAATTTGTTGAAAGCAGCAATGGCATGGTTAGCAAGTGGAAGAAAATGTTGTCACCAAATAGGTCATGTGAGGTTGATGTTTGGCCTTATATTCAGAATTTGGCTTGTGATGTGATTTCTAGAACAGCATTTGGAAGCAGTTATGAAGAAGGAACAAAAATATTTGAACTTCTGAAAAGGCAGGGGTCCATTCTAATGACTGCAAGGCAAACATGCAATCCATTGCAAATGTAAGACTATATTGTTGTTTTGGCTTAAGAGGCAAGTAAATTAAAAGGATGTTTTAATGTTAATGCAAGAAAGCTTACCACAAATATCATAAAGGAAACAAAATTAGCCTCTAATGTAACCAAATGTACAAAGTTGTTTACTATGTATACATTATAATATGGATATAACTAATATAGGTACTTAGAAAATTTGACCTGTTAATTACATTGGAGCACTTGATGTTTACAAATCTGTGATCTCTCTGGTTTGAAGTATTTTATGCTAGTCTAAAGAACCATATAAGAAGTTTTAGAACCCAAGATGTCTGATTGTTTAAGGTATGACATTCAAACTCTAAATAAAGAATCTGAATACAGATCTTTTTGCGCACAAATTTTGATTTATTGTATCGCTTGTAGGAAGATATTCTTTATTGAAAGACGATTAGTTGGGTGTATGAAATGTTAGATTCCAGGGTTTAGACTCTGGACCTCCTACTTACACTCCTTCGCTATCTCTTGGTTCATCAAATAGGCAACCTATTTGAGACTCAATTATGATTTATGAATTTATATGTTAGCCCTTTCCCTCATAATTAACTTGACTAGATATATATTTCTAGGTTGCTGCTTCCAAGAAGTATCACTAAGAAAATGAAGGAAATCGATAGAGAGATTTATGTTTTAGTGGAGGGTATCATTAAAAAACGAGAGAAAGCTATGAAGAATGGGGAAGCCACCAATGAGGATTTGTTAGGCATACTTTTGGAATCAAATCATCTTGAAATTCAAGGACATGAGAAAAGTAAGACTGCTGGAATGACCAATGAAGAAGTAAGTAAGGAGTGCAAGTTATTCTACATTGCAGGACAAGAGACAGTTTCATCTTTACTGGTTTGGACAATGATTTTATTGGCTAAGTATCCTGAATGGCAAGCACGTGCAAGACAAGAAGTTTTTGAAGTCTTTAAAGGCCAAAATCCAAGTCATAATGGGTTGAGTCAACTTAAAATTGTAAGTATTATTACATGTTTCATTTTGATTATTACTGTTGTAATCTTTTCTAGTGCTAACTTCTGTCATAACTTTTTTTTTTCCATAGGTGACTATGATTTTATATGAGGTTCTCAGGTTATATACACCTACAATCTTCTTGGTTCGAGCTGTTGAAAAAAAATTGAAACTTGGAAACCTATCACTACCTGCAGGAGTAAATATTTCCATACCAGTACTTTTGGTTCACCATGATTGTGATATTTGGGGTGATGATGCTAAGGAGTTTAATCCTGAAAGGTTCGCGAAAGGAATTGCACAAGCGACCAAAGGCCAACCTTCATTTTTCCCATTTGGATGGGGTCCTAGAATATGCATTGGCCAAAACTTTGCCTTGTTGGAAGCCAAAGTAGCATTATCACTTGTTCTGCAAAATTTCTCATTTGAGCTTTCTGCAGACTATAAGCATGAACCTACTGTTGTCCTTTCTTTGCAGCCAAAACATGGAGCACCATTACATCTGCGTAAACTGCAGGACTATTAAGGCATTGAAGAAAATTAGTAAGACATAACAGTTGGGCCATAAGCTCAGTGAGGCTAGGGTAAAAGATGTGGCTTTTAATAAGAGGCTAGTAGTATTTCTATGTATGTTTAGGCCAGTAAAATTTGGATGGTTTGGATTTTGGTGGGCAAAACCTGTTATAAGAATTATGCCTTTGTTTGGTTTTTTTTTTTTTTGCAAATTTAGTCTTTGGAAGTCTTATATTTATGAAGAGATTTGTGTTTTTTCTGCAGCTTAATTGTAAGGAATATTTTGTTTTCTCCTGCGAATCTTCGGTTCTGCAAAAACATCAAGCTCATGTAGTAGTGCCTGTAACTAGGATCATACAATTTCACTCTTCAACCATAATTTGATTCAGTTGTGTTTCTGAGACCACCTTGCTGTTGGGTTCGTCCATAGCTACAAAATTAATTTTCTGCTCTCCTATTTTATACTCCATTTCTAATTTGACACAATCCAGCTCAATCTTTCCTAGCACTTTTGGCCAGATATTTGACCCACATCAGCCACTGTAATGCAGAATGACCAACTTCTTTAACAACTCCAGCACCTTCCTCAGCATCTACAAAGTTGTCACTGCTTCCAGTACCCACCAGAATAATAATTTTGAAATAGATGAAAGAAAAAAATTAGACTAAAACATATTTTCGTTTCTTATTTTTATTTTAGGTGTATCAATTTGGTTCCCTTTTATTTTTAATTATGAAATAGTCCTTTATAGTTACAAAATTATAACATTATCGCATTTCAATAATTTTTGACTCAATACAACTCATCTTCTTATAAAAATTAACCTAAAATGATTTTTTTTTTACTTCAATATGACTACTTATTTTATAAATAGCAGTACTTACGTAGACAATTATAGGTGTTGTACGTATTGTCCTAGAGAGATAGTGTCAATTATTTTTTAGTAATAAATAAAATAATTACTAATTGAGTCAGAAAAATACAGTAATTGTTTATAAAAAGAAGTTTTATTTTTTATTTATAGAAGTTTTATTTTTATTTTTAAAAGTGATGTGAACATTTAAGACAAAAAAGGGATAATTTAAAACAATAAATAAAAGAGAGAGAGAATATATTAAAGACTAAAATAAAAATAAAGTGACAAAAAAGTACACTTTAGCGAAAAGGGAAATATATTTTGTAAGAGCAATGGCGTATAAGTAACAGACGAAGTAGAAGTCATAAAAAACAGAAACTGAGAAAAGATGGAGTCCCTCTCCTCTACTATGGGACTGTTGATTCTAACTGTAATAGTTGCTGCGATTTCAATAATAGCATGGAAGAAACTGAAATCATTGTGGTTGAAGCCAAAGAAATTGGAAAAGCTTCTAAAAGCACAAGGTCTTCAGGTGATTCCTATAAGCTTAACTCAAACTCAGCTCAAAACTTGAAGCAGATGTATTTGCAACAAGAAGCTAAATCCAAACCTTTTGGTGAATCTACTGATGTTACTCCTCAGATCTACTTAGTGGTGTAACCTTTTCTACTGCTAACTTTTGTCATAACTTTTTTTTTCCATAGGTAACTATGATTTTATATGAGGTTCTCAGGTTATATACACCTATAATCTTCTTGGTTCCAGCTGTTGAAAAAATATTGAAACTTGGAAACCTATCACTACCTGCAGGAGTAAATGTTTCCATACCAGTACTTTTGGTTCACCATGATTGTGATATTTGGGGTGATGATGCTAAGGAGTTTAATCCTGAAAGGTTTGCAAGAGGAATTGCACAGGCCACCAAAGGGCAAGCTTCATTTTTTCCATTTGGATGGGGTCCTAGAATATGTATTGGCCAAAACTTTGCCTTGTTGGAAGCCAAAGTAGCATTATCACTTGTTCTGCAAAATTTCTCATTTGAGCTTTCAGCAGACTATAAGCATGAACCTACTGTTTTCCTTTCTTTGCAGCCAAAACATGGGGCCCCAATACGTCTTCGTAAACTACAAGACTAATCATTGTGAAATATCTGTCTGCAAACTATAAAGGCATTGAAGAAGTTGTGTAAGTCACAACACTTGGGCCATAAGCCCGGTGAGGCTATGGTAAAAGAGGTGGGCTTTTAATAAGAGAAAGTTGAAAAATTTGTGCAACATGAGAAAGTAGTATTTCTACCGCATATTTAGGCCACTTAAGTTTCGATAGGAAACCTGTTATAAGATTTATGTCTTTGTTTGGTGTATTTGCAAATGTCGTCTTTGGAAGTGTTATATTTATGAAGAGATTTGTGTTTTTTCTGCCGCTTAATTGTACGTACCATTTTTTGTTTTCTTCTGCGCATATCCTGCCCTGTGAGGTGGTAGATGCTTCGGTTCTGCAAAAACAACACCAAACTCAAGTAGCAGTGCCTGTAATTGCTCGTGATCATCTGGTTCTAACTACCCTTTAAGTGCATAAAAGTTCCCCTTAGCTGAATAAGGGATTACTAGGATCATACAACTACACTCTTGTTCCACCAGAATTTTGTTCAGCTTTGCTTCGGATACCACCTTGCTGTTGGACTCCTTCATAGCTACCAAATTTTCTGCTCTCCCATTTTATACTCCATTTCTTATTTGACACAATCCAGCTCAATGCCCCAATCTTTCCTAGCCCTCTCATCAACTCAGCATTCCAAAAATCACAGCACATCCAACCAAGTGAATGATTATAGCATTAGATTGAAACCAGTGGACTTATGTCTTCCACTAATAACCTTCCCATATTTTGTGGGATGAGATTTGACCCACATCAGCCACTCTAATGAGGAATGGCTGACTTCTTTAACAACTACAGTACCTTCCTCAACATCTACAAAGTTTTGTATGAATATGTATTCTCCTTCTTCCCAATCACCTAGTGGCTCCCATAGTGGGATACTTGATTTTTCAATGTATAGCATTCATGGATACTACTAGTTATCCTTCACTAACTTCATTTTCTTTAATTCTATCTTCTTCTGTAATTGACTCTCCATTTTTTAGCTTCCAAACATGCATTTTCTTCCTCTGTTGACATTCATGCCCTGGCCCAAACTTTTCATGATAGGAGTTGCATAGCCCTTTCTGTCTATGCTCATCCACCTCTTTGGGTGTCAGATTTTCTGCAACTTGAGCTTGGTCTTTTCTCCCACCACATCCTTGGGAATCTTGGACCCTCACCAATTCCCATTGCCACCTCCGGTCAACTGGTTTCCCCGATTCTGTGGCAAGAAAACGTTTCTATCACTTTATTTGGCCAGCCTAGAGGCCTCCAACAAAGATCTGAGAGCAAACAGTTTCATCCCTGTTGCAACTTCTGGTTTCAGTCCAGCCATGTAACAGTGGAGCTTGTGTGCCTCATTCAGGTCTACATCGCATACTATCCTATCAAAGGCTTCTTGGTACTCAGTTCAAAGATCCCCTCTGTCTCAGTTGCACCATTTTTTCCATAGGTTATTCATAAACAGCCAAAAGCGAACCTTCATGGGATCTGCTAACCCCATCCAGGTTAATCTACCATCATAACTTCTTTAAAGACCCTTGAACCACTGGTATGATACTTCATCCATAGCTATACTGGATAACATCACCTATTTGCGTCTGGCATGTATTCTACTATCTATTAAAAAAGAATAAAGAATCTCTCACATTTAGAAATCCAGCCATTGTATTTGCACGAGTGGATCTCGGAAACTTGCCAATTTCGTGAATCTTGTAGGGATGTTGTATTCCCCTCAACAATGCCCCATCTGACTTTGCATTTACACCCATTCCGCGATTTTCAACCACGAACCAGCCCCTAGAAGACATATATTCGCTGCTCCATAGCTACAAATTTTGGATTAACAGGGGCCATAATTCTTTCTTTAACACTTGGTCATTTGATTCCGAGTAGCATCCTGCCATTGAGTCGAACCCTATCCAGCGTCAGCTTTGATACCAACTCATACGTTCAGAATTGATAGAAGGGATAAAACAAAGAAAGTAAGAGGGTCTACAACCAACCCACCTAAAAGAGATAACAAAACTCCAACAAACTCATTTACACACTGATACAAACAGGCTTATTTTTACACTCTTAATACTTTGATGCTTAACAGACATTCAGAATTTTGTCCTGGAAATAGATAAATTATATCCGTGTTTTAATAATTTACCATATTAAAGGCAATATTCAACTTACAGTTTTTTGGGAGAGGAAATGGTAAAACCAGATGCAATATAAACCATGGGAAGCAATACAAAACGTGTAACATTAAACTAGGTTGTGCTCGAGCATTGAGGGACAAAAAAATTTAGTGACCTAAGGGCAAAAGAATGCAAAAAAAGCATTGAATGAATCGATTCAAAAGACAATAAAAGGACCACAGAAAAAAATAATGAAAGGAAAATGCAAAGAACCCTTTCCAAATAACCAAATAGAAATAAAAAGAAATGAGGCAAGAGAACTGGACTGGTGGCAAACAAAACAAGATTCCTGAAAGTAACTATAATTGAGACCTGAACTTTCCATTGCTTGGAATTTATCCTGTGGCACTATATCCAAGTTACTAACATGCAAAAGCAGGAAAATGTAGGCGAAAAGATCATTAATTTTTTACAGGGTAAGCAGTAAAACGAACCATTATCCTGAATTTTCATAATGAACAAAACTGCCATGCCTATTTATGTGTACGAAATAACTTACAAGCATTCAATTATTTTCAGCTAATGTTGTTGTTGCTCCTGCTAAGTTCTTTCAGAAGCCACAGGACGTCCACTAGTATATAAGAATCACTCACCTGATTCTCGACAAACTTGAACTCAACTGAAGAGAAACACCAGGCAGATCTTCCAGAAGAACACTACCACAGCCTATAGTTGTCTCTCAGAGAAACAGATTAGCTGTAGAAGCTATCATTAAATTAAAATAAAATTGCACCCAGAGAAAGCTTCTCTTTCAGCTGACCTGTACAAGAATGGCTTCAACTTATTTTCCTGAACCTATCCAAACAACCTATCCTTTTCCAGGTCATCAAGCAATATTCTCGAAATTTCTTTCAACTATTTCATCAGAAGAATATGATACCTAATACCATTTGAGATCCGTTACCATATCCTGTTATTCATTTATCCAATTGCAAAATCTGGGGTTATCCATCCTTCTACCAGAGCTTTGCTTGATTATAATGAAAAAAGCAGTCATTCAAAGCATTTACCTTCCCCAGAAAATAAGTTCACCCAATCTCAGTATGAAGGCAAAAAAAAATCGATATTCAAGACTTGGCACTTCAAAGGAAAAGAAAAGAAGATTAAAGAATTGTTCATTTTCTTTTAAAAGCTTTTATAATCAAGATATTATAGGAATTTTATAATTGTAATAAACCAAATATTTATAGGTGTGTTATTTCTCACTCTTAGAAGCTTAATTGTGTAAGGCTTGGTTTGGGCTTGAATTTGGGCTTTTAGGTTTATTTTTGTCATTTTAGTGAGTCTATGACGTATTCTCTAAAAATAGGCGTGGGTTTGCATTGTAAAAAAAACCTTTAATCATATTTTTAATTTGAGAGGAATTAACATAAGTGCTCTCTCTAGGGTTCTTCCTTGAACCATCTTTGTGATTTTATCAAGAGCTTAGGTTTTTGTGGTGATCCAAGCATGAGAATTATCATCTTTCCATGAAAGATGTGGCTTCTCTTCATCTCATAGATTCATCCCTTGTCTTTCCATCTTTTTGATTTTCTTTCCTTTTCTTGTTTGTTGTCTTGATTATTTCTTTGATTATTGAACGATCATCTATCTTTGTTGAATTAGTAACAATAATTCACATCAAGTGGTATCATTGAGCCTCCTCCATAATCAAATTTTTAGGGTTTCATTCTTAAAAAAAAAAATTGCATCGCACCTGTTTCTATCTGTTTCACGTTTTTTATATGTTTTGTGTTTGAATTCCTTGTTCTTATGATGATGACTCATTAGGTGCCCTTCAAATCCCCTGTCATACAGCTCAAATCAAGGTAAACTTTTTTTTTTCCTTCCTATTAATTCTTCCAGTTATTTCTGTTTCCATTCCTTGTAGTGTCTGTTCTCCAAGTCATTATTTGTGTGTTTGAATGTTCAATTCTTAAATTTAATTCTAGTGAATCCTAATGTCCAAACTTTGTTCTCCAGCTATGTTCATCGAGTAAGTTTGATCGCAAAATAAAAAGAGTAGTGTTGAGAATTGTTTGATACTATAAAGTTCTTTTCAATTTATTTTGTTTTGGAAATTCAAAAGCCAAGTAGCAAAAAAAAAAGTGAAAAAAAAAGGATATAACAAAAAAAAACTGTCTGGAGTGCAAATAGAGCACATGGTACCAAAAAAAGTATTAGTAAAAAGATGCTAGTAACGGTAAAATTGTCCAAAACAACTCAGAAAATTCTGAAAAAATCTACAACAGTTCTCAACTCATTGGTGATCTTCTGAATTTTTTTTTCTGGAATTTTTGAACTTCATTTGAGGTGTTTTTACCTAACACACAAATATTACACTATTTTGTCTAATATCTTCAACTATTGAGTCATTCCTTGTCTTTTTGCCTTTCTTTTGAGTGTCTTTTCTTTGTTATTCGTTTCTTGGTCTTCTTTAAACTTCCTTAAGTTTTGTCTTAGAGTTTCAACTTATCCTTTTCTTGGCCTCTTGGATGCTAATTTTAATTGCTTATTTTGTCACAACTTCTCTAAGTTTACAACAAGCTTGATAAGCGATTTGATTGGTTCTTTTAAGAGCCCAAGAGCGACACTTTTAGGGAGTGGTAAAAGGCAAGAGAGTATATCATTAAAAAAAAAGCCAATTGAGTGACAAACACGAGTGACCATTATTGAGTGTAAACACTAAGGTGTGAGGAGAGGTCCTTTTTAATTTTAATTTTTTCTCCTTTATTGTTCTATTATTGTTGTGATCTTGGATACTTGAATATGGGTCATTATTGTAGTGAGTGGTGAGGACTTTTGTTCTTGTTACTTGTTTGATTATTGTGATACTTGTTATCTTGTTCTTGGAACCATGAATAGCGGTTTGGATTATAAAACAGAATATTTTGCAAAAACACTTAAGAAGTATAAGGTTGGTAATTTGATTCGGAAGATACATGAGAGATATGAGGAGAATGTGAGAGAAAAAGATAGAAAGTGTAGAAAAGAAAGGAGTTATGGGAGGAGAAATAGAGAAAAAGAGAGAAATCATAGAGATTGTTTGAGGGAAAATGAGTTGAAAGAAAAAGTAAGCATTCCAAGCTTTCATGGGAAGAGTGATCCCGAAACATATATTGATTGGGAGCTTGAAGTAGAACAAATACTCTCGTGCTATGATGTTAGTGAAGATCAAATGTTGAAGTTGATTGTGTTGGAATTAAGAGATTATGCACTTATTTGGTGGGTGTTTGCTGGTGTTTTTAGCAAACAATCACTAGTTTTATTAGAAGGTTTGTGAGATCAAACTAGAAAAATCTCAAAGCAATTGCCTTTGAATTGCAAAAGTTTTTGTTTCAGAAAATGTAGAAAAGGGGACGGTTTGCAATGATTTAACAGAATTGAAAAGAAAAGAAGCAGTAAAAGGTGCAGGAATTGTAAAGAACAGAAGAATAAATTGCATTGAATCATAAAAAATGGTACACGATCACGTACAGCGATTCTTCCACTCGTTTTTCGCTCTGGCTTGGAAGTTAGAGTTTCAGGAATCGGGTGTGTATTGTGATTTGCGACCCCTTTGTTTCTTCTCAGAAACAGTTATTTATACAAGGGAAAAAAGGGGGGAAAATTCGAACTAGGTAACTGCCTAACGATTTGAAAATAAGTAACTGCTCCTACTTTCGGCCAAGTAACCGCTCCTACTTTCGACCGAAACTGCTCTGTCACGCTTCGACCAACTGCTAGCCTTCAACGCATAACTGCCCTGATTTCTGTCTGTCGAAAGCCTGTGTCGATTTTCCTCTCTCTTGCTTTTGCTTCCCTGGAAACTTGTCGAGTTTACCTTGCGCATGACCATTTCCTTTGTCGAAATAATATGGTCTTTGTGAAATAAATATAAATCAAGCCATGTTGACCATCTTTAATGAAGCCTGTCGAAATTACAGGCTAACAAATTGCCCCCCAAAAATGTCTTTTTCGACTGAACTTGAGGAGGAGGAAGAGAAAGACATTTTTTTGAATTCACCATCGAAATAACTTTGCACTTGAGTAAAATAGCTGTATACCTGATGTTACCACTGTTAAGTGTTGTTTCCATATTCAAACCTTGAACTTGAACAGCCTGTAGTTTCGGCCTTTGACCATGTTTTGGCAACTTAAATGCCATGTTTTTACGCTTTCTTTATATTTATTCCAGCGTTATTTTAACTTCGTGCAACGTTGGCTTATACTTTTTCAAGTATTTACCATTTATACGCAAAATCCTTTCATCAGCGCCAATCTCTTCGACCTCATATGCGCCGTTTGAATAAACTTGTAAAATTTTAAATGGTCCTTCCCAACTTGGGGACCATTTACCAAAGACTCTATCTTTTTTATCCATAGGTAATAGGACCTTCCACACTAGATCACCTGAATTAAAGGCTTTAGACTTAACCTGTTTGTTATAAGTTTTAGCTACCCTCTCTTTCTGTCGAATAAGCGTATCTAAAGCTAATAACCTTTCTTCGTCTAAATCAACCAATTCATCAAGCATCATATTCCAATAATAATCAGAGGGAATCTCCCACTGTCTTTGAATTCTTGTTGATTGTAGACAAATTTCAACAGGCAACACTGCATCGTGTCCAAATGTTAGCCTATAAGGAGTAGTGTTGATAGATTCTTTAGGTGAATTTCGACAAGCCCATAACGCTTGATCAAGGGTATTATGCCAATTCTTGGGTTTCTGCCCAACATGCTTTTTAATCAAATTAATAATAACTTTATTGGCAGCTTCTACCTGTCCATTGGCTTGCGCATAATATGGTGTCGAAGTTAATAACTTAAAACCAATTTCGGAAGCAAACTCTACCATTTTTCTACCAGTAAAAACTGATCCCTGATCTGTAGTAATGGTTTCTGGAATTCCAAACCTATAAATGATATGATTTTGAATAAACCTTATCACTGCTTCCTGATCAACATTGGCTAAAGGTATAGCTTCAACCCATTTGGTGAAGTAATCAATTCCCACAAGGATATATCTATGGCCCTTCGACGAAGTTGGCTTTATCTCTCCAATCACATCTAGAGCCCAACCTCTAAATGGCCAAGGTTTGACTATGGCATGCAATTCATTTGCAGGTACATGTTGTATCCCAGCATGCTTTTGACACTCTTGGCATCCCTTAGCAAATTCTATGCAATCTTTCAGCATAGTTGGCCAATACATTCCTTGTCGAAATAATAACCACTTCATTTTCTGGCCTACTTGGTGTGAACCACACGCTCCACTATGTGTATCGGAAACTGCTAAATATGCCTCATTTTCACTAAGACATTTTAATAGTACTCCTTCAGGAGTCTTTTTAAACAATTCGTTTCCAATTATCACATAGCTCAAAGCTCTGTATTTTACCTTTTTATTGGTATTTCTTGTAGGATTTTGCAAATATTCCGCAATAGGCCTTCGCCAATCATTATTGGTCATATTGTCAAGAGCAAGAATTTCTGCTGAGTCAAAGTCACCAAAAAATTGACGTTTTTCGACAATAGCTAGTTCCTCATTTGCATTTGTATCTGTTGCCCCCCCAGTTGTTGGTGTTGACAATAGTGACGAAGAATAGTCATTAGAAATGATTTTATCCTTTATTTCAATTAACTCTTCCAGGCTTTGTTTTGAAACTTTATAGCCCGAAGCGATTTGTGCCAATTCATTTGCCACTTGATTATCAATTCGTGGTAAATGTTCTAAGTGAACAGACTCAAATCTTTTTAACAAAGCATTGGCAACAACAAAGTATCTGATAAGGTGCTCTTTAATGCATTTGTACTCTCTTGTCAATTGTTTGATAACCAACTCAGAGTCACCTTTTATTTCGGCATGACTTGCCCCCAGCTCAAGTAAGATTTCAAGGCCTACTATTAAAGCCTCATACTCAGCTTCATTATTGGAGCAAACATCTCGAATTTTAAACTTATACTTTGTTGGAATGTTAGTAGGAGATATTATCAAAATACCAATCCCAACTCCATGTTTATGGCTTGAGCCATCAAAATACAACCTCCAAGGATATACGTCTACAAAACTTAATGTTTCTTCAACAACAGAATGGTCTACTATAAAATCAGCAACCACTTGTCCTTTAATTGATTTTAGAGGTTGATAAGTTAAGTTGTATTCTGACAAAGCCAAAGCCCATTTACCAATTCGGCTATGCATTATTGGTTTCGACAACATATGCTTAATAACATCAAAATGCGAATAAACAGAAACATCAGCTGGTTTTATATATTGCTTTAACTTTGTACACGAGAAATACAAACAAAGGCACAACTTTTCTATAGGAGCGTACCTCGTTTCGGCATCATTGAGGACCCTACTGAGGTAATAAATGGCCCTTTCGATACCACTATCATCCTCTTGTGCTAACATGCTACCTATTGTTCTATCAGAAGCTGCTATATACAATTTGAGCACTTTGTGTTTAATAGCAGGCAACAAAATTGGTGGTTTCATCAAATAAGACTTGATTTCGTCGAAGGCTGCTTGATGCATTGGTTCCCATTTGAACTCTTCTTCCTTCTTCAGTCTTAATAATGGCGAAAAAACTTGCGTTTTGCCACTTAGATTTGATATAAATCTTCGTAGGAAATTGATTTTTCCCAGCAACGACTGAAGCTCCTTTTTGGTCGAAGGGGCCTTCGTTTCCATAATTGCCTTAGTCTTATTTTGATTGATTTCAATGCCTTTTTTGTGCACTATAAAACCCAAGAAATCACCTGCACGTACACAAAGGCACATTTTAATGGATTTAATTTCAATCCATATTTCCTCATTCTTTCAAAAGAACGGCGAAGATGGTCTAAATGACCACTTTCTGAGGAAGATTTAACCACCACATCATCTATGTATACTTGCATAAAATCATCAATAAAATCATGAAACATAGAATTCATGGCCCTCTGATATGTAGCACCAGCATTCTTTAAACCAAAGGGCATTACTACCCATTCATAAACACCCAATGCCCCTGGACACCTAAAAGCAGTTTTTGACACATCTTCTTCAGCAATGAAAATTTGATTATACCCAGAATAACCATCGAGCATACTAAGATAATCAAATCCTGCTGCTGAATCTATTAGCATTTCTGCCACAGGCATTGCGTATTCATCCTTGGGAGATGCATTATTTAAATCCCTAAAATCTATGCAAACTCTAAGAGTCCCATTTTTCTTTATTACAGGAACTATATTGGCTAACCATTCGACATACCTGGCAGTTCTGATGAACTTGTTTCTGAATAGCCTTTCGATTTCCTCTTTGATCTTAGCCAACACTTGAGGACCAAATCTTCTTGGCACTTGCTTCACTGGTTTCTTCCCTGGTCGAATTGGTAATTGCATTTCCACTACTTCTCGACTTAAACCAGGCATTTCATCGTAATCCCAAGCAAAACAATCTTTGAACTCCCTTAGCAATGTGATGACTTGGATTTTTAGAGAAACATCAATATTTGCACTAATATAAGTTGGCCTTTTTATTGAGCCATTTCCCAAATCAACTTCTTCTAACGGGTCTTGAGCTTGCATATGCTTTGTCAAATCTCTAGGATCCTTTTCAAAACCTAATGGATCATTATCATAGATACAGTCAAGTTTTTCATCTATGATTATGCCATTTTCTTCATGTAACTCACTGGCTTCGACAGCCATTGTTTGTTGAATAATTTCGGCCTCCATAGCCGCTTTAAACTTATTTTCGGCCATATAAGCCGTAATTTTGTCCCATGCATTGGGCACTGACATAAGAACACTTTCAAGAACCAGTGTTCCACCCCGTTGGTCGAAAAACACCATCAGGATAGACACTATCATCTCCCATTATTTCTCTTTCCCAAACAAAACCATAATTTGGGTCAAGATGAACTGAGGCAAAAACATTATCCGCAGGAACGTATGCCTCATTAGAAGATGAACATGGCGCAATCTTCGCCATTTGTTTCTCAAAATTTTCCTTGGTAACTTGGTTCACATCAGCACGGAAGTAGCTCTGATCGGCTTCAACATACTCTACCAAACCATCTTCCTTCCACATTACTAAACGTTGATGCAAAGTTGAAGGGACAGCACCAACTCCATGGATCCACTCTCTACCAAGGAGTAAATTAAAATTTGCTTTAGAGGCTATCACTAAGAACAATGTAGTCCTCTTTATGGAACCAACAATTAAGTCCACCTCAATGGCCCCCAAAGAATGGCCAGTTTTGCCTTCATAGTTGCTTAAGACAATATTATGTGGCCTGAGGTCAGTATCGAACTTACCAATCTTCTTCAAAAGACCATGCGGCATCAAATTCACTGCAGCTCCACCATCCACTAACACTTTGTTAATTCCAACACCATTAACCTTGGCTTGGACATACAGGGGTTTCAAGTGGTTTTGCATACTCATATCTGGCTTCTCGAAGGTAGCCATTTGGTCTTCGACACATCCATTGTTCATCACATAATAACACATTGGCTTATGATGAGCCATATCCTCTGTAAAATCCTCTTCAACGTCATTTGGTACTGTGATAACATCGTACTCCAGAGGTAGTATTGATACCACATTGCAAACAACGTCAAAATCATCCTCAGAATCATTAAAATCAGACTCCATGTCTTCATCCATGCCGAGATCAGCATTTCTTTCTTTCACTGTTGACAATGGAGGAAATATTCTTTCAAGAGCAGGCCTTCTTGACTTTTCTGTTACCACAGCCTTGCCTTTGGCCTTATTCGCTGCACACACATGACTAACAACATCAGCATTCCTCTTTGTGGCAACTTCAGCTTTGTGAACCTCACTCTTCGCCACTATCATGCTGCGTGGAACTTGATTATTAGCCAAATGACTTGGAACCTGGTTAATGTCAAAGTGTGCCTTCTTCTTCTGTTGTCTTTGGTAACGACGCCACTGTGTTCTAGTCATAGGGTTCTTACCCTTATAGTTATTCTTATAATTAAACTTAATAGCATCAGTACCTGGCTTGACAGCTTTAGCACGTTGATTATTGGGCACCCACTCTTCGACAGGAGCACTAGCACTTGGGACAAAGGATTTACCTGTTGACAGCTTCAAATACCCTTTTGCTGAGGACTTCTCCTTAGCAAATTGTCGTTTACTTGTTGAAGGCTTTGCTGACACATTAGCCTCATAGCCAGGAAGATCTCCTTTTGCAAAGTCAAATTTTGGCCTGTTATCAAGCCATTTTCTTTTGCGTTGTTGTTGATCCTGATAACCTTCGACAGCTTTAGCTGCTTCTTTATCGAAGACAGCACTGCACCTTGGGCAAAGCATAACTTCAGAATTATTCCACTTACACCGATTGAGGAAATCTATCAATTCTTCCTCAGCCTTTGGATACACAGCATGTATCTTCCCATCATATTCTTTTAGGGTCACTTCCTGTTTCTTACCTTCAGCATACATAAAACCTTTTAATTTTTCGGTGGCAGTCTTGACACACTTAGGAGGGTCTGCCATTTGAGCACCCACCATGCCTACATCAGCTTCGACAGGTTCAGAATACATAGCTTCAGCCTTAGGCAACGGATCAACATCAATCTGCATAGGAGCTTTCATTTTCTTGTCAGCAAATTTGAGTCTTCCTTCGTCAACTGCTTTTTGTACAATATCCCTGAAGAGCACACAACGGTCAGTGTTATGTCCCAAAAAATTATGGAACTTACAATAACCCTTTTTCTTTCTTTGGTCAAGAGTTGGTATTTTAAGGCCTTTAGGCACTAATATTTGACCATCAGTTACTAAAAGATCAAAAATTTCATCACATTTAGTAACATCAAAAGTATAAGTCTTAGGTATAAATCTATCGTTCTTAGGCTCTACAGGGTTATTCCCATTCGCAGGCCTTAATAGTTTACAGGTATAAGGAGGACCAGGCTTAAGTTCAGCCACGTCTATCTCCTCTTCTTCGACATTACTATATGTAACGTCAAATTCTTCTTCGAGATATGCCACTTTTTCTTTTTTATGATACCTATTCGACCTAGATTTTTCCTCTCTAAGCCTTTCAACTTGTCGAACCCTATCAGCCAAATGAGCCATATCTCGCAAATGAGATGTGTCTAATTTCTTTCTAATTGAGTAATCAAGGCCACCAGCAGCCATTTCGACAAGCTCATGTTCAGGGACTTGTGTGAAGCAACGAGATTTCAACAGCCTAAATCTGTTTAAGTAATCATCAATAGTTTCAGGCATTTTGCGCCGAACACTAGCCAATTCTTTAAGACTAATTTTCGACTGGCCCATGTAAAACTGTGCATGGAATGCCTTTTCTAGTTGCCCCCACGTGAACATAGAACCAGGGGGTAAGGTCGTGAACCAAGTGAAAGCATTTTTAGTTAGAGAATTTGGAAAATATTTCATCTTCAAATTCTCATTTTGTGCTAAGTCCCCAGCCTCAGTCAAAAAACGAGCAATGTGTTCGACTGTGGACTCATTTGTTTCACCACCAAACTTAGTAAACTTGGGAACTTTCCATCCCCTTGGTAACTCAGTTTGTAACACGTATTCACATAATGGTGATACAAAGTTAGGCCTTTGTAAACCTGTGTTAAGGCCATTTTGCGCCAAAATAGTTTCGACTAAAGTAGCTATATTGTTTTCTGCGCCAACATTGTGTTGTTGCACTTGTCGAACAACTTCATCAGCGTTCTGGTGTCTATTTACCAAAACTACTTCAGGGACGTGGTTTACTGTCCCTTGTAGTTCGCCTACAACTGTCGACGCTTCGACTGCAACTGCTTCTTGGGGGTTAACTGGCGACGCATTACCCGCAATAATAGGAACGTGCCTATTATTAACCGCTGGAACCCCAAAAAAGTCTGCAATCCTACTCATCTGATTTGCCAACATTTGGTAACTGTTATTGGTATTTTGAATCAATGGATTGAAAACTGTACCAATTTGTTGGGTAAGCATATTAACCATATCGTGATTACTCTCGTCTACTTGCTGTCTTAAGGCCAACAAAGACGTATTGGTTAATGCTGGGGGATTTCGACCAAATACGCTCTCAGAAGAGACATGTGTAGGGGAAAAGGTCGAAATATGTGGCATTCCAGTAGGCATGCCATACATTCCCAAAGGAAATGGGGGTAGATGCACGTTATTCAAACGTGGGTCTAAACCGTTTCCCATTTCCATGTAAGGGCTATGAAGCCCTGCACTTAACGGCAAAGACATAGGCAGAGATGCCATTTCTGACTGCGTTGAACCAACATTAGTCATTGATAATGAAGGAACGGTTATCGACGACGATGGTCCTGCGCTAACGTTTGCAGAATCCATTGTTGTTCCTTGCCCTTGTGAAACCACAGGGTTGGAACTAGACGCATTATTCGTACTGGACTGAACCATTTTACCACTTCTTAAGTGCATACAACAGCGAATACAAATAAGAGAGTATGAAAATGAACAAAATCAAAGGCAAAGTCCCACTGGGCGTGCCAATTTGTTTGCTGGTGTTTTTAGCAAACAATCACTAGTTTTATTAGAAGGTTTGTGAGATCAAACTAGAAAAATCTCAAAGCAATTGCCTTTGAATTGCAAAAGTTTTTGTTTCAGAAAATGTAGAAAAGGGGACGGTTTGCAATGATTTAACAGAATTGAAAAGAAAAGAAGCAGTAAAAGGTGCAGGAATTGTAAAGAACAGAAGAATAAATTGCATTGAATCATAAAAAATGGTACACGATCACGTACAGCGATTCTTCCACTCGTTTTTCGCTCTGGCTTGGAAGTTAGAGTTTCAGGAATCGGGTGTGTATTGTGATTTGCGACCCCTTTGTTTCTTCTCAGAAACAGTTATTTATACAAGGGAAAAAAGGGGGGAAAATTCGAACTAGGTAACTGCCTAACGATTTGAAAATAAGTAACTGCTCCTACTTTCGGCCAAGTAACCGCTCCTACTTTCGACCGAAACTGCTCTGTCACGCTTCGACCAACTGCTAGCCTTCAACGCATAACTGCCCTGATTTCTGTCTGTCGAAAGCCTGTGTCGATTTTCCTCTCTCTTGCTTTTGCTTCCCTGGAAACTTGTCGAGTTTACCTTGCGCATGACCATTTCCTTTGTCGAAATAATATGGTCTTTGTGAAATAAATATAAATCAAGCCATGTTGACCATCTTTAATGAAGCCTGTCGAAATTACAGGCTAACAGTGGGATAAAGAAAAAAAACTTAGAAAGAGTTGTGAACTTGAGCCTATTGAAAAATGGAAAGATTTGAAGGACATAATGAGGAGGAGACATGTTCCTTCTCATACCCATAAGGAGTTGCGTGACAAATTGCATAGACTTACTCAAGGAAGTAAAAGTGTTAGTGAGTACTTTGAGAATTTAGAGGTGGCTATGACTAGAGCTAATGTGGAAGAGAATTTGGAGGATACGTTGATAGGTTTCTTGATGGTCTAAATGAAGATATAATGGAGGAAGTTGAGCATCACCATTTTGCAACAATTGAAGATCTTGTCAATCAAGCCATTCAGGTGGAAAAGCAATTGCAAAGAAAGGACGTTTACAAGAAATCCCCTTCAAAATATCACTCTTTAAGTTGGAAGGACAAATCCAAGAAGGAGGGAGCTCTATCCAAAAGACATGATGTCCCAACCTCTAAGGGTAAAGGTACAAATTTTAACTCTTCCTTTTTGAACCCTAACTTAAAGAACATGAAATGTTTTAAATGCTTAGAATATGGACACATTGCATTAAATTGTCCAACTAAGAGAATTATGGTCTTAAGGAAAAATGGGTGCATTAATTCACAAGAGAGTGAAAGTAAGAAAAATCCTCAAGAAGAAAATTTGCTCATGGTTAATAATTTTTTTGGAGCCTATGAGAAAAGTGAGAATGAATCACAAAGAAATAACATTTTTCAAACTAGGTGTCTCATTCTAGGAAATATATGTTCTTTGATAGTTGATGGAGGTAGTTGTGCAAATGTTGCTAGCATTAGGTTGGTGTCAAAGCTTAATCTTGAAACTTCTCCACATCCTAATCCATATAAAGTGCAATGGTTAAGTAATCATGGAGAATTAGAGATAAATAGACAAGTAAAGATATCATTTTCCATTGATAAATATTGTGATGAGGTTCTATGTGATGTAGCACCCATGGAGGCTAGCCACATATTGCTAGGGAGACCTTGGCAATTTGATAGGAAAGTTATTCATGATGGTGAATCCAACAAATACAATTTTGTTCACAATAGGATCAAATTCACTCTTCACCCTCTTAGTCCAAATAAGGCTAAAGAGGACATGTTGGCTTTGAAACTTAAAATAGATAAAGAAAAAGAAGAGTTGAAAGGAAATGAAAAGGAGTGTGGTAAAAGAGAAGCAAAGATAGACCATAAAAGGAATGAAAAGAAAGAAGTGGAAAAAAATGAAAGTCTCTTAAAAAGGGGTGTTGAGGTCAATAGAGCATTGTTGGTGAGACCTATGCTTAAACTTGATATTCCATCTAATTATTTGTCTTCTTCCGCTAACAATTTTCGTAGTATTGTTGATAAATTTTTGAGCATGCATAGGGATGTCTATTTAAGAGACGTGCCTCATGGTTTGGTGCCTTACGACGCTACTCCTAACTTGCAAGTTTCTAAAGAAGTCCATTTGCTTGAAAATGTTGATTCAAGGAAAGTTTCTGTTGATTTGATTCCTTACAAATGTGTTGAATCAAGTAAAATATCTAAATTCATGATGTTCAACCTGTGTGTTGCATTGCTTAAGGTTCACTTTTCCCATGTGCTTGAAAATCTTGCACATTTGATGATGGGATGGTCTAACTTGTGTGTGTTGCCTAAGTTTGAAAATGAGAGTTTTCATGTGAGCTCAATTATTTTGCCAAACTTTAAAGGAGAAAGATACTATATTGATATGTCAATGTTGAAGCCAAGAAAGGTAAATTCGATTATATATATCAACTCCAAAAGGTATGAATACCTTCCAATCTTTTATCTTTTATTGTTTATTTTTCTTTGATTTTGGGTGTTCCTTATCTTTGTCATGTGTGTTGATTTTTCTCAATTTCTTGATCCCGAAGGTATGTTGGTATTGAATTGAGTTCTTTCTTCATGTAGGACACCTTGGAGATCAAATTAGAGGTCGAATTTCTTCAAGAATGAGGGAATGTTATGAACACAAAGAGCATCGAGATTCAAGACTTGGCACTTGGAAGGAAAAGAAAAAAAGATTAAAGAATTGTTCATTGTCTTTTAAAAGCTTTTATAATTAAGATATTATAGGAATTTTATAATTGTAATAAACCAAACATTTATAGGTGTGTTATTTCTTACTCTTGGAAGTCTAATTGTGTAAGGCTTTTAGTTTGGGCTTGAATTTGGGCTTTTAGGTTTTATGTTTGTCATTTTAGTGAGTCTATGACGTATTCTCTATAAATAGGAGTGGGTTTGCAAGTTGTAAAAAAAACCTTTGATCATATTTTTAATTTGGGATCTTATCAAGAGCTTAGGTTTTTGTGGCGATCCAAGTATGAGAATTATCATCTTTCCATGAAAGATGTGACTTCTCTTCATCTCATAGATTCATCCCTTGTCTTTCCATCTTTTTGATTTTCTTCCCTTTTCTTGTTTGTTGTCTTGATTATTTCTTTGATTATGGAACGATCCTCTATCTTTGTTGAATTAGTAACAATAATTCACATCAAGATGTCAGACCCAACCCATAGAAGAGATAAACATTCATGATATTTGCAAGAATGATACATTAAAGAAGCAACCAACAAGGAATGCAATCTTCCTTCTAAAGACTCTGCATTTAGCCTCTGCAAAATTCTTTTCAAGTGCTAACAATCAATTTTTTCACAGACCACTGCACAGGTTATTCATGCTAACTAATGTAGCAATCAAGAGGTCAATATGCTTTTGATATTGATTGAGATGCACAAAATTTAGAGTGCTCAATAATTTTAACCTGCCAACTGAATCCGACTACTACCAGGTTGCTTATTAACAGTTCCTTCTACCATTTTGTTTCTCAACTCTATGCAGTTTTTCCACATTGATGCTGATGCATAGATGTTAGACAGCAGAACATATGTAGAGGGTTCATTCAGTTCAATATCAGCAAGCATCTTCGATATTCTATTTCCTATTTCAGCATTCTCGTGTTTAGAGCAAGCACCTAAGAATGTCTTCCAAAGAAGAGATTTTGAATGAAATGGAGCCTCCTTTATCAATGCTTCAGCTTCTTCCAATTTCGCTGCTCGACCAAGAAGGTCAACCATGCAAGCATAATGATTTATGGTTACTTCACTGCTGTACTCACTTTTCATGTACTCAAAATATTTGCAACCTTCTTCCACCAGTCCAGCATGACTACATGCAGCTAAAATCCCAGTGAAGGTGACACCATCAGGTTCCAAACCGGATTCTTTACCCTTGTCAAACAGATCAATAGCTTCTTTTCCAAGCCCATGATAAGCATATCCATATATCATAGCTGTCCAAGATACTAAATTATGGTCACTGATGGTTTTGAAAAACTTGCTGGCATCTTTAATGTTTCCACATTTACTATACATGTCAGTAATGGAAGATGCCATGTGAAGATCAATTTCAAATCCAAGTTTAATAACCCAGGAATGAAAACATTTACCTATGTCCAACGCTGCTAAGCCAGCAGCAGCTGAAATACAGCTAGATAAAATAGACTCGTCAACCTGAAAAATGGGAACATTTTGGAATTGTGCAAAACACTTGAGTGCGTCTTCATAATACCCATTTTGGACCCACGAAGTTAACATGACACTCCAAGAGATAACATCTTGCTGTTTCATAGACAAGAATACCAGTAACGCATTTGAGGTTTCATGTTTAAATCCAGCATACATGTTAATCAGAGCACTTCCAATAAATGGATAATATTCAAATCCTACTTTCATGATATAAGAATGGATTTGTTTTCCTACATCAAGTGCCTTTGCTTCAGCACAAGCCAGGATAACACTAAGCAAAGTGAATTGACTAGGTTTTGAATATTGAAGCATGTCACAGAAGATCCTCAGAGCTTCTACAAAGCGCCCTGATTCATTGCATCCAGATATCATAGTAGTCAAGGAAAACTCATTTCGTGTTTGCATCTTCTCAAAAATCTGTTTTGCATCATCAATAACTCTACATCTAACATACATCTCTAGAAGGACATTTTCCAAGCCCAACCTAGAGTCATCTTCAAAAAGATTTTTAATTATGTAACAGTGCAAAGATCTTCCTTCTTTAAGCATAAAGAGGTTCCCACAAGCCCGTAAAACACAGCTGACTGAAGAATTGCTTTGTGCAATGCCAACTTCTCTCATTACACGAAACAGCTCTAAGGCTTTCAAGTCGTTAGAATCGAGAATTAAACAATTCATCATGGTACTCACGGATATTTCAGTTTTATTGTAAATGTCAAGAAAGCATTTGTATGCCTCAGAAACCATCCCAAAGTTTCCATACATGTTGATAAAGGCATTGCCAATATATAAATCCATCTTAAAGCCAAGTTTGATGAAACTACAATGAACTTGAGTACCAGCTAGCCCTGTCTCCAAATTCGCACACAAACTGGCAACACTTGCACATGTAAATGAGTCTGGTTTATTACCTTCACGAAGAAAATCAATATAAAATGCAAGTCCTTCGTTGGATTTACCAATCTGATTGAACCCACCAAGTAAAGCACACAATGCAACATTATCCTTCTCTTCAAGGATTCGAAAAACTCCACAAGCATCATCCAAAAATCCCAGTTTAGCATAGCAGTCAATAAGTGCCCCACCCACCACCATATCATTTTCAATCCCAATTTTCACAGTCTGGCCATGAACACACCTCCCAAGTTCAAAATCCAATACATATGCACAAAGTTTAACAAAGATTGTATAACTAGAATGATTCCGCGACATATTAGAGTGCCCCATCTCACGAAACAGGTTCACAGAACCCTCCACATCAGACACCTCAACATAAGCATTCAGCAAAGCATTCCACAAAGCCTCACACCTTTCACCCTCACAAACCCCATTAAAAAACTTCCTAGAATCCTCAACTTCTCCACAACCAGCATACATTTGAAGAATCGAAGCACTACATAATCTACACGAATCAAACCCAGTTTTCAGTATCAAACCATGAATAAGCCTACCCATTACAGCATCACACATCACCCTGCAAGCCTTGAGTGCCACAGACAAACCAAACTCATTGGGACTTATCCCTGACTCACACAAACGACAAAATAGCCTCAGACCCATTTCATGTTGGCCCATGTGGACATAACAAGAGACCAAGCTCGTCCAAGAAATCAAACTTGGTTCAGGAATTTCGTCAAACAAGTTCTGTGCATTCTCAAGTTCTCCGAAATCGCCATAGAACCTGATCATGTTGTTTTGCACGAAGACGTCATTGTCAAGGGCAGTTTTAATGAAGAGAGAGTGAAGGGTTTTGCCACGGTTTATGTCTTTATGGTCCCTCAGGTGCTGCAAGAGTGAAACGCAGTCTTGGAAGCAAAAGCCTGTGTTATTTCGAAATTCTGAGGATGTGTTTGAATGGAGTTGAGTTGTTGTTGGAACTGGTTTGTTAGATAAATTGGTGATGTGGGTTCTGAAGAAGAATGAGAGGGTGGTGTGAAGACGTTTGGTTCGTGTGGAATTGATGGAGAAAAAGAACGGGAGAATCATGTTTTGTGAGAAGCATGAGAAAGAACATTGAGGATAGTGGAATGATGTTCAAGTACGAGGAAGAAGGCAACGACTACTTCAATTGGACATTTCGTCACACAAGTGCAAGACGATTCATTTTTGAAAGCGTTAAATAAGTTCGTGGTACTATAAAATTTTGTTTTTTTCTAGTCATTCAAAAAAAATTTACATGTTTTTTTGCCTCAACATTTTTTTTTGTTACTTTTGACTTTTCCTGACGTTTCATAATTTTTAATAGGCAAATTCTACCATACCCATTGAAAGTTGGATGTGTATAATACATTCTAGGCAAAATTAGACAAAATACTCAATATGAAAAGTCGTGAAGCGAGATCACACTTGATGAGAGTACCACAACAGATGCAAAACGTTAACACCACTGTCAACATCAAACCAAAAATGCTCCCCGACAACGTCCCACCATTGTTTCGCCAATCGTCTTCCAGCCACCATCTATTAATAGGCCGATGAACACTTCAACGCAGGAGCCATCCTGGCACAAGGTACTGCTCGAACACTTTCCTCTGTCCACAGCAACGACAGGTCTCTTCGCCTCCTCTATTCTGCACTCACGAAGTGATGGAACCCATAACACTAGATTTTCTGAAACGTATTTCGTACCAACTCGTATGGAGAAACATTTTCTGAAGGTCTCTCCCATCTCCTCCCAGGGTTTTGAGTTTTGGGATGTTACGATTTTGTAATATTTTTTGACATTTCACACGTTATAATTTTGTAGAGTATTGGGATATTATGATTCTGTAGGGACACTTTGGATTGCATTATATTAAATTTAATATGTTTTTTTATTCAATTGGATATGGTAAAAAGTATGATTTATGTTTTGTAAGCAGGTTGCTAATAGAAAAATTAATTTGCTCTCCTTATTACCGATGGGAATGGTTGTTGGTACTAGAGCCACGTGTGAGAGAAACATCTACGGGCGTGTTCGTAGTAATTAGCGAAGTAAAAAAAAAACCTCACTAATTACCTACAGACACAACCTTCGGTAATTGTCAATAATTAGCGACGACTTTTTTCCTTACCCATCCATACGTATTTCTGACCTTCTAATTACTGACAAATCAATGTTTGTCGGTGAATTGTCGGAAAGATGAGTTACCAACAACTCTTTTTACTCTGCAGCCAAGGATTCATGACACAATTATTTGTTTATATAGTAGCACATAAGAAAATGGCCTTGTAGTTCTTGGATCTAGGTCAGTGCCATGACAACATATAATGAGCCCAAAAATTTATTCTTAAGCAAATTGGGTGGTGAATGATTTAAACTTTGGTATGGTGACTGATTTTGTAAAAGAGGAGTAGTAACGTCATTTATGATAATAGTGACATGAGACACTGCATATGATCTGGGTTTCTTTTTAGTATTTTAGAGTGAGAAAGGAGTGCTCTTCAAAATTCGAGAAATTGTCACTTCTAACAATCTTGACATTATTCTCAATTTGAGTTTCGAACATCATGGCTATGTAATCCTTAACATGTTGCACTTCAGATTTGGATTTAAGAAAAATCACTACAGATTTGGGACATTATAAAATAAAAAAAAAACTATATACAAGCAAGGATGAATAAAAAGATAATCAATCTAGAAAGTATTGTGAAATCTTAAATCTACTTTTTATTGAAAGATTACATACTAATTGGAATTGGTAAACAATTTTTGACTGGTATATTTCGCATAGAATGCATTTACTTTGCATTATCAAAGAAGAACAATATCTCATTCACCCGATTAAAAAATTCAAAAGGGGCATTATATTGTGCCACAGAGTAACCTCTATTGCTTTTGGTAATGGTATCAGACCACTGAGTGCCATTAAGACTAGCCTTCAAGGATGCAACTTCCTTACCAACATTTAAATCACTCACATATCCACCAAACTGTCTAACTGCTGCATCCACAGTTTTCAATCTTTGAACATTGAGACCCTTTGCAGGAGGTGGGTTTGCTTGGTTTTCTTTAGGCACATAAAAGTTTACCACAAATGCTGAGTTCGAAGAGGATAACACATTCGTGAGCACAGGTGCTGTCATCTCAATTTTCTTTTTGTATTCGTTATTCCCCTGAATATATTCAAATATCCTGAGGGAAAAAAATAAGGTTACACAAGCTTAGTTAACTCTTTGTGGTATTATTCATTAGTTTTTGTAGTGTTGAAGAACTTAATGATCTAATTATTAGTTTATTCAATCAAACATGCAATTTAGTATGAAATTTTGATATAACACGGGTATCCTCGCATAATGAAATGATTATTCATTCGAGTTAGGTAGAACTAATATTACATGAGTGACAAAGTTCTCCGTTAAGAGTTTAAATGATGAGATTTGAGAAACTATTGAGAGAACTTTACCATGTTATTAAAAAGCTTGAGTAGAAAATAATTTGCAATTTGAATAAAAAGAATTAAAAAGTACCTCGTGAAACCAATTCTTGTCGCGTCAACAAAAGAAGCTGAATCAATAGGGGAAGTCGAAATCCACACTGTTGAATTATAGCGACGGATTTCGAAGTCATTACCGACGTGTATAACATCGTAGTTGGGACACTCTAGGTGATTGCATGATGGGGGAATCTTAGACAAGACACCATAGAGTGAAACAGAAAGGATGGTCAAGAAAAGAGAAAGATTCAATGTATTGGTAGCATCCATGGCTAGAGTTGTTGAATTCTAAATGATCAAATTCTATGGCTACGATGAAGCTGTGTTACATATTTAAGGACTTCTTTTTGACATGATATTTAAGGACCTCTTTAATTTTTTCATGATGAAAAATATATCACATTAAATATCAAATATTAAATTTCTACCTTTGGCATTTAATAAAAAATATCATATTAAGCATTAAAAAAATAAATATTTTTGTTTTTTTATGAACAAGCTTTTATTGATATTTAGTTTTGTTTTGACTTTAGAGTTTTATCTCATAATTTAAATATGGATATCTGGTATGGCATATTTCAAATATTAGTACAATTTAATAATTAAGCTTAGGCAGCTCATCATAATTTATTTTTGGTTGCTGCAAAAAAATATATATTAAAAAACACGAGTTAGGATCTTCTGACGTACTTGATGTGTCAAGTAGGAGAGAGAGTGACACATACAATAAAATAATAAATGCGATAAATGTTATTATCATTGTGTATGTGTCATTCTCTCTCCTACTTGACACAACAAATACTTGAGAGAGTCTTAACTCATTTAACAACTAACAAATGCAATAAAGAACAATAATAAATAAATATTTGTTTTGATGCGATAATAAATAAGTAATTAATATTTCTATATAAGTAGAAATATCAAATATTTATAATCGTATAAAAAATATTTGTTTATTTACATTTTTGAAAAAAGTGTTTTTTTCATTTATTAGTTATTCAAAATTAAATATTTTAAAACATCTTACAAAATATATTTGATAAATAAAAATATAGTTGCAACAAATATATAAAGCCTACCATTTAAACTACACAATAGCAATAAATAAGTATATAATATACAGACAAACATACATAGACTTAACTAATATGTATCACCCGTGCCAGTACAGGTATACACGTTCTTTAAACTTAAAATGTGATATTTTTATGTGGGACTAAAAGAGATGCAGTTATATATTTATGCGTATTATGTGAGATATAAAATACTTTGGACACCATCTAAAATAAACCTATTAGAAATCAAAAATAAAAAGAAACGCAAGGGATGCATAAAGCAGAAGGGGGCGTATTAATACAAAATGGCGTTGCACGGGTATACATGTTCTTGTTATATGCGTAATTTTAAATTATTTTATCTTCGCAAGGAATTTTATTTATAAATAGTTTGGCGATTTATTACAAAATTTCTATAATGTTATGTAACAAATTTTTTTAATCAGAGAAAAAGTGTTTCTTTAATCTTGATATAAAAGTTACAATAAAGTAAATAGAAATCATATAATTTTAGAAATTAGATGAATTCGATTATAATATAGCAATAATTAGTAAATATTTGTGACTGTGATTTATAATAATAATAATAATAATAATAATAATAATAATAATAATAATTGCTATAAATTTATCTTTCAAAAGAAAAAATTGTTATAAAATTATCTTTTAAAAGTCATTGGAAATATTATCTTCCAAATTTATAAATACATATTTTTTACATCATATTTTTAATTCTTGTTTTACGGTAATAAATTCCACAACCCTTAGTGATTTTGTACAAATATTAAATAGGTGGTGTCCTTCTAATAAGCTGAAAAACAAAGGAAGAAATATCACAATTAATAAAGATTGGAATATTTGAAAGGGTTGTAAATATGAATCATGAAACTTAAACCTATAACATTACTTCAAATCTATAGTGCTCGATTGCATCATCACTTACCGAAGTACCCATTCCAATTAGCAGATAAAATACAAAAGATTAACCAATAAATGCTTTAGGATCTCACAATGATGCTATTAGTAGTAAATATTTGTTAATAAAATAATTATAAGGGCTTGCTACACCACTTGTCATCAATGAAAAGCACTAAGAAAGTGAAAATGCTAATGTTATTGACCATCATAAGAATAAAAATATACTCATGTAGACAAATTTAATTAGTCTGAACCTTACCCCGTGACCATTACTATCATGTTGTTTCTATCAGCATGTAATCACTCTTTTTCTCATTTGCCCATACTCTCCCTTATATGACAATAAACTCAATACCACACCTTCAACCACAATGGAAGTAACCAACATCAAAGCAAGAAATTTCACCTATATGATGTGAGATATATAATACGAATATGGATATATAAATTCTGGAATTTTAAGGAGCAAATGTCTTTTGCAACATTTAAAGGAACCAATCAATTACTTGAATTCACCAAAATAGATAGCTATGACTATTGAACAAATAACCGATCGATCATCTACAACTTGTAAGCAAGCTATTAAGGGAGAACTTTTTCATTATTGCAGTACTCTCTCTCATTAGTCATTTGCTTAACACTTCGTAAAAACAATCCTCCTTTGCCTTATGACAAATTGATTTCCCCTTATCAATTGCGTAAGTGTCCTAGAAAAAAATATTCAATTAGACTTCAGGACATGCATTAATTAGTTTCAGGTCGATGTACATGAAGCAACTTAAGGTTTAATCTTTTTAACACCAAATACCCATAATGAAATTGTTGTAAAATTATCAATATAAAGTATTGCTATCTATATTTGCATGGTGAAGAAATCATATCCAACATCCAAAGTATGAAACTGAGGTTAGAAAGACATTCAAAACATATAACTCGCATGATTAAGATCCAATGTACGCTGCGAGCAAGCCACATAAAATTCAATATTTGCAAGCAAGACAAATGAGATATGTTAGCAACTAAAAATCTGAAATAGAAATGCAATGAGTGATTGCAACAGAACGACATCATGGAAAATCTTGACGAAGGATAACTAAAAGGTGTATTTGGTTGTTAAGTTGCATTTATTAGGTGGATCTACATGTTTTTTGGCTCCCGAAAAGATAGACAATATTAACATGGATCATGGACTAACGTTGTATATGTCTCACATCAAAATGACAGTAAGTAGTTATGTAAAGTAAAGTCAAACTTATGAAGAAGAACATTATCTTGGATGCAAAACAGTAAAACAAAAATACTATAATCCGGACAAAACTTACTTGTCATTGAACTAAACCAAAATACACCTTGACTACTTCACATCATTAGGATATTTAAAAGAATACCCATATATGTCTATTACTACTTTCCTACACTAAAACTTGGCCTTTAAGAAACAATGGCATCTGCACCTGTTCGTTCACCAACGATCAACACATGGCACTTGCACAAACACTATTTCATTGACTGGGGAAATCAATTATGGAAATAGTTTTGGACATTGTTATTTGGTTCCCTGGTAAAATTGAAGAAGAAAGTAAGGGTTATTTATGTTGTAAGGAGTTTAAATACTGATATGTTCTCATAACTCTGGTACCATCTATTTTTGTTTTCAACTACTTATTGAGAAGGATCTCTACTATTTTCTCCAAATTGATATGAAAAATCTTAACTCAGACATCTGCATCCATTTCTAAAAAAGTTGAGATAAAGAAAGGCTTATAAATGTGTAATTCAAAATCTCAAGTGAAAAGTAAAATCAAAAGTTTCTATTTGAAAACATTAGTACACACTAAAGGTATCAGGGGCGTTTTTTTTTATCCATTGGGGGCGTTTTCGGGCGCCCCTAAATCTGGCGCTCCTGTTGCGAAACACTCTACAGGAGCGCGCAAGAAGCGCCCCTAAATGTTAGGCAACAGGAGCGCTTGTAGGAAGCGCCCCTGATGGTCTTAGCGCGCAACTAACAATCAGGGGCGCTTGCTGTTAGAAGCGCCCCTGTTGGTCTTGACCAACAAGAGCGCTTTTTGAAAGCGCCCCTGATTCTATGTTTTTTTTTCGTGTTTCTGGTATATCCAATATTTGCAGCACTTTCCTACTCTCATTTTCATTAACCAACAACAACCTATATTTACCAAATTTCAAATCAACTGACCAATTGCAAATCAAATTTCAAACTAGCCAATTGAAAATCAAATTCCAACTAACAAACCTATAAATCCATCTAATATATATATATATATATATATATATATATTAACAAAGTACCAACAAAAATTACATAAATCATTAATCAAATTCTGAATGTCAACATAGACAACAAAAATGATATGACATCCAATACAAGCTAACCAAAATTACTTGAATTTCGATTTTTATTAATCAAACAAGCGACACCACTCTCCTTTGATCTCAGTAAGTTGGTCATCAGAAAATGGAGCTCCAACCGTGTGTCCTGGAAAATACTGTAAAAATAAAATAAATAAAATAAAATAAACTTAGAACTAAGTGGTTAAATGCTAGATATGGAAATACTTATCAAAAAATAAACTATAAAAAATTAAAATTACATACATTTTGGGGAATTTCCATTTGATTGTAAGTGATTGTGCCCTTCATAAACTTCATAACATAATATCCGCAATCATCATTGTTTGGTTGTCTCGGACACTACAAATCAAAATAACAATTAATTATTAAAATGCGAGCAAAATTTACATGGATAAGAATATTGATTATAAACTTACCTTTATTACTATCCATTTTGTTTTATTGTTCCCACCTCTAGTCCTGACCTCATTCGATGCCCAATAAGTTGCCACACAACTGAAACATCATACATATAACTATATTAATTAATCGATATATATATATATATATATATATATATATATATATATATAATATAATATTTATATGATGAAATATGCGATGTATCTAAATACACACCTTTTAAACATTCCTCTCATCATGGTGTGGTTGCTATAATGACCGTGACACGAATCCAAATAGAAAATTCTATTTCTCCTAGGATCAACTACCAACAATATCCAATGCATCCTACAAAAAAATTGGATAACCAAATAAATAACACATGTTTCAAAAACACGTTTTATATATATATATATATATATATATATATATATATATATATATATATATAGATTAAATTTCTTACCCTTAGTTGATGGGTGCCAAAAACAAGCAATCACAGATGTCCTTCACATGCCAAAGCCAAGCGACTATTGATATATGTCAAAACCAATACAAAAAATGTTGAGCAATATTCTCAATATTCTACCTATTGAGTAATAGTGGTCTAATAGTTGCAGAGAGTCATTACACTATTTTTAATACTAATAGCCACCAATTTAATTTCAATTTCGGTTAACTATGCCATTTTAGTATCAGTTTTGAAGCAGAAATTGAAAAATAATGAATTCAAAAACCCCGTATAAGCATAAATGAGCATGTGCATTGGTCTGACTATGTTTGCACCTCTAACTGTACTCAAAACAATGGAAAGGGGAAACGGAAAATGAATATGACATTTAAAGTTTAATAATAAGGCATCTGAAACTGATATAACCCCCATTGGCAATCTACGAAAAAGACCTATATTGGGGTTAACATAGTAACCGTTTTTTTTTTATGGAATAGCATAGTAACAGTTCAACAAACAACATTGCAAATTCATAACCAAATAATAAAAACATGAAAGAACAAAGCTAGTGACAAAATCACAAGTCCCAACTATGAACTAACACCACTGAAAAGGGGGAAGAAAAAAGAAATTTTCCACGAACCTGAAAGTGAGGACTGTTGAGGCAACGAGAAATCTGTTTGAAAAGTTGAACCATACAGCGTTGGAATTCTGCAGCTTGTGTGGCCTCAAGAGAATACCTAAAGATTTTCTGGAACAAGGGAGAGTATGAGAGAACGTGGGGGATAATGAGGGAAATTGAAAAAAAAGAGATTTGGAGGTTTAGGGTTTTTTGTACGTTGAGAGTGTGAGAACGTTGAGAGAGCTTGAGAAAGGGAAAGAGGGAAAGAGGCCCGTGTGAAGCAACGGTAAAAAAATTAAAAAAAAAACTAGACGAGTACCGAGAAGAGGGAGAGTGTGAGAGAAGAGGGAAAGAGACGAGTACTGAGAGTGAGAGGGGGTATGAAACGGTAATATTAGAATATTAGGCATCAGGGGTGCTTTCTGAAAAGCGCCCCTAAAGGCCCTCCGTATTTTGGCATCAGGGGCGCTTTATGCTTTTATAAAGCGCCCCTGATGCCCAAAATAATAAAAGCGCCCCTGATGCCCAAAATACCTACATGCCTAATATACGGAGGGCCTTATTTTGGGCATCAGGGGCACTTTTTAGAAAGCGCCCCTAAAGGACCTCCGTATTTTGGGCTTCAGGGGCGGTTTCTAAAAAGCGCCCCTAATGGGTGCGCCCTTTTTTAACAATTCTGTTGTAGTGACAATTTACAAAACTAATACTATGAAGAACAATTCCCCCAAATGAAGAAACTGGTTCTTGTCTGGATTTCCTATCAATATGTTACTCAAAATCTCAATTAAAAAAATGAAAACAAATGCCTAGAATAGACGAAATTGAAATCATAGATTGAAGTCGGTAAGAGTACCCTTCTAGAGATGTTGAAGACCATCCAACTCTGAATACAGTTAAAAAGTGAAACAGCTGTATAAGAGGTCCTTCAATTTGCAAGATACAATTATATGATTAACAAAGGAAATTTCAGAAAGGTATGGCATCCCATGATTTCTTAACATGCTTTGTGTCCATGTAGAGAATGCTTCATCACCACATTCATTGTTGTAACCATCTCCAGTTTTGCCACTCTAAGGCAAGGAATGAACTTAACTGATGAGGACCCATAGAAAAATTAACCTCAGCAAAAAGAACAATTCTAAAATAGGTAAAATAAAACACTGTCAAAAGCCTATCTGTGTCAAAAGCCTCATCATTTTAATATGCAGATTGGAGCTGGGACATTTTGGAATTGATGTTGTGAATGTTGTACCTGGAGCTGTGAAGTCAAACATTGGAAATTCCGCGATAGCTAATTACAACCGTATGCCTGAGTGGAAACTATTCAGGCCTTTTGAAGCAGCAATAAGAGATAGAGCTAATCTATCTCAGAGGTCAAGGACCACCCCTACGGATGAGTGTATGTAATTTGGTGGACAATCTATAAGGCATTCCACTTAGGCAAGGGATATCATTGGAGAATGTCTTGTTAGGACTGCAATTTACATATTCTAGCCAATAAAAAAAGGTTGAATTGGTTCTTAAACTATTTGAGAAATACATATCTCTCATGCTGACAGGATTTATTATAGGAATGAATAACATCTTAAGTTGAGTATTACTCTTGGAACGTGGCAAACTCCAAACAGTATAAAAAAATGAATTTATTCCCATTAGTATTCAAAGAGTAACACGGTCAAGAAACCACAAAAAGTGTCCACATTTATAAGCAAAAGTATGAGCCCATTTATGTAGTAGTATAAGGACTCTTTGTCCTCACTTGAATTTACTAACACAATCCAAGTCCTTTGTGTGAATAAAATAATTTCATATATTTCGAGATGATGCTAGAGAAACCAACTTCAGAAATAGTGTAATGATAAAAGTGATCATGCCAAGTTGCAGGATAAGAGATGAAGAGATGTAAATGTCTTAAAATTGACATGCAAAAATTTCCCCATGGGGGAATCCCTTTAAAGTTCTGCATAAGTAAAGTGTAAAATTATACCATAGCAAGGTTGTCTCCTGGAGCTTGAAATTCCTTGGCTAATTGGTCGGAATTAGGGGCACGAACTCGTCCATCACTATACTCTACCGACTTATAAATCCTACTCACTGATTTATCTTTCTCCTCTTGAATTAGTTTCTCTTGCATAGAAGTGCAACTCCTTCTCAATTCCACAATAATTGAATTTTATTCTTCTTTCTTGATTTTTAGCAACAACTCTGCAATTACATGAATCCAACATCATTAGTACACAAACATAGTGAGAAATTGAGGATTTTCCAAAAGGAAAAAAGACAATACATGTAAGATTAACAATGCATGGTAATAGTAAAGGTAATCAAGAAGTAATTTGTACATACAACTTGATATATATCATAGCCAAAAAAAGCCACAGCATCCTCTCTTTGATCTCAATGACAATAAAGCCACAAACTTTAACTAACCTTACAATAATCTGTCACATTCAACAAAGCCTCAACATCTCTCTTGTTAATTCAATAATGCTACCACCATAATCAAACCCAACATTGCTATGATGAGAATCTCATAACCCACAACCTAAGGAATCCACAACATAAAAAATCACTCTTTTGATCTTGATGTTTCATTTATAAACAACCGATGATCGAAAATAAGGTGAAAATGGAAAATTAATCATGAGAAATGTGAAAAGATAGTACCTTTGGCCAAACACAGTGGGATGGTGAGAAATGGACATTGTGTCATTGTCTCGTCTTCCTGTCGCCATCCAGTTGTCATCGTCCCGTTGCCTTGTTGACTCGTTCTTGTCGCCTCTCAAAGATGCGGAAGAAGAAGGAAGAAAATGGAAGAAGGAAGAAAGAAGAAAGTAAAGAAGGAAGAAAGTGGAAGAGAGAGAGATCAGATTTTGAATTTTGAATCGTGGGTTGGAGGCTGGATAGCATATGGTTCAATTTTCATCATGATTTGTGTTGTTACTATTTTTATGGAGAGAAGCCATAGCTTTACAGCCACAAATTTACTGGCTGCATCGATCCACAATTTTAGGAAGCAGTTTGTTATTGTTTTTGCACGCAATAATGATTTAGAGAGTCATTATTACATAATATTGAATTCAGTTTGTTATTGTGTGAATCTGTAACATTTGATACCAGCCGTCCAGATTGAAAATATTTCTGTTGACTTGCGTTTTTTCCCACAAAAAAGAGAGCCGCAATTTGGTGGTTTTATAGCCGTCCAGATCGCCACTGTTACATAATTTTGATCCAGAGCCGTCGAGATTAGACAGTTGGATGACTTGGCTGCCACCTAATTTTCCAAAGTACTGCGTGGCTTTTTTGATTAGTGACTTGGAATGATGACGTGGACGATTCCTGATTGTATATGATAATGATAATGATAATGATTTATCATTAATGTCAAAAAAATGACTTAATTTATCATTGACATCGTTACTAGTGTCAACGTCGTCCTCCGATTCTACATCGGCATTATTCTCTTTTGTTGATTTGCTCTAATCCTCAGCTGCTTCTTGTTCGACCGTATTCTCGTCCATCGTCTCCATGTCATCTCGTTGATATGCATTTGCTTGGTGCTCCTTGGAAGCTTTTGTAGCTCGTCGGCAGAAGGCATTCGGTATGTTGTCTTTGTCCTCGCCATTGGGGACCTACAGAGGGGAGCTCATTGTCAGGAAACCTATTCTTGACTTCACACCTCCAATAGTGCACTTCGGTCGGAGGTACAAACGCGCTTAAAAAGATCCTCAAGGATTAGCTTAAAGGCACCGAGCCGAGACTAGGGAACCAGGACGCTACCTAGGGCAGTCAAAGCCTCAATCTCAGTTTGATAACCCTTCCCAATGGAAGCTGACCTTGAACCTGACAAGCCCCCTCCCTCCGTGAGGTCTTCACGAAGTGGCGTAGAATACCTCGTCGTTTGGGGATAATTGAAGGTCTCAATGGAAGAAATTTCGAAAGTGAATGGCTTGTGGTCCACGATGGAGAAGAAGAAATTAGCGATAAAAGAAAATAAAGGGGCTTAGAAATACCTAAGTAGCTGATTTTTTCTGGAAGAGAAAGTCGGGGTAAGACCTTGGAACAGGAAAACGTTTGAAAATCTGCTGGAAAACTTGAATATTCGCTGAAAGCTTCACGTCGACTAAGAGGAAATCCTATATGAATCTCTAAGAAAAGATGAAGAAAATGCATTACAAAACACAAGAAAATGACACAAACCTACAGGAAAAATAGAAGAACAAATATGGATGAGACTAGAGATGGATGTGGAAATGAGTGATCGCCACACCTTCTTGGAAAGTGATAAGATTAAACATGCCTAGATCTCTCCTATCTTCAAGGATGAAAGAGAAGGTCCTTTTCTTTAAGAACCATCGGAGAAACTTCGTGATGAATCTCACCTCTCATATGCATTTACTCGCCACTCTCACCTCTCACTAGGTATCTCTATAGGCTTTAACTTTGCAAAATTGAGGAAATGATTTCATTCACTACAATTACACTAGGAGAAAGGGAATCCAAGAAGTACCAAAGAAATTACTATGGTTTTTTTTGTTTGTTCACATGACACCAACTAGAAAGAGTTTGAAAAATATTTAATATGAAAGCTTGCCATCATCGCTTGAATAAGAGATTCGGGACGTACCTTTGTTGGGCATAGGTCCTTCTAGATAGGAGAGCACGTATGGGCCAGCTTCAAACACGTTGGAGTATTGGGAAATTTCTGAAGCTTTCCGCCCAAGTAAAGAAGAATTGATCATCAAAGAAAGGTGGGCCTGACACAGTTCTCCTCGTAACCTTCATTCAAGTGGTGGGATGATATGTCATGAAAGTGCTATAGAATTCATGCTTATAGCACAAAATCAAATTTGCAATAAGTACTAATAACAATATGAAGTCCACAACTAAGAAATTAACCATTTTTAAAGGTTGCTTGTAGGATGGTCATGTAACATACCATCTACTTCCCTTATGCAAAACTCGTATCAACTAGCAGATCATGCGAGTAATCAGGGGCGGCAATAATACCCATGCATACTCTCTGATAGCCTTGAGATTGCAAAAGTAATACATGTACACGACGTAGTTTACACTCTTGTTGGTAAAATACGTGGTTCCCACCACTAATAAGAGGTATATCATAATAGTGTGTGCATGATTGTCCTTCTTCCGTGGATCTCCAACGTTAGAGATGCTACATTTGGATGCTTGGATGAGGTCAGTTGGAGGAAAGTAAAAGGGACGCCTCTATGATGCAATGCCCTTTTCCCCATATGTACGCAAAGCGGTCGATACTAGTGGAGCATCTAGTATTCGTCCTCACCTGGGGAACTTAGCTGAGGTAGTAGAGCAAAAGGATTAGGTGGTTGTTGTGCAAAACGTAGTTGTGCAAGTATACACAATCACAACAAGTCATCATCCTCCATTCGCAAGTGGACAAGTGTCCCTATTCTTAACTATTTCTTGGGGAGGGATCTAGCTAGAGCATGATAATCAGATAATCACAAGATAATAGCGAGAGCTAGTATAGAGAATTAGAGTAAAGTATCTCAAACAAGAATGCCTGATCCTTCATTAGCCTCTAAGGGCGCAATATATAGTAAATTTTGTGTTTAATGGCAATAAATAAAAATATAGTCGTCGCGAGATACATGGAGGGATTAGAAGGATCCTATGAATGCTTCACTACAAAAAAATCAGGGATTAGCGAGGGAAATTTCCCTCGCAAACTGACCAAAATCCCTCGCTAATGGTCATTTGCGAGGGAATTAGCGAGGGACCGGTTCCCTCGCTAATACCTTCCTCGCTAATGAAATTAGCGAGGGAATTTGAATCCCTCGCTAATTAGCGAGGGACATTTCCCTCGCTAATTCCCTCGCTAATGTTGCCTCAAAATTTGTGCAAATTTTCAAATTCTGACTGACACGTGTCTTAATTTAAATGGTTTGTTTTTTATATTTATTATTATATTATTTTTAAAATCAGTTTTTTATTATATTATATTATTAATTTTGTGGTTGTTGTTGTGGTGGTGGTGGTGGTGGTGGTGAAAGGTGGAGAGAAAGAGGAAAGAAATTCGTAGGTGGTGGTGGTGGTGGTGGTCTCGTGGGTGGTGGTGGTGTGGTGGTGGTCTCGTGGGTGGTGGTGGTGTGGTGGTGGTGGAAGAAGGTGGAGAGAAGAAGAGTGAAAGTGGAAATTGTGTGTGAGAGAGAGAGAGAGAGAGAAGAGAGGAAGAGGAAAGAAGGTGGTGGTGGTGGTGGTGGTGGTGGTGGTGGTGTCGCGAGTGGTGGTTGTTGTGTCGTGGTGGTTGTTGTGTGGTGGTTGTGTGGTGGTGGTTGTTGTTGTGTGGTGGTGGGTTAGGGTTTATAGGTGAGAGAGATAGAGTAGAGGAAGAGGAAAGGAAGGGTGAAGAGGAGAGAAGAAGAGTGAGGGTGGTTTGTTGGTTGTGTGGTGGTGATGGTGGTGGTGGTGGAGAGTAGAGGAAGGGAAGAGGAAGGGTGAAGAGGAGAGAAGAAGAGTGAGAAAGAAGAGTGAGTGAGTGAGTGAGTGAGTGGCAGATTTAAGTAAAAAAAATTAAAAAAATTAGCGAGGGAACTCAAATTTCGTCGCTAAAACCACTTTAATTAGCGAGGGAATTAAAATCCCTCGCTAATTAAAGTGGTTTTAGCGACGGAATTTGAGTTCCCTCGCTAATTAAAGTGGTTTTAGCGAGGGAACTCAAATTCCGTCGCTAAAACCACTTTAATTAGCGAGGGATTTTAATTCCCTCGCTAATTCCGTCGCCAATTTCCTTGATTCGCGTGAATTTGACTGAATTTTCCCTCCAAACAATTAGCGACGGAAATTTTTCAAATTCCCTCGCTAAATCCCTCGCTAACGGTCAAATTTTCAAATTCCCTCGCTAATTCCCTCGCTAATGTCAGTTTTAGCGAGGGAATCACATTCCCTCGCTAATTCCCTCGCTAAAGTCAGTTTTAGCGAGGGAATGTTATTCCCTCGCTAATGTCCCTCGCAAATAAGCGTTTTTTTTGTAGTGCTTGTCTCTCGCCTTGATCAGCCGAATCGTGAAGCGGGCCGAGCTCTAGGGTGGAGGGCGGCTGATCATGGCGGAGTCCCTCGGTTCTCATGTCTAGTGGAGTCCCTCGGTCATCATATCATCATACTCATTGGTAGCAGTCGGTTCGGCTGTGAGCACAGCCTCCCGAGTATATGGGTAATAGTCGATCTGGCTATGAACACAGTCCCTCGAGCGGCGAACACAGGGAGCGAAGGGGCTCATTTATGAGGTAGAATCATTTTTTAGTTATTGCTCCTTGAGTCCATCTAGTGCAAAGCTGCGAATGATTGGAGTTGCGTCTGGGGACGTCCCCTGTATCTTGACAAGTCGTGTTTGATTTGATTGTTTGACTCTTCACCTTATCTTCTTGGAAGTTTAGCTTTGACTGACATTTATTTCCGTGTTGTCGTAAAACTTTACCATTGTAGTTTTGTTTTTCCCTTGCTATATAAAGAGGGGTTTCGCTTTCTTTGGTTTTCATCTTTGCCTGTCGTGGTAAATTTTTCCTATGATGCTGCTCTTCTCCTTCGTAGGATTACTTTCTACCTTCTTGAGTCTACTGCGTAATCCCAACTCTAACATCCTGAATTTTAGTCGACAATAAAATCCCAATTATTACTTTTCAAACATCTCAGGTATACACTTTTTTACTTTGGATTAAACTAAGGAACAACATCTGTCCTTAAATGACTCACATACATTGATTGGATTTTTATAAAACTTTAATTGAAGATCCTGTACATAAACCAATTTTCCATGCACCTATCGGAGTCGACACGACCAACTTAATCCAAATTACACGGTATATGAGTCCTACTACATATTAGGATGAGCCTAATTTATAATCTATAAATAATACAATTAGGAAATTAGCTCCATAAATTATCATCCACATGTCATCACCTAAGCCTCCCTCCAAGCCAAACAATGCTGACGTGTACCTGCCATTAATTATTCCAATTCCTGAAAAAAGTATTACATAATCCTAGAATTATATTATAGAATATGAACAAATAACAATAAATGAAAATAAACATGTATATGTATAACGTACAACGTATACTAACAGACATTAACATGTTTTTGATCATTAAAAGTCAAACAATAAATGGCAATTCAAATTGGTTTAATAATAGGAATTTCAAACATTAACGATTTAAAATTTTGAAACCAATTAGACAATACTCAATTTTATGACAGCACATACAACATGTTCTTCTTCCATAATTAGGTTCAAATTAAAGACAAATAAATCCAAATAATTACTACTAAAAAAAATTGGAATAATTTGTAACTCTCATTTCTAATTTGAATCTTGCAATAACAAATTATGCCACCTTTACTCCTTTATGTTTAAGTTATTGTTGATTTTTAGATTTAAATTCAAATAAATAATCAATAACAAAGAAAAGGTGACAGCTAATATTCCTGCACAACAATATCACGTCTCAAAAAACAAAAAGTTACTTCTAAAAAAAATTGATATAATTTGTAACTGCTGTTTATAATTTATATCTTGCAATATCAAATTTCCCACCCTTTCTCCTTAATGTTTAATGTTTATGCTTTCAAATTCAAATCAATAATCAATAGTAAAGAATATACTGACAGCTAATATTCCATATTACATAACCAGTCACTAGATTTTCAGCATTCCAATTTCAAATATTCATTGAAATTAAAAACAAGATTACTGATGTACTGATTTTATATCAGAAATTTCCATATTTGGTATTTTCAAGTCAACCCATTATTTCCTATATAATGCACACTTCATACCTCTAATGTAGCATCCACATACTTGCATCAGTATCACTTCATTATCTGTGCACCTTCACTCCTCATGGCAGCCAGCAATTCCAACGCAATTGATCTCCTTTCTGCTGTTGACAAGAGCAGACAAAACTGGAACTTGTGAGATTGGTGAGGTTCTGGAAAGTACCTCACCAATACAACAAACAACTGCCATTCGTCATCGAGTTGGTTCTGATTGACACACAGGTATTGTTCATTAAATATTTATGTTTTGTGCTCTTAGTATAACATACATATATAGTTGTGCAGGCTTCCTGTTTAAATAGTTGTGTTTATTCATCATTTAGCATCACCCAAACGTAAACGAAAATGCTAACATCAGTCTTGCATAGGGTACCAAAATTACTGCCACAGTCAAAAAATCACTGATTTACAAGTTTGAAAAAGAACTATGTGAAGGTGTCGTGTATTACATGAGAAACTTTGAAGTTGTTAAAAATCTCGGCGAGTTCCGCTCAACTAATCATCAATGGAAATTGAGTTTTTAAAATCGGAACTTTGCTCAAGAGGGCTGACATGGAATTGGTGCCACCTTATGTGCACACCTTATGTTCAAAATATTTTCTTTTAAATGTTTAAATCCAGGCCAACATTTCTTTTATTTTTTGTTTTGGGTTAAGATGTCATCGATGTCATCACTGGAGTCGGATCACAATTTCCGTATGTTTTCAATGGTGAGATGTCCAAGTTGGTTGTGATAGAGTTGGACAACCGTGGGTACGTCTGTTAGTTATAAGTTCCATAACTTATGTAAACTGATTCTAACTGTTGTGTAATTAAACCTGATATTGTTTTAACGTTTTAACAGCTATCGATTCAAGTTTACTTTGTTTGGTGCTTTGGTTTACGAACTCACCGCTTTCCTAATTGCTGGTGAGGCCAGTCATCCAATTGTTGCAATCACTTTTGCTAGGGTGAAACTCTTTCAAGGTAATATAAGATGAACTGTATAGTACACTAATATAATGTGAATACCTTATTGTCACAAACATTATTGAATCATAACTGATGTGTGTACTGGTAACGCTATTTGATATTGAGGCCTTAAAGTCATTATTAACGCTATTTGATATGTGTTTCTGTCTTCCCTATAATCTCCAATATACACATATCAATATGTATGTACCGGTAATTTCAGTTTTTTTAGAGTCCTTTTGTCTACTCACAAAACATGTTTAATCATATCATTTCAATATCAACCACTATTCTATATGCAGTAATAATTAGTACAAGTGACTGACCTTTGATTGCAGAACCAAAATCCAAACTCCTGCAAAATGGTTTGCTTGAGATTTGTCTGAAATCTTACAATAACAATTAACGCACTCCGTTCTGCAAATCCCCGCGTCCTCCATCTCCAACATGATAGAAAAATTCATTACATACTTAGATCTCAAATCTGCAATTGTTGTTCGTGAGTTAGAACTATCAAAACTTTGAAGCTATAGTCAATCATTATAATATTATTATTTAAATTGAATTATCATCTAGGTTATAAACATATAGTAAGCAATTTGGTACAGAAAATGAAAAGTAAATTGAATCACCTCGTGTGAAACAACATACGAACGAACTCCGAGACCGGCGTATGAATTGGCGTCGTAGCAGCATAGTTCTGACACAAGGAGCTTTTTGATCATCATCACACACGCAGCAGATTGATACCAACCATTGAGATTGGCAGTGTGAAAATCAAAATCAAACGATTCCCCATTTTTGACGGTATGAACGAGAATATGTAAAGGTTTACTTTCCCTTTTCATGTTCACCGGTTGGTTTCAATTCAACTCATTGGTTTTGTGAAACAAAAACAAAAATTAGGGGTTTGTGTCGAAAAGAAGATATTGGGGTAAACGAAAACAACTGATAGTGAGTTGCAAATAGGTAGACATATTATATTATATTATTATAATTATATTTATACATTTAAATGATAGTGCTGTTTGATCTTTACCCAAAAAATAATGATTGTTTTCATCCTCTTTTTTATATTTAACTAGGATACACGTATATATCAAAATGAAAATTACAAGGAAGATAATAATAGCTAATTTGAAACAATTAATTTTTGCATTTTATTTTTTATATATTTTCTTTACCTTTTAAATATGGAAAATATTTTGTGGAATTATAAATTGAAAATAACTTAAGAATTTATAATCACTTTGATGCTAAAAACATAAAATTATGAAAATATAACATAACCGTTAGTAGTATTATTTGTGTATAGGATATTTATTTATACATTATATTAAATAATTTGAAAGTTGGTAAAAAAATTATATTTCAAAATTAAATGATATCGACACAATAGTAATAATATTAATAGAAAATTAACAAATTACTAATTAATTTTTACGGTGTTTCATCAAAAAAATTTACTAATTAAATTTTACGTCATCCGTGTATTCCATTTTCTTTTTCCATTTTTTAAAATGTCACAAATTTTTTTCCCTAACCTTAAGTGATAATTTTTAACATAAATTGTTTACCCGTGCATGGCACGGGTTACTCACACTAGTACTTCAACATAATACAAAGATCCTCATCTTGAAATTTGCATCAATACAATGAGCTTAACTTATATGTAACATCACTATCCTTCAAGGGTGAAATCCTTTCCGATTGCTATACACCTTCCTTAATTTTCACCTGCTTGTCTGAAAAACAACAACAATGACGGGAGATTACATAATCTCAGTGAGTTCTTCAAGACTCCTTACTAATACTCTCCACATATCTTTTATTATTTTACCTATGATGCATCTATCTGCTTAGACTTACATAGTATAAATGCTACGACATACAAAGGTGGGGAACCCGTATTCTATAAATAAATAGAACACACTAACCTAACCTCCCGGGCCTTCAGACAGCTCATGACACTGCCCCAAGTATGTCATCCATTCTTTAATTCATTTAGGGTGTACTTATACATGTACTAGATAGTTTTCCCACACCCATTTTCGAAAAGAATTTTGATACAACAGAAAACTGCTTAGCTGTGACCTCCAACATATCACAATCAATGAAAATAAATTCAAACATATCAATCAAATAAATCCTCTTTCAAACCTCAATGTATCAAGTGGCTTAGAAACTTGACTATCACCTCTTGGAAACAACATCCAGCAACCAAGCAACAACAAACACATGCATTTATCAGCCAGAATTTTCATCTAGCATACCTCTACTTCAGTGAATTAATTAACCTATCAAACAGTATCAAAACTTAGCAAAGGACTACTCTCTGGAAAGCTTAGAGTGTCTAGTTTATGAACATAATTTTTGTTTCGACAGAAAATGAGCCAAAAAGTAAGATTTTACAAAAACATACGGACCTGTTCTAAAAAAGGACAAATTTTGTGTTCCAACTTGAGACAAAATTTTAAATACTAAGACTCAATCAAATGACACAAAATTTAAGCTCAAACTGAAGAAAATTGAATCTAGTTTTCAATGAAACAAGAATCATTCAAAAAGTAGTTCAAATGAAAACGTTATACATGAAATACTGAACCTATACACAGAATCGTCCCAGAGTTTTGACCTAACTTGTAACATCCATTTCTCCAACTATACTCACCCAAATTCAATCAAACCAGTGCCAAAGCAAAGGAAATTAAGTCTAGTTTCTAACAAGATTGACCCCACGAATTTTAGATAACCAGGGGGGTTTTCAGTTACAGAGACACAGAACCTATACCCAGAACAATCCTAGATTTTTGACCTGACTTGTGACTACGATTTCTACAGCTATTACACCCCCAAATACATTCAAACCAGTGCCAAAAATGAAGAGCATCAAGTCTTTTTTCTAACCAAATAAACCCCACAGAGATTGGACAACCATAGAGTTCTCAATCACAGAAAAACCGTCACTATACCAAAACGGGTTCAAACAGAATTTTCAATATCTCAAATTGCACATTCAGCACGCACAGCAACTCAAGCTCCAAATTAGCCACATGCAGGTTATCAATTTGACAATAAAACACAAAATAGGTAAGAACTCACCTTATTGTGATGAAAATCACAAAACCACAACAAGCAAGCAAAATATAAACTTCAATCAACCAAGAGCTACCCCAAACCTGGAATTTGAATTACAGCACTTTACAATGTAGGTGCTGAAATGTTCCAATCCAGCCTCCAAAACAACATGCAATTCAAAATCTTACTCAATCTTGCTCCTAGGACCCCCTTTTGACAACATGCAACTATGAATGAACTCCACTTGAATCTACTCTATAGTTGATGAATTCGAAAATGGTGGAGAAGAGGAAACACCAAGTCAATCTAGTCTCTTCTAAGGTTCAGGAATTGAAAATGAAATGGAGAAAAAGGATGAACATTTCTGGTTTTTGAGTTATTAACTTTTTCTCTTCTTCTTCTCTTCTCACTCGTTGCTCTCTCTTTCTCTCCCTTCTCTCAATTTCAGTTTTTCTTTTCTCTCTCTCTCTCTCTCTCTCAAGTGTGTGTATTAATATATGCCTTGTGGGTTTTTGTGTGTGTAAGTGAGCTGAAGGAAAAAAATAACCAAAGAAAGACTATTTTGCCCCTAAGTTATAAACACCCCTCTAATTGCTTATACACTATCCCATGATAATCAATTTAAACTAGTAATCAAGCAAATTCAATCACTTAATCATTCAAAAATAACTTGATGCAACAACCGTGAATTCACTTGTAAAGACAATTAAATAACTTAACCTGCTAATCTTAATTATTAAGATTAGCCACTTTGGGGATGTTACAATACACCCCAACTTGAAAAAATTTTGTCCTCAAAATTGTTCAAGTCTCGTCTATGCACTAAGCTCGAAATTAAAGTACGTTGATCGCTCGACTATACATGGGTTTCTCACACCCACAACTAATCATGAATTTATTCTATTCAAGAAATTCAAATCATTATGTATCATTTATCTACTCAGTCTCATTCCAACATGTCGACTATTAGATTGAATTAGGTTAGGGTTAAACTTTCAGGGCGAGTAAGAGTCACAAACGATATTTAGTTAAATCTGTTTGCAGAAATCTTTAGGCTATGGAGGGAAATTTATAAAACGTCAAAATTTGATAGTGGTTTTGCGCTTCTTACTCGGTCCAGACTTTCTACTCACCCCAACTTAATTCATTCGCCATAGGATACAACTTGTAAAACCTCATGCATGTCGAAAACAATATCATAGAATTAGACAGTCCAAACTTAAAAGTTTAAGTTATGCACCTAAAACACCAATGCGATCTAACTCGATGAGGCTTCAAAACGACCTAAAACTCACATGTGAAGTTACTAGAAAGTCATGTATGCAATAACTCTGTTAGAAAACAACAGAATAGTAAAAATCTAGTTCTGCTGAGAAGAATAATGTGATAGGACTCAAAGAATTATCAACAAACTGAAGTCATCACAACGTAACAATTTAGAGGAGTAAAACTTTGGTTAAATTGGAAGTAAGTTCGGGTGTGTCAAGGTTAGCTTTTCAAATTAAAGCTGTAGGGTTGGATCGAGCAACACCCATTCATGTGTCATGTAAAAATTTTGAGACAAGATTTTGGTTCAAAAAGAAAGAAAGGAGTATTTGGTTTTAAAGAATTTTGCGATACCCCACAGTTGAAAATAAACCATTTGCGAAATCAAAATGTTGACTGTCCTTTGAATAAATTCATCGGGTCAAGAATGGGGCTTTCAACTAAATGCAACGCTCAGGAAGTCTAGTTTTTTTTACTCTATTTTTAGAATTGCAAATGATGGGTCAATAAATATGGTTTTAGAAAACAAGTCAGTATGTCCAGAAAACGGGACTACAACTTACTCAAATAACCTGGAACTTGAACCTAAACAATAGCAAATTAATTCTAGTTTTCAAAGAAATAAAAATAATTCGAAAAGATCAATTCAAAAAAAAAATCGAAAAGGAGCTCAATTGAAACAACCATTCCCAAAACATTGACCCTATGTCCAGATTGTCCCCAGAATTTTACCCTAACTTGTGGAACCTATAACTTGAGCTACACAACTCAAAATGCAACCAAACCAGAGCCAAAATAACAAGAATTCAATCTAGTTTCTAAAATGGCAAGCCACATAATTGTTCAACCAGTAAAACAGTCCCAGTCACCGAAAAACCAAACCTACCCCAGAATGTCTTTAAACAGTGAACTTGACAACACAATAAGCATCAAACAAGCACCAAATTCAACAATTAAGACATATTATTATCAAGGAACAGCAACACACACATTTTGACAGAATCAAAACACAATAAAATGTAGAACTCACCTTGAGTGTAAAGACAAATGCACAACACAAACAAACTTCACAAAAATCGGTTTTTATGGCTTCCAAATCACCAAACTCGACCCCAACCCTCTAGGACCAGTTTCTTTACTCTGAGTTTCTTCTCCTAGCACCTTATTTGACCCCAAAACAGTAGCAACCAAGTTCCAAACACTCTTTCAACTCCAAGACAAAGTTGCCATGGATGGATTCAAGCTTTCTCTTCTCTCTCTAAGGCTCGATTTGGGTGTGGAGAAAGGGGGAGTTTATGCTGCTGAAATTGGTATGGTTTTGTTGAGACTCACACAAGGAATGCAATGGAACAAGAATGGAGAACATGCATTGAAATGATCAAGAGTTCTCTCCAAGCTCTCATATCTCTTTTTTTTCTTTCTGTTTTGGTCGAATAATGGAAGGGAAGTGAATGGGTGTTGCTGATTGTGTTTTGTAGAGATAAGGTGTAATGTTTAATGAAGGGTATATGGGTCTTTTCCCCACCTATTTTGCTTAAAAACCCCTTAACTCTCATTCTAAATCTTAATAACCCCCAATCAACCCAAATTAATCTTATACAATCACATATTTTCAAAATAGAATTTAGCAAACAATTATTTTAAAATAACTAATATCTAAATAACACAATTAAATTAAAGAATAATTAGTAAATCATGAAATGGACTATGGCTGTTACATTACACCCCAACTTAAAAAATTTCGTCCTCAAAATTGCTTAACTCTTACCTCATGAAAACAAATATGAATAGCGCAAGCGCAAAAATGTCAATTATAGAAATAAGTAGAGAGAGGGAGGAAGAAGTTACCTCTGTGTTTAGGTGTTCTAGACCTTCTTGCATTTCTGAGCGTTGTGTTTACTGTTTGTTGCAAAAAAGCAGACAAGTTATAAATTCATTAAAAGAACTTGATAGTGAGTTGTCTTCTCCTTCAGCAGGATCAGAACAGTCTACGAAAATGGCCGAAGATAGTCACTCGGAACATGAGGAGAGTTACACTGATGTAGAGGGTTCATGGGTAGAAAATGAGGAGAGTTACTCCGATGTGAACCTTGATATCGGCCTGCCGGGGGACGGCTTCCTGCTGATGCTTCTTGATGTAACCATTTGAAATGCCACAAGAGGAGTGATGGAAAGGCCGAAGTACCTATCCGAACTACCTGGGACTCTCAGTATCCAGTTAACAGGTTCTCAACTCGGCTATTGGTTCGGTCAATCTTGAGAAGGTTGTCACCATGGGTTTTGGTCAAACCATGGTTGGTAATAAGACTTACAGTCTTTGGGCTTCCTGCTTGCTCACATGGTCGAAGATGCTTTCAGCAAAGTCGTCGGAGAACACAATCAGTTAGAGAGTCATTTGGAAGAAGTTGAGGAAGCTTTGAAAGTATGTTAGGGGGAGCGAGACTTGTTAAGGCAATATTTGCAGAAGTGGGATTCGGAGAAGATACAATTGGAGAGTAAAATGTCTCGTTTGACTGATGACAAGAAGAACCTTTCGGCTAGCTTGGAGGTTGCTGAGAATGACTTGAAGCTAGCTCGGGAGGAGCTTGAAGAAGCACGGGAAGACTTGAAGAAAGCTTCGGCTACGATCTCAGAGTCAGCCGAGGTTAAAGGTTTGGCCAAGAAAATTAAGGAGCTGACTGTTGAAGTGGTGACCGAATTTGACAGAGGCTTCAATACTGCTTTGGCTCAACTACAAGTTCTTTATCCGGAGGTGGATATTTCAAATTTTGATCCAGATAAGGTAGTTGTTGATGGCCGAATTGTGGATCAAGTGGAGACAAGAAACCATGAATCGTCGACCATCCCTACGTCCGGCGCCCAAGATGAAGCTTTGGACTTAATTGCGTTGCACTGCCTTTTGATAGATGATGGCGAGCCGGAGCCACAACCACATGAGATTGCTGATTTTGAAGCGACGTTTTAACTTCCCTGTAGTTTTGGTTATTTTTGGAAAAAATGTGTAACGTTACCTGGTATTGCCTTTGTTGGCTTTTACTGCTCGACTTGCATTTTCTTTGAGTGGTTGTTTTGTTTCCTCAAGGGTTGTATATAGGCTAATTCTCAATTTATACATGTCTGGTCTTGTTTTAAATCGACTTACATTGTGCTGCGCTCATTAGGTTCATTCGGTGAGAGCGTTAGCTTCTCTTACACAATGGAAACTCCTACCTGGTTAGGTAAGAGTGTTCTCCTACGTTGCCAGATAGGTTTGCCGAAGGGTGGTGCTGGGCTCGTCAGCTCCGCTCTCACCTATCGGGACTTTAAGTCTTCGTCGCCCAAGGACAACATTGAGACGTTGCTCGGTCCTTGCTTGTTGGGAATTTTTTATTGTGGCACATTCGTTTTTTTTTGAATCATCGGTTCTCTTTATTAAATATGGCAATAGGATACATTTGGGGATTTTATATCGCCACATGCAAATAGTACATTATTGAAATGAGATGTTTGAGAACTGGTTTCTTGCATCTTCAGCTATCGTAGAACCGAAGGTTAGCAGTATTCCAAGAACATAAAATGTTTCCTCCGTTCAGCTTCTCTAGCTTGAAATCTCCTTGACCGACTATGTTTTGACTTTGAAGGGGCCTTGTAACACCCCAATTTTCGTGTTAATATATTTGTGTATACATCTAACTCAATATATAATTTTGGGATGTTGCTTTGTGTATTTTTATTTTAGTAATTAATATTTTAAGAACTAGCTTACTTTTTGTTATTATTTATTTTTATAAAATATTAATCTTGATTTATAAATATTGTTTTGAAAGTAGTGTTTTATTTAATTGAGTATTAAAAGTAAGTTTGTATGTTAAAAATATTTTTGAAGAATGTATAATATAGTTTTGGGCTTTTTACTATCCATACAGCCCCTAATTTTAAGTGATTAGTTATTTGCACCCGATGTACTATTCACTTTCTTCTTCCCTGGAACGGTTTTATGCAGCAACGTTCACCTTTCAAAATCCCGATTAGTTTTCTCTCTCCTCTCGTTCTCTCTCATCAATCAACGGCGCCACACAAAACTTCACCCCCTTACACGAGATCAACCTCTGAGTTCATTTCCAGTGTCGTTTCGTTCAATTTCAGTCTCGTTTAAACGCATTCTTTCCTTGAGGCGGACTGTAATCTCAGTTTTACAGCCACCACGGTCTCCGATTGAGAAAACTGAGGTCATTTTTGGATTCCTCTCCTGAAAACCTTCTAGAAACACTAGTCCCTTTTGCGATTTGGAGAAGTTGAGACCCTTTGTAACCGTTTTGTCCTGGTGAGACTTTTTTCGGGCGTTCCTTTTGTGTGCTTTTGATTCTGTTATATACAAACTAATATTATTAAATATTTGCAACAAATTTTAGCACTCCGCATAATTTTCCAGCCATATTTAGTTGTTATTTGAACGCGCAAAGTAACAATATTTTTGGTCTCGCTCGTTGCTCAAGTTTGTCCAATTTTGTTGCTGTGGTCTTTTGCTGCGTGCTACTTTTTTTGAGGTAAGGGGGATTATTTTACTCATGGGTATAACAATGGTTGTGGGCCTTAAACCTCAATTTTTACATCAATTTCAGCATTTTATATAATTGAAGTAAATTATATTGATGGTACTGTTTGTCAAAATAATACTCCCCTTTTTGGTATTTTACACATACCAATGAGACCTAAAATTTTGTTATTTTTGATACAATTAATTATCATTTATCTATAATACCGTTAATGATTTATTATCTCATTTCATATATTTATCTCTCTGCAATAAATATTTCAGGGTACTATTGACAAAACAATAATAAATGTTGCATTGGACTTTGAAAATGACATGTAAATAAAAACAAATTTTTTCTACAAAAGCGACAAGTAATAAGGAACGAAGAGAGTATTAAATTTGCTTGAACAATTTGAGTGATATACTAATTATTGAGCTAGGAGTTATATGTATTTTTTTACATTAATTAATTACATAGACCAATCGATATATATTTATATGTGTTGCACCTTAGTCTACCTGATGCTATATGCATGTTAACATTGCAAGAACAATACTTGTAGTGTGGAGTTAAGTTGAAGTAGAATAAATGATGTAACTATATATGTATATGTATATATATATATATATATATATATATATACACATTAATTACCAAACTCCGCCTATGAATATTTTATAGCTAGAGTACCATAGTAGCCTAAGTTAGATGTTATGCAATTCAAGGTTAGCTTTAGTTGGAGATCAGTAATCGTTATTATATAAGATATATTTTAGTTGTCTTTTTGAAGTTGAATTTTGAGTTGTAAGACCGATAAGTATATTGATGTGTAGTAGGGCTTATTGTTTAATTATGGTCGTTAGTTTTGAGAACGTAATAATTTAGTTTAATTTTTAAGATAATTCTATGCAATTTTATAATTGTTGCTATGTGTTAATAGTTTTTGTGGTGATATGGCAACAAATTCAATTACCCTATTATTGAGTGACACGTGTCGCGTTGTTATTGGTCAGTTTCAAATGGAAGTTATAACCGTTGAAGACGCGGGTTCTTGGCGCCATCAAGTCGCGATTGATGGCTATATATTTTTGAGCTGGGATTTCACTTGTAACAGAATTCTAATTCATCACAGGGTGTGTGCGAGAGTAAACACTGGGAAATTAGGGTTCTGGGAAGTGAGGGGGTGATCAAATTGGGAATTTCTCATATCTCTTGTAATTGACTTCAAAAGTGAATCAATGCAGCAAGAACTAAGCAATTGCTTAGTTCCCCAGATGTAAGTATCAATCTGATACTGAACTGGGTAAACAAATTCGTGTGTATTGTCCTTTAATTCGTTAATTCGTGTTTTTCCCCAAATTCGCTCAATTAGGGTTCTTAAGTAGGTTAATTCGATTCAATCAATTAATCCTTGAATTGGAACTGGAAATTGGAGCAATTTTGAATTGCAATCAAGACGTCAAGGAAATTGCAAAGTATTCTCGCGAATTCGTAGCCAAATTTCAACAATTGGTATCAGAGCAACGTTGGAAAGGCATCCATGGAAATAACGAAATACAACATTGAAAAGTTCACTGGCAAGAATGATTCCGGTCTATGGAAGATGAAGATGCGTGCCATGCTTGTGCAACAGGGTCTTGAAGAGGCTCTTGAGGGAGAGGACAAGTTACCAGAATCAATGTCTGAGAAAGAAAAGAAAGAGGTAATGAGAAAGGCATTTAGTGCTATAATTCTTTGCTTAGGTGATAAAGTTCTTAGAGAGATATCTAAGGAAAGATCCGCTGCAACTATTTGGCTAAAACTTGAGAGTCTTTATATGACTAAGTCTTTAGCAAATAGACTCTACCTAAAGCAAAGATTATACACTTTCAAAATGCAAGCAGGCACATCAATAGGAGACCATATAGATGAGTTTAACAAACTGATATTGGATCTTGAGAACATTGATGTAAAGGTAGATGATGAAGACCAAGCACTGCTGCTTATTAGGTCCCTAAATGATTCCTATGATATCCTGGCGGATACTCTCATATACGGAAGGGAATCCATAACACTAGAGGAGGTCCAAGCTACTCTAATGTCAAAAGAATTGTCCAAGAAAAAGGATACAAAGGACAATGATCAGAGTGAGAGTCTCATGGTCAGAGGAAGAAATGAAAAACAAGATGGAAAAGGAAAGAATAGGTCAAGATCAAAGTCTAAACCTAAGCATAACAGATGCTACATATGCAACAAGGAAGGGAATTACAAGAAGAATTGCCTTGACAAGAGAACTGCTAAGAACCAAAAGAGTGAAGATGAAGGTAATGCCTCATATGCCTCTGATGGTTATGACAGTTGTGAAGTCCTAGTTGCTGCTGATTGGGAAGACAGTGATGATTGTGAATTGCACGCCACTACAGAAGCTAAGTGTGATGAGGATTGGGCAATGGACTCTGCATGTTCATACAACATGTGCTCTAGAAGAGACTGGTTTGTTGATTACAGACCATTGAACACTGGAAGAGTGTTAATGGGTAATAACAAAGCCTGTAAAATTAGGGGAATTGGCACTGTCAAGCTAAAATTAGCTGATGGTTCAATAAAATTGTTGACCAATGTGAGACATGTGCCAGAATTCAAAAGGCCCCTAATCTCTCTAGGCACACTTGAAGCAGCTGGCTATACATTCAAAGGAGAAGATGGCATATTGAAAGTCATGAAAGGATCAAGAGTAGTGATGAAAGGGCAAAGGAAAAACAACAAGCTCTACATACTACAAGGAAGTGTCATAACTGGTGAAGTGCATGCTACAAGCACTACAGTAGACAAAACACTCATGTGGCACCAAAGACTTGGGCACATGAGTGAGAAAGGCATGAAGGAGCTGGAGAAACAAGGTATGCTTTGTGGAGACAGAATTGACAAGCTTGGATTCTGTGAACATTGTGTGATGGGGAAGCAAACAAGAGTGAAGTTTGTTGTAGGCATACACAAGACAAAGGAGAGACTTGGATACATACATTCAGATTTATGGGGACCAGCTCAAACACCAGCTCAAACACCAACTCATGGTGGTAAGAGGTACTTTATAACTTCTACTGATGAGTACAGTAGAAAATTTTGGATTTACTTGTTGAAAACAAAAGATGAAGCTTTCAATACATTGTAGAGTGGAAGAAAATGGTTGAAAATCAATGTGATTTGAAAGTAAAAGCACTTAGAACTGATAATGGACTTGAATTTTGCAATGAGTAATTTAACACTTTTTGCAAAGATAATGGAATCTACAGGAATTTAACTGTAAGAGGAACACCACAACAAAATGGCCTGGCAGAGAGGTTGAACAGGACTTTGCTTGAGAAGGTTAGGTGCATGCTAACTTGTGCAAAGCTACCTAAGGCATTTTGGGGAGAAGCAGTCAACACTGCTTGCTATTTGGTAAATAGAAGTCCATCCACTTCATTGAATTTCAAGACTCCACAAGAGGTATGGACAGGACAACCACCAAATCTTCAAAACTTGAGAGTATTTGGGTGTCCTGCATACTGTCATGTGAGAGAAGGAAAACTTGAGCCTAGATCAAAGAAGGGGATATTCATGAGATATCCTAGTGGTGTGAAGGGATATAGAGTATGGCTGACAGAAGAGAAGAAGAGTATTATCAGTAGAGATGTTGTGTTCCAAGAATCAAAACTCATTGAAGAAACAATGAACAATGAGACACTTGGAACTAAGGATCAGAATGAGGAATCTCAGATTGAGGTGGAGCTAGAGAAGAGTCAAAAGCAGATTGATGACATGAGCATCAAATCCAAGAGCAAGAGGACAACTCTCAGTCAAGTTCTGATACAGAAGAAGAGAACAATCCTGATAATGACTATTTGCTTGCAAGAGACAGAACCAGAAAACAAATCAAGCCACCATCTAGATTTGTGGATGAAGCTATCACTGCATATGCTTTGAACATTGCCACAGAATTTGTGAATGAAGAACCAACAAGTTTTCAAGAGGCAATGGCCTGCAAAGATAAACAAAAATGGCTCAGTGCCATGCAAGATGGAATGGCTTCCCTGCACACCAACAAGATTTGGGAACTGGTTAAGAAACCTGCTGGTGTGAAACTAGTAGGATGTAAATGGGTATACAAAAGGAAAGAGGGTATCACAGAGAATGATCCACCTAGATTTAAAGCTAGGTTAGTTGCCAAAGGATATACACAAAGAGAGGGTATTGACTACTCAGAGATTTTCTCACCAGTTGTCAAACATAGCTCTATTAGAGTGCTCCTATCTCTAGTAGTTCACTATGACATGAAACTTGAACAAATGGACGTGAAAACTGCTTTTCTTCATGGGGTACTAGAGGAGAAAATATACATGACTCAACCAAAAGGTTTTGAGAAAAAGGTCAAGGAGGATCAAGTGTGCTTGTTGAAGAAATCCTTGTATGGATTGAAGCAATCACCAAGGCAGTGGTACAAGAGATTTGACACATATATGATGGAGATCAACTTCAAAAGAAGCAATCATGACAGTTGTGTCTACTTCAAGAAATTGAATGACAGAGAATACATCTACTTATTGCTCTATGTAGATGATATGCTCATAGCCAGCAAAAATAGCCATGAGATACTGAAATTGAAGAAACTTCTTCATAAAGAGTTTGACATGAAGGATTTAGGGAATGCAAACAAGATACTAGGCATGGAAATCAACAGAGAAGGCAACTCACAGACCCTTAGTATTACTCAAACTGGGTATGCTAAGAAAGTTATTGATCTTGTCAAAAAAAAAAAGAAAGTTATTGATAGATTTAGCATGACTGATGCTAAACCAGTGAGTGTGCTTATGGCTGCTCATTTTAAGTTGTCACAAGAAGATTGTCCAACTACAAAAAATGAGAAAGCACAAATGCAAGGAATTCCATATGCTAGTGCTGTTGGGAATCTAATGTATGCAATGGTATGCACTATTCCAGATCTTGCTTACTCATTAAGTTTGGTTAGCAGGTATTTAGCAAATCCTGGTCAGCAACATTGGAGTGCTGTGAAATATGCTATGAGGTAGTTGAAAGCTACTGTGAACACTGGTTTACAGTATAGTCAAGGGAGACAAGATCAAGGTGGAGTCACTGGCTATGTTGACTCAGATTTTGCTGGGGATCGTGACAAGAGAAGATCATTGACAGGCTATGTTTTCACACTATTTGGCAAAACAATTAGCTGGAAAGCATCACTACAACATGTAGTGGCATTACCCACAACTGAAGCAGAATACATTGGTGTAACTGAGGCAGTGAAGGAAGCACTATGGCTCAAAGGGTTGGTCAATGAACTTGAAGTCAAGCAAGAGAGGGTAGATGTGTTTTGTGACAACCAAAGTGCCATCCACTTATGTAAGAATCAAGCATATCATGAAAGGACAAAACACATTGACACTAGGCTACATTGGATCAAAGACATTATTGCTCAAGGAGTGGTCAAGATACAGAAGATTCACACTGCTCAAAATCCAGCAGATTTTATAACCAAAGTGGTCCCTTTAAGCAAGTTCAAGCATTGCTTGAATTTGCTAAGCATTGGTTAAGGTGAATGATGATTTGAACTAAGCATTGTGGAGTGTTCTTGCTGCAGGTATTTCAGAGGTTGCCAAGGTGGAGATTGTGGTGATGTGGCAACAAATTCAATTACCCTATTATTGAGCTGGGATTTCACTTGTAACAGAATTCTAATTCATCACAGGATGTGTGCGAGAGTAAACACTGGGAAATTAGGGTTTTGGGAAGTGAGGGGGTGATCAAATTGGGAATTTCTCATATCTCTTGTAATTGACTTCAAAAGTGAATCAGTGCAGCAAGAACTAAGCAATTGCTTAGTTCTCGAGATGTAAGTATCAATCTGATACTGAACTGGGTAAACGAATTCGTGTGTATTGTCCTTTTATTCGTTAATTCGTGTTTTTCCCCAAATTCGCTCAATTAAGGTTCTTAAATAGGTTAATTCGATTCAATCAATTAATCCTTGAATTGGAACTGGAAATTGGAGCAATTGTGAATTGCGATCAAGACGTCAAGGAAATTACAAAGTATTCTCGCAACTTCGTAGCTAAATTTCAACAGTTTTAGAGACACATGAGTCCTTTTTATGAATATTATTGAGACGAGTCAACTTAGCCTGTGAGAGGTGAGGATAGTGTTCAGGTAATATTTTGTCCATGTCGTGTTTAGCCTGTGAGAGGCAACCGTGTTCTCGAGTTTGAGTTACCTAGCCGGTGAGAGGTGAGGATGGTACTCAAGTGCTTATATCTAGCCTTTGAGAGACTGATACAATATCTTTCAGTTTGAGTTATATCTAGCCTGTGAGAGGCTGATTCAATATAATCGTGTTGTCGAGGCTGAGTTACCTAGCCTGTGAGAGGTGAGGATGGTACTCAAGTGCTTATATCTAGCTTGTGATAGGCTGATACAATATCTTTCAGTTTGAATTATATCTAGCCTTTGAGAGGCTGATACAGTATCTTTTAGTTTGAGTTATACCTAGTCTGTGAGAGGTAAAAATGGTGATCAAGTGATCTTTTCTAGCCCGTGAGAGGCGACCCAGTGTCTTTCTATTGAGTTACCTAGCCGGTGAGTGGTGAGGATGATACTCATATGACGCAGTGTCTTTTAGTTTGAGTTAGTTATAAGGTACCACATGCCTCTGGTGTGGAGTCGGAAGATGTCTTATATCGACATGTATTTTTTTTGTGTGACGATGTACCGTGGTAAAATTATGTGATTGTTTTGATGATATGTTTGTGTTTATTTCTATCCACCGTTGTTGTTGTATGCTTTTAACATGATGTAAGACGTACTCACCCCCTTGTTTTCTATGTGTTTTTCTTGTATAATTTGTGTGCAGGCTATCCTTAGGACGAGATTGAGGATTAGTGTTAGGGTGATGTACGTGAGGACAGAATGGAAATATATTCTCCAATGTAGGTTATAGTCTTGATGAACTATTGTTAAGTTCATTTGGGAAGTAAGGCTCTGATATTGTGACATCGGGGTCGGGAATAATATATAAGTTGTAAACTTATTTTGTTATTTTTTTTATTACCACATACTATTTTATTTGAAGATTACAGTAAGGCTTTTAAGAAGTCAATATATTTATTCATGTTAAACTATAATTTAAAGTTGGGATGTGCGGTGATGACGTGATACCCTTTTTCCAGACGAAGAACTGTTATTATATATCATCTCTTTCTATTCCATTTGTTTTAGTTACTAGTATCTCTTACTAAACCACTTAAATTTTTGTACAATTTATTTAAAAATTATTTCGGGGTTTAGAGTGTCACAGGCCTTCTCAATTAGGGGAAAACTTTCCTATTGTTCCGACTCGGCTTGATTGTCGTTGGACTAAGTCGCCAGGTCTGAAGTTCCTTGGCTTGACCTTGGAGTTGTACCTTTTCTGCTCATCGGCCTAGAAAGCGTGAGAGTGCTACCACTCTTCCGGTCAGGATCTGCACTTCTTAAGCTTCGGTGGGGCTTCTTGTTTCAATGATAGCTCAGCATTGTGAGGGGTTGGCCTCAATACCCCTGTGAGTCAGTACATACCCTAGAAATTCTCCCGCCTGTTCCCCAAATGAGCTTTTATCTAGGTTGAGCCAGATTTCATGCTTGTCTAGTAGGTGGAAGATTTTTACCAAATTCTCCTAGCGTGATGGATCGGTTGTGAATTTTACTACCATGTTTGTCAACGTAGACTTCAATTGTCTCGCCGATCTCTCCTTCAAATATTTCGTCCATCAGACGCTAGTATGTTGCTCTGGTGTTCTTCAGCCCGAAGGGCATTACCAAGTAGCAGTAGCTGGATTGGCTGGTCATAATAGCTGTCTTTTCTTCATGAACATGACTCATTCAGATCTGGTTATAGCTTGAATACGCGTCGATGAAGCTTAGTAGCTTCTACACTGAGGCTCCGTCAACTAAACCGTAGATGTTGGGCAGTGGATAAGAATATTTTGGGCAGGCCTCGTTGAGATCAGTGTAATCTACACACATTCTTGAATTGCCATTGGACTTTTTCACCATCACAGGATTTGCCAGCCAGGTTGGGTATTTTACCTCTCGGATGAGTTCTACAGCTACCAACTTATCTGTTTCTTCTTTGATTGCTTTTGTCTTCTCCTCGCCCTATTTCCTCTTTCTCTGTGCCACAGGTTGGATAGCAGGATTTAGTGATCGGTGACAAAGTTAGGGTCAATACCCGACATATCTTGAGGAGACCATGCAAATGTGTGGACGTTGCTTAAGAGAAGCTTGATGGGTTAGTCTTCGATATCTGCTGCCAACCTGGTCCCGATCATGGTTTTCTGATGTTGTGTTGGACCAATGATAACTTCTTTGAGGTCGTCTACTTTCGTCGGCCTCTTCTCTTAGTTAGCTGCATCATACTTCCTTTGATCTAAATCAAGAAAATTGCAATTGAAACTTTTTACCTCTCTCTTCTGGACCGTTTTAACCTTACCACTTTCAGCGTTACACTTGCGGGCTGATACCCCGCAAGTATACGATTTTATCACGTAATAAACTGAATATCGATCCACAGGGAGTAAGGTGTGATTACCAATCTAGTTTTTGATGTTGATTAGCTGAAAGGGAATAATTTGATAAAAAGGAGTATTTTGTTGATTAAAATTCAGAATATAAAAGGCGTCTTAGGATTATGGTTAAATCACAATGACGGAATTAAACGATCCCTTATCTATCCTCTATCTTATATTGAAATTGTTTTTCAGGACAAGGTATTCTTTTGGTGTAATTCAAGTTTCCTTTCGGAATACGAGAATGTGTCTCGAAACAATGATCAAACCTATTTTCACGGTTGATCATTGCAGAGACCCATTAAGCACAACCTTATTGTCCCAAGGCTATCAAGGCTATTCTCATGCTTTGATTTGCCTTGTCTAATCCAATTTGTTCCAATATCAAACTTCACCTCTCGGTACTTCGTTTGATATTTGTTTTATAAAATTAGTACGATGGAATTAGATTAAAAATCAAGTTCTAATAAGATAGAGTTTAGTCTTGGAATTGTTTAGGGACCCATCATTGGATTGTTTCCCACAATCCCAAGACTAAAGACGTCTACTCACACATGATCATAGTAGACAAGGGAGTTGTAGAGAATGACATAAAAGTAAATAACAGAATGTAAATGACAAGAATATAAATAAAGCGATAAAGAACTGAAATTGAAAAATGCTAGAATGTAAATGACAGAAAAATAAAGAGGAAAAAAGTAAAGGAAAGCAAGTAAGAACAAAAGCTAAAATGGAAGCAAGAACTTAGATAAACTTTGAAAGCAATTTCAAGTAAGCAAAGGTGAGATTACAATTGAATTGAGGTTCTAATTATAGCCTAGAATCATTGGACAAACACGTAAATTCGGATTACAATCCATAATGAAGAGAATGGGAAGAGTATTGTAACATTTTTTAACTCTGCAGAAGGCGCACGGAGCGTGCCACACGTAAAATTTTTGAAATTCCAAACAGCAACAGGGCGCACGGACCGTGCCTGATGGGCGCACGGATCGTGCGCTGTGTCCTAGTGATTTTCTTCATTTTTTTCTGAAATTGCAAACAGGACGCACAGATCATGCTGGAATGCGGACGGACCGTGCGTGAACATCTGACACTTAGTTCCATTTTGCTTGATTTTAGCCTTGCACTTCCGATCCTTGCTTTTAATTCACCCAATTTCTTCCATTTCTTCATCATTTGGTCCTGAAAATGAAAACTAACACTTTGTAGTAAAATAGCACCAAAATAGAACTAAAATCCCACAATTTTTATTTAATTCAAATGCTAAAAACACACTAAATTAAGACTTATCAAACTCCCCCATGCTTGAATCGTTGCTTGTCCTCAAGCAAGAACAATCAAAATAAGCAGCACAAATTAATAGAAGCTTTCTCAAAAAGTTCAACAACACAGATAGCCAAATAAAGGACCAAAAACAGAAGCATATGACAGACATAAGATAGCCCCAATTAGAGGCTTATGACCTAAAAAATATAATTCTGCGAACAAGGCACTCGCTCACCATCTCTCTGAGGGTTTAGGGACTTGGGAAATTATGCACACAAGTTTTATCAAAACGCACATTGCCATAGGCTTGTAAATTGACCAATTCTTCACTAAAAAGTTCACATTCATGCGAAAGATTGGGGTTTCATGGGTTATAATGGTTCCTTGAAGTATTAGAGTTGGGTAGGGTACAAGAAAGAAGGGAAAAACAAAGGGATAAAAATGAAATCAATCAAAGCAACCCTTCAAATTAAAAATAGAGCTTGCAATTTTTGCCCAAAACTCCAAATTTCATTCCTCTTCCTTTCTTCATTTTTCACTTGAGCCCACTCTTTTGATTTTGTTTTCTTTTCTTTGAGTGGACTCTTTCTTTTAAATTCCTTAGGCTTTTTCTTCCTTTGATTCGCCTCTTTCCTCCTTTTTGATTTTTTCTCTTTTTTAGGAGGAAAAAGGACATTTGTATCCACAACAACCAGCTTTATGTCCATGAGATAAACAATTGAGACATTGGACAAAAACAGCAATTTCCAATAGTTGCTCCAATCCAATTCCAAGGTTACCACAAAAACAAAAAATATTTCTGGATGCCAAAAGAATAAAAATCATAGGCTCAAGGGGGAAACTAGAGGGAAATAATTATCAAACAACTAACTCTGAGGCCTGAAGAAAAATTCGTAATTCCCCAGATTCTTTCCCATGACGCAAAACATTTTTCGCTTTAAAACGGTCAATAGACAAGTTCTAGAATGATGCAATTTTGAGAAACACACTCAGCAAAGAAAAGGGGGACAAAATATAAGATTTTAGTAACATCCCCTGTGAAAGCTCTAGATCTCAAATTTAGTAGTTTTGGTTCACAAAGTATAAAACAGGTGCAGTGCTAATTTTCAGTTTCCAGCATAACAACCTCACAGTCATATTCAAGCACATGTCTGTCATACAAATCAGTTCTGTGGTCCTAAAAAGACTAAACTCTATTTTTTTTTCTTTTTCAATGCAACTATTAATAAGTGCTGGAAATTTTTACATTCAACTTGCATAAATCAGCAGCAGCAACTCAAGACATGGGAGAATTAACTAGACTCACTAACTTAAAACAGCAAACAAATTTCAAAACAAAACAAAAGAAATCTCACAATGATTGGACTAGACATTGTCCTCAATGTATTGCAATAATAAACACATGAAAGGTGTAAGAAATCTCACAATGATTCACAGCTGTCCAGGCCGAGGTGCCTGATGGATGTTGAAGCATCAGGGACTGGAGCATATCTGTCATATGTCCCATTTGTTGACTTTGACTCAGTTGTTCTTCTCTTATTATCTGCAACTCAGCACCTGTCTCTGTTGCTCTCCTTGAATCCTGCCAAACCACTCTTGCATATTAAAATCAGGGTCATTCTGCACTTCCTGGTCAGCCATCTCCTCCTCTCTTTCTTGGACCAACACTTCTTGGGGTATTTCGCCAGCAGCATCTAGGTACAGCCAGTTCTCTGGAATTCTTGTGTCCGTCCTAGTCGGGTTTGGCAATAGGATAGACTTTTGCTTATCAATTAGCAGATGAAACCTTGTTCTTGCTCTATTCACTGGTCTGATCAAAAACATGTTGCATATATCTAGATCAATGCTCATATTACCCTCCAATGCATCAAGATAAATCAACCTTTCCCCAGCCCCAACTTTTGAACAATATAAGTCACCATCCCACCAACCACAATATCACCCTTAGTAAGTTCTACAACATGAACCAAATTGCTAATGATATAGTGACATGTATTTACTTGCATCTTATTCACCAGTCCTAATTCCACCCATTTCGCCCCTGCCAAATACAGCACAAGCCATTACCCTAGAAATATACCGAAAGACCTGATTATGAATTGAACTTGCCTTTGTGGACCTTGCCTCATAGTGACCCTGACCAGTAATTTGGGTCCAAAAAGCTTGAGGGTGATACCCTTCTGGCCTAAGAGCCGGGTCTCTTGAATCATGTATTAACCCCGCATTAACAAACCCCGGTTTCTCACCAAATTCATCGAAGGACATTTCAAAATCTTCATTAAAAAGCCTAAAGGACAACTTATCTTCAATAAGGCATAATGAACTTAAAAATTCACGAGTAAGTCCAACATAAGTTACCCTTTGAGGTCTCAAAATGTCCAACCAACCAAGATTATTCGATAACAGTATCACATTGTATTCTATCCCTAATGTTTTTAGAGTAAGAATAAAGTGAGGATACCTCATGGCGACTACTTTCCTTCCATCATGTGATTCAAACCGCTCCCTTTGAGCTTTGTTTTTGAAAATAATCTCATACTCATTACTTGCACTCGAACCAGCCCCCTTTTGCCTCTACTTGTAGAAATACCAACAACATCAACAATTTTTGCCTTTTTTGGAGCCATGGTTTGTTTTTCCTCAATTTGGGGTTTTAGGGTTTTGGTAAAATTTGGGATTTTTGGTGTTTTTGTGGTGAAATAAGATGGTTTTGGTGGTGGGTTTTGAAGATTTGGTGGTAATTTGGTGTCTGGGGTGAAGGTTTAAGGTGATTTATAGAGGTTTTGGTTATGGGGTTTGGTGGTGTGCGAATTTGGGGGTTTTTGGGAGAGTGGATGAGTGATGATTTTGATGGTTGGGTTTTGTAGAGGAGGTTGTGGGTAGTTGATTTGTGTAATTTTTATGGAGGTTTGGGGAAGGTTTGAGTGTTTTTGGAGGTTTGGCAGTTATGAGTATGGTGGTTTTGGAATGGAGGACATGAAGAGAAAAAGGTAATGGTTAGGAAATGAAGCAAATCGTAGGGCATACCTCTTTTTAGTTGAGACTCGGAGTGCATCAGGGTACGCACGGATCGTGCTTGATTGGCGAATGGATCGTACGATACTTTCGCAAACTGCAGCGCATTTTTATTTTAGCACGCACGGACCGTGCAAGGTGCACGCACGCATCGTGCGCTACTTACGCAGATGTTGTTCAAAACATTTCTCATCACGCACAAGTTGTGCTTATCACAAGCATGGATCGTGCGCTTCTTACGCAGATTGCTGCAAAAAATTTATCAGCATTGAAGTCTTATTTTTGCTGCATCAAACACTGGACCAGCCCTTTTTTGACACAGATCATGCTCATATTCTTGGAACAACTTTGATTCCCTAAAAATTACACACTGAGGAACCTCCCGAAACATTGTGATGATATATTTTTTTCTCTTTTTTCTTTTCTCATTTTTTCTTTCTTTTCTCATTTATCCTACAAAAACACAAACAAAACAAACACATTAACCCGTGGGTTACCTCCCACACAGCGCTTCTTTAACGTCACTAGCTTGACGGTTAAAAAGATTCTTTTGCTCAATTTGGATTATGAAGAACCAAAGTGGTTCCCTTCTCAACTTCATCACCCCAACCAAGTATGTTTCCAATCTATGGCCATTAACTTTGAAAGCTCCAGTCTTTTCACTCCAAATTTCAACAGCTCCGAAAGGATAAACCTGACGGATATGGAATGGACCAGACCATCTTGATTTTAATTTTCCTGAAAATAGGTTCAGTCGAGAATTGAAAAGTAACACTAAATCCCTTGTTTTGAAATTTCTATGAAGGATCCGCTTATCATGCCATCTTTTAGTTCTTTCTTTATAGATTCTGGCATTTTCATAAGCGTCTAGTCTTAACTCTTCCAATTCATTCAACTGAAGTTTTCTTTTTTCACTGGCCAAACTCATGTCTAAGTTGAGGGTTTTGATGGCCCAATAAGCCTTGTGCTCAAGCTCTATCGGAAGATGACAAGACTTCCCATAAGTTAGTCTAAAAGGAGTCATTCCTATGGGAGTCTTGTAAGCTGTCCGGTATGCCCAGAGAGCATCATCAAGCTTAATCGACCAGTCCTTCCGAGGACAGACACAGTTTTTTCTAAAATGCTTTTTATTTCTCTATTTGAGACCTCAACTTGGCCACTAGGTTGGGGATGGTAAGGTGTTGCAACTTTATGCTTGATCCCAAACTTTTGTATAACTTTCTCAAATTGTTTTGAAATGAAATGAGATCCCCCATCACTTATAACCACTCTAGGGACCCCAAACCTTGGAAAAATTATCTTTTTGAAAAGCTTTATGACCACTTGTGCATCATTTGTTGGAGAAGCAATGGCTTCGATCCATTTAGACACATAGTCGACCGCAACAAGGATATATTAATTTTCGAAAGAAGATGGAAATGGTCCCATAAAATCGACTCCCCAGACGTCGAAAATTTCAACCTCCCGAATGTTGTTTAGGGGCATTTCGTTCCTTTTGGAAATGCTCCAAGTGCGTTGACACAGGTCACATTGAGAGACAAACCGATGCACATCTTTGAGAAGAGATGGCCACCAATAACCAGAATGAAGAATTTTAAAAGCAGTTTTTTGAGAACTGGCGTGGCCACCTTAAGATGAAGAGTGACAAAACATTAAAATGTGACTTACCTCGTCCTCTGGGATGCACCTTCTGAAAATACCATCGGACCCTCTTTTGAAGAGATAAGGGTCATCCTGGTAGTAATGCTTGACATCAGAGAAAAACTTCTTCTTTTGTTGATAATTCAGGTCTGAAGGTAACACCCCAGCCACAAGATAATTCACAAAGTTTGCATACCAGGGTGCTTCAACTTGCACCAATGAGAATAGTTGATCATCCGGGAAGTAGTCATCAAGTGGTAGCTCATTCTCATTATTTTCCTGTAATCTTGACAAATGGTCGGCCACCACATTTTCGGTGCCTTTCTTGTCCTTGATCTCAAGGTCAAACTCTTGGAGAAGTAGAATCCATCGGATCAACCTCGGCTTAGCATCTTTCTTGTTCAACAAATATTTGATTGCTGAGTGATTCGTATAAATGATGATTTTGGACCTACTAAGTACTGCCTGAACTTGTCAACGGCGAAGACTACCGCTAACAATTCTTTTTCAGTTGTGGCATAATTTACCTGAGCTTCATCAAGAGTTGTGCTTGCATAGTAAATGGCATGCATTTCTTGTCCTTCTTTTGTTCAAGCACTGCCCCAACTGCGTAATCACTTGCGTCACACATGATTTCGAATGGAAGCCTCCAATCGGGTGCTTGCATGATTGGGGCAGTGATCAAGGCTTCCTTTAACCTGCAAAAAGCTGCTAAACACAAATCATCAAACACAAAAGCTGCATTCTTAAGGAGCAAGCTTGTTAGTGGTTTAGAAATCTTGGAGAAATCTTTGATAAACCGGCGGTAGAAACCCGCATGACCCAAGAAACTTCTCACCTCTTTGACCGAGGTAGGAGGTGACATTTTTTCAATAATTTCAATTTTTGCTTTGTCAACCTCAATATCTCGTTCAGAAACCAAGTGTCCAAGTATTATACCTTCTCTTACCATAAAGTGACACTTTCCCCAGTTCAGAACAGGATTTACCTTTTCACACCTTTCTAAAACTTTTTCTGGGTTAGCCAAACAGTTATCAAAGCTAGAACCATGGACTGAAAAATCATCCATAAATACTTCCATGATATCTTCAACAAAATCCGAAAAAATTGACATTATACAGCATTGAAAAGTAGCAGGAGCATTACACAAACCAAAAGGCATCCTCCTATAGGCAAAAGTGCCAAAAGGATGAGTAGGTATTTGAAAGAATCCAGAATACCCATCCAAATAACAAAAATGTGAATGTTTTGCCAACCTTTCTAGCATTTGATCAATAAAAGGGAGGGGAAAGTGAACTTTACGGGTTGCTTTGTTAAGCTTCCTATAATCGATGCACATTCTCCATCCCGTGAAAGTTCTAGTAGCAATTGATTCATTTTTCTCATTTTTAATAACTGTAAGGCCTGTCTTTTTAGGTACTACTTGAACAGGACTAATCCATTTGCTGTCAGAAATTGGGTATAGAACCCCAGCATCAAGGAGTTTAAGTACTTCTTTTTTCACAACTTCTTTCATATTAGGATTTTATCTTCTTTGATACTTAATTGATGGTTTATAGTCCTCTTCAAGTAATATCCTATGCATACATAATGAGGGATTGATTCACTTAATATCCTCAATAGTATACCCTATGGCTTTAGGATATTTCTTGAGAATACTAAGGAGCTTATTTGTTTCAACCTCATCTAAGTTTGCATTGACAATAACAGGAAAAGTTGAGTCTAAGCCAAGAAATTCATACCTTAGAGATGATGGGAGAGGCCAAGTCTTCAATGCCCAAGTCTTTTATGGGAGGATTTTCATCCAACAATTTGGCATAGACTTGGGCTTCTCCAGCTAACTCAGTACCTGCATTACTTACTAAACATACTTCCAAACCATCGCATGAAGATGATGCTAAAGAGAACTCTTTCACACAATGGTCAACAACATCAATCATACTACAAGAGTCCAGAATTGAAGGACTCTTCATAAGATTTGCAAATTCAAACTCAATCTTTTCTTCACCTACACCGAATGCCAACTTACCATGCTTGACATCAATTATGGCACCCGCAATGGCAAGGAAATGTCTCCCCAAAAGAATTGGAACTTGGGAGTCCTCCTCCATTTCCACCACAACAAAATCTGCCGGAATAAAAATTTCTCCTACTTTGATAGGAATATCCTCAAGAATACCAGCTGAATGTTTAGTGGAACGGTCAGCCAACTGTAAGGTCATATTGGTAGGTTTCAATTCTCCTATGCCTAACCTCTCACAAAGGTATAAGGGCATCAAGCTCACACTGGCCCCTAAATCGCACATGGCTCTCTCAATAGTCTCATTTTCAATGACACAAGGGATGAAAAAGCTGCAAGGATCTTTAAGCTTTGGAGGCAGTTTATTTTGAATAATAGCACTACATTCTTCAGTTAGAGCTACTGTCTCATTGTCATCTATCTTTCTTTTTTAGATAAAATTTGTTGCAAAAACTTTCATTAAGATGGCATTCGAAACAGAGCATCTGTAAAAGGAATGTTAATGTTGAGCTTTTTTAACAAATCAACAAACTTTTTAAACTGCTCATCTAGTTTTGATTTGGCAAACATTTGTGGGAATGGTATTTTAGGCTTGTATGGTGGTGGTGGAACATAGGGTGTTTCTTTTTCTTTTTCTATCTCAACCTCAACCCTCTCATTTTGTGGCTCTTCTTCCTCACTCACTAAAAGGAAAGTGTCTTCTTCATTCTATTTCTGTGTAAATTTCTTTTCTTTAAGCGGTTCTTCAAAATGGAGATGCTCTATTAAACAACAATCATTTACAAAGAGTCCCTCCCATATTTCATTATCGTCTATAGCGAAGAAGGGGAACTTCAATACAATTTAGTACAGAACATACGATGGGTTATTTAGGTTTATATCGAAAGCCATGAGTTTGATAATCATCAATACACGATAAAGAAAAGGGATCAACAGTTTTGTCCAAATGAATGTTTTGATTGATTAATAATTTGTGGTTAATCATAGTTTGTGTAACATCGATTGATTTAAGTTGGATGTGGATAATCTCATTAAATCATGCTTCTAACTGTATCTGATGCTGCTTACAGTGTGGGTTTGAGAAAAAAAATGAATGGGAATAGAAACAGATGATGGTGGTTTGAGAAAAATTAGTGTTCTGCATTTTAGAAAAGAAATTGAATGGGTAATGTGGAATAATTCCCAACTAGCGATAGTGATTGTGAATGGGTATAGAAACAGATGGTGATTGTTTCCTATGTGCAGAGTTGGAGAAGGTTTGGGTGATGTTGTGGTTGTGGTTGTGATTGTGAATGTGAATGATGGAAGAAGATGATGTGGTGTGCCAAATAAGATTTTAAAAAAATAGAAGTGAAAAAAGAAATTCCACATCAGAACTCTGTTAGCCACATCAGCAGATGGCTAACAGATAGTTAACAGAAGGGTATATTTAAAACAAAAAATATTTTGCAGAGATTTATTTAAAAAAAAATATTTTGCAGGGATTTTTTTGAAAGCTAGCTATATTTGCAGGGACGAAAAACATATTTAAACATTCTTATTAATAGGAACATTTAATTGTAACTTTTAAATTAGAGTTAGCTATTTAGATTGTGTTATTCAATATATGTAAATGGTTGATTTAACTTAATAATCAGGTGTTCTTACTTGGTTCTCCCATATATATATATATATGTATATATATATATATATATATATATATTAATTCATATAACCTAGTGGTTATAATTGAATGTTCTAATTTTTCATAATAATCAAGTGTTTCTAACATGATTCGTCTATAGGGGACGAATGCGGTGTGTTATAAACGAACTAGATAAGAACACTTGATTATTATGGGAAACAACAACATTAAATCATTACCATAATAGACTAAATTTAAATGTTCATATTACATCATTTAATATTTGTTTCCTGTTAAATTAGAGATCACAGGAGATATGGCAACTTATAACGTAATTACTTTAACCTGAAAGTTATAATTAAATATTTTGATTTCTCATAATAATAAAGTGTTATTGGTTGAATTTTTCATAATAATTAAATGTTCTCTCCTGAGTTGTGCCTCTTCCCATATATATATATATATATATTAAAATATATTCTATAAATAGATGTTTTTAAAATAATTCTATACGTAGTGTTTGAATATACTTAAGACCATCCCCAGTTTGAGTGTTTATCCAATAAACAATGGTGTCACATTCGTACTATTGGAGGATCATGTCTATATATTGCTATTTTGGAAAGAGGCTTTAAGTCGAAAAATTGAAATTTTATGTAAAGTGGTCGTCGTCTCTCAGTATTGCAGGGCCCAGGGCCTACTATTTTCACATTCAATAAGTCTGAAAAAGTAGTGCCAAAGCGCACGATTCACGGGCGATGGTAACAAGTTAATTTTTGTGGTGCTCGTCTCTACCCACTATTTTCACATTCAAGAAGTCTGGAAACTAGTGCCAAAGCGCACGATCTACTGACGATGGTAATAAGTTGATTTTTATATAGAAAATGTGGGATTATAATTTTGGCTTGGTAAACATGTATTGTAAAACTGGAAAAGTATAATAAGTAAAAAAAAAAATTATCCTGTTTAATTTTAAAGAATGTCGTCAATTGATTACAAAGTGGGAGATTATAACAACATATGAGAACGACACTTCCTTTTTTACTATCCCTTAATGCGGCATCATTCATTTACACTTCTTCTATCCCTACATCAATCTTGGGAGGCAAAGATCTTGCTTCTACTTTCGTCATTCTTGCAAAAAAGAACATATGCAGAAAAGGGTTTTGAAGTCTAGCTCTAGCCCGACTTCTATTAAGGTGACTTCGTATGGTAGAAGATTTAAAGTGGGGAGAAAGTCCGACTTAAAAAGCATGTTTTTAAGTCGGACAATAAACATCTAACTTTAACTACCGTGTTAGTTTTGGTCCAGTCCTTGTGAAACGCTTTTAAAGTCGTATTACTGATACACCCGACTTTAAAAGTCGGACTTTAGTTCCGCTCGATTTTAAGAGTTTCATTTTTTAAAAAATTGTTATTTGGATCTTCCCCTAGTCTATAATCTCTAGCTAATAGACATCATGTGAGCCAAAATCTATCACAAACCTTCAACCTTGGACAACAAATAAACTAAAAGGTGACAAATATGAATTATATGAAAGATTTTGATACCAGTTAACTCAATCTGGAGGCACTGCTTATAAAATCCTTTAAAGAAAGCAGTAGTAAAGAAAATAAAAGAGATGCTAATTATGTTTATTAAGTATCTTACAGTTTATGTTTGCAAAACAAATAAAAAGAATGCTAAAAATATAAATATCAAAAACCAACCAACAGTTATTTATTTGGTACTCAAAACACACATATAGATTCAAAATCTCTATATCTGCAACTAATACATACAAAATGGGATCCTCGAGAAAATTGTCCCTAATATGCCTATCCCTCATTAACTAAATAGTTATTACCTAAACCAAGAGAGAATTATGAGATAGATAACGAAAGAAATCATTTGGCGGGGTGTATGTATAGAAGTAATCTAAAGACATGACAACACCTATCCTGGTTGAAGAACAATCGAGTTAGTTTTAATTTCGCCAAAAGCTGACCCCTAGTGTTGGCAGTGGCAATATTAGAAGGCTGAGTAAACACAATTTGGCTAGTTACCTGGTGAAGAGATACCTGTTGAGGCGCTGCCACACTAGGGTATGGCATAACCTGTTGTACATTCCCTATTGGAGCCTGGGGTCCTCCTTGTACTTGGCTAGGGATACCAAGACTAGTCGAACTGCTAGCTTGAGCTGCTCACCTATTCTCTTGCTCTCTGGCCTGCTGCACTTCATTGTGCACCATAGGTTTAACTATGTCAGCCTATTGTTTTAAAACTAGAAACATGATATCATGTATCCCTATATCAATCTGTTCACAGATGAATAATGTGGTCAAGACCACGAGTTTCTCCCCATCAACAGACTGCTTTGGTTCTTTCGTAGTAACCGGGGGGCACATCTTGCATGATAAACCCTAATGTACCAGGTTGATCCTAGTTTTTCGCTTTACTAGAAGGCACTTTCTTTGAAGCCGATGTCAGTTCCATCATTCCGTTTTTACCAGAGCGTAGGTACATACGCCAGTGATAGAGGAGAATCAAACCCTGAACTTGTACAATGCACACTCACACGGAGAGTGGGGTTCAAGTGACTTGGTTCCCTTTTCGCATCCCCTATATAAGCAGCTATTGATTGTTACAATGATCCAAAGTGTGCACGTGCATTGAATAGTCTCTCTCCACACAACCTCTTTGCCTTGGCTGCATTCTTCCTCAGTTATGCATTTGTTTCCTACTCGGCTTCTAGCTCCTCAACTTAGCTACCCTACAGTCGAACCTTCCTTTGGGTGAGTTGCTGCTACTTAGCAAGTATCACCATAGTTCTAGAATCCTATCCCAATTGTGATCTTTAAGTGCATTCTACTAGGCCTTTTTGCCAAATTCCCTGTCCCTAGCTATTTCTTGCCTTTCTAGGCAAGCTTCTTCCATTGATGCTCCTAGCTAGTTGGTAGCATAACTTGACTTCCCAATCATTGATGGCTTCTTTCTGTGGGACGACATTTTTCCATCACATATCTCTCACCCCCTTCTACTATACTCCTTTGAGAAGGCCACCATATGATAATTGATTGCTATTAGTAGAAACAACGAACGAAATCAAGGGAATGAGATGAGTTTTAGCCCCAGTAAGTACATTGCCTTATCTGTTGCCTTATCTATCCCTCGGTTGGGTTGTTTCCTTGGCCAACGCTTAAGAAAATTTTAGGTATCAACATAATCGGTTGTTAAAATTGATAAAAGAGTTGAATATTGTAATACCCTAGTATTTCAACCTTGGAAGAAATACCGAAACATTAATTTTTAGCATACATCAGAGTAATCATTCTATTTTAAGACATTGAACAAAACTAACTTGGTTAAATATCCATCAAAATATGCTTTTAATTAAGCATGTTCTAAAAAGGGTTCCTCAATGACAACAAACCATACATCCAAAGTCATTACATGTCTATTGTTCAACATCTTGAATTAGAATTAAACAAATGATACACAACTTCGATAACAAAGGCTAAGTCATAATATCGGAATACAATATAATCCTAGGGAAACTAAGCAAAGAGAACATTGGATCTCAAGGAGATAATAATCCAACTTCGATAACTCCTTCTTCTTTTCCTTTGCCTTTCCCTGTTTATTTGTAAACACCACAAACATAAACAGTGAGATAATAATCTTAGTGAGCTCTTTCGTGACCCCTCACAACTCTACTGTTTTATTCAACTTTTGCTCGTAGCCCAATCTAGCAGCTACTCTTAGCACAACATCGGACAACCCATAGCATGCTATACTCGAGGTCGTCACCCCATAATATTTAATCTTTTACTCGGACACTAAGTCCTATTACTCGACACATAGTCATATTCTCTCTCAGCAACAATTTACACAGTTTATTAAAATAATAATCATACACTTGGAGTTATCACATTTGTTCTCAAACGTAAGTCAAATGACGGTATTAATGTTTTGTTGTCGTTATGAAAGGTTAAGAAGGATGTTAGGGAAGGATTGGACAATTTATTTTGAGGAAAACGTAAAAATTCAGTTTCGGACACGAGCACCCGTGTCAATTGGACACGGGTTGTGTCCAAGTTTTTTAAAAAATTTGCAAAGTGAAGAATTGAACACGGGTACCCATGTCACATTGACACGGACCGTGTCCTATTAGGAGGTTCCATTTTCTCAATTTTTGAATTTTAGTTCAGTGTCATTTTGCTATTCAAATGGTTCCAATACCTTGTTGGAGAGTAAACTTGATTTGGCCCATTGGACTAATCAAGTGTTAGGCCCATTTGGTTTTAGTGTTTTAGTTTATAGAAAATTCTAGAGAGTAGTAGAGAAATGTAGAAGTGAAATATGTAATATTAAATAAGTAGTTGAGAGAAGTGTGTAGAACTCTCTCACTTGAAGTGTGTAGAATGTTCTCTAGATTGATGTAGAACTCTCCCTTGGAGCCTATAAATAGGGGAGAGCTAGTCATTTGTAAACTAAGCAAAAACAAGTAAGCAAGTTAGCAAATAAACATCAAGTTCTAAAGAGCAAAGTATCCTCTCATTTTAAGAAACCATAGTCTCCTCTTCCCTTCCTCCCAAAGTCTTCCTAAAACCATTCTACTTTCCAACAAAGTGGCATCAGAGCTAAGGTTCTGATTAGAAATCCTTCCAAAGTCATGGCGAGCAATGGTGTGTCATCATTCCAAGTTCCACTTCTAAAAGGGAGCACCTATGATAATTGGTGCATCAAAATGAAGGCTCTTCTTGGAGCACATGATGTTTGGGAGATTGTTGAAAAAGGTTATAAGGAATCACAAAATGAGGATTCCTTAACTCAAGCACAAAGGGATATTTTGAAGGATTCAAGAAAGAGAGACAAGAAAGCTCTCTTCCTCATCTACCAAGCATTGGATGAAAATGAGTTTGAGAAAATTTCAAATGTGACATCCGCTAAGGAGGCATGGGAGAAGCTGCAAACGTCTTGCAAAGGAGAAGACAAGGTAAAGAAGGTGCGTCTCCAAACTCTAAGAGGTGAGTTCGAATCCTTACATATGACTGAGTCGGAGTCTATTTCTGAATATTTTTCAAGAGTAATCGCCGTGTCAAATCAATTAAAAAGAAATGGTGAGAAGTTAGAAGACGTAAGGATTATGGAAAAGATATTACGCTCTTTCGATACCAAATTCGAGCATATCGTCACAACCATCGAGGAAACCAAAGACTTGGAGACCATGACGATTGAACAACTCCAAGGATCATTGCAAGCTTATGAGGAGAAACATAAGAAAAAGAAGGAGATCACCGAGCAACTCTTCAAGATGCAACTAAAGGAGAAGGAAGGAAGTCAAGGAAATGAGAGAGGCCTACAAGATCAAGGTCGAGGTCGAGGTAGAGGTCGAGGTTTTGGCCGAGGACAGTTTGGACGCCAAACTAATGGACGAGGTGCGAATTTCACAAACAACAATTACAAGAAGGGAGAAAGCTCAACAAGAGGGTGTGGACGAGGATCTCAAAACACAAGGTTTGATAAATCTCAAACTCGATGCTATAATTGTCAGAAGTTTGGCCATTATGCCTCAGAATGTAGATTTTCAAAGAATAGAGTAGAAGAGGAGACAAACTATGTGGAAGAGAAAGACCAGACGGTTGGAACAGTGCTTCTAGCACATAGAAGTAACGAAGGAATCCAGGAAAACATATGGTACCTTGACACCGGTGCAAGCAACCATATGTGCGGAAAAAGAAGCATGTTCGTGGACCTTGATGAATCAGTGAGTGGCAATGTCTCATTTGGTGATGATTCTAAAGTTCAGGTAAAAGGCAAAGGTAAGATCTTAATCCGCTTAAAGGATGGAAGACATGATTTTATTTCAAATGTCTACTACGTCCCAAATATGAAAAACAATATTTTGAGTCTGGGACAACTCTTAGAAAAGGGCTATGACATTCACTTGAAAGATTCCAGTCTTTCCATCAGAGATCAGAAAAACAATCTCATCACCAAGGTACCAATGTCGAAAAATAGGATGTTCTTATTGAATATCCATAATGACGTGGCAAAGTGTCTCAAAGCTTGCTATAATGATGATGCATGGCTTTGGCATCTTAGATTTGGGCACTTAAATTTTGGAGGTTTAAGTTTGATGTCGAAGACGAATATGGTGAGAGGGTTGCCGTCTATCAACAAACCCGATCAACTCTGTGAAGGATGTTTACTTGGAAAGCAATTTAGGACGAGTTTTCCAAAGGAGTCAAACTCAAGAGCCAAAAAGCCACTCGAGCTCATACATGCTGATGTCTGTGGACCAATCAAGCCAAGCTCACTAGGTAAAAATAACTACTTCCTCCTATTTATCGACGATTTTTCAAGAAAGACATGGGTATATTTCTTGAAGCAGAAGTCAGAAGTCTTTAATATTTTCAAGAAGTTTAAAGCTGCAGTGGAGAAAGAAAGTGGGCGAGTGATTAAGGCTATGAGAACTGATCGAGGCGGAGAATTCACTTCTAAAGAGTTTCAGGAGTTTTGCGAAGAGAATGGAATTAGACGTCCCTTGACGGTTCCAAGATCCCCTCAACAGAATGGTGTGGCAGAGAGGAAAAATAGAACAATCCTCGACATGGCTCGAAGCATGCTTAAAAGCAAGAAATTGCCAAAAGAATTTTGGGCTGAAGCAGTGGCGTGTGCAGTCTACCTGTCAAATCGATCTCCAACAAGAAGTGTATGGGGAAAGACACCACAAGAAGCATGGAGTGGAAGAAAGCCAGGTATCTCACACTTGAGAGTCTTTGGAAGTGTTGCCCATGTTCACATACCAGATGAGAGAAGAGCAAAACTCGACGATAAGAGTGAGAGATTCATCTTTGTCGGTTATGATCAAAACTCAAAGGGTTACAAGTTGTACAACCCGAACAGCAAGAAGACGGTGGTCAGCCGAGATGTAGTCTTCGATGAAGAAGGACAATGGGACTTTGGACCTCATGAAAAGGAGTACAGTTTCTTTCCCCAGTTTGATGAAGAGACATCTGGAGAAGTTCAAAAAGGGATCACATCACCAACTACGTCCACTTCAGAAGACACTGGGAGTGAAAGGAGAGTGAAACGTACACGAAGTCTCCAAGATGTGTATGATAATACAGAAGCTTTTTCACCGCGAAGGCTTGAAGATCTCTATGAGGAAGTCGAGGCAACGAATAATCTCACATTGTTCTGCCTCTTTGCAGACTGTGAACCTATGGACTTTGAAGAAGCTGCGCAAGATAAGAGATGGAGGGATGCAATGGACGAAGAAATTAAAGCCATCGACAAGAACAACACTTGGGAACTCGTGTCTCTTCCGAAAGGGCATAAAGCTATTGGTGTCAAGTGGGTGTACAAGGCAAAGAAGAACGTCAATGGAGAAATCGAAAGATACAAGGCAAGGCTAGTTGCAAAAGGCTATAGTCAAAAGGCCGGGATTGATTATGACGAGGTGTTCGCTCCAGTCGCTCGCTTGGAAACCATAAGACTAATAATCTCTCTAGCAGCCCAAAACAAGTGGAAAATTCATCAGATGGACGTGAAGTCTGCCTTTTTGAATGGAGTCCTAGAAGAAGAAGTGTACATCGAACAACCTATGGGCTACAAGGTGAAAGGTCATGAAGACAAAGTTCTCAAGCTAAAGAAAGCACTATATGGACTGAAACAGGCACCAAGAGCATGGTATAGTCGGATTGATAACTACTTCAAAGAAAACAATTTCACGAAGTGCCCACACGAGCATGCCCTATATGTCAAGGTCAAAAATGGAGATATCTTGATCGTGTGCATATATGTGGATGACTTGGTCTTCACAGGAAGCAATCCAAGTATGTTTGAAGAGTTCAAGAAGGAAATGGTAAAGGAGTTTGAGATGACAGATATTGGATTAATGTCATACTATCTTGGCATTGAGGTAAAGCAAAAGGAAGATGGAATATTCATTTCACAACAAAGATATGCGAAGGAGATGCTGAAAAAGTTCAAGATGGATAGTTGCAAGCCAATCAGCACACCAGTAGAGTGTAAAATGAAATTATCAAAGTACGACGAAGCAGTAAAGGTGAGCCCTACAAATTTCAAGAGTATGGTTGGGAGTTTGCGGTATCTAACATGCACAAGACCTGATATTTTGTATGCTACTGGACTCATCAGTCGATACATGGAGAATCCGACCACAACTCATCTCAAGGCTGCAAAAAGAATTCTTCGCTATATCAAAGGAACATTGGATTTCGGCTTATGGTTTTCATCAAATAATAATTATAAGCTTGTTGGTTACAGTGACAGTGATTGGGGTGGAGATGGAGATGATCGGAAGAGTACTAGCGGTTTTGTGTTCTTCATGGGAAACACAGCTTTCACTTGGATGTCAAAGAAACAACCGATAGTCACACTTTCAACTTGCGAAGCAGAATATGTAGCAGCCACATCATGTGTTTGCCATGCAGTCTGGCTCAGAAATTTGTTAAAGGAGTTGGGGATGTCGCAAGAAGAGCCGACCAAGATCTTTGTGGATAATAAGTCAGCTATAGCTCTAGCAAAGAATCCAGTCTTCCATGATCGGAGCAAACATATTGATACTCGCTACCACTATATAAGGGAGTGCATAGCAAGAAAGGATGTGCAAGTCGAATATGTGAAGTCTCAAGACCAAGTTGCTGACATCTTCACAAAACCCCTCAAGCATGAAGACTTTATCAAGTTGCGAAGCCTACTTGGAATGACAAATCAAGTTTAAGAGGGGGTGTTGGAGAGTAAACTTGATTTGGCCCATTGGACTAATCAAGTGTTAGGCCCATTTGGTTTTAGTGTTTTAGTTTATAGAAAATTCTAGAGAGTAGTAGAGAAATGTAGAAGTGAAATATGTAATATTAAATAAGTAGTTGAGAGAAGTGTGTAGAACTCTCTCACTTGAAGTGTGTAGAATGTTCTCTAGATTGATGTAGAACTCTCCCTTGGAGCCTATAAATAGGGGAGAGCTAGTCATTTGTAAACTAAGCAAAAACAAGTAAGCAAGTTAGCAAATAAACATCAAGTTCTAAAGAGCAAAGTATCCTCTCATTTTAAGAAACCATAGTCTCCTCTTCCCTTCCTCCCAAAGTCTTCCTAAAACCATTCTACTTTCCAACATACCTAACCCATCACATTCGTAACTTAACATCACCTAATAACAACAATATTGTCTATCCGAAAAACCAATTTTAATGCCATCAAACATTCACTTATGTTCACAATACACACATTCACATCGTATCTCATTTTAAAGCACAATTTTAAACAATCAACTTTCCCCATGAACTCTATTGTAACTAAATTGCACATGCAATTGCTTAAATTTCAATATCAACAACATGCAATGACTAAAACATCAAACAACACACAACTTCGTGAAGAACTCACCTTGAATTCGTGGTGACGACAACAAAAACAACAACAAGCAAGAAATTGAATAGAAGCACAACAAAAGTTCCTATGTACCAAAACTTGAAACCCAGCTAACACTCCCTCCTCCTTGATGCTTCTAGCCACAATGTAACTCCCAAAAGAAGCAATCCAAACCCCAAAACTGAAATTCAACTAAGTTCAGCTCCGATCAATACTCTCACCCAACACGCATGCTTGAAAATGGTGGTAGAAGAAGAGTTGATAAATCTGTGTTTTCTTGTGTTTCTTGAGGTATCTTAGGGATGGATTGAGAATCAAAGAATGAAATTCAAGAAGAGGAGAAGAAGAGAAATTTCTGGTTGTGGTGTTGTGAGTTGATGGTTTGAGGTTCACTCAAGTCTCTCTTTTCTTTCCCTTTCTCGAGCTCTCTCTCCCTTGTTGTGTGTGTGTGTGTTTTTTGTGAATGTGAGGGTTGGTTGTTTCTCAGGTGGAAGTTTTTAGTGGCTAAGAAATGTCTATTATGCCCATTATGTTTCTAACACTCTCCACTATTACTCATACAACACCCACTTCTAATCCCACTATGACTCAATTGATTTAGTGCCCAAAACAACATTCTAACAAGTAAATAAGAGTCTCAATCAACCATAAAGAAATTTGATTAGCAATAACTTATTGAACTATTAACTGATCACAAGAATTGAACCAAGCTATTTAGGGGATGTTACAATACACTCCAACTTGAAAAAAATGTTGCAATGAGTGCAGCAGCAACAGACGCAAATGTTGAGGATGTGGAACTCGATGCAGCAGCAACAAAAGTCTCCTGATCCTCCTTTCGGGCTGCCCCACCCAAAGTCCAACATGGATGATTGTGAGTCGGGCTCACCTGACTATCCTAGTTATCAAGATTTTTATTACTTTTTTAGGATTTCTTTTAGTTTTGGGATGTTCTGACTTTCTAAGGTATTTTCACATTTGATATGATGTTATCATTTGTAAGATAATTATGATGTTATGATTGAGTACAATTAGCTTCGATTGTATTATATTTAATTTGATTTTTTTGTTCCATTAGATGTTCTTTAAAAGTCTACTTTCTTTTTTTTTATAACGCATAACAGCAAACACAAATTATTATCTTGTAAGAAGATTGCCAATACAAAAAAATTAAATTGGACTCCTCAGCATCGGTTGGCATAGTCATCAATAATAGAACCACATTTGAGCAATCTAGACGGGCGTGTCCATCGGTATTTAGTGACATCCACACAAAAAACCTCACTAATTACTGTCATACCCTAATTTTGTCCGCCTAGGTTTAAAACTCTAATTTTCCACAAAAATAAATAAATTGAGAAGTGTGGCGTTATTTTGAAGAGTGTGAAGAACATTGTGCATGCATTTTTGAGTTTTTAGGGCAAAAGGGTATTTTGGTCATTTTCTAAAAATAAGATATTTTCTCATCAAAAATCATTGTGCAATTTTAGAGAAATTTATTTGAAGCAAAACATTTTGGTCATGTATATATGCATGCGCATGCATGCATGCATTATGCACAAAAAATTCAAAAAGGCATAAAAAAGGAATGTTCTACAAAAAAGTTTCAAGATGTGATTTTTATGATATTTTTGGTCATGGTGATCTCATAAAATGGCATATTCTTTAAGATACTTGGTATGTGGCTCAAAATGGTTAGATTTATGTACAATTATCTTGAAAGGAATAATCAAAATTGAGAGGATAATTGGAGGGTTCATGGATAGTACAATGGTACAATTGCCAACTTGCAAAACTTGGTGACCAAGGCCACACCCTACCCTAATGTTGCGCCATTCCCTCCCCATTTCCTCTCCAATTTTTCATTTTGTCCCTCATCATGTGTGTTTCAATCCTCACCCTCCATTCAAATTTTAAATGCAATCCTAGAGTGAGATGAGATGCACAATGACCTAAATACCCTTAAACCTAGTTGCTTTCTCTATATATACCTTAGAAACCTCATCTCACACACACCTTTTTTTGGCCTCACAATTCCTTCACAAAACCCTAGCACACAAACCTCTCCTCTCCTCTCCTCCTTTGGCCGAAACCACCAACAACCATTCCCTCCTCCATTTTTCTTCATTTCACTTCCATTTTCCATCTCATATTAACTCCTACTTCATATATCATCCATCTCTTCTACCAAGATTCAAGTGTTCATCATCCAATCTCAAGAACAAGGCAAGTTGCGCAAGGTTTTGGTGAAGGTCTAGTTGATTTGTGGGTTTTCTCTTCATACTCTTTATTTATTAGCTTGGATTCAAGGTATACCTCAAAACTCTTGCATCATTCACTAAGTTTTTTTTGCATCAAAATGTAAAAATCATGTTTCTAATCTTGCATCCTACCATATTCATGCATTTTAGTGTTGGTATATTGTTGATTTGTTGATTGTTGTTGGTGAGAGGTGTCTCAAACATTTTGACAAGCACTTAGGGAGGCTTGGGTGTTTGAGATTGCTTCTCACCCTTGAATAAATTGTGATTTGTGTTGTTATCATTTTGTTTGTTGCATTTTGTGAAATAAAATTGTGTTAGGAAGCTATGAATGTTTCGCACCCTTAGTATAAAATAGGTTTAATCGAGTTTTGATGCATTTCTTTATGCAATCTTGTCATTGAGGCTTGATTTTGAAGTTCCCATGTCCAAACATGTTGTTTGATTTTGCAAATATTCATTTTTCATGCCTTCTTACTTTCACAAAAATCAAAAAAAAAAAATGAATAGTTGTTGATTTTGGTGTTTGATTGCTTGGATCTTGTGAATAAATGTTCCTAAGTCTTGCTAGTGTCATTTGCTTGCTTGATTTTGTGGATTTGTTGAATGAAATTGTTGTTTGGTTATGTTTTGGTTCGCAAGTTTCTAATAAGTTAGGGTTTTGTTATTTCTTTGTGAAAGGGGTTTGCAATTGTGAGTAAAATGATTTCTCAAATTGTTTTGATGTTGGTCGTTATGTACTTTGCTTGCAAATTATTCTATGTTGATGATTGGCAAGAGGACTCACACTTGTGCCTTAGGCATTTCACTTTAAGTGTTGAGGATTGCCTAAGATGATTCAACACAACCTTGTGCTTTGATTGAAAATTTTGGTCTGCTTGTTAGTAACTTGTTTGCAAAATTACTCTATGTTGATGATTGGCAAGAGGACTGACACTTGTGCCTTAGGCATTTCGCTTTAAGTGTTGAGGATTGCCTAAGATGATTCAACACAACCTTGTGCTTTGATTGAAAATTTTGGTTTGCTTGTTAGTAACTTGTTTGCAAAATTACTCTATGTTGATGATTGGCAAGAGGACTCACACTTGTGCCTTAGGCACTTCACTTTAAATGTTGAGGATTGCCTAAGATGATTCAACTTCCTTTGTGCAATTCTTGTTTAAAAATGCAAATGCTAGTTCTCTAACTTGATTAATCAATTTTGGCTACAAAATGACTTGTTATTGCTTTCTTTTGGTCACTTGTGATCATGCAAATGCGATGTTCATTCTAGGTAAATAATTTGTTTTGTGTTGATGATTTGGTAAAAGGACTAGACACTTATGCCTTTGTGCATTGTCTCAAATGTCAAGGATTACCAAAAGGGATTCAACCTTTTGTTTTATCTTGTGTTGATGCCTATTTGAATTAAACTTTTGCATTATCTATTTGTGTGCCTATTCTTGCAATCTATTTGGTTAATGTTGATCTTGCATGTTCATGGCCATTAAATGTTAGATGACTAAGCGTCATTCTTGTGCACCAGTGTAGTAATGGTTAAGGTATATGCTTACGCTTGCATTGTTGATTGTTTTGCTTGCAACTTGTTAAAGTTTACACTTTGGTTCTTGATTTGGAAATTGATTTGAATTCTCTACTTCTTTTTCTTTTGGATGCCACGCCATCCCAACAAATTTTTGTGATCAATATCACCCTCCAATTCTCTTCCTCTCTTCTTCAAGTCATTTCTTTTTCCAAATTATTTTTCAAATTAAAACTTTTCTTCAAATTGTTTTTTCTATAGCAATCAAATTTTTTCAAAGATCAACAACAAACCTTTTTGAAAATTCATAAGGAGTCAAGTCGGACGTACGGCCGGTGTTGACTAGCATCCTAAGATTGGAGTTGTACAGCTCAAACATCTTGGGATACTTATGAGAATTAAAACAAGCAATTAACAACTTGAACCTTTTTAAAAAAAAAAATGAATAAGGAACCAAATCGGATGTACATCCGGGATCGGTTAGCGTCTTAGGATTAGCGAGCTGTACAGTTCGTGTGAGCCTAAGATACTTGCTCAAATAAAAGTAATCAATCTCACAACAAATCCTTTTCTTCAAGTAATTCAAACCATTCTCAAAAAGTAGGGGGCACGTCGTCTGTACAGGCGAGGATGTTTGTTGTTTTAGGTCTAGTGAACTGTACAGTTCAGGACCGAGAACCCCTACAATAAAAAAAAAAACCAAAGTTTCTCGACTAAAGAGAACTACGTAAGCTTTGAATTCTCCATCGCACCGGGAGATACGTAGGAGCGGGTCACATCCCGTCAAGCACACTTTTATAAAAAAATATAAATAAAAGATTCTTCTTTTCCCCTGTTTTCAAAAACATTTTCTCAAATAAAAAAAGAAGTAGAATGAATTGTTTCAAATCAACTCTGTCAAAACCGCACATCAAGTTAAAGGTTCCCTTTCGGTAGAAAGGAGGTGTGGGATGCTAATACCTTCCCCACACCTAACCGACCCCCGAACCTACATCTCTAGTTCTCAAAGGACCACCCGCCTTAAAAAGGACCCTTTTTCAATGTTTTGGTCCCTAAATAAAAAATGTTGATGGTGGCTTCACAAATTTTCACGTTGTACGATGAAAGATCCAATCCGGATTTTTTTCGGGGTGCAACAGCTGGTGACTTCACTGGGGACTTTCTTTTTAAAACGAGGGTCAGGCCTAATTAACTTGATGTGCGGTTTAATTGTTTGATTTGAATGTGATTGTTCTATTTCTCTCTTTTATTCTCCTTCTTTTTCTTCTCTCTTTCTGATGTTTGAATGTTCTCTCGCATTCTCGTGTTGTTATGTTGCATTCATGTGCATTTGACTCTTCTCCTTCTATGTTCGCTTCTTGTTCCTTCTTCTCCTTTCATCTTCTTTTGTTTATATGTTTAATATGATCATGCATTTCTCCAATCACCATGTCCCCTTCTTCTTTGCTCCCTTTCTTCAAGGTAAGCTCATGCATCATTCCCCCAATTCTACTATGATCCCTTCTTCTTTGCTCCCTTTCTTCGAGGTAAGTTCATGCATTTCCCCGATTCTATTATGTCCCCTCTTCTTGGCACCCTTTCTCGAGGTAAGCAGTGCATATGATTGTTGGAACCCTAGGGTAGTTTACTTGCTTATGTTGAAATGATATGTGTTTGCAAAACTCTAGGGTAGACGACTCCTTGTCCGGACTGTTTCTGGTTTTTCCTTGCAGGTGGGGGTATATTTATCATTGTGCTCCTACACCCACGTTGCACTTTTTACCTTTATTTCTTGGTGAGACAGCCCTATACCCGGGCTAGAGCATACCTTAGGCTAGAGCGAAGTCATTAGTGGCTGCTCACTGGACGTACGTCTTGTTGGGTGGTTGCGAAGACTTCACCTAGAGTTTGGCTTTGATTGAAGACATCATAACTTGGACGTACGTCCCTGGGATCGGTGCTCTCAGATGAGGTCGTTGGCTCTAGGAACTTTATTTAGGGTCCTTCTTTTAGTGCTATCCTTGAAGTGTGTACCCGTAGAAATAGCTGTAGACCCTGTCTCTAAGAAACCTTGTAGGGCACAAAGGAGCTGCATACCCCTGCATCTGAATAAAGATTTTTGCAAATAAACCGAAAATTTTCAAAAAAAATGTATGTGAATTTCTAGCTTTTGAAAAACTGTTATGTTGAAAATATTATTATTATTTTTTCATCATGCATCCATTCATACACTTCGCATGCATTCTCACCAGTGCCGGGGAAATTGTAGGTACCAAAAAAAAAAGAGAGAAAGAAAAATGGATCAGAATGTGAAAAGAACCCTCAAGTGGAATTTTAAGCAACAGGACGTCCAAAGCTTGGTTAGGTTCGGTAATCAGCTTCCCCCACGGCGAAAAGAGGCTTATCAGGGTACATATGGTAATCTCCTCGATTTGCTAGAGGTGAATGTTCAAACTGAGGCCCTCACTGCTTTGACCCAGTTCTTTGATCCCGAATACCGTTGCTCCAATTTCCAAGATTATCAGCTGGTCCCCACTTTAGAAGAATTTGAGAAGATCTTGGGCTTTCCTGCTGCGAACTGCAAGCCGTATTCTTATGTGGAGAGGTATTCATTAGCAAAGGCTTTGGCTGGCATTCTTCAGATTAAAGAAGAATTTTTGATTAAAAATGTGGAAGTCAAGGGTCAAAGGCAAGGTCTGTCAAGAAAATTCTTAGAAGCAGAAGCTGAGGCCCTACTTGCCAAGAAGGAGTGGAAAGTTTTCTCTGATGTGCTTGCCCTCCTTGTCTATGGAGTTGTCTTGTTCCCTTGTGTTGAGAATTTTGTTGATGCTGCAGCTATTGATGTGTTCCTTGCATTCAAAAAGCGGGAACAAAACCCCACCTCTGTTATTTTAGCTGATTTGTACTATTCTCTTGTTGATCGTCACTCTAAGGGAGGAGGGATGGTTAGGTGTTGTTTGCCAGTTCTGTATCGGTGGTTCGCCTCACATGTGTTTAAAGGACACATTGAAAACAAAGGAAAAGATGAGTGGAAGTGGTTTATTGCTAGCCTTAGAGGAGGTGATGTCTCGTGGTGCACTCTGGCCCGGGATACACCAGAATTCATCTCTCAGCTCAACGGCTTTCCGAATGTTCCACTCATTGGCACTAGGGGATGTATCACCTACAACCCTGCTCTTGCGTTGAGGCAGTTGGGTTACCCAATGACAAGCCCACCATTGATTGAGTCTTTGGCTGACTTTGTGTTACATGATAGAGGTTCCGGGGATTTGAGTTTGTTGAGAAGGATTGTTCGTGCTTGGAACAGGCCGGTAAAGAAAGGGCATAATGAGTTGGGTCGCAGAGATACAAGTGTGGGGGAAGAGTACCTTCAGTGGGTCCAGCTCCGGGCTCGAGCAGTTAAGCTCCCATTTAGAGGCATTCCTCAGGTTGAAGTTGAGGTTCCTTCTCCTGCTTCTATTCTTAATGAGGAGGTTGAGGGGCTCAAGGCTGCCTTATCTCAGTCCCAGTAAGAGAAGTTAGAATTGCAGGCCCGGTTGGAAAAGCTGCTCCAACAGAAAAAGAACTTAGAGCAAGAAAATGAATTCAAAGAGAAATGTCTTGCTAACTTCAAAGAGAGAATCGCCGCCAGTGACCAAAAGCTCATTGACATGCAGGGTGGTCTCAAAAGTGCTACAGGCGAAATCAGGGTGCGGAATCTGGATAGAAACAGAGCGCTTGATGATGCCCGTGCATGGAAGGTTTAGTTGAATGTCTCCAAGGAATTAGAGAGGAGCTTGCGGGGCCAATTGAAGGAAGCAAAAGCACAGTTGAATACTCTTACTGCTGACTATGAGAGCAAGCTCAAAACTGAGGTGCAAGCAAGAAAGCTGGTGCGAGAGAGGCTTGAAGACTGTCAAGCGCTGCTTCAGGGGGAGCTCGGGAAATCTAGGGCATTGGAGGACCATGCGAGGCACCAGGGTGATTTGCTAGAGAGGTTCAGGGCTGAGATGTGCTACTTGATGGAAGAGCATCGAAGATTGGATGATCATTGTCGGCGCTTGCAAGAGAAGTATGTACTCTTGTCCAAGCTGTGCTATGATACTGTTACAGGCCTCCCAAGGCGCCTCAGAGCTGCAGAGATTGCCGTGGATGTGTGCACTACTCCAGTAGAGGTCAGAAGATTCATCGAGTATGTCAGGGGTTTGATCTTGGAGATGAGGGGGCAGGCAGATCGTCCTTCCACTTCAAGAAAGAGGAAGAGGAACCAATGCAGGGACTTAGTTGTTGTTTGAAATTCTGGTTATTATAGTTTCCTTTTAATTGTTGCTTTGAGAACTCTTTATGATGTGCTCCTGCTTTTACGTTATGAATAAAAAAAAGGATTATGTGTTTCAGTTCAAATAAAATTGTATGGTTCATTTCACATTCTCGATCCTTGTTGTTTACCCAAATAAAATATGTGATATCCCCGGCACCACGTGAAAAAAAAAACGCATTTTGCATCGCATGCATACACATATACTTATGCATCCATTCATTTCATGCATCCATGCATCTATTCATTCAGGCTCTTGCACAATAAATGTTTAAACAAACAGAAAAGGCAAGCTGGTTCGTCATCACCGTTACTACACTCGTCTACAGGCAAGGCTCATGGCAGAGAATCAAGAAAATCCGGACATTGAGGTTGAGAGTTACCACTCGGGTCCGGATGATCCGGTTATAGAGATACTCAACCCCGAGCAGCTAGCTCAAGAAAACCGGGTTTTGAAGGATAAGGTAGGGGCTATGGAGGCCCAGATGGTTGAAATGATGGGTATGTTGAGGAATCTGAAAGGTGGGGCCAGTGCTGAGGCCACCGCCGTTGTAAACCCTGATGGAGTTGTCACCTTCATTCCCCCTCCGAGGCCTGTTAATACTGCAACTACTATTCCTCCTCCGGGAACAGGGATCCCTCATTTTGTCCACTCTCCAGGGGCAAACGGTCAGGGCCATCCAGCTGCTCAGAGGTACCCGTGGGGAATGCCAGTCGGTTATACGCCTCAAAATGTTGAATTCAATCCAGCTGGGGTAACAGGGCCAAGTCAGGCTCCTGTGGTCGTACCTGGTGGAGTTGTTGGTGGACCACAAGTCGACGCTCCTAATCATGATGCTGCGCTACAGAGAAATCCACTCAGTCCTACTCCTGGGATCACTACCAATCCTCAGAATGTTGCGTATCAAGTAGGAAATCCCGCTCAGTTTGGGGGAAATTATTATGGCATGAGTAGTCATCCTCAGGGGCATGTGTTTGAAAACTCTCAGCCCAGAGATCAGTATCGTGTGCTTGAAGAACGGTTAAGGGCTGTGGAAGGAACGGGGGTTAGAGTCAAGGATGCCCGTGATTTGTGTCTCGTTCCAGATATAGTCCTTCCTCCAAAGTTTAAGGCACCTGATTTTGACAAGTACCGGGGTGCTGGTTGTCCATCAAGTCATATAACCATGTATTGCCGAAAAATGGCTGCGCATGCTAGTGATGATAAGCTGTTGATCCACTGCTTTCAGAATAGCTTAGCTGGGGCATCCTTAGACTGGTACATGCAGTTACAGTCTTCCGACATCCATAGTTGGAAGGACCTCTCAGAAGCCTTTTTGAAACAGTACCAGTACAATATGGATATGGCTCCAGATCGATCTCAGTTACAGCACATGGGCAAAGGAGATAAAGAATCTTTTAAAGAATACGCCCAACGGTGGAGAAGTACAGCTGCACAAGTAAAGCCATCACTAACAGAGAAAGAGATGGTATACATGTTCATGGAAACTCTTCCGGCAATCTACTACGACAGACTGATAGGGAGTGTCTCGTCAAATTTCTCAGACATGGTAGTTATTGGGGAAAGGCTTGAAAACGGTTTGCGTAGCGGGAAGATCGCCAACCACTTTGGTAGTTCAGGCAGCTCAGGTGGACAAAGAAAGCCCTCTTCTCATTTCCCTAAAAAGAAAGAGGGAGAGATCAATGTAATTTCCGGAGGAAATCCATCTTTCAGTACTCCACCGCAGACGGTACCATTCTCGGCACCACTGCAACCTCAACGAGCCAATGATGGTTATAAAGCCCAGAACTACCAGTATAAGAAGCGCGTCAGTTTTGATCCAATCCCGATGACTTACACGGAGCTGTTCAATCATTTGGTCTCCAAAAACCTAATCAACACTCGCTCGATGAAGCCTCTCCAGCCTCCTTTCCCTAGGAGCTATAATGCCAATGCTACTTGTAGTTTTCATGAGGGTGGAATCGGTCACACAGTGGAGGACTGCAAAGCTTTTAAGCACGTAGTTCAGGACTTAATCGACGCTAATTGGATTTCTTTCAAACAGAACAGTCCAAGTATAACTACAAATCCACTGCCAGGACATGGGAATCCGTCGACCAATGCAATAGAAGATTCTACTGGACAGGTGATAAGGGAGGTTGAGAAAATTAAAACTCCCTTGGAGGCCATTCACGCTGAATTGTGTCGATTTGAGGTCATTGAGAAAGGATGTTGTCAGGAGAATGGGTGTGCTGATTCCCTGTGTAAAGGGGTCTGTGAAGTTTTTAAGCAGATCTTGCAAGACTTGATGAACCGCCGTGTAGTTCAGGTAGTTACTTTTGAAACAGAAGAAAGCGTGATGACCCTTCAGTCTAATAATGGCAGAGAAGTCAGAAGGCCAATTGAGATTTTATATGATTACAATCTGAGGCAAGTTCAAGCCAAAGCTCAGCCCATAGTCATTGAGGTCCCTGCTCCCTTTCCATATGAGAAAGATAGTGTTGTGCCCTGGAAATATTGTACTTTGCCTCCAGTGGAGAGTTCTCCAAGTGCATCTGCTGTCACCAATATATCAGGAGTGGGTAGAATGACGAGAAGCGGCCGTATGTATGCTCCGGAAACTCTTCGGGTTAAAACGTCTAAAGATGCTGAGGACAGGGTTAGAAAAGGAAAAGAGAAAGTATCAGAGGATACCCAGGGCAAGAAAGTAACAGAGCAGGAAGCCAGTGAGTTCTTAAGGATTGTCAGACAAAGTGATTATCAAATTGTTGATCAGTTGAAACAAACTCCAGCCAAGATCTCTATGCTGTCGTTACTGCTCAGTTCAGAAGCTCATCGGACTGCCCTGATGAAAGTACTCAATGAAGCCCATGTCGCTGAAGATATCTCTGTGTGTCAGTTTGATGGGATTGTAGGAAACATCGTGGCAGCTAATCATTTGACTTTTGCTGACGATGAGTTACCCCCAGGAGGAAGAAAGCACAATCAGGCTCTGCATATCTCCGTCAAATGCGGAGACTATGTGTTGGCTCGGGTTTTGATTGATAATGGGTCCTCACTAAATGTCATGCCGAAGTCCACCATGGACAAAGTGGATGTGGACTGCTCTTATATGAAGCCTAGTTCGACGTTGGTGAGAGCGTTTGACGGATCGAAGAAGGAAGTGCTAGGGGAAGTGGAGTTCCCAATTCAGATTGGGCCGGAGACCTTTTATGTGAATTTCCAGATCATGGACATCACTTCATCATATAGCTGCCTGTTGGGGAGACCGTGGATTCACATGGCGGGAGCTATTCCCTCTTCCCTACACCAGAGGGTCAAGTTTGTGGTAGATGACAAGATTGTTGTTGTGTTTGGTGAAGAAGAAATGTTAGTCAACAAGCCATCCCCATTCCGTTATGTGGAAGCCGCTGAGGAATCTCTGGAGACCTCCTTTCAGTCCCTTGAAATTGCTAATGCTGTATTCGGAGGGAGCAAGCTTCCGTCACCATGGTCAAAATTGTCAAGGAACGAGGAAATGGTCGCCAAGATCATGATAGAACAAGGATACAAGGTGGGATGTGGTTTAGGCAAGACTGGTCAGGGGATTCTTGCGCCTATTCAACTGAAGGAAAATCGAGACCGTTGTGGGTTGGGGTACCATCCTAATCAAGCCGAGAGAAAGGGGATGGCAGAGGAAAGAAAGAGCAGGCGGTTGGCCAAACTGAGAGGCCATGATCCTTGGTCAAAAAAGATCCCTATCTGTGATATTCGCCAGAGCTTTAAGAGTGCAGGGTTGCTGGACCCTAATCACATCGCTGCCATTGGGGATGGTCCTGGAGCTGAAAAAGGTGATACCAGCCTAGTCCGCCGTTGCTTTGCCGGTGAAAAGTTGAAGAATTGGGAGGCTGCTGACTTTCCCGTGGCTTTTAATTCAAAGTAATAATTTGTAATGCACCCCTGTGGCTCTGCCCAAGGCCATAGGATAAGTTGTTAGGGGCACGCATGTTTTTATCTTCATTGCTATCATCATCAATAAAAACGTTGTTTTTGAAATTCATCATTAAAATCATTTCTCTTAATTTCATGTGTCTTCTCCGCTTTATTTTATTTTGCCTGTTTGTTTCGCCTTTCATTCTGCTTTTTTTTTTGCCTCTGCAAATGCAGATCAACAATAATTATCTCTGAAAATAACAATGCCGATGATCCATATTTTGACTTTGATCATCCAATTAATCAAACTGAGGGAGATGTTGAGAACAACTGGAAAGCTCCTCCAGAACTAATGAGATTAATGGAACAGGAAGAAAGGGTCATTCAGCCTCACGGAGAATCAACTGAGGTAATCAACTTGGGTACAGATGAGAACAAGAAAGAGGTTAAGGTCGGTACCGCAATGAACGACCGTGATCGTATGAAGTTAATTCAGCTCCTGCGCGATTACGTTGACATTTTTGCATGGTCGTATCAAGATATGCCTGGGTTGGATACCGATATTGTTGTGCACAAGTTGCCAGTCAAGCCAGAATGCCCGCCTGTAAAGCAAAGACTGAGAAGAATGAAGCCAGAGATGTCGTTGAAAATCCGGGATGATGTAAAGAAGCAGTTTGATGCCGGGTTCCTAGCGGTTGCCAAGTATCCTCAAGGGGTTGCCAATATCGTCCCTGTTCCGAAGAAGGACGGGAAAGTCAGGATGTGTGTCGATTACAGGGATCTGAACAGAGCCAGCCCCAAAGATGGTTTCCCTACCTCACATTGATATTCTGGTGGACAGTACAGCCCAACACTCTTTATTCTCCTTCATTGACGGATACTCAGGATACAATCAGATAAAGATGGCTCCGGAAGATATGGAGAAAACAACCTTCATAACTCTCTAGGGAACCTTTTGCTATAAGGTGATGCCTTTCGGACTCAAAAACGCCGGTGCGACGTATCAGAGGGCCATGGTGACATTGTTCCACGACATGATGCACAAGGAAATCGAGGTGTATGTGGATGATATGATTGCTAAATCTAAGACTGATGAAGAGCATATTGTGAATCTGCAAAAACTCTTTGAACGTCTAAGGAAGCTCAAACTCAGATTAAACCCAGCTAAATGCACCTTCGGTGTAAGATCCGGAAAGCTACTGGGGTTCATCGTCAGTCAGAAAGGGATAGAAGTTGATCCAGATAAAGTCAAAGCAATCCTCGAAATGCCAGTACCAAAGACTGAAAGGGAGGTCCGTGGTTTTCTTGGGAGACTGAACTACATCTCAAGGTTCATATCCCAACTGACAGCCACTTGCGATCCTCTCTTTAAGCTGTTGTGCAAGAACCAAGAATCCGAATGGAACGATGATTGTCGGAGAGCCTTCGAGAGAATTAAAGAGTATCTTCAGAATCCACCAATTCTGATGCCACCGGTGTCCGGAAGACCGCTGATCTTGTACCTAACCGTGTTAGACAATTCGATGGGGTGTGTGCTGGGGCAGCATGATGAGTCAGGCAAGAAAGAACATGCTATTTATTACCTGAGCAAGAAATTTACTGACTACGAGACAAGATACACAATGCTGGAGAAGACTTGTTGTGCTTTGGCTTGGGCTGCTCATCGTTTAAGGCAGTACATGCTGAGCCATACAACTTGGTTGGTGTCTAAAATGGATCCGATCAAGTACATTTTTGAGAAACCAGCTCTCGCAGGACGGATTGCCCGTTGGCAGATGTTATTGTCAGAATATGATATCCTGTACGTCACGCAGAAGGTAGTCAAGGGCAGCGCACTTGCTGAGTACTTAGCTTGTCAGCCTATCCCAGAATACCAGTCGATGCAGTATGATTTTCCCGATGAAGACATCATGGCACTATTCGACGAGGGGGAGTCCCAAGAAGATGAAAGATGGAGGATGATATTTGATGGTGCATCCAACATGTGGGGGCATGGGGCCGGAGCTGTGTTAATCTCTCCAGACAATCGCTTCATTCCGGTCACTGCAAGACTGAGCTTTTATGTTACAAATAACATTGCGGAATATGAAGCATGCATCCTGGGTATCCAGGCAGCCCTTGAATGGAAGGTCAAAAGGCTTGATGTGTATGGTGATTCAGCCTTGGTTATTCATCAGGTGCGAGGTGATTGGGAGACCAGAGATCCCAAATTGATTCCCTATTGCGATTATGTTCAAGAATTGATGGAGTCCTTTGAGGAAGTCACTTTCCAGCATATCCCTCGAAGCGAAAACCAGTTGGCCGATGCTTTGGCAACCTTGTCGTCAATGTTCAACATCAACTGTGACAAGAGTTTAGCTCACCTCAGAATCCAGCATAGGGATCTGCCAGCACATCATTACTGCACTGCAATAGATGAAGAGCCTGATGACAAGCCGTGGTACCATGATATCAAGCAGTACATCACCACCAGGGAATACGCTCCTGGGGCATCAGAAAATGACAAGAGAACGCTCAGAAGGCTGTCGAGGAATTTCTTCCTGAATGGTGAAGTTCTCTACAAGAGAAATTATGACATGGTTCTCCTAAGGTGTGTTGCAAAAGAGGAGGCCGAAAAGATTATGAAAGAGGTCCATGAAGGCTCATTCGGGGTTCATTCCAGTGGACACACCATGGCCAGAAAAAAATTAAGACCCGGCTATTATTGGCTGCAAATGGAATCTGACTGCTACAGCTTTGTAAGAAAGTGTCACAAATGCCAAATCTATGCCGATTATATCCATGTACCACCTGCTTCATTAAACGTTCTGACTGCTTCTTGGCCATTCTCAATGTGGGGGATGGATGTCATCGGTCCTATCGAGCCAAAAGCATCAAACGGGCATCGCTTCATCCTTGTCGCCATTGACTATTTCACCAAGTGGGTTGAAGCTGCCTCATACTCAAGCATCACTAGCTCTGTGGTTGCAAAGTTTGTAAAGAAAGATCTGGTTTGTCGTTACGGCCTTCCAAACAGGATCATCACCGATAACGGCAGCAACCTGAACAGCAAGATGATGAAAGACCTGTGCACAGAATTCAAAATCCAGCATCATAATTCTTCCCCCTATCGACCCAAGATGAATGGGGCAGTCGAAGTGGCCAACAAGAATATCAAGAGAATAGTTCAAAAGATGGTGGTAACCTACAAAGATTGGCATGAGTTGCTTCCTTTTGCTTTGCACGGATACCGCACTTCAGTGCCTCAACTGGGGCAACCCCTTTTTCTCTAGTATATGGGTCAGAGGCAGTCCTCCCTATTGAGGTTGAAATACCCTCCCTGCGGGTATTGATGGAAACCAAGTTGGAAGAAGCTGAATGGGTACAAGCTCGTCTGGATCAGTTAAATCTCATTGAGGAAAAAAGAATTGCAGCTTTGTGTCATGGACAGCTGTATCAACAGAGGATGAGGACGGCCTTCGACAAGAAAGTTCGCCCTCGAGAGTTCAACGAGGGAGATCTTGTGCTCAAAAAGATATTGCCCATTCAGAGCGATCCCCGAGGAAAATGGACTCCCACTTATGATGGACCTTATGTGGTCAAGAAAGCCTTCTCTGGAGGAGCACTAATACTCACCAACATGGACGGTGAAGAACTCAGAAACCCAGTCAATTCAGATTCGGTAAAGAAGTATTATGCCTGAAAGAAATAGACGAAAAAAGAGAAAGATAAGCCAAGTAAGAATTAGCTCGCTAGGTTGAAAACCCGAAAGGGCGGCCTAGGCAAAATCAGAGCGACCCGGTGGATTGAAAACCCGCAAAGGGCGATCCAGGCAAAAATTAGGGTCAGAAAACTTGGGCATGAAAATAAACAAGCGCATACAGCACTCCTGAAGGTTTGGATAGAGGGGTGATCAAGGTCAAGGACATAAATGTTTGGCATTGTTCCACAGAGACGGACATTTAGAAACTAGCTTTTCTCTCTTTTTCGTGTCTTTTTGCAGTTTAAATTTTCAAATGAATTGAACAGTCGGCGTAACTTTCTGTACGACCGGTTTCCACATCAATAAAGTTCAATTTTTCTCATATCTGTTTGCTTTTCTATTTTCTGCTTTTTCAGCTCAAAATAAACGTTTTATGATGATGGTAATACTGAATTGTAAAACATGTGCATAAATCCTAGAGCATTGCAATCATTGCGAAATCCCCAAAAGTCACGGGAAGGAAGTGATTTCTCAAAAACAAATTAATGTTGCAAGGAAAATAATTGCGCCCATCAATCACTTCAGATGGCAAATCATAATGCAAACCTGCACCCGGCCCGTGCGCCGCAGCAACTCTAATAAGTTCCCCAGTCTTGTGCCATGAGTGTCACGGGTCGGTCGAACCAGCAAAGAGAAAATAAGTCAAGAGCAAAAAAAAAAGATCAGAAAAAAGAAAGCTGATCAAGAAGAATCAAAAGAAAATCAAAAGCATTTTCACGGCATTCATCAAATCATCGCATCGCATGCACTCGCATCACACGCACTCGCATAACATGCTTTTGCATAACATGCACCCATGCTCCATGTACTATGCCTTGCATCTGCTAACGTATGCAGGTACCGTGGATCAGTGCGGCAGCATTGACCAACTGAAGAAAACTAATTGGATTTGCGGATCCCCCTTTGGACCCACGTGTCCCCCAGAAGATTGACTTCACTTCGTATTCGAGCTGCGAGTAAGTCCCTTTGACCTCAATAGGTCCAGTCGAAAAGGATAGTTGTGTCGGCCTAAGACATGGCGCAGTCCTAGGGAAGTATCGAGATCTAGGCTTGGTATTGTACCCCCCCGGTCGCTCTGAAGACCACCCCTTTGAGCCCACGTGCTCCCCAGGCCCAAGTGCAAACTCGGATCATGCGCGGTTCGTTAAAATGCTTTAGGCAGCCTCTGGTGTCGGCTTATAGAGGGTTGGTACCTTTTTTACTGTCTTCTTTACTGCTTTCGTTTACTGCCTTTGCTGGCTTATTGAGGGTTGGCACCGGTTGATTTCCTGTTTCGTTAGCTTACTGAGGGCTAGCACTCACTCAAAGAAGAGCAAAAAGGAGAGAAAAAGAAAAAGAAAATTTGGGTTCTCTCTAAGTAGACAAAATTGTTATAATTTCTGAATTCTTTATTTTTATTTTGCCTCAGAATATGTTCGGCCAATTCATATTCCTTGTTAAAATCAAAATAAAGAGGGGCAGCTGTCATACCCTAATTTTGTCCGCCTAGGTTTAAAACTCTAATTTTCCACAAAAATAAATAAATTGAGAAGTGTGGCGTTATTTTGAAGAGTGTGAAGAACATTGTGCATGCATTTTTGAGTTTTTAGGGCAAAAGGGTATTTTGGTCATTTTCTAAAAATAAGATATTTTCTCATCAAAAATCATTGTGCAATTTTAGAGAAATTTATTTGAAGCAAAACATTTTGGTCATGTATATATGCATGCGCATGCATGCATGCATTATGCACAAAAAATTCAAAAAGGCATCAAAAAAGAATGTTCTACAAAAAAGTTTCAAGATGTGATTTTTATGATATTTTTGGTCATGGTGATCTCATAAAATGGCATATTCTTCAAGATACTTGGTATGTGGCTCAAAATGGTTAGATTTATGTACAATTATCTTGAAAGGAATAATCAAAATTGAGAGGATAATTGAAGGGTTCATGGATAGTACAATGGTACAATTGCCAACTTGCAAAACTTGGTGACCAAGGCCACACCCTACCCTAATGTTGCGCCATTCCCTCCCCATTTCCTCTCCAATTTTTCATTTTGTCCCTCATCATGTGTGTTTCAATCCTCACCCTCCATTCAAATTTTAAATGCAATCCTAGAGTGAGATGAGATGCACAATGACCTAAATACCCTTAAACCTAGTTGCTCTCTCTATATATACCTTAGAAACCTCATCTCACACACACCTTTTTTTGGCCTCACAATTCCTTCACAAAACCCTAGCACACAAACCTCTCCTCTCCTCTCCTCCTTTGGCCGAAACCACCAACAACCATTCCCTCCTCCATTTTTCTTCATTTCACTTCCATTTTCCATCTCATATTAACTCCTACTTCATATATCATCCATCTCTTCTACCAAGATTCAAGTGTTCATCATCCAATCTCAAGAACAAGGCAAGTTGCGCAAGGTTTTGGTGAAGGTCTAGTTGATTTGTGGGTTTTCTCTTCATACTCTTTATTTATTAGCTTGGATTCAAGGTATACCTCAAAACTCTTGCATCATTCACTAAGTTTTTTTTGCATCAAAATGTAAAAATCATGTTTCTAATCTTGCATCCTACCATATTCATGCATTTTAGTGTTGGTATATTGTTGATTTGTTGATTGTTGTTGGTGAGAGGTGTCTCAAACATTTTGACAAGCACTTAGGGAGGCTTGGGTGTTTGAGATTGCTTCTCACCCTTGAATAAATTGTGATTTGTGTTGTTATCATTTTGTTTGTTGCATTTTGTGAAATAAAATTGTGTTAGGAAGCTATGAATGTTTCGCACCCTTAGTATAAAATAGGTTTAATCGAGTTTTGATGCATTTCTTTATGCAATCTTGTCATTGAGGCTTGATTTTGAAGTTCCCATGTCCAAACATGTTGTTTGATTTTGCAAATATTCATTTTTCATGCCTTCTTACTTTCACAAAAATCAAAAAAAAAAATGAATAGTTGTTGATTTTGGTGTTTGATTGCTTGGATCTTGTGAATAAATGTTCCTAAGTCTTGCTAGTGTCATTTGCTTGCTTGATTTTGTGGATTTGTTGAATGAAATTGTTGTTTGGTTATGTTTTGGTTCGCAAGTTTCTAATAAGTTAGGGTTTTGTTATTTCTTTGTGAAAGGGGTTTGCAATTGTGAGTAAAATGATTTCTCAAATTGTTTTGATGTTGGTCGTTATGTACTTTGCTTGCAAATTATTCTATGTTGATGATTGGCAAGAGGACTCACACTTGTGCCTTAGGCATTTCACTTTAAGTGTTGAGGATTGCCTAAGATGATTCAACACAACCTTGTGCTTTGATTGAAAATTTTGGTCTGCTTGTTAGTAACTTGTTTGCAAAATTACTCTATGTTGATGATTGGCAAGAGGACTGACACTTGTGCCTTAGGCATTTCGCTTTAAGTGTTGAGGATTGCCTAAGATGATTCAACACAACCTTGTGCTTTGATTGAAAATTTTGGTTTGCTTGTTAGTAACTTGTTTGCAAAATTACTCTATGTTGATGATTGGCAAGAGGACTCACACTTGTGCCTTAGGCACTTCACTTTAAATGTTGAGGATTGCCTAAGATGATTCAACTTCCTTTGTGCAATTCTTGTTTAAAAATGCAAATGCTAGTTCTCTAACTTGATTAATCAATTTTGGCTACAAAATGACTTGTTATTGCTTTCTTTTGGTCACTTGTGATCATGCAAATGCGATGTTCATTCTAGGTAAATAATTTGTTTTGTGTTGATGATTTGGTAAAAGGACTAGACACTTATGCCTTTGTGCATTGTCTCAAATGTCAAGGATTACCAAAAGGGATTCAACCTTTTGTTTTATCTTGTGTTGATGCCTATTTGAATTAAACTTTTGCATTATCTATTTGTGTGCCTATTCTTGCAATCTATTTGGTTAATGTTGATCTTGCATGTTCATGGCCATTAAATGTTAGATGACTAAGCGTCATTCTTGTGCACCAGTGTAGTAATGGTTAAGGTATATGCTTACGCTTGCATTGTTGATTGTTTTGCTTGCAACTTGTTAAAGTTTACACTTTGGTTCTTGATTTGGAAATTGATTTGAATTCTCTACTTCTTTTTCTTTTGGATGCCACGCCATCCCAACAAATTTTTGTGATCAATATCACCCTCCAATTCTCTTCCTCTCTTCTTCAAGTCATTTCTTTTTCCAAATTATTTTTCAAATTAAAACTTTTCTTCAAATTGTTTTTTCTATAGCAATCAAATTTTTTCAAAGATCAACAACAAACCTTTTTGAAAATTCATAAGGAGTCAAGTCGGACGTACGGCCGGTGTTGACTAGCATCCTAAGATTGAAGTTGTACAGCTCAAACATCTTGGGATACTTATGAGAATTAAAACAAGCAATTAACAACTTGAACCTTTTTTAAAAAAAAAATGAATAAGGAACCAAATCGGATGTACATCCGGGATCGGTTAGCGTCTTAGGGTTAGCGAGCTGTACAATTCGTGTGAGCCTAAGATACTTGCTCAAATAAAAGTAATCAATCTCACAACAAATCCTTTTCTTCAAGTAATTCAAACCATTCTCAAAGAGTAGGGGGCACGTCGTCTGTACAGGCGAGGATGTTTGTTGTTTTAGGTCTAGTGAACTGTACAGTTCAGGACCGAGAACCCCTACAATAAAAAAAAACACCAAAGTTTCTCGACTAAAGAGAACTACGTAAGCTTTGAATTCTCCATCGCACCGGGAGATACGTAGGAGCGGGTCACATCCCGTCAAACACACTTTTATAAAAAAATATAAATAAAAGATTCTTCTTTTCCCCTGTTTTCAAAAACATTTTCTCAAATAAAAAAAGAAGTAGAATGAATTGTTTCAAATCAACTCTGTCAAAACCGCACATCAAGTTAAAGGTTCCCTTTCGGTAGAAAGGAGGTGTGGGATGCTAATACCTTCCCCACACCTAACCGACCCCCGAACCTACATCTCTAGTTCTCAAAGGACCACCCGCCTTAAAAAGGACCCTTTTTCAATGTTTAGGTCCCTAAATAAAAAATGTTGATGGCGGCTTCACAAATTTTCACGTTGTACGATGAAAGATCCAATCCGGATTTTTTTCGGGGTGCAACAGCTACCAATAGACATTCCCATGGGGAACCCTTTGAAATTTGCGAAAGCTTTTTTGCTCGTCAGTCTGTACGTGTTTCGACCCTCCAATTAATGATGGATCCAGGTCTGTCAGTACTCCATCGGCAAGACTAGTTACCTATGGATCCTTGACGTTATCAGCGACTTTTGCCAATCGATAATCTCCATATTTCTAATAGTGTAAGGCTTGATATTTTTCCTCAGAAGAGGATCTTGACACAATATTTTGCTTAGAGTAGCACATAAGAAATTGGCTTTCTAACTCTTGGATCTAGGTTAGTTCTAGCATAGCATAATGAACTAAAACATTGTGCTTAAGCAAATTGGCTGGGGAATGTTGTAAACTTTGTGATGGTAACTGTTTTTGCAAGAGATGAATAGGAACTTCATATATGATATTAGTGCATGCGACAATGTGTATGACCAGAATTTCTTTTTTGTAACTTCAAGTGAAAAGGAGCGAGCATTTGAAGATGTGTTGAGATATCATCTCAACTCCACCATTGGGATGAGGGGATTCAACAGATGAACTTTGCAAAAATGTTTCCTTTTGAAGCAAATATAAAGTTAGGAAAATGTCACTTGTAACAAATTTGAAATGACTATCGCCACTCTATAAACGCTAGTAGTGATTGAAATGACTATGGGATCGTCAGAGCGGGGGCGAACTTTCTCGAAATCTTGGGCATCGAACGAGATTGCTGGGTAGTCATGAACGACAAGATCAACTTCAGCATTAGTGACTTACATAAAGGAGCGCACATACCTTCTCCTGGCCGACGAAGTTGAGTCGCCTCCCGAGAAGACACCAAAGATGGTGTTGACTTTGCCCTTGTCTGCTGTCTCATGGTTGCTTTTCTGAGCTTGAGTGCCTCCCTTTTTTGCTGTTGGTTTGGCTTGTAGACTGTTTGCTCATCTCTTCTTCTGCTCCTCTGTCAGTACGAATTTTTTTAGATACCCCCTTTGGATGAGTTATTCTATCTACTGCTTCAAAGTCAAGCATTCTTCAGTGGTGTACCCCTCGGTTAGATGGTACCTGCAATATGCATGAGTATTTTTGCCCATAGTACCTACAAAAGGTTACAATTTGCGAGTTGTTCCGTCATTGAGGCCTTCGCCGAGGATTGTATAAGGTCCGACGCTGAGGGTAGTGTATGCTGCTTCTGAATTGGGCCGAGACTGTCGGCTCCTTGATCATCCTCCCTTGTCACGTTTACTTGAGAAGTTGTGTTGGTCAGCATGTTCCGGTTTGCCTACCGGTGTGTCCTACCTTCTCGGTCCTTTAGCGTCTAGCTCGTATTTGGTGGCAACAGTCTCCTCTACTTCAATGTGCTTGTCCGCTCGGCCTCTTACTTTGTCCATAGTACGTGGTTTCCATATGGATAATGCATCCATGAACCCTCCATTCTTCATGCCTTTCATGAACGCCTTCACAAAGAACCTCTCATCAAGGTCCTCTACCAGGACTGTAATTTTGTTGAAGAGGTCTAGATAGACTTTGAGTGACTCGCTTTCTTCTTGTCATAGGTCGAAAAAATCCTCTGACTGCACCTGCTTCTTCTTATTAGCCGAAAATTCCTTCATGAAACGACTGGCGAAATCTTAAAAATCTGTGACCAATTGTGATGTCAAGACTTTAAACCAATTCAAGGCTACGTCGGTCAGTGTCTTGGTGAACATCTTGCAACTAATGGCGTCATTACCGCCGCTTATCATCATTCGAGTCTGGAATGCATCGGCATGACTTTGTGGGTCACCAATACCATCAAATGTCCCAACGGCGGTGTGCCTCGAGGCTACCATGATAGGACAACCATGAAAGATGAAAGTGATGTGGGGTAGGGCATAATCTTATTGGGCCCCACGGTCGGCGCCAATGTTCCTAACTATTTCCTGGGAAGGGATCTAGCTAGAACACAATAATCAGATAACCACAAGATAATAGTGAGAGTATAGAGAATAAGAGTAATGTATCTCAATTAAGAATGTCTGGTCCTTCATTAGCTTCTAAGGGTGCAATATATAGTACATTGTGTGCTTAGTGGCAATAAATACAAATATAGCTATTGCGAGATCTATGGAGGTATTAGAGGGATCCTATTAAATGTTTGTCTCTAGCCCTGGTCAGCAGAGTCGTGAAGCAGGCCGAGCTCTAGGGTGAAGGGCTACTATTGATCATGGCAGAGTCCCTTGGTTCTCATGTCTGGTGGAGTCCATCGGTCATCATGTCATCATACTCATTGGTAGCAGTTGGTTCAGCCGTGAGTACAACCTCCCAAGTTTATGGGTAATGGTCGGCCTGGCTGTGAACAATCCCTATAAAGAGATTTGGTTGTTGGTTTAATAACACTTATTAAAGGTCAAAAAGAGCTATTAAAAGTCAAGAGGAACTAAAATTTATGAAAAATATAAAATGTAGGGACAAAACGGAGGTGAATTTTTTTTTTGGAAAAGCAAAACACCCAAATATTATAGGAACCACAGAGATATATAACCATTGAGAAAATGCATAGTTAAGAATAACAAGCGGACTTTAAGTAGAAGAAACAGGCTAGAGTTGACCCTATTGTACCATTACCCATTAAGGAGGAGCAGACGCAACGTTTGGATGCCTGGATGAGGTCATTTGGAGGCAAGTAAAAGGGCTGCCTCTATGGTGTAGTGGGCTTTTCCCCATGTGTACGCAAAGGGGTCGATACTAGTGGAGAATCTAGTAGTCTCCCTCACCTAGAGGACATAGCTGGGGCAGGAGACTTAAAGGATTAGGTGATGAACTTCAGGAAGAGTTGCAACGAGTACAGTAGCAGACACAAATGTTGAGGATGTGGAACTCGATGCAGCAGCAACAAAAATCTCCTCATCCTCCTTTGGGGTTGCCCCAGCCAAAGTCCAACATGGATGATTATGAGTCGGGCTCACTTGACTATCCTAGTTATCAAGATTTTTATTACTTTATTAGGATTGCTTTAAGTTTTGGGATGCTCTGATTTTCTAAGGTATTTTCACATTTGATATGATGTTATCATTTTATAAGAGTATTATGATGTTATGATTGAGTACGATTAACTTTTTGATTGGGACACCAAATCCCTTTTAATTGGGACACCAAATCCCTTTTATTTATTTATACTAGACCATGTTCTCACCCTCGATACAAAACTATACGGTTTTTCTGTCATTTAGTAACATATCTTTAACTCAAATATCCTGTCACAATCATACATTAATACTCCAAGGGTTAAGGTTAGCATTGGGAAGGAACTAGAACACAAAAGGATGAGAAATAATTTTTTTAAAAATAGGGTAACCAATGGTGGCGTGCCAAAAAGTGGCATGGTCCATGGCAGTTTGAAGCAACTAAAAAGTAATTAAGAAAATGTCACTTGTAACAAATTTGAAATGACTCTCGAATTTAATTGAGATAATGGCTATGAAATCCTTAAGATGTTGCAATTCAAATTCAGATTTAATTAAAACCATTGCACATTAATTTGGGACATTCTAAAAGAACCTTTAAACAAGCCAACAAAGATTAATAGAAATTTGATCTCATGTAGTCTAGGAGGAGGTTTCAGCTACCACCATATACCTGAGGATCACCGTTTTGGCAGATTCATTGTTGCCGAATGTGATTCCGAGGTCCATGTTGCCGCGGACCTCTACCTTTTTCTCCTGAGAATCCGGCTAAGGTGCCAGGGTAACTTTTTAATACATTAGTTGGTAACTTGTGTAACACTCTAGTATTTCGACCTTGGAAGAAATACCAGGACATTCATATTTAGCATACATCAGACTAATCATTCTATTTTTAAGACATTAAACAAAACTAACTGAAGACAACACATCCAAATATCCTTTTCAATTGCTATAATTTCTCAAAAGGATCCAGAAAATGAGCCAACCCAAGTTTAAAGTCATTACACCTATTGTTCAACATCTCAAAATTAGAAATAACAGAAGCGATGCACATAACTTGAAACAATGTCTAAGTCATCATATCGAGTACAACATAAACCTAGGGAACTAAGCAAAGTAAATAACAGATCTCCAAGATTCCTTAAGTCTCTGTAACTCATACAGCAGCTAGTCGTTCTTCTTTTCCTTTGCTTTTCCCTGTTCTCTGTAAACACGACAAACATAAACAGTGAGATAATAATCTCCGTGAGCTCTTTCGTGACCCCTCAAAACTCTACTCGCGATGTTTTTTTAATTTTTAATACGGACACCAAATCCATCAATTAGGACAACAAATCCCTTTTAGTTGGGACACCAAATCCCTTTTTAGTTTAGGACACCAAATCCTATAGTTTAGGACACCAAATCTTTTTGATTGGGACACCAAATCTCTTTTAGTTTTGGACACCAAATCCTTCAAATTGGGACACCAAATCCCTTGTAATTGGGGACATCAAATCCCTTGTATTTATTTATTTATTTATACTAGACCATGTTCTCACTCTCGATACAAAACTATACGGTTTTTCTGTCATTCAGTAACATATCCTTAACTCAAATGTTGTCATTATATCCGAGTAATAAAAATGTTTTCGAGCCTTAAAGCATGTCAAAATCCAGTCACAATTATACATCAATACTCCAATAGGGTTAGGGTTAGCATTGGGAAGGAATTGGAACACAAAAGGATGAGAAATAAAATTTTTAAAAACAGGGTAACCGATGGTGGCACAGTCGGTGCCAAAAAGTGGTATGGTCCGTGCCAGTTTGAAGCAACTATAAAGTAATTAGGAAAATTTCACTTCTAACAAATTTGAAATGACTCGAATTTAATTGAGATAATGTCTATGAAATCCTTAAGATGTTGCAATTCAAATTCAGATTTTATTAAAACCATTACACATTAATTTGGGACATTCTATAAGAACCTTTAAACAAGCAAACAAAGATGAATAGAAAGTTGATCTCATGAAGTCTATACTCATTCAGAATCAGGGTGCAATCTATATATTGAAAGCTTACATACTATTTGGAATGGGTAAACAATTCTTGATTGGTATATTTCACGTAAAATACGTTCACTTTTCAATATTAAAGAAGAACAATATCTCATTCACCCTATTAAAAATTTCGAAAGGGGCATTGTATTGTGCCACAGAGTAAACAGAAGCATTATTAGCTCTCTGGCTTTTGGTAATGGCATCAGACCACTTAGTTCTATTAAGACTAGCCTTCAAGGATGCAACTTCCTTAGCAACATTTATATCATTCACATATCCACCAAATTGTCTAACTGCTGCATGCGCAGTTTTCCATCTTTGCATAGTGAGATCGTTTGCAGGAGGTGGGTTTGCTTGGTTTTCTTTAGGAACATAAAAGTTTACCACAAATGTTGACTTAGAAGAGGATAACACATTAGTGACCACAGGTGCTGTCATCTTAAGTTTCTTGTTGTAGTCGTTTTCTCCCTTGGTATAATCAAATATCCTGAGGAAACAAAAAATAATCAATCAATCAATTAAACATGCAACTTAAAACGTTCATATATTAAAATTAAGTTTTACTTGCATAATTTTTGTAAGGGTAAATATTTGATAGAAAAGGTTTTGAATGAGAATTTGATAAAACACATACAAATGTAAAGATCATTCATTTGAGTAACAAAGTTCCCCCTAAAAAATTAACTAATGAGATTCGAGAAAACATTGAGTTGAACTTAATTATGTTACTGTAGGTCCTCAGTAGAAAGTAATTTACAATATGAATAAAAAGAACTGAAATTACCTCAAGAAACCCAATTGTGAAGCTACAACAATAGAAGTTGATTCAATAGGGAAAGTTGAAACCCACACCGTTGAATTATAGAGACGGATTTCGAATTCATTGTCAACATGTATGACATCGTAGCTAGGACACTCTAGGTACTTGCATGTTGAGGGAATCTTTGACAAGACACCAAATAGTGAAACTGAAAGGATGGTCAAGAAAAGTGAGAGATTTGATGTGTTGATAGACATGGCTAGATTTGGTGAATTCTAAAGGATCGGGTTGTATGGCTACAATGAAATTGTGCTCATATTTAAGGACATCTTTTTGGTAACGTTAAATTTTACTTGAATTAATTTTTTCCTTTTATCGTAAATTTCCATAGATTTCCTTAATTATTGATTTTCTTATGCTGAAGAAAGTAAAATTTGGTAACAAATGACTAATTAAATTTCTACCTTTAGTATTAAAACAGTTCATTCTTTTTCATGTTTAAGGAATTTTTTTGACGCAAATGGTAAATTCAATATTATATTATTACTACTAAAAATTTTATTAATGAAAGAGATTATATTCATTAATAAAAAATATATAGTTTTAAAATCCACTGAATAAGTAATTTTTTTGATACGATAATGAATAAATATTTATTTTTTCTATTAATTAAATAACTAATATCGAATTATTATTATCATATCAAAAAAATATTTCATTATTTATCAGTTATTAGAAATATAGTTATTTTATAATATTTAAAAAAATATAATTCATATAGAATAAATATACTTGCAAAAAATTTAGAGAACTTACAATTCGAAATATATTGTAGCAAAAAGTAATTATAGTATTTTTTGTTTATCTAGAAATAATAAATAATTGTTCAGTATTTCTATATAAGTGTTTTATGTGTATATATATATATATATATATATATATATATATATATATATATATATGTGGGATAACTTAGGTGAGAGAGTTGGGCCTTACGGCCTTTCTTTCATCAAAAATAGAAATACTTAGGTGAGAGCACTTGATTAATTCTGATTAATAGGAACATTTAATTGTAACTTTGAAATTAAAGTTAACTATTTAGGTTGTGTTATTCATTATATATAAATAGATGATTTAACTTATTTAACGGTTATAATTTAATTCCCCATATCTCCTAATAATCAAGTGTTCTCACTTGGTTCGTCCATATATTTATATATATATATATATATTAATTCATATAACCTAGTGGTTATAATTGAATGTTCTAATTTTTTATAATAATCAAATGTTTCTCACATGATTCGTCTATAATGGACGAATACGGTGTGTTATAAACGAATTAGATAAGACCACTTGATTATTATGGGAAACAACATTTATTAATTACCATAATAGACTAAATTTAATTGTTCATATTACGTCATTTATTATTTGTTTGCATATGTTTGTTTCCTTTTTAATTAGAGATCACAGGAGATATGACAATTAATAATGTAATTACGTTAACCTAAAAGTTATAATTAAATATTTTCATTTCTCATAATAATCAAGTGTAATTGCTTGAATTTTTCATAATAACTAAATGTTCTCACCTTAGGGAGCGTATCAAGTGAGAACTAGTTCTTACCGTGATAAATGAGAACTAATCATTATAACTGTTAGATTAAAATCAAAGATTGAGATTGACTCCTTAATTATAGGATGTTGTGTGGTTGTTTCGTTTTTTGTTGGAACTTTGTTAATTGTGAATTGAAAAAGTCCCACATTGGATAAAATAAACACTTTAAGAGTGTTTATAAGTGTGGACTTTACACCTTGGTTGGAGCCTAATGGGTACCCAGTTTTGTAAATGGGAAAGCACGCACACCATCTAACCACCACACACACGTGTGCGCCGCATTCAGGCAGGCTCGGCTGGGCCTGGCTTGGGCTTGGGCTTGGCTTGTGAGGTGTAAATACATTTTTGGGAAAATAATTAATTATTATTTTATTTTTTGGTGCGTTGCGTGTCCAAATTCGTTGAACCGTCCGGATACGATGAACTAACAGTTGCGTACAGATTCGTTGAACAGAGCCGTTCTTATCCGCGTCTGTTCCTATCCATTATAGCTTGGAGTGCAAGCACTCCGGTCTTATCCTCTAAGACTTGCGCACCAAGTCAGTTTTGAAGCCTATAAATAGGCCCCTCCCTCACTTGACTCTTGACACCGCTTGACGTTAAATCATACCTCAAGCCATATTCAAGAGTGGTCTGCGAACCATATTCAGAGTGGTTTTTTAACCATATTGAGGTGTATTTCTTGAGCGAAATTTCACTGTGCAGTGATATTTCGTAACAGTTTTGACTGGGCTGTTTTATCTTGGGGACGTCGTGGTTGATAGGTTGATAGTCTACCTGCACAATTTTGAGCAGTGCCACGAAACGTCTTTAAGAGAGCGACCTAGTCCGCGACTCAACCCAGTAATATCTTCGGTGGATTGATTTTCTGAAATTATTTCTGAAACTCAAAAACAACGTTTCGAAATTTAGCCATGACTACCGAAGACTAAGCTCTGATTCTGCTGTTTCTAACTTCAACAAATCGTTTCATTTTCAAGAATGTCAATGGCAAGAAAATAAATTTTTATTAAATATGAAAAATGTTGCCAACATTTAAAAGATGACATTTATGTTCTCACTGAAACAGTTGATCAGAAAGGAAGAGATAAAATAGCTAAAGAAATATTCCAATAGAAAGAGAATTATTTTCTCTATACAACTTATTAATGGAAAGAGAATTATTTTCTCTATAGAAAGAGAATTGTTTTCTCTATATAATTTATTATCATTGGAAAGAGAATTATTTTCTCTATACTATATTTATCGATGGAAAGAGAATAATTTTCTCTATACGGTCTTATAGAAAGAGAATGATTATCTCTAAATTATTCTTAATTCTACGGAAAGAGAATAATCATCTCTATAAGAATGAATTATTTTAATTCATATTGTCTGGGAAAAGTTCTGGCTAGGAAAGACTTGGTACTTAAGCGTGTCCGACCCACCTCTCTTTCCTGGGAACCTACTCTACAAGAATGAATTTTCTTAATTCATATTGTTGCCGTTAGTGGTTAACGCTAACGGTTAATGATTTTAAATCATAGAATTGCTTTTTAGCAATAACATTATTTTTGAGAAGTTATACCTTTTACAATATATTGCAATATTGATTGCACTATAATTTTGAGAAAACCTATCAAAAATTAAAACAGTAATCAGGCTCAAAGGAACAGCAACTGAAATGGGACCCCCCATCTAGAAATGACACTGCTCCTCCATTTAATTGTTTCAATTGCGAGAGACCAGATCATACAACACGCAAGTGTATGAACAGGCCAAGCTCTGCCGCGCAGGCTAACCTGACTGAATAGCAATTTGTTGCTATAATTTTTGAAATCAACATTGTTGGTGAATGCGAAGATTGGTGGATGGTTATTGAGTATGTTTTGAACATACAGGTTGCTGAAAATAACAAAATGATGCTGAGTCTAGTTAAAACTTTATTTTAAACAATGATATTTTTTTAAAGCATTGTTTACTTTGTCTATCGGAAGTTTTGTACACTATATCATTTTTAAACGTGGTTGACTTTGACGTGTAAACAAATGCATTCTTTTCAATAAGAGCCAAATAGCATTTTTCAAAAGTTATTTTCTTCAAATGACTTAAGAAAAAAATTGTGATTTTTGAAGTCAAGCAAGAATTTTTAAGACTTCGCATAAATCAGTAAGGAAATCTGAGTATTAGTTTTGACTCACTCAGATATATGCGAATAAGATAGAACGTTAACCAGAAATGGAAAACGATAGTTTATCACTTTTATTTATAATTGTTTTGACTACATTGTAGTATACTTTGGGAAAAATAAAAGTGAAGTGCTTGACATATTCAAAGTTTTCCATTACAGATTTTTGAAAATCAATTAAGTAGAAAGATTAAGAGTTTTTATAGCGATTAAGGAACGGAGTATGATACTCAATAATTTAATGGAATTATACATGAAACGACTGCACCATATTTTTTCTGAAATGAATGGTAAAGCAGAAAGAAAAATAAAATCTTTATTGATTTGCTATTTTGCTGAATTCTAGGACTTGATCTCTGTTGTGGAAAATTTTTATAAGCTGTTGGCTAAGTTATGAATAGATTCGCCGAATCTAATGAAATAAAAAAATTCCTTCGGAGATCTTGAAGAAAAGACAGCCCATCTTGTCTTATTTTTGAATTTGGGATAACTTGGCTTATGTCATAATCCCAAAAAGAGTTAAACTCGCCAGTAGAGCCTATGAATGTGTATTCATTGGTTATGCAGTAAATAGCAAAACATACAGGTTTATGACCTTAATGCGAAAGTGATCATAGAGTCAAATGATGTTGACTTCTATGAAAGTAGATTCCCTTTAAAATCAAGAAATAGTGGGGGCATCGGAACTGCTCAAGTTTCTGTGCTTAGGAGCGTTGAAAACAACGTAGAAAGGGGAATAGAACCTCAAAGAGGTAAGAAAGCACGTGCTGCTAAAAACTCTGGACCCGACTATACGGTCTATACATTAGAGGAGGATCCTACTAGCCTTCAAGAAGCTCTGTCGTCATTGGATGCTGATTTGTGGCAAGAAGCCATAAATGATGAGATGGATTCTCTAAAGTCTAACAAGACGTGGCACTTAGTGGACTTGCCTCCTGGTTGCAAACCCATTGGTTGTAAATGGATCTTGAAAAGGAAACTAAAACCTGATGGCACTGTTGATAAGTACAAGGCTCGCCTTGTAGCCAAAGGTTTTAGACAAAGAGAGAATATAGATTTCTTGAACACATATTCACCTGTTACAAGAATTACATCTATAAGGGTAATAATTTCGATGGCCGCTATTTATAACTTAGAAGTACACCAAATGGATGTAAAACTGCCTTTTTAAATGGCGATTTAGAAGAAGAAATCTATATGGAGCAACCTGAAGGTTTTGTGATCCATGGGCAAGAACACAAGGTCTGTAAGTTGGACAAGTCTCTGTATGGTCTCAAACAAGCTCCCAAACAATGGCATGAGAAGTTTGATAATTTGATTATATCGAATGAGTTTAAAGTGAATGAAAGTGACAAATGCATTTATTACAAAACCGAGAATGAAATTTGCACTATCATATGTCTCTATGTAGACGACTTACTCATATTTGGATCAGACATTCATGCTGTAAATAATGTGAAATCATTGTTGTGCAACGACTTTGATATGAAAGACCTCAGAGAAGCAAGTGTAATCCTTGGTATTAAGAATACTAGGTCCGAGAAAGGAATTTCTTTGGATCGACCTCATTATATTCAGAAAATCTTAAAGAAATATAACTACTTTGGTAGTAAACCTTCCTGCTCACCATACGATCCAATTGTCAAACCTTTTAAGAACACTGGTAACGGTGTTAGACAAACGGAATATGCGAGCATCATTGGCAGCCTAAGGTATGCCACTGATTGTACTAGACCCGACATTGCCTATGTCGTGGGATTGTTGTGCAGGTTTACCAGTCGACCTAGTATAGAGCATTGGCACGCTATTGAGAGAGTCATGTGATACCTGAAGAGGACCATGAAACTCAAGTTACATTATTAGAGATTTCCAACTGTACTTGAAGGATACAGTAATGCTTATTAGAATACTCTATCAGATGATTCAAAAGCACCTAGTGACTATATACTTAGTATATATATGGTGGTATTGTTTTCTGGAAATCTAAGAAACAGATCATTTTGGTTCAGTCCACTAAGGATTCTGAAATGATAGCATTGGCATCCGCTAGTGAAGAAGCTAGTTGGTTAAGATGCTTACTAGCCGAGATTCCTTATGGGAAAACCGACGCAGTTGTGTTGATCCATTGCGATAGTACCGCGGCTATTGCAAAATAAAGAATCATTACTACAATGATAAAAGACGACAAATATGTCGTAGGAACGGCATTGTTAGACAAATTCTCTTAAAAGGAGCTGTAAGAGTGGATCATGTACACACTGATCAGAACTTAGCCGATCCTTTGACGAAAGGATTAGCCAGAGAGAAAGTTCAAAATACATCTCAAAGGATGGGACTATTGCCTTTAGAACCATGAGTCACTCGCGATGGTAACCCGACCTAAAAGACTGGAGATCCCAAGAATTAGGTTCAATGGGTAATAACAAGTTGTGAAGTGATAGGAGATGAACATGCTATTAAAAGTAAAGAAGCATGATTCTTGAAGCGATGTAAGGTTGAGATAATAGAAACTCTTAATGAGATCTATACTCTATGTGGAGTGGAGTACCTAGCTACAGGAGTACTCTTGATAGACTCACCTTTGTGAATGTGGAAGTGGGGCCGCCTCCTATGGAATTGCTGGCAGAAATTCCTAGAGTGTTCACTAAACTGGGATAGACGTGCAGGGCCATAAACGCACGGGCTTTTGAGAATACACCTAAGGAAAAGGTTGTGTGTGGTTTTGACGATTAGAGATAGAGTTCAAGACTATGAGTCACTCTTGTTGAATCTAAATCTTAACCGCTACGCAAAGGTTCAAGTCGTATGACACCTCTGCTTATGCACAATCTTATGGAGGCATTTGACGCTACTTCTGAAACTTCTTTTTAAATTCAAGTGGGGGATTGTTGGAACTTTTTTAATTGTGAATTGAAAAAGTCCCACATTGGATAGAATAAACACTTTAAGAGTATTTATAAGTGTGGACTTTACACCTTGGTTGGAGCCTAATGGGTACCCAGTTTTGTAAATGGGAAAGCACGCACACCATCTGACCACCACACACACGTGCGCGCCGCCGTCTGGCAGGCTCGGCTCGGTCGGGCCGGGCTTGGGCTTGGGCTTGGCTTGTGAGGTGTAAATACATTTGTGGGAAAATAATTAATTATTATTTTATTTTTTGGTGCGTTGCGTGTCCAGATTCGTTGAACCGTCCGGATACGATGAACTAACCGTTGCGTACAGATTCGTTGAACAGAGCCGTTCTTATCCGCGTCTGTTCCTATCCATTATAGCTTGGAGTGCAAGCACTCCGGTCTTATCCTCTAGGACTTGCGCACCAAGTCAGTTTTGAAGCCTATAAATAGGCCCCTCCCTCACTGACTCTTGACACCGCTTGACGTTAAATGATACCTCAAGCTCTCTCTCCTCTCTCGATTTTTCTTCTCTTCTACTTTAAAGAATGGCCTACGAGCCATATTCAAGAGTGGTCTGCGAACCATATTCAGAGTGGTTTTTTAACCATATTGAGGTGTATTTCCTGAGCGAAAGCAGTGATATTTTCTGTGGATTGATTTTCTGAAATTATTTTCTGAAACTCAAAAACAACATTTTTAGTTACAAATCACATGGGAACCTATAATTATGGAAACAACCACACAACATCCTATAATTAAGGAGTCAATCTCAATCGTTGATTTTAATCTAACGGTTATAATAATTAGTTCTCATTTATCACGGTAAGAACTAGTTCTCACTTGATACGCTCCCTATATATATATATATATATATATATATATATATATATATATATATATATATATATATATAATTAAAATATATTCTATAAATAGATAATTTTAAAATAATTCTATATGTAGGGTTTGAATACACTTAAGACCATCCCCAGTGTGAGTGTTTATCCAATAAACAATGGTGTCATATTCGTACTACTGGAGGATCATGTCTACATATTGATATTTTGGAAAGAGGATCATGTCTAATTAAGTTGATTTTTATATAACAAATATATTTAAAGTAGGATATTAATAAAATAAATACATAGAAAATGTGGGATTATAATTTTGGCATGGTAAACGTGTATTGTAAAATTGGAAAAAATATTAAGTAAAAAAAATATTAGCTTGTTTAATTTTAAAGAATGGCGTCAATTGATTACAAAGTGGACGATTATAACAACATATGAGACGGCGCTTCCTTTTTTACTATCCCTTAATGCGACATCATTCATTTACACTTCTTCTGTCCCTACATCAATCTTGGGAGGCAAAGATCTTGCTTCTACTTTCGTCATTCTTGCAAAAAAGAACATATGCAGAAAAGGGATTTGAAGTCGGGCGCCCGACTTCTGTTAAGGTGACTTCGTATGGTAAAAGATTTAAAGTGGGGAGAAAGTCTGACTTCAAAAGTATGTTTTTAAGTTGGACAATAAACATCTAACTTTAACTACCGTGTTAGTTTTGGTCCGGTCGTGAAACACTTTTAAAGTCATATTACTGATACACCCGACTTTAAAAGTCTCCCAAAGTTGGATTTTAGTTCAGCCATATTTTAAAAGTTTCATTTTTTTTTGAATAATCGTTATTTGGATCTTCCCCTAGTCTATAATCTCTAGCTAACATATATCACGTTAGCCATATTTCATTAGATTTATTAATAACAACATTTGATATCTGAGAAACGGAAACATGTTTGGGTCGGGCTGGTAATTGGATCGGACTCGGTAACTTGTAACCCGCCTTGACCTGGTCAAACTTGGTTATTACAAATATATTCACGCAGCCTTACCTAAAAAAAGACAGAGTAGAGGTTCAAACCCCTTCCCTGCTGGTTAAAGAAGCGTGTTTAATCCAAATGAGCTGTTATGGCATGCTGTGATATCTTCTAAATATATTATACTTAATGCAATCTATAGATCCTGTATAAGAAAGGATAACCTGTATCCTCTACTTCATAAGTTAATACAATTTTAACATAACTGTTAATATACAAATCTTAAAAAATATATTTTTAAACAAAATAAATGTTAGCACAAAAGTATTTAATAAAGTTTTATAAAATATATTTGTAATTATTAATATGTTATATTAAAATATATTTTTAAAACTTATGCCTAAATGTCTATTTAGAGTTTTAGACTATGAAATTAAAAATAAGATTAAAATTAATTTTTTGTGCATTTTTAAGATATGAAAAAAATAATTATAGTTTTGTGATGTGTGATTTTATACGCGGTATGTCTATATTTAACATTTTTTGGTACTGTCGCGAGTCAAGCGGGCCAACTAGTGACCCATCGATCCGACCATTGACCCAATAACCTGACCGAGTCGATCACCGAGTCGGTTTTAATAACATTGGTTCCAACCACTTTGCCTTTGGGTCGACAACAAGGGGGTGGGTGACAAGCGATATTTTGGAAACACCCAACATATCAACCAGACAACCACGCTCCAAACAAAGAGGTCGGCATGCTCAAAAAAGCAGCTGAGGAGTTCTTTCTTGACTTGTCCGGCAAATCAAGACCCATCCAAATTGTCTTCTCGAGATCTCCACTAATATGGAAAGGGAAGAATTTATCGTCTGGCTTTGACCACGTAATCTTCCTTTTTAGCTCGTTGGAGAGACCATTGTCCTCCTCGTAATACGAGCATCCAATGAATGAATGTGGTGACTATTTCCACCAAAAAGTTAACGAAAAAACTATTTCCACCAAAACAATCTGCTAGGGAGACAGACAAAAACTATTTCCACCAAAGGATGTTGATAGTGGATGGGAAACCTGGGATGTGAAGACAAAATAGGAGGACTAGAAATAATTACATGCAAGAGCTATTAATTTGATTGTAAAAAAAGTTTCAGTCATGTGTATGAAATCCTTAACTTATATGCACTTCAGATTTGAATTCGAGTAAAATCATTACACATTTGGGAAATTCGAAAAGAAAACACCTATAAACAAGGGAGGATGAATTGAAAAGTAAGTCAATATGAAAGCATAGTGAAATCTCCAATCTGCACTTTATTTATCAAGACTCAATTCATAAACAAACTCAGGCTGCAATCTGCATATTGAAGCTTAAATACTAATTGGAATTGGTAAATGATTCTTGTCTAGTACACTTTACATAGAATGCAATTCCTTTTCAATATCAAACAAGAACCAAATCTCATTCACCCTATTATCAAATTCAAAAGGGGCATTATACTGTGCCACAGAGTAAACAGAAGCATGATCACCACTTTGGGTTTTGTTAATGGCCTCAGACCATTGAGTTCCAGCAAGACTAGCCTTCAAGGCTGCAGCTTCTTGACCAATAGTAGAATCACTCACAAATCCATCAAATTGTCTAACTGCTGCATGCACAGTTTTCCATCTTTGTACATTGAGACCCTTTGCAGGTGGTGGATTTGCTTGATTCTCTTTAGGCACATAAAAGCTTACCACAAATGAGGATTTACAAAATGGTCCATCACTAGGTAACACTTCAGTTAGTACTGGTGCTGTCATCTCAATTTTCTTCTTGTAGTTGTTTTCCCCCTGAATATAATCAAACAGCCTGAGGACAAAAAAAAAAGGTTGCTTATGATTAGTTAACTCTCATACTAGTAACTTTTGCAGTGTAGAAGTAATGATTAAAGGACTAGTTTATTAAATTAAACATGCAATTCAAAACCTTTAGTTTTAAAATTCAATTTTGAATGAATTTTTGGAATAGAAGAAATATCCTCGCACACAATTGCATAAACTAGTCCCTCTCATACCTATATTTAAAATGTTGCTGCTTTTACAAGACAAAAATTCTAATTAAGCTGGAATTGGTTCATATCATGTCACATCATCTTGTCAAAATCACTTAAATTCTGGAATAGATTTATATCATTTCAGTGCTCTTGGTGGTTTTTTTCTTTTTGTTACCATATCAGTATCAGTGTTAAATGACTTCGCCGATGACTAATCTACACCGGGGAGTTTGATTGACTACGAGTAGCTAACAAACCCGTGTGGTTCTCTCTTCCCAATGAGGTTTTTGCCCCACCCAAAATTTGAAGCCAAGACCTTACAGTGGGATCAGACTCCAGTTACCACTCAAACCAACCCTAGTTAGTTGCTCTTAGTTGATTCTAATCAACTTGATTTTGAAAAATTGAACTAATTAAAATGAAATATGAAGCGAAAATAGGATCAGCATCACTTTTCATTTGATGAAACTAAATCTAAGGATTTTTTTACTAAACGACAACTTCTACAAAGAATCCAACCGTGCAATTGGTAAGTTTTGCATCAAAACATTATCGTTAATAAATAAAAATTTATACAAAATTAAAGATAAAATTGCACTCTCTCCATAACCTAAATCATAAAACGAAAAAAAGATGAGAGTCAAACGAACACATTGAGAGAGCATAACTGTTTTAATAAGAAAATAATTTACAATTTTAACGAAATAGTGAGAAAAAAAACGGAATTAAAGTTACCTCAAGAAGCCAGTTCTTGTAGCTTCTTTAAGAGAAATGTCTTGAATAACGGAATTAGAAATCCACACAGGTGAATTATAGCGACGGATTTCAAAACCGTTACCTTCTTCTAAAACATCATAGCTAGGACACTCAATGCGATTACATGTTGGGGGAGTCTTCGCTACACAGAAACTGAAAAGTGAAACTGAAAGGAAGGTAAAGAAAAGTGAGAGGCTGAATGTGTTGGTAGACGCCATGGCAAGGTAGAGTTTGTGAATTGAATTCTACGGAGAAAGTAGAATGTTAAAGTGATAATGGGTAAAATTCTATGGCTATGATGAAACTGTGTTTAACATCCACATATTTAAAAGATATCTCACTCGTATCGTTTAGAAGCTTCTGGAATCTACGATGATAATAAGTTGTCTTATTTGTATACACGTAAAACTTCCATATAGTGTCGACATTTGTTTGGACAATTAGGGGTATATTGATTTAGGATTTTAAAAGGTTTTTTTAACTCAAAAATGTTCAACAGATTTCATAACTTTTATGATTGTACAGGATTTTCAAGACTTTTTAGTCTGGATTTTAATAGATTTTGTCATAAAATCTTTGCAAAACTTTGTGGATTTTGCAGCATTTTATCATAAAAACTCTCTATATCCCTCTTTTTGCTTTAGAGGTGTATTGAATTGGGATTTTAACAAAAGCATATTCACACAAATAACAAGCAGGGTCGGGCTGGCCCAAGGCCCAAACAACCAAAGTAATGGTTTTGAGCCTCAAAAAATAACTCTTTTTTGCATAAAAAGGACCTCAAATTAAGTGTCATATATTAAAAAGGGGCCTCAATTTCCTAAAATCAATATGGCATAGCTGTTGGAAGTATTGTTCTTGAACACAGATCCAATAGTAATAGTAATTAGCCAAAACCTTACAACGGCATCAACTTACAAATACAAACATTATGATAGAAATAAAATATATAAACTAGCAATACGTATATTTGATTATTAAAATAATATGCTATTTTATAGTTTAAATTTGGCGTAAAATATATGTTACCCTCTGCAAATATACCCATTTTCCATTTACCCCCTGTAAAAATAAAACTCTCAAAAAAGACCTTGCAAATAATAAGTGTTTCTAGTTACCCCTCTGCAACCGTAAACTTTTTATATTTTGCAGGGGGGTAACCGTAAACGGTTTATACCCATTATACACTACATAATCTAACGGCAGGGGGTAACCGTAAATTGTTTATATTTGCAAGGTCTTATTTTAGAGTTTTATTTTTACAGGAGGGTAAATGGAAAATGGGTATATTTGCAATGGGTAACATATATTTAAGCCTTTAAATTTTAAATTACAAATGTTGTCCATATAAAATTCTATTTCATTTTTGAATTTTTATAAAGCCTATAGTTTCTATTGTATTGCCTCACTTTAAAAGGTTTTAATTTTTTTAATATTTCTCGCATTTATGTTATTTTCTCCTTTAAAGGGCCTCCACTAAAAAGTTCGCTTTAGGCCTCTAAATAGGTTGGACCGGCCCTGATAACAAGATTGGATTAGGAAGAATATCATGTACAAAAATTACAAAAAATAAATGATAATATTGAGAAAAAGAAAAGTAAAACAAGTAAAAGTATTAAATTAACTCAATATAATTTCAATTTGGTAAAATTACACCAGAGGACTTTTAAGTTATTTATTTGTAACAAGTTGACCCTTTAAGTTTTTTTGGTAACACATAGGCCATTTTAGTAATTACTCTAGCTTATGTATTTTGATGTAATGCTACTTTATATATTGTGATTACTCTAGCATATGTATTTTGATGCAACCAAACATATTTTGGTGTATTTTGATGTAATCAACGATATGACATTTTACTAAAAGGGCCAACGGTGTCAATGTTAGGTAACATAAAGGGCCTATTTGCTGCAAAAAAATAAAAATTAAAAGGCCAACTTGTTACAAATAAATAATTTAAAGGTCCTCTGTTGTAATTTTGCCTTTCAATTTTCATAGTTTCAAAGTAAGCATAAAAAATTATTATGACATAAACCAATTTAAAAAAAATCATAAAAATTAATATTAACGTTAAATAATATGATACATTATGAGCAAGGAACAATCCATATTACTTTTCTTTTTCATTTTTCAAAATTTTTGGATCAACTTTGAGATGTCAAAAAGAATCTTTATTATCAATGTCTCTAGATGATTATAATACCAAGGGAATGATCAAAAAAATATAATTTGTTTTTTTTTTTTCGTTTTTTTCTGTAACCATAAAAATATATAATTTGTTATGAATAATATAATTAGCGGATGTCCACTCTTGGGCTTCCACATTTTTGGTTTTTGATCACTCACTTGTCTAATTGTACTTTATGAATAGGACTCACTCCTTTGTGTAATGTGATTAGTATAATACAAGAGCTCTTTTCTTCTCTCATTCTCTTCTTCATCTCTATTCTCTTATACGATTTCTCATATTTGTTCTTCCGACCTCAAGCCAAGGAGAACATTGCACAGAGACATTGGACACTAGCTACTGATCCAGGATCTCGGATCCGAGGTCACGTACCGAACAAGTTTTTATCCCATTTTATGTTTTATCTCATTTACTATTAATTTATCATTGTTGATGAAAATTTGTTATTGTTCCTAAAGAATGAGAAATTCATTATCCAAGCATCCCTGAAGGATTGAACAAATAATTGTTTGTGTATCATTATTTATGATATAGTTCTTGAAGAACTTTAAAAATTTAAATATCTAAGCATCTGTGAGAGGTTGTGGTATAGTTCTTGAAGAACTAATGATTTGATAATTCAGTATCTTTGTAGGATTGCACAAAGAGTTTTTTTTTATCAATGTTTGTGAAGATTTGTTATAGTTCTTGAAGTATCAAAAAAAGAAAATATTTAAGCATCCTTGTCGGATTGCTCAAGGCATTGGCCAAAGGAAGAACTCAGCTTAGGGACGGGTCCTTCCGAGGGAGATCGGACCAAGGCCCTTATGCAGTGAACAAGAAATGAGGCAGTGCGCCTAATGGAGCTAAAACTCATCTCATTTCCTTCTTCTTTCTTGTCATTTCTAGTAAGAGCAACCACTTATCATAGGGTGGTATCCTTGAAGAAATATAGTAAAAGGGGGTGAGTGATATGTGCTGGATAAAAGGCTCCTCATAGGAAAAATTTATCAATGATGGGGAAGCTAACTTATGTTAAAATCGGCTAAGGACATCAGTGGAAGAAGCTTTCTGAGGAAGACAAGAAATAGCTAGCAACAAATAATTTGGTAGGAAAGCCTAGGAAAACGCGCTTAACGAGTATGTTTGGGCTGGGATGCCAAAACTATGGCAATAATTACTAAGCAGCAACAACTCAGCCTAGAGAAGGATCGACTGCGGGGTGACTCGGCTGAGGGGAAAGATGTCGAGGAACGAACAGGTGGATAGCTGAGAAAAGATTCACGTCCCTATCATCTAACCTAACAACTCCTTGGAGGAGTTACGATAATAATATATTGTTTCGGTTATTAGCATGGAGGAAATATTAAGTGCAGTCCCTTAAAAGACTTGTTTATTATTTTGGTTATTTTTCATCGATTATATATTATTTGGCAATCAATATTTTCTTTATTGGGTGAGGTCCCACTAAATAATAAGTTTCAATTCCAATGTAGTGGGACCCATATAAATTTTAACCAATGAGAGACTGTGTAAGAGAGACTGAGAATACTTATGGGGAAAGTAATGAGAGAGTGACACATACAACATAATAATAATAATAATAATAATAATAATAATAATAATAATAATAATAATAATAAGGCAAAATACCTCTTCAGGTCCCTTAACTTATTTATTTGTAACGATTAGGTTCCTTATCTTTTTTTTATAATGCACAAGTCCCTTAACTTTAAAAAATGTAACGCATAGGTCTCTTTTAACGTTTTTTTGTTAACACCGTTAAAAAAAGTTTAAGTGGCTGATAGAGCTGACGTGGCATATCCACCTAAGATTTTAATTAAAAATTAGTTTTTTATTCAAAACTAAAAAGCTCAAAATACCCCTCTATTACTATTTATCATCTTCATCCTCTTCATCTTCTCTCTTCAACTCAGAAACAGATCGACGTACACTTCTTTTTCCAGATTCAACCATCGCCATCCATGCCCCCTTTCCAGCGAAGACTCAACACAGATCTTGCCTTCTTTTAATCTAATGATTATTATTATTAGACCAAAAATTTGGCTTGCAAACTATTGTAATTATAGAAGTGGGTGAACTTGTGGATTTTAATTGCATTCATGACTGAAACCTAGAAAAGCAAAGGGGTGAACTTTCGTTGGTTTACTTCTTTTAAATATTGCTTGATGAAAATGAAGTGGGGGTGAGCAAATACACCATAAACCCAGAAATGGGGTTAGCATTTTCTCTAGCATTTTGGAAAGGGGGAATCAGTTCCCTTTGGTTATGGCTTTATAGAAACCCACACCATCTACGAACCCACAAACACAATCTTCTTCAACAACAAATCTAAGAAAACGAATATGAGAATCAAATAATCGAATCTGAGAATCGATGAATCAATGAATCTGACGATATAGAAGGAAAACAAATATGAGAAACGAAATCAAACAAAACGAATCTAAGAATGGACGAATCTGATGAAAACGAAATCTGAGTCTGATGCATGTAAGAAACGAATCTGAAATCGAAATATGAAGAGAAGCGATTCTGGGTTGAAGAGAGAAGATGAAGAGGATGAAGATGATGAATAGTAATAGAGGGGTATTTTGGGTTTCTTAGTTTTGAATAAAAAACTAATTTTTAATTAAAATCTTAGGTGGATATGCCACGTCAGCTCTATCAGCCACTTCAGTTTTTTTTAACGGTGTTAACAAAAAAACGTTAAAAGGGACTTATGCGTTACGTTTTTTAAAGTTAAGGGACTTGTGCGTTATAAAAAAAAAAGATAAGGGACCTAATCGTTACAAATAAATAAGTTAAGGGACTTGGGGAGGTATTTTGCCTAATAATAATAATGGGACAAGAGTAGAGATGGTGTCTATTCCGTGAAGTCAGCCTATCATTTTGCAATGGAACATCTTGTTGATACTTCTCATCTTTGGGTGAATGGAAATTGGAAGGCTATTTGGTCACTTAAAGTACCTAATAAATTCAAAATTCTTATTTGCGCATCGCGCGAGGGTGTCTCCCTACGCGTGCCAGTCTTCAACGTAAAGGAGTTCCTTGTGATGACCAATGTCCTATGTGTAACGGAACCCCGGAAAATGAGTGGCACTTGTTCATTGGAGCCCCAAAGCCCAAGAAGTGTGGGAAGCCTTCGGTATTTGGCCAAAGATCAAAGACGATTATGAGGTGGCCGAGGGAGCGACGGAATTCATTTTCAGGATGTTGGATGTTCTTGATCTTAACACTAGGATTTATTTTGCAGCCATCATTTGGTGTCTTTGGCGTCGCAGTAATGAAGTTGTTTGGAACTCGAAAGATGTACCCATCAATCTATTACTTTTTTATGCAAGAACCGTGGTTTGGGAGTGGCATAGGGTGCGAGATAAGCATCATCCTCCGCCACGACGCAACATGTGGTGCGTTGGGAGAAACCGGCAGCTGACCGAGTCAAGTGTAACATTGATGCCGCTTGTTTTCAGCAAAAGAGACGGTGTGGTTTTGGAATCTGCTTGCGTGATCATGTTGGCTCATTCATACGAGCAAAGACGGTGTGGTTTGATGGTGATATTCCACCGAGAGAGGTTGAGGCATTGGGTTTGCTAGACGCTCTTCGTTGGCTTTGGCAGTTACAATTGCAAGATGTTGACATTGAGCTTGATTGTAAACAGGTGGTGGATGCTTTCACAGCGAGGATGCAGCTACATACAGAATTTGGAGTTATAATTTCCAATTGTCAGCATACTATTAATGATTTATTCAACTGTAGTGTTAGTTTTATTCGGCGACAAACCAATTGTGTTGCTCATACTCTAGCTCGGGCGACTCAATTATTTGCTAGTCACCACGTTCATGATTTAATACCCACTTTGTATTTTAAATTTTTTGATTAATGAAATGGCTTAAGTTTGTTTGCTTCAAAAAAAAATTAATAATAATAAATGCATTATTATCATTTTGTTTGTCTGTCTTCCTTAACTTATCCCACAAGTAACTTATTCCATATGTGTATTACCAAAAAAAAAGATTTAAATATTTTTTTTTTGACAAAAAGATTTAAATATTTTAAAAAAACAACTTAGGCAATAATAATAAATCTTTTTTTGACAAAAAGATTTAAATATTTTAAAAAAACAACTTTGGCAATTAATATCCTTTTGTAATTAATGTTTTTTAGCAATTTTTTGTGATTAATGCTTCATGTGTAATTAATGTTATGTCTTTTAATATTTTGATTTCTTATAAATTTATATCCTAATCGTTTCATTTATTTTAACAATTGCATTTAAAAGATTACAATAAATATTTTAATATTAATTAATTTTATATCTTTATTCTTAATTAATTTTTTAGCTTAATAATAATAATAGTTCGTTACAATCACCCAGCTGATCATCATTAAAGAAAACACAAGGCAAAACACAATTTTTCAATGTAGAACATATCTATAGACTATAATAGTATATAGAAAACAACATAGCACATGATTTGTGCATGTGCTCATAAAAATATTAATAAAGCTATTTGTATTTCAAAATTTAAAATCTGCAAAAGAATAAAGATTAATGGCTAATTATAAATGCTTCAAAAAATGGCTAATTATAAATATGACTATCTGAACATTGAAATATAGTAACCATTATTTTACAAATTGTCAGCAAAATAAATGTCAAAATTAAATCAGCCTATTTCCAAATCAAAATATAGTAATAATTATTTTACAAATTGTAGTAATAGTCATTTTATGCTTTGATATAAAAATAGATGACAATCAAATCTGCTTATTTCCATTTGTACCTATAAAATGTCTGTATTCTCCAACCGCTAGAATTATCAGAAAATCAATTTTCAATCAAGTATAAAAACGAATTCAATTTAAGAAATCCCTAATTTTGGCACACCAATTAAATTTTTCAACAGGTAATTTTTTTTTTTGGACAGTGAGCTGGTAATTTTTTGACTATGTAAATAAGCACAAATGCTAAACATTTTCATTTCAAATAATGATTCTTTTTTAATCACATATCATTGCCGCTTGCTAATAATATCAATCATATATTTTCATTTTCTCTTTAATTTTTAAGGTGCATTCTACGATTTATGAATCTATTTTTTTAGTTGTTTTCAATATCATATTACATCCATTTATTTGGAGTATTGTTGGTCTCTCTGCTTCCTATGATTGAAGTGAAGATCTACAATGTCTGCTTTCCTGTCTCTTACAAGTAAGCAAATAAACTACCTTGGTAAGAAAGAAAAACAAATAGGATTTCATAAAAGAACTAGGGGACTAGAGGCCTCTCCGATTGTCGTTTTGCTTATTGATAGTTTTTAATTTTTTTAATTTTTTAATTTTAATGTAGTTAAAAACTTTTTTCCTATGAATCATCGGAATCGCTTGACCACCTGTTTTCTACGATTTTTCTCCGATTTCCCAGTTTGAAATTCGGTTTTTAGGCTTGCTGGTTATTAGGGCTACTTGGACTGGATGTAGAGTTGGGCCGCCAAGGCTGGTCCAGTTTTGATAACCTTGCTTTTCCCATCTACATGGAGCTTTTCTTATATTTTCTTCTACAATGGTTGGTGCATTGGTTAAATTTTCTATTTGTTCTATAGTGATTGTTGCATCGGTTACATGAGCACACCTTTTGGTATGAATGAATGAATGAGTATATTGTTCTTCATTCATGTTTTAATGTACTAATTTTATTGTCTTGCTTAAGAATGATTTACCCAATCCAGTTGTTTTTATTTTTCATTTTTTGATTTGTTAGTCTTTTGCTGAGTTGACTCACATGTTGTCTGGCTTTCCTAGATGTTTACTATAAGAATGATAGGAATTCAAACCGCCTGTACTTTAAGTGGAGGTTTCCAATGGCTACAGAACGTTTTGATTTTTGTAGGCCTAGGACTTTAGTAAGTATATGCAACTTTCTTTTAGCCTGAAAACTTTATTGCTCACAGTTCATTAATTTGAGCTCTTGTGATGTAAAATTTTGAAACTGAATAAAACCTCATTAAAGAATGCATTTGGTGGATTTTAACAGTCTATCCTCGAAAGAGAAGACCCCAAATATGAGATGGATGAGTATTTGAAGGTATAATTTTTTTAAAGTCGTTCTGTTTTTGGTTTCACATGTCCTCAGCTAAGTTGATATTGTGTCAGCTTAATGCCCACAAGATATGGGTGTTGCATATATAGTTACAGCGCATCTGTATTTTTATTATGACTAAGAGGGGATTCAAATATAGTCAACTAAGTTGTGATCTACTATACAACTGTGTTTTTGATAAATATGGAGAAATGGGGTATTTATTTTTTATTTTTACTTTTCCTAATGTTGTATCTAATGTTACTTTAGATGCTGCATTATGGCGTTCACTTGCTATTCTTTTTAAAAAAAATGCAATATGTCTTCTTTCACTTATGGAAGCTTAATTTATCAAGTGTTATTATATGCTTTCTTTCATCATGTCTTCTTCACATATAGTATCTGAATGATTGATTTATGAGTGCTGCTAATATTGCTTTGAAGACAATGAGCCAAAAGGGTTATCTTGCAGAAACTCAATACATCCGAGAGGGGATTTTGAATTTGATAACTCTCTATGGTGGCTGCTAGAATATCTGATATAAAAGTTAGTAGGATGGGTGAAAAATCATACATAACAAATGCAAAACAGGAAGAACTCAAAAACATCCAGGGTTGATATTGAGGAATCTCTGTTACAAACACTACTTTGCAAGCTTCGAATCTCTTACTCGGTCTCAACTAAAGGTTTCGCAAAATAAGTTGTGTAAATCGAGCAAGTAAGGGACATGAGACCGGAGGTAGGAGACTCGAAAGCTGTGCATTTCCTTGACCAAATATATGACAGGATATGACCATGTCAGAGGATATGCTCATTAACATCGTCATATTCAAAGATAGAGTATGCGATGAAGAACTCTAATAACCACAAAATGATATCCTTTGTGCTTAAAATAACAAATAAATACGAAGTTTTTATAATTTAAATATTATCATAAAATCACAAAAAATACCTCTGTTTACTTATACATGCATTTTTTTTACCAAATTACAAAATATAAGTTATTCGACAACAATTTTTAATAGCATATACCCGTGAATTGCACGGGTCAATTATTCTAGTTTTATATAATACCTGATTTTGTCCCACTTGATTGTGATTCCTTTCTTGACTAAGAATTTCTCACTACTCCAATTGATGATTCCCTCATCATTGCTTCAATACTCATGCAGACGTTAGGTGCGTAATATGCACATTCTCGCTCTCCTCCATAACCGCTCTCTTTCTCTACTCCTCCACTCTCCATTGACGAATTCTTACTGATCAAACCCTTCGATTTATAGTCATCATGGTGGCGAACGCTGTGAGTTTTCCTTCTTCGTCTTCTTCGATTTCTCTTCATCGCATGGCTCTTAAACCTTGTATTTTCTTCTTCTGTTTACGGAGCTCAATCACAGTTTTAAGTACTTGAACACTTTGCTTTTGTGATAATTTTTGTTGATTTTGCGGTTTTATTATTTTGCTTAATTTTTGTTTTCAAGTCGAATACTCTGTCTTTGCGGTTTTACTGTTGTATACACAACCAACATGATCTACATGCTTCAATCTGTTGTTTTAATCAAAATTATGCGATATCTATGAAGCAGAGATACCAAACATGACACGGACACCCATACACCCATTTTATTTTTAATTTTTTTTGAAAAATACAAGTATTTGAAGAGTCGGTGTCGGGTGTCCGACATGATACGTGTCCGACACGATACGTGTGTCTGTGCTTTAGAGTGTGATATTGATAATATGATTGTGTTGTACATTTGTTTCTCAAGAAATGGTGATTATTGTTGTTGTATTTTTGTTTTTTTTATTCATAGACATGATAGCAATACTTGTTGACTTCACAGGTGGTGGAACGTTTTAATAAACTGTTAGCCCAAAACAAGTATAAAGAAGCAGCTAAGCTTGCTGCTGAATCTCCACAAGGAATCCTTCGTACATCTGAAATAGTTGCCAAATTTCAGGTTTCTTGATATATGTAGCTATCCAGCAATTTTCTCATGCTCTTTCTGCTACTTCAGTTAAAGAATCAGTCATCTTTAATTTATTGTTTGTCTTTGGGTGGTGTTCTTTTGTTTGGTCTATTAGATTATAATTATTAGTGTGCGGAGTAGAAGTATTTAGCTTGTAGGCTTTCAGTCACTATATTAAATACAAGTGTAATTTTTAAATTAACAGAATTCTTCTATCAGCTTCACTTAGGTTGTTCCATAATCCCCCATAGAGTGGCAGACTCCGAAGCTGGGACAGTGTATACATATAAATAAGTACTAATAGGTAATACAATATATATATATATATGTATATGTATATATATGCTCAACAATTGGACAATTTTTCAAATCAAGCAAAGCATACAAGTAGATAGAACCAAAATTAAAAGGAGACAAACAAATTTAGGCACGAACGACCGCTGTAGCATCTTTATTTGGGGAATAGCGGCTGGCCAGCCTTCATTTTGCTCTGTCTCTATTTGCTGCTATTGATAACTATGGATACTTCAGATGCAATTATATGAACTAGACCTCTATAAATATATTGATCACTCTGTAGTTTCTCTCAACTCAAAAGATAGATTTTCAGTTTCAAAAGATATTCTCTTCATCTCTAGATTTTCTCACACTTTCCATCTCTTTCTTGCATGTTTGAATCTGCTCTACTTATGATAACAATGTTTAAAATGTGATTATGTTCTCTACTTGGCAGAGTGTACCCGTGGAAGAAGGACTGCTGTATTTTGGAACACTTTTGACGAGAGTAAAGCTGAATGCCTTTGAGTCGTTAGAATTGTCTCGGTTGGTTGTGAACATGAACAAGAAAAATCTTTCGGAAAATTGGTTGGCATGCAAGCTTGTACCCACTGAGGAGCTAGGAGATCTTGTTAAGGTTTGGTGTGACTAAACATTTTCCAAATCAAATTGTTCTGACATTAATTTTTTGTTTGAATTTTTAGTTTTTACCTTTCTTATTGTCTGCTTAAATAAAGCAATATTCTAATATTAGTTTCTGTTAGAAATGGTGTATTTTCTACTAATTTTCATGGGCATGCCCCCTTGTAGACTGTAGACAGTGATCTTGCATTAGAACTATATATCAAAGCCAGAGCTAGTCCAAAAGTTGTTGCTGCTTTTGTTGAAAGGAGGGAGTTTGACCAGATTCCGATCTACTCTAAGAAGGTGCTTGTTTACTTATCGAACATTATTGAGGTTTAATTCATAGGTTGCTTCAAATCTGTTACAGAATGTTGAACATTTTTCTCAGCCTGCATATTTAGCATTGCATATATTGCATTTCATTTTACTGCAAATATTTGGCCCTGAACATCCCTATTTCTTATTTGTTGCTATATAGGTTGGGTACACACCTGACTACCTCTTCCTTTTGCAAACAATTCTCCGAACAGATCCTCAGGTTTGGGTTAAACCTCTACTGTTTTTATGGTGTAATTCTACTACTTACCATCTTAATTTTGATCCTCAGGGTGCTGTTGGTTTTGCATTAATGATGTCTAAAATGGAGGGAGGTAGCCCAGTTGATTACAACACCATAACTGATTTGTTTCTTCAGGTTGATTATCTCCTGTGTTCAAGCACTTTGATGAGTAGTAAATTGATATTTTACTAAGATAAACTTTTACTAATTTTTGGTATTTTACTAAAATCAATAATGATGAAGCTAAAATAGTTTTAGCTTCATAATCACTGATTTAGTACAATATGCTTCTAAACATTAAGCCATTTTCATCTTGGTTATTCTTTGGTCTGCTTAGAGAAACCTGATCCGTGAAGCAACAGCGTCAAATCTACCGGAACATGGATTCCTTCAGACAAAGGTTGGGACCTTTGTTTCCAAGTTGTCACTGGGCATTTTACTTTGATAATCTTACTTTGCAGTGATACAATCTCTCGTGAATATTTCAGGTGTTGGAGATAAATCTGATGACTTTCCCTAAAGTTGCTGATACTATTTTGGCTGATGGCATGTTCAGCCATTATGACCGTCCTCGTATTGCCCAACTCTCTGAAAAAGCCGGCCTTTATTTCAGAGCTTTGCAAGTAATGGCTTGCCAAATGTTTTATTCTTGTACTTTCCTAATCAAAAGCTTAAACTCACACTCATACCATATGCTGATTACGTAATTTATGGTGCAGCATTACATAGAGTTACCGGATATAAAACGCGTGATCGTTAATACACCTGCAATTGAGCCTCAGGTTTATGTGCCTAATTGCTTTTATCTATTTTAGGGCTTGGAGTACATCACATGAAGTTTTAAAATACTTACTCTTTATTTGGTTATTGTAGTCACTTGTAGAGTTTTTTGGGACTCTGTCACGAGAATGGGCATTTGAGTGCATGAAGGTCCTACTACATTCCAATCTTAGGGGAAATCTACAGATCATTGTGCAGGTATAGACGTGTCATTATCTTTAATAACTTATAATGTAACGTAATTGATAACTTAACCTGCTTATGTCTGTTCAGGTTGCGAATGAACATTGTGAACAATTGGGTGTTGATGCCTGCATAATTTTTTTTTGAGCAGTTTAGGTCATATGAAGGACTGTACTTGTTTCTTGGATCATATTTGAGCTCCAGGTTTGTGAAAAGCTGTCTTTTTTTCTATTGGTAATTCAGGGCTTCAAATTGCAGACCGCGTCACATGATGTTGCCGCAATATTGCCGCATCAGGCCGCAATTGCGTTGTGATCTAAAAGCACAGAAAAATCCGCATCGCAACGCTGCATCAGCCGGAACGCATTGGTGCAACGGCCACATCAGACCGTAGTAGACTATAAAGTGGTCGCATTTCTATCTTTATTTGTCTTTATATCATAGATATCATAATTTAGAGGGTCTTTTAAAGGATTAACGATATTTTAAAGTAATGAAGAGTTTTGTAATGAGATAGATATGAAATTGTAGAGAGGAAATAGAAGATATGGGAACTATAAAATAACTAATAAATTATAATATTTGATGCTAACAAAAATAAATTCACGCCGCAACGATCGTAATACACATCGCAACAGCTGCAATGCCCGCAGTCGCAACAACTGCAACCACAAGCGCCTCCGCGATATTCATTTCAAATACATTGAGGTAGCAGTAAAGACTGGTCATATCAAAGAGGTCGAGCGTGTAACAAGGGAATCCAATTTCTATGATCCCGAGAAAACAAAGAACTTTCTAATGAAGGCTAAGCTTCCAGATGCACTACCTTTAATAAATGTCTGTGATCGATTTGGATTTGTTCGAGATCTAACACACTACCTATACACAAACAACATGCTTCGCTACATTGAAGATTATGTTCAGAAGGTATCATTATAGCCTTGTTAATCTCATGAGGTTATCTATCCTCTTTTTTCCCGCCCTTGTCAGAGATTTGTATCTTTTCTATAGGTGAACCCTAGGAGTGCTCCTTTAGTTGTTGGGCAGCTGCTAGATGATGACTGTCCAGTAGATTTTATTAAAGGTATGATTCTTTCTGTCCGGTCGAAGCTGCCAGTGAAGCCCCTTGTGGAGGAATGTGAGAAGAGGTTGGTGTTGTCCTTTATCTTATGTATTGTTAATTTGCATTCATACTTATGATTTTCTTATCCCTTGACACTTTTATATGCAGGAATCGGCTACGTTTGCTCATGCAATTATTAGAACGTCTCGCTAGTGAGGGAAGCCAGGACGTACATGTTCACAATGCTCTGGGTAAAATTATCATCGATAGCAACAATAACCCAAAACATTTTCTCACAACCAACCGATACTATGATTCTCGTGTTGTGGGAAAGTATTGTGAGAAGCGCAACCCCACTTTGGCAGTTGTAGCATACAGGCGAGGAAAATGTGATGATGAACTTATCAATGTCACCAGTAAAAATTCTTTGTTCAAACTGCAAGCAAGGTATGTCGTTCTTTGTTACACCAAATCAATTTTCTTGTATTCAATGCTCACATGCTTATATTGTGGTGACAGATATGTTGTCGAGAGAATGGATGATTATCTGTGGGCTAAAGTTCTTACTCCTGATAACAAATATAGAAGGCAACTTATCGATCAGGTTGTATCGCAGCATTGATAGAGCGGTTGAGTTTGCTTTCAGAGTTGAAGAAGATGCTGTCTGGAGTGAGGTGGCCAAGGCTCAACTCAGCGGAGGGCTTGTAAGTGACGCAATCAAGTCATTTATACGAGCACATGATGCCACACAATTTTTAGATGTTATCTGTCCTGCTGAAAATGCCAATCTTTACCATGATTTAGTGAAATACTTGCTTATGGTAAGACAGAAGGCAAAAGAACCCAAGGTTGACAGTGAGCTCATTTATGTGTATGCTAAGATTGATAGGCTCAATGACATTGAGAAGTTCATTTTGATGCCGAATGTCGCTAATCTTCAAACTGTTGGTGACCGGTTGTATGATGAAGCATTATATGAGGCTGCAAAAATCATATTTGCTTTTATACCTAACTGGGCCAAGTTGGCTATCACCTTGGTCAAGTTACAGCAGTTCCATGGTGCTGTTGACGCAGCAATGAAAGCCAACAACTCAAAAACATGGAAGGAAGTCTGCTTTGCTTGTGTTGATGCAGAGGAATTTCTTTTGGCCCAGATATGTGGACTCAACATTATTATTCAGGTAAAATGTTGATATCAGATTTTTAATGAACATGAACTATATGTTTTTTTAAAAATAAATTAGTAACATTCTTGTTGACTTCTAATGGCATGTCACAATTAGGAGAGCTTTATTGATCTGGGCCTCAGATAGTAATGTAAACCAAACTCCTTAAAAATATGCTGGAAATATCTAAATGTGCAATGATTGGAAGTCTTTTGTACTTGCAATGGAGACCTTTTGTTGGTTTGCTAGCAGTGAACTTACTTTCTAATACTCACCATGTCAATTTTTTTTCTTAACTATTTAGGTGGATGACTTGGAAGAGGTCAGTGAATATTACCAAAATAGAGGTTACTTCAATGAGTTAATGTCTTTCGTGGAGAGCGGTTTTGGGTTAGAACGAGCTAATATGGGTATCTTCATTGAGTTAGGAGTTCTCTATGCTAGATACCGCCCTAAGAAGCTTATGGAGCATATCAAATTATTCTCAACCCTCAATATTGCAAAACTCATTAGAGCTTGTGATGAACAACAACATTGGAAAGAGTTGACCTTTTTATATATCCAATATGATGAGTTTGGTAATGCTGCAACTACCATCATGAACCATTCACCTGAAGCATGGGATCACATGCAATTTAAAGATGTTATTGTCAAAGTTGCTAACGTTGAGTTGTATTACAAGGCCGTACACTTCTATTTGGAAGAGCATCCAGATCTTATCAATGATATTCTGAATGTCCTTGCACTTCTTGTGGACCATGCACGCGTTGTTGACATCATGCGTAAGGTAGCATTATCAGCAGCAGATAATTCACTAGCATAGTTTTTGACTTGCCTACTATAAGACTAATAGATATTTTCCCTATAATTTGATTTAGGCTGGTCACCTTCCTCTTGTGAAGCCATACATGGTTGCAGTTTAGAGCAAAAACGTATCTTCTATAAATGAAGCCCTGAACGAGATATATGTTGAGGAGGAAGATTATGATAGATTGCGTGAGTCTATTGATTTGCATGATAACTTCGATCAAATAGGCCTTGCAGAAAAGGTGAGCTGCATTTTCTCTTAATGGGACTACTTTTCAGTTTCGATTATGGAAACCTAATAGATTAGTATTTTATGATGTAGATTGAAAACCACGAGCTTCTTCAGATGAGACGTGTTGCTTCGTACATTTACAAGAAGGCAGGTAGGTGGAAGCAGTCTATTGTCTTGTCAAAGAAGGATAACCTTTACAAAGATGCCATGGAGACAGCCTCACAATCTGGTGAGCGTGAACTTGCTGAGGAGTTGCTTGTTTATTTCACTGATCAGGTACCAAATTAATTTAGTTTTGAAGTGCATATATAAATAATTCATTCTCCTGCAGCATCCTTTTTATAAATTGGGTTTGTGCTTACTGCTTAGCTCATCCCCAAAAGTTGACTTATGGGGTGGGAGTTGCCCTCTGCTTTTAATTTATAGCCACTTTTATGGCCATACTATTATCCTATGGGGACGGCTCCCAATACAGACCCATTACATCCAGGATTTGACATCTGTGGGTGGTTGGACTGCTTTCAAATAGATTCTGATACCATCGTAGTTGTTGCGCTTTGGGCCTAACTCAATCCCAAAAGCTAACTCTTATATGGCACCAACTCTAGCTAATGTGGGACTTTTCCGATACACTTCCTAGCGCTCAACACTATTTGGCTGGGTTTACTTTTATTCTTGACTAACGTGATTCCTTAAATTACTATAAAGACCTAGATCATCATTTTTTCGTGCTATAAAATCTAAATCATCATCTTTAAATTAAATCATGATTTTGTACATAGCTACTCTACATCCTTCTTTGTGGAAATGATTTTTGTATATTAATGATACCTCTTATAACTTATAAGCTTGTGCAATTCTAATTCACAAAGAGAAACAAGCTATCAGTATTTACTTTTTTCGTCAAACCTAGTGACTATTTGTTTTGGAAGTGCATGTTAGGTCCTTACAGTTACAGTGAACTATTTAGTGAAAAATTGTCTTTTAATCTTCTTATATGGGGGTCTAAGTTGTTTCCTTTTCTATCATGAAATGATGATATGCTGATTACTTTTTGTGCATAGAGTTCTCTAATTTTGTTTTCATATACTTGTACAGGGAAAGAAGGAATGCTTTGCCTCATGTCTATTTGTTTGCTATGATTTAATACGGGCTGACATTGTTCTTGAGCAAGCTTGGATGCACAATATGATTGACTTTGCCTTCCCATACCTCTTGTAGGTTTGCACTTTGTCTATGCTGCTAACCTGTATCACTTCTATTTCAGTTGACATTTATGTTGGTTTTTGATGACAACTTTGTTGATATTAGGCTTAAAATATTTACATTACTAAATATCACCTATAGTAATTGGCATCTTATCTAATGTTTTCTTTCACCATCTGTTCTTTGTTGTTGTAGTTTATGCGTGAGTACACTGACAAAGTTGATGAACAAGGGAAGGTTTGGATTTTTGTCTATGCTGCTAATCTGTATCACTTATATTTCAGTTGACATTTATGTTGGTTTTTATGACAACTTTATTGATATTAGGCTTAAGAAACTTACATTACTGGATATCATCTATAGTAATTGCCATTTTATCTAATGTTTTCTTTCACCATCTGTTCTTTGTTGTTTGTAGTTTATCCGTGAGTACACTGACAAAGTTGATAAACAAGGGAAGGTTTGTATTTTTCTCTATGCTGCTAACCTGTATCACTTATATTTCAGTTGACATTTATGTTGGTTTTTATGACAACTTTATTGATAGTAGGCTTAAAAAACTTACATTACTGGATATCGCCTATAGTAATTGCCGTTTTATATAATGTTTTCTTTTCACCATTTGTTCTTTGCTGTTGTAGTTTATCCATGAGTACACTGACAAAGTTGATGAACTAGAGAAGGTTTGCATTTTATCTATGTTGCTGACCTGTATCACTTCTATTTTAGTTAACATTTATGTTGGTTTTTGTGGAAACTTTGTTGGTATTTGGTTTAAAAAACTTACATTACTGGATATCACTTATAGTAATTGCCATTTTATCTAATGTTTTCTTTCACCATATGCTCTTTGCTGTTGTAGTTTACCCGTCAATACACCGACAAAGTTGATGAACTAGTGAAGGACAAAATTGAAGCACAAAAACAAGTGAAGGCTAAAGAGAACGAAGAAAAGAAAGTAGTTGCACAACCGGTAATTATTTTTTCTATTTTCTTTTTGTGTGCATTAATGTCATTAGTTTGAATGTTCAGAATAGTTTGTCGTTAATAAACCCTCTTTCCACCTCATTATTCATTCTAAAGAGATTGGACACTGATATGAATGTGTTTTCTGTTGCAGAAAATGTATGCTCAATGGTTGCCTCTTGCTTTGCATGCTGCAGGAATATTAGTTATTTTAGTCTATTTTAAGAATTAATTTTACATTATGTCATTTTCATCCTTTAGACCTTTAGGGTTGTATTAAAGAAGGCATTGTGGCTCATTTAAAAATCAATCAATCATTATCAAAAAATTACTCTTCCAAATACTCTCTATTTTGGATTTTATGTTCATCATCACATACTCATTTTGCTACAGAATTCATTCAATCCATTGAATTTTGTGCTTGCGAGTGTTAGTTTTTTCAGATTTTCTCCCTAAGATCCAAATACCGTCACAATTGGTATCAAAACATCGACCTGGTGCTTTTCCATGCGTGCAAGGAGGATTTTGAGTGCTCTAGAAGTTGAACCTAAGATGGAAATGGGTTTATGTTTATTATGATGTTATGAACTTTTTAAGTTAGAAGTTCGAACACCAATCTACACATAAAAAAAATGCTGCAACTACAACCATTGTTCCAACCAAAACCCCATTACTGAACGATTCAGCTCCTCCTATCTGGGATCCACTCTCCTTCAATCTTCCAGAAAATGTGATGAAGCTCAGTTACTCTCCTTGGGTGTTTCATACACATTTTACTCATATGGGTCTTGTCCCCAAATTTGTGCAACCGTGGAAAAGGAAAATCAGTTTGGGAATTTAATTGCTGGTTTTGTTATTGATATAACAGCAACAATAGGAGTTAATATTGGCAAAAATTTGAGTAAAGTTGTTCTTGCAATGGTCTTTTAGAGGTGGAGAACACTTTTAAAAGGCTTTTGTTGACCTCATTTATATCCTTCTAAACGCTTGCAAATTTTATGGTTTTAAATTTCCAGTGGATTAATGATGTTTGGATGAGAAACTTTAAGAACTGGTTTAGGGAAATTGCTACTGAATGGAACGATAGGTTAAATGTCTATGAAGGAATCACTTGGTCCTACTTATTTATGTTGCATAATTACTGTCAGCTTCTTTTGTTGAAATGGCACAAAGGCTTTTAGGGAAGGTGTTGATTAAACCACTTTATTTTTGGAGGAAACTTGGGGTCATATGTTGTGAATTACTGCACTACCCAATATACATAGCATAGTTTAATAGTTTTAGTGAAGAATTATACTTGCCTTATGGTTTCCAAATTTCTTGGTGATAATCTTCTCAAGTATATTGATTATCGAGGCATTCGCCTCGAAGGATTTATTTTCCCATTTTGGTGAGGTTCGATTATTTTGGCGAAGAAATCATGAGTATTGATATTTCTCACCGAGACTTCTATCATTGCCAACCTTGGTCCTTTGGAAGGGTAATACCAATTATTTCTCAATAATTTGTGGCTGTGTTACATAGGAAAATGATTCACAGAGGAAATGTTCGAGCTGATAAGGTGTTTGATTAAAGGTTAAATACCACTTTGTGTCTTTTATCTTTGCTCTAAGTTTCACTTTGATCCTTTATCTTTTTTTGGGTCCGTTTTGGTCATTTATCTTTCACTTTCGTTTCATTTTGGTCCCTGGACGCCACGTTGGCAGTTAACTGCTGACGTGGTGTCTTAAGTGTCAAGGCTGATGTGCACTCATTTAATGACGTGGCGAATAATTCTTTTATTTAATTCAAAACAGAAATTAACAAAAATTAAAATGATACAAACAAAAACTGAAAAACAAAATGGCAATCGTATTCTTCAGTATCAAATAAACAACACTGAAATGTGAATCTGAAAAAAAAAATCATAAAAAAGGAAAGAAATTGAAATCTAGAAAGAAATTGAAATCATAAAAAAGGAACAAATTGAATTTGGAAAATGAATCTGAAAAGGAACAAAGTCATAAAAAGGGAACAAAATCAAAAACAAAATCAGTAAAAAGGAACTAAGTGAATCTGTAAAACTACAGAACCAGCAATTTCGTTTCTTCTTCTTTAACGTATCTTCTTCTTTCGTTTCTTCTATTCTTTCTCATCTTCTTTGTTTCTTCTTTCATTTCTAACCAATTTTGTTTTGGGTTTTTTGGGTTGGATTTCGTTTTTGATTCCAGAATAAATACAGTTTTAACAACAAATTGAAATCTAAATGAAATAACCACAAATTCCTAAATCCCTAATTTAATACCCATGAAATTGAAGCTGAAAGATTCGTCTAGATTGAAGAAGAGGAAGTTGACGACATCCTGGGGCTGAAATGATTCCAAAACGCAGAAGTTAAAATGGTGTTGAGGTATACGAACGTGAAGGGGATTTAGGAAGAAGAACAAAGAAGAACCCTAATTTTGGGAAGAAGAAACCCAGATTTTCTGATTTTGTTTTTGTTTTTTGTGTTGGTTAATTTAATTTTTTTTGTTTTGATTTTTTTCAGTTTGGTCCCCCACATTTTCTTTTAGTTTCAATTTAGTCCTCTTTTTGCCACATCATTTAATGATTTCCAAGTCAGCCTTGACACTTAAGACGCCACGTCAGCAGTTAACTGCCAGCGCGGCGTCTAGGGACCAAAATGAAACAAAAATGAAAGATAAAGGACCAAAATGGACCCAAAAAAAGATAAAGGACCAAAGTGAGACTTAGAGCAAAGATAAAAGACCAAAAGTGGTATTTAGCCTTGATTAAATGAAGGGATTTACCTCCTAAGCATGGCACTTCTTCGTCTTTGAGGAAAAGGATGTTTGAAGGGGAGGGAATTGTTATGAAATATTAATCATTTTACTTTTTTTTAAGTATTAATTTTACTTCATGTCTTTTTCCTCTTTTAGTCCTTGAAGGTCGTGTCCCTCATTTAAAAGTCAATAGATCATTGTCACTAAATTACTCTTCCAAATACTCTCTACTCTGAATTTTATGTTTATCTTTACCTACTCATTTTACTCCGGAGTTCATTCAATCCATTGAATTCTCTACTTGTGAGTATTGGTTTTTTTTTTCCAGATTTTCTCCCTAAGATCCAAATACTGTCACACCTAGGGGTGTGCTGTGTGCATACACACCGGTAAACTTAAAACCTTACCAAAACCGTACTAGTACTGTTAAGAAAAGCCCACACCACTTTTAAAAAGTCCAGCCCAGCCCATTTAATAATAAATATGGAACACCGGTTCATCAAACATCACTGCACTCTACTCTACATGCTCACCCAAAAAACAAGCTCACCAAAAAACAAAATCAAAGCTCACTGCACCTCTCCACCAGAACACCTCCTTGTGCCGCTCCTCTCGCCGCCGCTCCTCCCGTGGGAACACCTCCCTGTACCGCTCCTCCCGCCGCCAGAACTCCGTCAGTTCTCCTTGCATCATTCTCGATCTCTTTCCCAGAGATTCTCTTTCTCTCCCTCGTTCCTCTGCTTCCCCCTTTCCCAAATTTGTCTTCGTGTTCCCTCCTTTCTCTCCAAGGTCTCTCTCTCCTCTGCTAATCCCCCCTCTCCTAAATCTGTTTCTTTCTCTCTACAATAACTCATTCTCTTCTCATCTCTCCATGTGTCGTATACCCCTAACCTGTTTGTTGAAGCTTTTCAGTTGCATTTTTTCTTTCAGAATCTGAACCACTTATTTACCAGTTTTGACATGGTTTTAAATTGGTTCACAAATAAGAACCGGTATATGCAAACAAGTAAACTATGTCCATATTTTAAAAGTGGTGTGGGATGGTGTGGGATGGTTTATATACCATGCACACCCCTAGTCACACATGTGCGACCTATGCCTAGTATGGGGATTCTCAATGCCTCCTCACTGTATGCCATGCATGGGTAGCAGTTACTAACATATACGCAACGGTGGCTAGTATAGCAGTAACTTGTGATTTTTTTGGAGAGCAATACAGTAGCATTTTCTGCTTTTCTATAGACTTCAATTTTTTCAAACTAAAAATTCAAATTATCTGTGTCTATTTGTGGACTTTAATAGAGTAAATTTATTCATTTAATTTTCATTATCTATATCTATCTTCTATGTATTTAAGTAAAAGAAGCTTTAATGGAGCCTCCATAATATAATGTTATATAATATTGTGTGCTTTCCATCCTTTTCTATTTTTGTTTTAACAATATTTCACCATTATTGATTACTCTTAATTCATTAGTTGATGTCTTAACTTTAGTTGTCTTTTAGTGTCTCTAAATTATTAAGATTAGTACTAATTATTTTAGTTAGTTTTATAGGAGATGGGTTACAATATTTTCGTGTTCCATACTTTTTTTTAGTACTAACTATTAAGATTAGTACTAAAATTGCTATACCTTAACTATAAATAAAGTAATAATACTATTTTGGTTTTAAAAAGTAATAAATCAATGCTTTCGTTGATTAAAATTATAAACATCAACATGGGAAAAAATTGACTTTATTGCAAAATTAGATGGCCACTTATTAAATGTTTCTTTAAAGTTTAAATGATACTACTCAATTGAGCATAAATGGTAATATGGAAAGTTATTCCATACCAATATGATGTAGCACAAGTGGTAGATACTTGGGTCCAAGGTAGTTAAGTTCGTAATCCTAGGTAGGAACGGTGATGGGTCATAGGTTCGTAAAGAACGGGTTCGTAGCACAAAACGTAGTTCCTATCAAATTTCCAAACTAGTATATTTATGTATATTAAAACATATGAATAGAGATAAAAATCAAATATAAGTGGAAAAAAATCACAAAAGCACCACAAATATTCAAGAACTTCAATGTCATACACACAACATATAAGTCTTACACAACATAATAGGGGTCATAAAGGCACAAACATAAGTCTTACACATGACAATAACATAAGTCTCACAAAACATATAAGTCTTACACAACATAATTAAGGTAGAAGCCATAAAGGCACAAAAGCCAATTTAAGTTCTTAACAAAACATCAATGCAAAGCAACTAGAGATACTTTGAAGCATCAAATCATCCTCTCCATCATTTTCATCTTCATTCTCTCCACCTAATATTATATTATCAAGGAGAGCTGTCGCCAGGGAGAGCTGTGTAGGGCACAATTGAAGATTAATAACTTTATCATATTCTTCTGCATTAAATTTTACTATGAAATTTAATATTTCCTTATTAAACCATCCTCTCCACCTAATCTTCATCCTCAGGGAGAGCTATCGCCGGCCGCCGTAGAGAGCTTTGCGCAGTCCAGGGTCTTGCGCGAGAACTAGTGAGAGTGAATAGTGAGAGTGAACGGCGCAAATGAGTGAGAAGTGAGAGAATTGAAAGCGAAATTAGGGTTTCGTTTAAACCCTCTTCGTGACCCGACCCGGTTCCCTTAAAAAAATCCCAAATTTCGCAGAAACGTACCCGACCCTCGTTCCTGCTCCGTTCCTAACGTTCCTACGTTCTTTTACGTTCTTGCTCCGTTCCTGCAAATCTGCTCAGGATTGCAAATTTCAACAGGCCCGGGAACGATGGGTGCTCATGGGTTCGTAAGAACGTATGTTCCCACGCTCCGGCACGTAAAATTAACTACTTTGCTTGGGTCCCTTAACCATTTGGTCATGGGTTTGATCTCTAGCCGGTGCGTATGAAAAAACATTTGTTGGGAGAGGTCAACCCCTTAAATGGATCACCGATACCTCGAAGGATTAGTCTCCACCGTAGCCGTGGAGGATACATTGGTTTACCAAAAATAAGTAATGACTATTTACTTTTAACAATAGGCTATTTTAAATTTAACTTTTAGAATTTCAAATTTTAACTAAAAAGAAGTTCAAGTCTCCTTTACATATATAACTAGAGTTAAGCCCGTGCGTTGCACGAATTTGTTTAAAAGATTTTTATCTAAGTTATTATAATACTGATTTTTTTATTATATTGTCTGAATTTTTTTTGTATGTAATTGGCTGAATGTTGTCAAATAGTTTGTTAAAATTTAACTTTTTCATTGGAAAACATATATTAATCGAGAAATATGTTGTATTAATAGTGAATAAGTAATATTGTATTTAGTATCCAACATTGTAAGGTGCTATTCGAATTTGAGTTTAAAAGCAGAAATTTTAGTTTTAATATTGATTTTGATTTGAAAGTTGTTTATTAGAATTATTGTATGTATGTGATATATTATTTTATATGTTACTCAAAATCTATGCTCAGTAATATGTGATATGTCCTGACCATCCTTCTTTAAGCTCCAAGTAATGGTTTAGAAGTCCATTAAAAGTTAAGGAGTTTAAAAATTTGATAGGAGTTTAAAAATTTAATAGCTTCAATGATATTGGATGATGCGCTTTTCACTGAGATATTCTTCCCTACATCAATGGCCTTTTAGGTTTGGATATGTACTATCGACAATTTGTTTAAGTGGATCACCCATTGGTCTGATAAGATATTGTATCGGTATTGTTGTCCACAATGGAATATCTTCACAGTTTCTACAAACCGTTTCATTTCTTCCATCACCAAGTTGAAGGAGCCACTTGTTAATAAACTCACCTACCAAATTATCCTGTAGGTGTAGCATCCCGAACCCGACCATTATAAATAGCTAAATAATTCTCCACTACAATAAATCTCTATTATAACTTAACACAATAAATAATCCTCCACTAAAATAAATCTCTATATTATTCAAAAGTTTTATTCAACTTTAAAATTAGTATATCTATACATTAAAAACAACATTTTTATATTTTCAAAGGAGTACAATTTAATTTAAATAAAGGACTCTAAAAAAATTAAAAGTAAATAAGCACAATATAAATACAAAATATTAGAAAAAATTAAAATTAATGCAGTTTAACTTGTGGAGTTCAGGAATGGAAGATAAGACGTTAAAATTAATAATTTCTAAAGTTAAAAAAAAGTAAACACAATAAAACTTTTACTTCAACTTGTCCAAGAAAAAAACGAATGCACTTTATTGCAAAAACTTTGAGAAATATAGAAAGATTTTAGGTGAATTAGAGTTTAATTTAGCATTAAAACAATGACTCAAAAATCACAATAGTATAGTATGTAAGAATCCAAGTCTCCTTTATATATAATTTCCCTTTGTTCCTTTTCTTGAACATTACTTGCATTTCTTCACCAATCTCACTGCAAATTGAAAAATTGGGGGTTATTTTTGCCTGCTTACATTTTTTTATCAATCAAATGTAAAAATATACCATGAAATATATATAATTATTTTTCTTTCAAACTAGTAAAATCAACATGAAATTAACCACAACATTTGTAATAGAGTATGTATGAACAACAATGTTCATAAAAGGATATATATGAAGATACAAATAAGATGAAACATAAATGAAGATACAAATTATCGAAATTAGAAAAGAGACAAATAAAGTATCCCACTTTTGCGCAATTCGAACCTTTACGCTGGCATCATCGGTGGTGTTGGTCAAATTGTTGAGAAGAGTGTGCAAATTATCGTCAATGTTCTTCTTCTTCCTAGAGATGACACCATTGTCTACAACAGCCATGGTCTATTGCAAAGAGAACAAAAATACAAAGATAAAAGTATGAGTGAGGAGGTAGGGTAGGGTGTTTGAGTGAATGGGTAGGATTTATAAAGTGAGTAGTAATGTGACTTTTGTAATCTTATCATTTATGATTAAGAGTGGTGATATAATATTAATTATTTTAAGTTGCTACATTTTTGATTATTTGTTAAACCCAATGAGGATTAAATTTGTGTTTATATATAAATGTTGAAAATAATATTTTTTTATGTATAAAGATAGGGTCGAATGTTATTGATTTAATAAGGGAAAAAGTAGAAATAAAAAGGAAGTCTTAAGTTATATCATTTAGGCCGGAATTGAAGTCTATCATTAAACACACATAAAGACCATAACGTTTTTTTGGTTAATACTTGTTCCAACAGAACATAACGTAGTCTATATAGTGGCCAAAATAAATACTAATATTTAAATGTAAATTTTAAGACCATAAAGTGTGAGCATTAGCTAGTGGAATATGAATCGCATGGAATATAAAGTGTGTTTAATAATTAAATAGATGACTATATATAATAGAGACAACTTTAGTTGTAGAGGATGAGTATTAGATTAAAAAATAAAAGGGTCGACTAATTATTATTTTTATGTAAGAAGTCTAATAACGTAAGAAGAGTTATGATCAAAATAAATATAAATATTTTAATGTACACTTTAAGACTATAAATTGTAAATATTAACTGATGGAATATGAATAGTATGGATGATGAAATGGAATAAATATTAATTGAAGGAAGATGGATTGATAATTGAAATCTGATGAAATACTAATTGTCAATAATCAAGTCTCAAAATATTAATTGAAATGTTTTTGACGCCCACGGTTTTATAATAACATACATATGATTTTTTTTCATATGATTTTTTGTTTCACCAAATGTCCTTTCATATGAGTATTCATTTTTTTTATTTACATTTGTGGAAGTAATGATTATTTATTTTTCACATTAATTTACTTTTAAAGTTGATATGTGACACTTGAAGTTTTCACTAAAAAGGAGTGCAAGTCTCCTTTAAATCTAATGAAATACTAATTGTCAATAATCAAGTCTCAAAATATTAATTGAAATGTTTTTGACGCCCACGGTTTTATAATAACATACATATGATTTTTTTTTCGTATGATTTTTGGTTTCACCAAATGTCCTTTCATATGAGTATTCATTTTTTTATTTACATTAGTGGAAGTAATGATTATTTATTTTTCACTTGAAGTAATGATTACTTTTAAAGTTGATATGTGACACTTGAAGTTTTCACTAAAAAGGAGTGCAAGTCTCCTTTACATATATAATATAGATAGATAGATAGATTAGTCTCCACAGTAGCCGTGGAGAATACATTGGTTTACTAAAAATAAGTAATGACTATTTACTTTTAACAATAGGCTATTTTAAATTTAACTTTTGGAATTTCAAATTTTAACTAAAAAGAAGTTCAAGTCTCCTTTACATATATAATAATAATAATAACAATAATAATAATATATGCCTAAAAGAATAAGAGAGATCAGATTTTCTTTTTATTTTTTGCATCACTTATTTATACTACTAGAAAATTGACATTCATACTTACATTTCAAGTTTCATGTATTCTTTGTATTGATATATTCTGTAAGCGGAAATATCTACCTCTTCTATAAATGGAGTACACACCTTCAACTACTAATAGAGTTTTATCATCAAAGGAAAAAATGTTAAAAACACATTACATAGATCTCTTTCAAGCACATTTTGTCAAACACATTTTGCAGCACTTATTTTTATTACTATATTTTATAACCCCCTTCATTTTATTGATAAAAAGAAAAAAGAAAACTAGACCAATACCCATGGCCATAAACAATATTATAACCGAAAGGAGATAAGAACATGCAATACTATAGAGGTATACAAAATCATAACTATAATGACTCTCGTCCCAACCATGTTGGCACCAAAGCATTAACAATCATTTGCTGCACACAAAAAATTGGAAGCAAAAGGAAAACCCAATCTGTCAATAGGGAAAACTAGAATGACTCTATAGCAATGCAATGCAATCCTATTCGTGAAAAAATCCTTAGTAATGATGCTTGGAATAAGATCATAACAAACAAAACCACTTAAGTTAGTTCAATGACCTGCAAGCTAGCTTGTCAGCACAGACGTTACTCTCTACAAATGTGAGTGCAGAAGAAGTTCATCTATCTAGTAAGGTACAAACAATAATTCTATCTATTTCTAAGCTTTCAAGAAACTATTTTGCACTTCTTGAAAGAAGAGACTACTAATTGAGAATCACATTCTAACCAAAAAATCTTCCAAACTTTATCAAATCCAATTTCTATATCCAACATAGCTCCATTAATCTCAGCATCAAGCGCATAACTGTTGCCGACGGAGGCAGAAAAACAACCAAGGATAGGTGCAAAGCATTCAGATGCCAAATGACACGTGGCATCAATCATGATCGACCATAAGTTACTTTATTTTTTATTCTCTTTTAATAAGAAAATGTGCACATCATGCAACACAACGATTTTTTATTTGTAGTTCTATAAATAGTAGTACAAAAAAACTACTGGGGGCGATTTCATAACATTCAGTAACCAATTACGCATAACACATTCGATCACACATGATCTCTGGCTACATCGGTGAAAAATGCATGTCTGAACTTAAACTCTTGTATTTTAAAACTCTTTCATTTCAATTTAATGCAATTTCTCATCGACAATCGAGTGCCTCACTCTTGTCTCTTTTTATCTTATTTTAACAATTTGTTTTTACTTCTTAAAATTCTTGCACTCGAGGAATTCTTGACGTCCATTCCTTCTTAGAATTGATTTTCGTGAATTGCTTGAGCTTGATTTTACTTTATTTACGTTTTGAAAACCATTGTGCAAAGTACCGAGAAATTCGTGATGTTCTACCCTCTCTAGGTGTTATTCCTGTGTTTTGTTTAAGTGCCTAGTACTTCGAATTCAATTGGACAATCACCTAGAATCTCTGATTCATTTGGTTGTGTGACTGGATTCCCTCTCAAAGCCATTTTCCTTCTCGAAAAGGACACAAATTGGGGCTGACAGTGTAAACCTGTCCACTGGTGAACCCAAAATCTAAACTCGGGTCCTCTTATCTGATTCGTTTCGAATTTATTTGTTTGGCAGAAAACATGTAACGTCCTTCTTTAAATGAGCAAATACTACTTTTAACGACCACTATAAAAATTGAACAATAATTAATTAAATATGTCGAACAACAAATGAATCTTTTATTTGACAAAATGCTCACTAAGCCCATAAAAATGGTTATACGAATACAATGAGCCCCCCGTTACTTTAGTGATCCATAATAATCTTACGTCTTAAAGTGTAATGAAGCTATAACTTTGAAGGATAAAATAGTGTAAATTAATACCTCAATAATAGCAATTAGCAATAAGTTACTCAATCATATGATTCATTTTCACAAATATAGGTATCTACTAATAAAATTGAATGATGAGTAAATATACATATTTCGTCTCTCAGACATTTATCATGAAACATGCTTGCTACGCGAACATATGCAAAAGGATATTTTGTCTTCAAGCTTCCTTAGGCTCAATATTGGCGTTCTTGTGCTCTGAAAACAACACTTTTAATGAGATATAATCCCAGTGAATAAAACAAGTTCTAAAAAGAAGTTTAAAAACAGTGTTGTTCTCAGCCGGTGCGGTAGCTAGAAAACTCAACAATGGTATCCACGAATTTTGCAAAAAGTACCCTTTAGAAAAAAAAAAGCATAAATCATTCGCATAGTAAGTATATAAAATAAATAATCTTATGATTACACATTCAAATCTCAAAACCTTTAGTCACATCAAGTTTGCAAAAGTCATACAAGTAAATAGCATTATAAATGATTTAATACTACAAAAATAGCTTATTATGATTCATTGCTTCCAAATCTGGTGTGAATCCCATATTCATTTTGTTATATAGCTGGCTCTCAGAACTAGTGTGAATCCCAGATTCACTTGGTTATATAGTTGGTTCCCAGAACCAATGTGAATCCCAAATTCACGAAAGTCTATAATTGTCTGGTTCCCGGAACCGATGTGAATCCCAGATTCACTAATCTATGATTGGTTCCCGAAACCATGGTGAATCCCAGATTCGCAAGGTCTATGAGCTCATATCCTCTCTCTCCATCCCGAATGGAGGTATCTAATATCCAATCCTAGATGTGGATATTTATAATCTGACGTTCCATCCCGGATGGTAACATCTCTCATTCTATTCTTAGAATAGAATACACATTGTCATCTCTTCCCGGAAGATGACCAACAAATACATAGTTTAACAAAAAGTGTCATCGATCTCAAAGAAATATTTATTGGTTTATTCAGCTACATGAAATAACAAGTATTCTTAGAATTACATAAGTCCGTAAGAACACCATAAAACTATACACATCGGTTAATAATAAATCATGTTCATATCAAATTACTATAACTAAGCTTGACCCCTTTTTGGTCCAAGTTAGGAAATCTAATGGCGAATGATATTAATTCATGAGTGGGTGCAACAATTCCAAAGCATCTAATTAATTTATTAAAACATTAAAACATAAGACACGACCATAATTTTCCATTGCAACTCTAGTATCACCACTAATTGAAAGCCTTCTGATTTGATAAATGTATAAAATACTGTTAGTAAGTCTTGAAAACAATACCAAACATTCACGTCTTATATATCATAATCATCAAATCAAGGGCTTAACATGTAGCACATATCTGATCTAGTATATTTAAATTAGAAGACCACTTATAGCAAAACTAAAGATCAAACATATTGAAACTCCATCCAAGGACTTACACAACGCTTTCTTTATCAATCAGAAGAGCAATATAGAAAACATAAATATTATATACATATAGTATTACACCCTTCAAGAAATTATACCATGCAAGTTTAGAAAATAGTGTTTTACTCACCTTGAGAAGGTTGGTGTTGTTTGGTGCTCCAGCTAAAACTTTACGGCTCTCCAAAATCTCTTTCTCCTCTAACCCTAATCCTAATATATATGACTGCTAGTTTTATAAATTAGGCTTAATTTTAGGGATTTGTCTCCACCTATTAATTCTAACTGTACATGACCCCTTTTTTTTAGTCATCAATAAAACAGTTTAACTAATTCTAATATTGCTTATTTATTTTATTTTCTCTTATGTTCAAAAACAATTTTTTTTGGATGTTACAAAACACTAACGAAAAATAGTGGAAAACAAATTGGCACGCCTGGTGGTAATCAGTTTAGAGATAGTTGTGTCAAGTTTTAGATTGTGTGCTCACTCGAAACGCAAACATGGTGAATACCAGAAATTGTAATAGGGGAAATTTAGATTCTCCAAATGATAACAATGATTCTGACCAAGTAGTTCAACAATAATGCAATTCATCAGAACCATATAATTATATGGGCTCTATTCCCCAAATTGATCCAAGTTCAAACCTTGTAGTAAGTTAGACAATTCCAGACCTACCAAATGATCCTGAGAGAAGAACTCTTAATGTGGCTCAACTACACTATGGACTACCATTCAGTTTTGTTCCTTCTTAATAGTGGTTAGTTCGAGTGTTCCTCTGGGATTTCAATGAACTTCGAATAAAAGAGTTTTTTTGGGGGGGGGGGGGGGGGAATGCACTTTTTAGATTCATTAAGTAATTAATGTATCTGACCTATATTATAAACTATATGCATTAGTTATTCTTTTAAACTAGAAAGTACGCTTTTTATCTTTTAAATGAGGTGAGAGGGATTACTTACCAGAGAAATTAGTCTAGATTAAAAATGTATCAAGACGCATGCCAAGGCTAAGTACAAATGTTTATACATTTAGAAGAAAATAAGTTGCTGCTTTGCACATTAAACTTGAGAAAAATGAGCCTGTGTATCATCATCACTCTATCACAAAAGGGAAGTTGTTAGTTATCCGGTTCCATCTGTGGATGACCTCTTTCAGTTTCTCACCGATGGAACCTACGGCGTCATCCTCCATCACTGACGGCACCACCGCCAACACTTTCGAGAACCGAAGCTATTGGCGATTCAGCAGGAAAGATTTCTTCCCTGAGCCATCGTTTCAAACAAGAAAATCCTATTCACGACTGAGGTCAACTTCGACTTAAACATCCAAACTTGTCTTGAAAGAGGCCGGACTTGAAACCCGGCATCCGACTTTCACGATCGTGTATGAGAAAAGAGCAAAGAAGCTCCCACTGTGGTCGCCAATGTTCATATCCGAACTCAAAAGAGAGAAAAGAAAATGTATTATTACTATTAGTAGAACTTAATTAAAAAAGGAATTAATTAAAAAAATACATAAAACGAAAATTACAAAGAGAATGATAAAGTACAAAAAACACAAATTTTAAAAAATAAAATAAAAGAGAGTGGACTAGCAAGGCATAATTGCCTCTGCCAAGGTTTTGTATTTGGAGAATGGAGCCAAGCGCTCCTTCTTCTTGTTCCCTTGTTTTTTTTCGAAATTAGTTGCAACAAGACAGCTTTTTGGTACTCCCTCTGCTGCCTCCCGCTGCCTGTAAGAGGTGGTTGTGCTTTTTGGTCCGTAAGGTTGCAATCCTCTAGTTTTAAGACCACACCTACAACACAGATTTCACTATAAATACAGTGAATAGTAATAGCAAAAAGGGAGGAAAAATTGAGTTCACTATGGTTTCACTTTAGAATTTGGGTTCGGACATATGGTGAAGATGAACGTATTCTGGGTTTGTTTCCTGGGTTTGGGAAGATGAAGATGTTCATCTCAAAATTGAGTTTTTTTTAATAAAATATTAAATACAAAATTATGATTCAGATTAAAAAATACATATCTGATTTGCTACATAAGCATTTAACTGCCAGATAGACTTTTTTTTATCAGAGTTGGATGAAAATTTAAAAAAAGGTTAACTGTGTAAACGTTTTGTAACTTAAAGAACCTAAGTGGTACAAAAAAAACTTAAAAGACCAAATTGTTACAATTAAATAATTTAAAAGATCTCTCGTATAATTTAGCCAAAAATATATTTAATTCTTTTAACATTTGTCTCTTTTATAAAATAAGCGGAAACTATAAAATGCAATGCTTAGAAAGAGGGATTGCAACCCTAATTTTTAGCATCAGCCGCACATTCAAAACAGAGAGAGAAACAAAACGTTTGTAAAGAAAAGGATGAAACAATCTTCTCCGAGAAACAGAGTGAGAAAAAGCGAAAGAGAGGGAGAGAGAGGGGGGGCTGTGCGCATGAGAGAAGTGGCGGTGTGATTTTACGGTGGTGGTGTACGGCGGAGAGAGAAACAGTGACGGTGGAGAGAGAAAGTCACATGGAGATGGTGTGGTGACATTGATGGTTAGTGATGCTCCTCCTTCTCTATTTTCTCTCACTTTCTTCTGTTCTTTTCTAAAACCTCTCCTTCTCAACACCTCTCATATTTCTTTCTGATCTTTTTCCCTTGAAATCGTTTCTCCTCTCTACTGTATCTATCTTATTTCTTCCATGGATTCTTTCTTCTATTTATTTTTTCCTTCTTAAAGACATAAACAAGAGCATGTTGTGAACAAATAGGGATTTGAGAACCTACCTATAACTTCAGGCTTCACCCCTCTTTTTCTACCCTCTCTTAGTTACTCTCTATTTTACTTTAAGCGAAAAAGCATTCTAGTTCTAAATTTTTTTTGAGTAGTATCAGTGTTTCTCTCTGTTGTTAGTTATCCGGTTCCATTTGTCGGTGACCTCTTTCAGTTTCTCATCGATGGAACCTACGGCGTCATCCTCCATCACTGACGGCACCACCGCCAATACTTCCGAGAACCGAAGCTATTGGCGATTCAGCAGGAAAGATTTCTTCCCTGAGCCATCGTTTCAAACAGGAAAATCCTACCGGAAAGCCCTTGCAAACACGTGTCCCCGCCTGAAGGACCGTCTCTTGAACCGCTCCACTGATTCTAACGAGCTTCTCGTTCTTCCAAAAGCTAGCGAGAATAGCTTGAATCGTTGCCTCACCTGGTGGGATCTCACCTGGCTAGCCTTCGGCGCTGTTGTCGGTTCCGGCATTTTCGTCGTCACCGGTCAAGAAGCTCGTTTCCACTCTGGTCCCGCAATCGTTCTTTCCTACGCGGCTTCTGGCTTCTCCGCTCTCCTCTCCGCCTTCTGCTATGCTGAGTTCGCCGTGGAAGTCCCCGTCGCCGGTGGTTCCTTCTCCTTCCTCCGCATCGAACTCGGTGACTTCATCGCCTTCATCGCCGCCGGAAACATCCTCCTCGAAGCACTTGTCGGCTCCGCCGGTCTCGGTCGTTCATGGTCTTCCTACTTCGCATCAATGGTAAAAGACGATCCAGATTTCTTCCTATTTCACATCACAAGTTTCAAAGAAGGTTTCAACATGCTCGATCCGTTAGCCGTTGCGGTTCTGTTAATAACAAACGGAATCGCCGTGAGCGGAACAAGAAAAACCTCTATCATAACCTGGTTAACATCCATCGTAACGACGTTTATAATACTCTTCATTATAATCGTCGGTTTCGTTCACGGAAAGGCATCAAACTTAACACCGTTTATTCCTTACGGTGTTAGCGGCGTTTTCAATTCCGCTGCCGTTGTTTATTGGTCATATACAGGTTTTGATATGGTAGCAACAATGGCTGAAGAAACAAAAAACCCTTCACGTGATATTCCAATTGGGTTAGTTGGTTCAATGTCGATGATTACCGTTACTTATTGTTTAATGGCTTTAGCACTTGTTTCAATGGTTAATTATACCCAAATTGACCCTGATGCTTCATATTCCATTGCGTTTGTTCAAATTGGTATGAGTTGGGGAAAATATCTTGTGAGTATTTGTGCTTTAAAGGGAATGACTACGAGTTTACTTGTTGGATCAATGGGGGTAGCTAGGTATATCACACAAATTGCTAGGTCACACATGATTCCACCCGTTTTTGCACTTGTTCATCCCAAAACTGGAACTCCTATTAATGCCACGTTGTTGACGACATTATCAAGTTGTGTTGTTGCTCTTTTTACTAGCTTGGATGTTCTTTCAAGTGTGTTTTCAGTTAGTACACTTTTTATTTTCATGCTCATGGCTTTTGGGTTACTTGTGAGGAGATATTATGCGAGGGAAGTAACGGATAAGAAGGATTTGAGGAATCTTCTTTTGTGTTTATTTGTTGTTGTTGGTTCTTCTATTTTGGGGACTGCATTTTGGGTTTCTGGTTGGTTGGGTTGGATTGGATATACGATTGCTGGGATTGTTTGGTTTTTGGCGACTTTGGTTATGAGTTTGCTTCCGAAGAAGAGGGAACCTAAGGTTTGGGGTGTTCCTTTGGTTCCGTGGTTGCCTTCTTTGTCTATTGCTACAAACCTTTTTCTTATGGGGTCTTTGGGTTCTGAGGCTTTCATTAGGTTCTTCATTTGCACTTGTGTGATGCTTGTGTATTATGTGTTTGTGGGTGTTCATGCTACTTATGATGTGGATCATCAGATTATTGGTGAAGAATCAAAGCATGGTAAGGGAATAGAAGGTTCCAATCAAGGGGAATCATAAGGTTCAATTGATGCTCCAATCAAAGCCTAGGATGGGAACAACTATGTTGTCTTGTGGTGGATGAATCACATTACAAGATGCCCTTTGTATAATTAGATGATTCAGAAGTTCAGTTCAGGGCATCTTTTTATATTCTTTTCAGGTCCAGTGGTTATGCTTTGCAGTAGTAAAAGTATGTATAATATAATTCACAATGCTAGGAATATGATTGTGCATTGATTCGCCCTTCATTTTTTATTTCTTTATATATTACTAGTTGAAATTGTAACCGGTCTGCTTATAAATAACAGAAAATCGTAGTCCTTCCGTTGTGACTTCCAGAGGCAAATTTCAGCTTATCTAATCTAATCTAATATCTGTTTATTCAACTAAACCACACTTGATTTACCAACAAATGCCTCCAACACTGATTGCCATCTGTCTTTTCTTTATATTTATTTTACAATGAAAAAGGGTACAATTGACATTTTACGGGAATAAATTTTAAAAACTCACAGCCTGGTTTCCTGTTTGACGGGACAATACTGAGTGCCCCCTTTTAATCACTTAGACAATCACTTCAAACAGCAAGTATGAAGGCTACCCTTCCATCACCGAAAAACGGTGTTGCTTCTGGTCTCACCTTCCACCACTGATCTGAAGCTTCATCTTCCATCAAAGTAAGTCTATTGGAAAACAAAGCTTCCATTTTTCAGAAATGGGAATAGCCAAAATCGTTGTTTCCAACCCTCTTTTCTTTACAATGATGCTTTATCCTTTATCTCTAACTAATCTTTATACATTTTGCTTTGCAGCTTCAATCAAAGGTACAACTTCAGGGTATTTCTACTTCAATGTAAATATTTTCTATACCCCCAATCTCTGTTTTAGGGTTTTTTCTTTCAAAATACTCTTTACTTCTTAGTGTTTAGGGTTTCATTGCCTTCTATAAATTGTTTACATTGCTTCAGTAGATGTGTTGTATCCATGGTAGTAAGTATTTCTTCTTCTTCTTCTTCTTCTTCTTCTTCTTCTTCTTCTTCTTCTGCGTGACCTTTCCTTTCTTCTTCTCTCTGTTTTATTTTTATTTTTATTTTTTATTTCTCCTTATTTATTTATTTTGACAGCAAAAAATTTGGTCATACCTTCCATTTGTTGAGTTTCTATTGTATTTCCAGTTTTTTATAATATATTAAATAATATTATTTTGTTTATGCTATTTATTTGTAATTAAATTTGTCATATTTTTAGTTAGAAATGTATGTTATCATACTTTTTCCTGCTCATATATGATAAATTCAAGTTGAAGGAAAAATGATCATACATAAAAATCTATAAGTGGTTCATACTTTTTTCATTTCATATGAAAACTCTATAAGTGGCTCATACTTTTTTTCCTTTCATATGTGCCTCTAAATCAATAATGTTGTTGGTGTATTCTTTTTGCTATACTCTTATGGTTCAAACTATGCATTTTTTGGTATAGCCTATGCATCTTTCCTTAATTATCAATTTTTTACTGTAATTTAACTTCTCTTATATCTCAAAATTTTATAATAACTGCATTTTCTGTTTCAAGTTATATACTTTTTAACATTGATAGTAATTAAGTTCCACAACAGATGGTCTTCAAGTTGTTGCTGCACAGCAAATGGCTGGATAAGCACCCACCATTTTGATTATCTTAACCTTGAATTTAATGACCTTTTGATAACTGCAGACAAGGAAAGTAAGGGATGAACATCCTGAGGACAATTCAATTTCCCAAGCAATTTCAATTGTACTGGATAAGCATCCACCACTTTGATTTCCTAATGTTGATATGAGGACCAGATAAAATTGGAGGCAGAACCCAAGCAAGGTATACAAGGAACATTTAGATCTATGGGTAGAAGTCGAAAATGCCTTTAACTAGAGTCTTAGCATATTTAGTTTGTGTTAATAACTAATTTTCAATATTTGCTTGCAGCAAGTAGCCTACTCTATTACGTTGGTAATAAACAAGTCATTGGTTTGGTTTATTTTGGAGTGGTAATAATTTATGCAATGCAAACTGCTTATCTTTTAGAACATGAAATTTTCAGTTCTGCGGGACAGTTTTCATCTGTGACATCAGCTGTTTGGTTTAGGGTCATTTTCAGTAAATGAAGAAAATTATTTAAAGCTTTCATGGACCAACTCAGTAAATGTCTACACTGAAACTCGATTTCGTTTTTGCTTACTTTTGTGATTCCCTTGCATTTGGGAAACTTCTTGCTAGATCTATGGAAGATTAGTAAAGTTGGGCAAGTGAGAATCAACAAGCTCTTTTCCAAGTATATTGCTTTGTGGAATGGTGTGTCATCTTAATACTTTAAAAATAAGGTGATGTTTTTAGGATCCCGACTTCTTTGTTTTGACATATATTTGATAATAAGATATACCATGCTGTCAAAAAAATAAGATAATAACATATACCAGTAAGGTGGATTACATTTCATATTAGGAGATAGCAAATCAATCTCAAAAACTTAAATTTGGGCAAAAACTTAGCTGCTTGGTTTTTTAATATTTTGTTTCTAGAATGGCAAAGAAAATCAAAAACTTGATTGTTTAAGGTATTGCATTTTTTGTTTCCTAATTGACAAGTACTTCGGGGATCAACCTTTTTGCTAATGGACAGGACAAAACTCACTGCTGGGTCAAAAAACATAAGCATACTCTTTATCATTGTTTGATAATACATGCTTCAATTTAGGATTCACATGGTCTGCTAGCTTTGACTTAGTTTGATTACTTACACATCAGCAACTTTGTGCGTTTGATGTTTAGCAGCCCTGTTATCAATCTCATAGCCATCTTCACCTACGCATTTGGTTGGTATGAAGTATGAACTCTGCATAACTTTCACATATGGTGATAAGTTACTTATGTTAAGCTTACAGGCTTTTATGTGACAAGAATATGTCAAATGCCCTTTTATTTTCTGTGCAGTTGTTACATAAGTATATTTATTTTTGAACTTTGAAAATTGAAAATTCATGTACATACTCTACTTATAACTAACCACATCATCAAAGAAGACATCAAGCTAGCAATATCATTTTCCTTAATGTTGCAAAGTGCTATTGAAGTCTTTTATAGCAAGCATATTACTAAATTGAGATTGATGGGTTCAAAGCTTTGACAACATACATAGTCCTAATCCTTATTTGTAATTCATCTTTGCTTATGTTTTTAAAGGCTAATAGCATTTGACTGGGACTCTGGGAGGTTTTCAACTTCACCTGCCAATGAAGCTCACGGGTATGTAGTGTATCATTGTTCAGTTATCTGGGTATGTTGTGCATGTTTTTTTTATCAACGGTATTTCTGATATGTAGTTAGCTTAGCTTCTTTAGTAGATTTCCTTTAGTAGATCTTCTTATTAATAAACACTGCCGACTAATTAAAACATCCATTGAGTGTTTTTATTGCACAGTTCGTGGCTTCGCGACTGTCAATTTGAAGATTGTGTTCCCATCTTTACTAACATTTCAAATCATTATTCTCATTGACAATTTCAATTAATATAGCTCCTATAAACCTTAACTCTTTTGGGTTATTATTTTGTTTTTGGAAAATCAATGGTTACATACTTACACATGTAATTTTCTAAAATCATTATACCTGTTAGATTAGATACCCTGGAAAACTTCTTCATTGTCTTTTGTTCTTCCTCTACTTGGATTTTTTTAGATCTTCATGATTGATGCACCTCATTGGGTTTGTTATGGTATGCTTTATTTTTTAAGTGATGTTTCTTTGGAGTGACCTCTTATGTCTTAATTACTTCTTAGTCATTTGTAACTGACTGATGTTTCTTATATGTGCAGAACATGTAAGGATCTAATATTAGAGAATGAAGAAAGCATGGGTGATGAACAAATACGGGAAACTCTTAATATACATGTTTGATTCAATTACTGGGTAACCTGATTGTTGTTTAAACTACCAAAATTTTGACAGTATTATTTTCCTACTTATCAGTTTGAACTATTTCTGATTGTAATGTTAATGAATCTATTTTCAGGTTAATTGTTTAATTTTTTAATTTCTCAATTTGTCTTTACAACAACAAAACTATTACAATCTTTATATTGTACAACTAATTTTAGAAGAAACTGATTTTTGAAGAATGACATTTCAAATTAATATTTTTCATTGAGTCTAATCATGTCACGAAACACGATCAACCCGTGCGGATGCACAGGTATGTTACTAGTAAATTAATGGAACAAATCAGTTGCTTTTAAAGTTTTATTCATTTATCCTTCGGCGTGAATTTCTTGTCATAATCGAAATTTGGCCATTGATGATAATGCTGATTGACTAAGTGTAAAGGATTCTATGGAGTATAACTATGTACGCATTGAATTGAAATGTAGTTAGAGGTGTGAATAGGTTCGTCCAATCTAGGCTTCATATGGCTTGGGCCTATCCAGTGCGTTGAAAGTGCTAGGCTTGAGACTGACTTGTGACAGGCCTATTTTTTGGCCTACGCTTCTCCTACTCCCCTCCCTACTCACCATACATCCCTTATATTAATAGATATATATTTTATTGTATTTTTAAATGAGAGAGAGAGAGAGAGAGAGAGAGAGAGAGAGAGAGAGAGAGAGAGAGAGAGAGAGAGAGAGAGAGAGAGAGAGAGAGAGATTTAAAACAAACAATTCCAAAATCACGAAAGGCCCATCCTGTTAAAACACATGAATCTATACATGCTCATTAAGTAATGCTTCAAAAATGGTAACTTGGAATCATTGATATGATTTAGAGAGTTAATGACAATATGTGAGAAAGGGTCAGCCTAGAATGTGCCATGCTTTGGAAGGTGAGGATCATAAAAGAAGAGTGATCTTGAAACGCAAAGATAATGATGAATTTCCATCTGAAGATGAGCTTGATTGATTTCCAAAGAAGCATGCACAAAAAAGAAATATCCTCGACAAATCCAACCTTGAAAACATGTCCATGTCAATTTCAACTCAAGACTCATTTATAACTCATACATTTCATGTCATAGCATTCATACATTTCATGTCCAAGCATGCATTCCACTTCATGACTAGAAGTACATGTTTTTTAGTCTCTTTGTGAATAAAGTAATAAAAAAAAAGTTATTAAAAAAAACGTAAATATTTATATCACGGCAAGAACTAGTTCTCACCGGATATGCTCCCTATATATATATATATATATATATATATATATATATATATATATATATATATATATATATATATCATATAATATATTATATTACCGTCAAAAAAAATTATTATATTAATATATATATTAATAGATATATATTATATTTTATTTTTAAATTTATTTGAGAGAGAGAGAGAGAGTTAGTTGATTTAAAGTTAATAGAATAGATTTTTAAATTTAAAGATAAATTCTAAAAAAAATGCACTTTTTAGATTCATTAAGTAATTGATGTATTTGACCTATATTATAAACTAAATACATTAGTTATTCATTTAAACTAGAAAGTACGCTTTTGATCTTTTAAATGTGGTGAGAGGGATTACTTACCAGAGAAATTAGTCTAGATTAAAAATGTATCAAGACGCATGCCAAGGCTAAGTACAAATGTTTATACATTTAGAAGAAAATAAGTTGCTGCTTTCCACATTAAACTTGAGAAAAACGAGCCTGTGTATCATCATCACTACTGTGAACACCCAATTTTAACCGGTATTTTCATTTTTTGTAAAAAATCTAAAAATATGTCGTTTTGTGCTCTTTTAGATTTTTATCGTTCGCATGTGCTATTTTGTGCATGTTGGCGATTTCGTGTTATTTTTGCTTTTATTAATTGGACTTTTTTGTATTATTACTATTAGTAGAACTTAATTAAAAAAGGAATTAATTAAAAAAATACATAAAACGAAAATTACAAAGAGAATGATAAAGTACAAATTAGTTGCAACAAGACAACTTTATGGTACTCCCTCTGTTGCCTCTAAGAGGTGGTTGTGCTTTTTGGTCCCTTAGGGTTGCAATCCTCTAGCTTTAAGATCACACCTACGGCACAGATTTCACTATAAATTCAATGAATAATAATAGCAAAAAGGGAAGAAAAAACGGGAAACAAAAGTAAGAGAGAAAAAAATATGTAAAATGGGAGGGAGGGAGGGAGCGACACCCAAACGGGTATGACTTACATTACTAAATATTTGTTTAGTAAGTCTTACTAAAGGGCTATAGATGTAACTTCCATAATAATTAAAAAAAAGCCAAAATAAAATTAGGGAAAATCTAAATTAATGAAACCCAAAAATCATGGAATTATTCCCTAAATTATAGAACCGTTTTATTAGGAACCGTTCCCTTATTTTTCTCTAACAACATCTCTCTCTTTAGCGAGCGCTTTCATCTTGCTTTTCGAAATTGTATGTAACAGAACCTAACCAAAGTACAATATTTCACTGGTTAATATTGCACTAACCAAACTTTTCAATAGTTTGGTTAGTACAATAATAACCAAAGTACAATATTTCTTTGGTTATTATTGCAAAATCAAAAACCGCCACATAATTACGGAGCCTTGGTAAGTCATGGCTAGCCACAGAGTAACATAATTTCGACTAGTCGACTACTAGCCACAGAATCTAACAATTTTGGATAGTTGGTTCTAACCACCTAATACAGAACATTCGTTACTCCTCTCAAAATATTTAAATTGGTCGTTATACATGTTAATACAAAATGTGGCATCAAAATATAACACTAACCACATATTTACGGTACATCGGTTAGTACCATCTAACCACATAATTACAGAACTTTGGTAATTCATAAATACTAACCACATAATTACTTTGTCAAAAAAAAACCACATAATTACAATACATTGGTTAGTACCGTCTAACAACATAATTACAGAACTTTGGTTAGTACCATCTAACCACATAATTACCGAACTTTGGTTAGTACCATCTAACTACATAAAAACATAACTTCGGTTATAGAGCTCTAACCACATAAAAACAAGACTTACAATGGCGTAATGGAAGAGCGTGCTTCAATGGCGTGTTTCAACGGTCTCGTTTTTGCATCAATGGTGTACGTCGCGGCCTATTTCCTTGCATGAATGCATTTTTTTGACTTCCTTTGCGTGATGCAATGACGTGCGAAGAAGAAGAGCGTGGAATAGAGAAGAAGAACGTGAAGAAGAAGAAGAAGAAGAAGGTGAAAAAAAAGAAGAACGTTGAAAAAAAAAGATAGGAAGAACGTGAAAAAAAATAAGAAACGTGAGAGAGAGAAAAGCGTGGAAATTCTAATTTAGTTTTGTAACCGTCCCTAAAAAATAGGGGCTGATGTAATGGTTAATTTATTTTAATTAGTAATTTAAACAAAAAATGACTGTGAGTCTGTGACAACAATGCCCTTATTCATTTCTATCAATTAGATTAAATTTGCTTAAAAAAAAGAGAATCCAATAGCTATTATTTATTTAGTAAGAGTTACTAAGGAAAATGCTTAGTAACGTAAGCCAAAGCCCTTGTTACACACACCCATTTCAGGATTTGTAACAGGTATGTCACCAATGTACCGAACCTGTTAAAAATTCTACAATCCTCATATTTATTGAATTAACCAGAGTTACAAGTATATATACTAGTTTTTTAGCTTTTCGTACATGATTAATCAGAGTCTTTAAAAAAAATTAGGCTAAAATGCTTCCGGGGTCCCTTAACTTTATTTAAAGTAACGATTTAGTCATTTATCTTTTTTTTGTCCCAAATCAGTCCTTTATGTTTTAAATTTTAAGCACATAAATCATTTTCCGTTAATCCCCATCTAACTCTGTTAAAAAAATCTTAATCATCATTTAGGTCATATTTTTATTTTATTTTTGCTTATGTGGCATTATTTATTTGCTGATTCACAATTTTAATTAATTTTGATTAAAAATAATTAAAAAAATACAAATTAAACAATGTTATTTCTTCTTCTCCGTCAACACCAGAAATTAAACAATGTTCTTGATGTTAGATTTGGGAAGCATTACACAAGACGCACAAACAAGTCATACCCCCACCCCCACCACCATTCACATTCATTCACCCATAGAATCACACAAAAAAAATCACAGTAACATAAAACCAAAAGCTTCTCATAATCATCATAAACACCATGTCCCTTGAAGACTCTCCTTAATCTCCTTCCTGACGAACACGAAGAACATGGTACGGGTTCAATCAACATCCTAGTGATGACAACCATGAAATGGGGTTCCAGATCTGGGCGAACCAACGGTGAGTGAAGACAACGGGAAGGAGATTCATACCAGCTTCGTGTCATCAGGAAGGAGATTTTTTTTGACATCAGGAAGGAGATGAGGGTTGTGTTTTTGTTGTTGTTGTTCTTGGAAGAACAGATATGGAAGAACATATCTGTGTCATTGATTATAGAATATGGATTTTAGAAAACTCATATTTTTTAATTATTTGTAATCAAGATTAATTAAAATTATGGATCAGCAAATAAATAATGCCACATAAGCAAAAATAAAATAAAAAATATGACTTAGATGATGACTAGGATTTTTTTTAACGGAGTTAGATGGAGATTAATGGAGAAGGGTTTATGTGCTTAAAATTTAAAAGATAAAAGACTGATTTGGGACGAAAAAAAAAGATAAAAGACTAAATCGTTACTTTAAATAAAGTTAAGGGACCCCGAGAGTATTTTAGCCAAAAAATTAATTAATCAGAGTTACAACTATATATACTATTTTTCTATGTATATTTAATCGGAGTCTATGTTCTTCCTATTTTCTTTCTTCTAATCTAGATACCAACCTTACTTTCATTGTTAATAAAACAAGAGTCTGTGTTCTTCCTATTCTCTTTAGTCCAATCTAGATACAGACCTTACTTTCATTGTTAAAAAACACAAGTATGGTATTGTGCTGAATATTAACCTTCATTGTTAAAAGAACAAGTATGGTATTGTGTTGAATAATTAACATGGGTTTAGTGTTAGTTGAATATTTAATTTAGGTTAGCATTTTATAACATACTACTAATTTGATATTTAGGCCTAATCTGAAATTGGAGTAGAAACAATTTGGTTGTGCATTATCACACCACAAGAAAAATGCGTATTAACGGCAAAAAAATCCGTCAGAAACGCACAAAATCTGTGGTAAAACACTCGTAGGTAGTGTTTTCTAGTGGATTTTATCGTCGGTAATATTTTTTACCAGCAGTTTATTTTTAAAAAATTTATTTTCGTTCTTTTAAAAAATCCGCTAGTACCTTCTTGTGGATTTTTTTTTATTTCGATTTTTTTAATTTAATAAAAAATAATTAGAAGAGAAAGAGAATGAAGAAGTAAGAAGTAATAAAAATGAAGGAAAATATGAGAAGAAATGGAGGAGTGCGAATGGAGAAGTAAGAAGGAATAACAATGAAGGAGAGTATGAGAAGAAATAATATAGAAGAAAATAAAATTGTTGAAGTAAGAAGGAAAAAGAATGAAGAAATCTATGAGAAGAAATTTTGTAGGACGGAATAGGAATGGAGAAGTAAGAAGGAATAAGAATAAAACAGTGAGAAGGAATAATAAAGGATAAATGTTGTTCCGGCCAAGATTGCCCGACTAGTACATTCGCTCGATCCTTGAAGGCCTTTTTGCCCAGAGAGAGACCGGTCGGCCTCCAAGTCAAGCTGCGCTCTCCCCCGAAAAGGAATGGGGTGCAATCAGAGGGGAAATATCCCTAATTTCCCTCCCTTGTCTCTAACGGTCAACTCAGCCATAATTGTGTAATAATTAGCATTTATGTACAGTGTAATATAAATACCGCCCTTAGAGGCCAATAAACGGATCCAACATTCATTCTCTCAATTCAAACTCTCAACACACACAGACACACGTTCAGTCCTTTCTCAACAAGAGAAACCGACCGTAACATTGGCGCCCACCGTGGGTCCCGGTAAAGCTCCCCCACGCCTCACCTGAGAAAGAAAGCTCCTCTGACGAACAATGGTGACCACCAGAAGTGGATTAGTGGATCCCGGCGGCTCTCACGGATAGCCCCCTCCACCTGACCCCCACCTCGAAGAATTGATGAACGCAGTGCAGTTCCTCCAAACCCAAAATCAGGATCAGCAGCGTAGAAATGAAGAACAGCAGGCGAGGTCCCAGGCACTAGAGGTGCGAGAGGCGCAGTTACAGCGGCAACTGGTAAACATGCAACGATTCATGTAGGTTCTGGAGGCTAATAGAACTCCCCTACGTGCGTTCCAACCATTCACAGCGGCGATACAAGCCGTGGAGATTCCCCCCAGATTCCGGGAGCCAGCGATCGGAACTTACAACGGCTCCGGTGACCCCCAAAGCCATGTTGATGCATTTCAAACACAAATGTTCATCAGTGGCGGGAATGACGCAATTAGCTGTAAGATGTTCGCCGGTACCCTAGCACAAGTGGCACTAAAGTGGTTCAAAGGGCTCCCAGCCAGGTCGGTGACTGGGTTCGAGGACCTGGCCAGCAGGTTCGTCCAATAGTTCTCAGCCAACAAAAACAAAGAAGTCAGCTTAGGAGATCTATTCGATGTTCGACAAGGGCAAAACGAGCCACTCAAAAGCTACCTCGATCGGTTCAACAAGACCGCAGTCCTTGTGGAAGAACCGGACGAGAAGTTCTTTGTAACGGCTTTCATCAAGGGGTTATGAAGTGAAACTTTCAGCGAAGACCTTGTTGTTTGGAAGCCTAGAACGATGGACGAAAAGCATATAGAGGCAGAAGATTCCAACGCAGGGAAGAAGGAAAAAGAGACAGGAAGGCTATCATCCACTGTTGAACGGGTCGAGCCTCAACAGCCCCGACAGCAAGGCAGGGACAGGAGAGACAAAGGAAGCAAGAACAAGAACCGGTCGTAAAAAGACCAGCAGCAGATGAAAGGTACACCTTGCTGAATGCTAGGCCCTCAGATATATTGGACAAATCCCTACAGGACGGGTCCATCCGAAGGCCGACCCCATTTATAGGAACGATGGGGAGAAACTTGGATTCCTACTGTAGGTACCACAGAACGGACGGTCACACACCAGACGACTGCTGAACCCTCAAACAACAAATAGAGCAACTGATCCAGAAAGGAGCATTGAAGAAGTACACAAAGGAAGGAGAAGCAAGCAATGCAAGCGAAGGAAGGGAAGTACAAGCAGAAGGCAGGACACAACTAGAGAGAAGGAACAGGTAGAATCCCAAGGAGCAACTTAGCACGAAACGACTGACAAAGGAGGGATCAACTCCGTAGCCGGTGGATTATCGGGCGGAGGAGCCACCCCTTTGGCTAGAAAGAGGTATGCGAAGTCAATAATGGCGGTTGGAAGCAATGAAGACAGCATTGTACAAGAGTACCTTGGAATTACCTTTGAACTCCAAGACTTCAATGGCGTTCGCCCACACTCGGACGACCCCATTGTCATCTTGATCACAACAAGTGGATTCAAGATAGCCAGAGTCCTGATAGACGGAGGTAGTTCCGCCAATGTCATCTATGGAGAATGCTTTGACGAGCTGAAACTCCCACCGAGCGTCCTAAAAGACTACCATGGCACCTTGGTAGGATTCTCAGGAACAAGTAGCAGTCAGAGGACACCTAAACCTCTGCACAATCTTTGGAGAGAAAGAAGATGCAAAGACAGTGGCGTTTCAGTCCTCCTACAACATGATCATGGGAAAACTGGCTATGAACGCTCTCCTGGCGGTAGTCTCCTACCGGCACTTATGCGTGAAGTGTCCCCTCCCAAACGGTAAGGTAGGATCGGTGAAAGGAGACTAGGCAATGGCAAGAAGGTGTTATGCGGAAAGCGTGAAGGTCAAGACGGTTCAAAAAGGGAAAGAAGACCCGGGAGGGTCAGTCAAAGGAAAAGGGAGTCAGAAGAAGAAGCAAGTTGCAGGAAACACCCCAAAAGCACCAGGCTAGCAGCAGGATCCAACCAGTTAACATCAGCACCGATCCCCCAAAAAGAAGAAGAAGAAAGCAATAAGAATAAAATGTACTTTTGCATAATGGCCATATAGGCCCTCCAATTGTACGAAAAACAATAATAAAAAGGACCGAATGGATTACAACATCCCTGTCTTTTAAATTCTAGAAATGACCACAATAACTCCAGGCGTAAAGTCCCGACAGGTAAGTACCGAGCAACGCCTCGACGTTACCCTTGGACAAAAAAATCAAGTCCCGACAGGCAATAGGCAGGGCTAACGAGTCCTTGCCCCACCCTTGAGGAAACCTTATGGGGGAAAGCAAGCCTGGCAAGCTTGCCGCACCATAAGGAATCTCTCTAGAAAACTGGCACACTTAAATGCCGCAGTACAACCGAACGGTAGTACTGATCTATTGAGGCGGATATAATGTCCCGACAGGTGAAGACTGGCGAAAGCCGACATGCACCCTTGGGCGATAACGTGGAGCGATTACACTCCCCCATAAAGATTAAGTCCTGACAGGTGAAGACTGGCGAAAGTCGACACACACCCTTGGGCAACCGGTCATTCTACGAAATAACTATGAAATGCGACGTGAAGTGCCAAAAGAACGCGAAAACCTCAAAGAAAAACGCGAAGTAATAAAACATGCAAAGCAGATCAATAACGAAGCAAACAAACAAAGACATATTTACAAAACTAACAAACCAAATGGCCTTTCGGCAGTTCGAGCAAAAAGCAAAACAAAGCCTTTCGACAGTTCATAAAAAGGGTGGCACGCAGGCCAAAGGTCACGATTGGCAGACAGGCCGACCAATACTTGAAGAAAAGAACTAAAGGGTAGCCTCAGAATCAAGGGAGTCCATCACCACATCTTGGCGGACGGCTTCAGCATTCAGCGTACCCAAATCATGCTCTGGAGTTGAACCAACATTAACTTTATCCGCATCCGGAGGCTCCTGAGGTCCAGTGATCGAGCCGAAGGGAACTTCACCCTCACCACGCTGCTCCACCTCCGTGTGAAGCTCCTCCTTCTCCTCCTCTTCAGGTGCATCAACAACCTGGCCATTCACAACAATCTTGTCAATATCGATGCCAGAAACATCAATCCCAGGATGCAACACCTTGATTTGGGCAACAGCAGTGTGAAAGCCACTGTCAAAACTAGTGAGAGTATCCAGCTTCAACTTCTCAAAAGCGACCCTAAAAGTTTCATACCGCTCGGACTCAAAAACAGCTTCGGCCTCCTTCAGCTTAGCCTCAGCGGTCTCCAACTGTTCCTTAACCGAGGAAAGATCACCCTCCAAACTTTTCACCTTAGCCGAAGCACCCTTCACCTCCCTCGACAGCTTGGACACTTTACCCTCCAGCAACTTTTATTCTCTTTATACTTTTGCACATTAGCTTGCAAGCTCACCACCTTCGCCCTGGCCTCCTGAAGGTCCCTCTCCAACCGACCAGAATTCTCCATAGATTGCTTAAACGAGCCCTCTACAAGATTAGACATGATGGAAGTCCACAACCCATAGGTTTTAATGGCTGCCATGGTAGGACTAAAATCCATGGTGGTGGCCTTCTCTCGGTCACCAGGAGGAGTCACCCCATTAAGAACTCGGTTTAAAGGGTACTTGGAATCCCAAGCAGTCTTCACTGGGCCTTCGGCAGTGGCAGTAGTAACAACCTTCAAGTGTTTCCTCCAAGAGGGGTCAACAGGGGGATTGGCCGCACCAGCATTCACCAAAGAAGCCAAAACCTCAGCATCCGACTTCCTCTTCTTACTAGGGACCTTGACAAGAGAAGCCTCTTGCGACGCAGAACCGTCCGGTATCTGCACCACAGGGGAAGGAGCAGGACTTGGGGTAGGAGTAGCCACAAGAGGAGTATCAGAATAGCCCAACTTCCACTTCTGTTCGGAACGAAGGCGTTTCCGTTCGGCAGCACTGAGTGATGCCATTCCACAAGAATCTACAAAAACGAACAAACAACCGGTCAGCAATGGGAGCAAAAAGGAAATAACAACATAGCAAAGGTAAAACGGTCATTACTTGAATACGAAAATCAGGCATCCCTAAAGAGGAAGGGTCACTATCAAAAGAAGAACAAAGTTGTTCCAGTTCAGAAATCAAATGTTTCCCCTAGCCACGAGACAACTAACACACCTACCGCTACAACCTTCTCTCCCACAAAGTTTATTGACAGAGGTAACCTCCCCCTCACTATCACTACTGAGCACCACTGTTGACATTTTAAAGCAGGAACAATCCGAGAACAGAATAGACAAGAAGAGAGAGTATGCAAAGCAACCAACAAACAAACAAGCAAACGCAAATAAACGAATTACGAAACGTACCTTGATTCGAGGAAAACAGAGAAGGAAAACTCGAAGCTTCATACAAATACAACAACGGCGCAACGCAAAGTCACGCAGGAAGAGCAAGAGTCCACACAGCAACAACGAGAGAGAGACTCGCAGAAAAGAAATTCAAAACTTGGGGAAGACAAAGTGAAAAGTACGAAAAGTGATAACCGTAGAGGAGAATAAGTATTTATAAGTAGCTGACAGGGTGCGATGAAGGGCCGTGATGATCAAAACGCGCCTCATCCAACGGTGTGATGAGGAGGCATGAAACAAATGGTGCAGATCGTCGCACCTTTTCCCATCCCACCGTTAGATAATGCCACGTGTTGAATAACGAACGAAGTGAATCCCCTTGGGAACAGGCGCAATGATTACACGTCATAAGTTCACATCGCATCAGTCAAATCAAACGTCACTTGAAGGCATGTCGGGCGACGCATCCTCTAAACCAGCCGGTTATAAAAGCAAACAAGAAACACAACAACAGGTACGAAGTCATTTTATTTATATAAACAAGTGCAATTCGCACTATGTACATCTTACTCAAAGCATAAAAATAAAGTTACATGTACAAAACACATTCTAATACTATAAACCGGTCGGCATAACACTGAACCGCGACCGAGTCCTCTCCGTGTCTCGTTGCAGGACCCCCTCCACAACTCCAAAGTGGGTGGTTGAAGAGAATCCCCTTCGAAATCGGAACGTGTGTAGATCCTCCATCCGAAGAAGACTCTCCCAAGTCAAGTGTGCCTGTAGATCCTCCACCCGAAGAAAACTCTGGCGCGGAAACACCCAGAGGCAGACCAATCGGGCGGGACTCCTGGGTGAAGCCATGTGGCTCTATCCTCACTCCACGCAGTGCCCCCGAAAGGACCGAATTCAGAAGCTTGAAAGACTCTACCACCGCTTTGGCTGGCGAAAGAGACTCCTCTTCCCGGGCCTCCGGCGAAAATCCGTGGTGGAATGAAGACGGACGACACGGTGCTCTGCCCCAATGAGGGGAGGCACATCGGGTTAACTAAGCGTCCCTGCAAGAAGAAAACCAAAACAAACAGCTAAAATCCACAACTCGCTAAATCGAAGACTCCCACCTCGAGTCCCTTGATGCTCCCGTTGCGCACAACAACACTGACGGGGGCGGTTAGGGAACCCAAAGAAGGAGATTTGATCCCACAGTTCAGCAGCACCATTGAAAGGAGAAGACAGGTGATCACGAAGAGCTCCCCTCCCTACAACTGCGTATATATATAGGCAAGGGAACGAGAGGTTAAACGCTAGCATTAATGAAGAGCCTGGGAAACGACAGTCAAACGGAGATAACCGATGCATTCAATGGTCAAAAGTCAAGCAGTCAGCACGTCCAAACAAACATCAAGTCCCATCAATGACTTCAGATATCAAGAAACGTCAAGTCAACGGCCAAGTAACACATAAACGCTCGGAACTACCCAAACCGAGGGGCTAAGCGCCAAAACACGAAGCCCAAACACACTAAAGGGCTACCAAAATCGAGCTCCACTTGTTTGAACGACTTCACACTACACGCTCGCCGCTTGAAGGGCTCTGTTCCGGCCAGGATTTCCTGGCTAGTACATCTGATCGGTCCTTGAAGGGCTTTGCCTAGAGAGAGACCAATCGGCCTCCAAGTCAAGCTGCGCTCTCCCCCCAAAACGAATGGGGCTCAATCAGAGGGGAAATATCCCTAATTTCCCTCCCCTATGTGTAACGGTCAACTCGGCCATAATTGTGTAATAATTAGCATTTATGTACAGTGTAATATAAATACCGCCCTTAGAGGCCAATAAACGGATCAACATTCATTCTCTCAATTCAAACTCTCAACACACACAGACACACGTTCGGTCCTTTCTCAACAAAAGAAACCGACCGTAACAAATGTAGAAGAGAGATATATGGAGATTGGAGAGTATGAGAAAGAAGAAGAAAGATCAGATAGGAAAAATGTAAGAGAGAATAAGAAGGAAATAAAGAGTGAAATGAGAGAATGAGAAGAGTGTAGGAGAAAGTTTTATTTATAGGCATTTTCAGGACGGTTTCGACAGACTTTTTAAATTACCGATTGTTATTTTTTTTAAAAACGCGGGTAATTTTAAAAATTCGCCGGAAAGATATTGAAGGAAAAAAGTCCGCCGAAAAGTCTATTTTTTCAACCGGAGCTTTATGGACAGAAAAAATCTCTCGAAAATGTCAAATTTAATTTCTGTGGAACCTTACTGACAGAAAATGCTGAAATAGATAATCACCTCTCAAGTGAATACATCCACGTATAATGAACTAGCCCACCAAGCCTTGCTTCATATGCAAGGTGATCTGGGAGATGCTCCATGGAATCAAAGAAACCCAGAGGAAGTATTCTCTCCAACTAACAGATAATGAAAGGAATAATCTGCTCCACTCTAATAAAATCATCCTTTCTCAATGTTGAAGAGCACATATTCTCAAAAAACTGCCTCACTTCAGTAAATGGTTCTAAAACACATATTTGGTAATGAACCAAAGGTAATTGGAAGTAAACACTCCATGCATACATGGCAATCATGACTTTTCATCCCATACATCTTCCCAGTTTGACATCTGCACATCTTGCAAGGTTAAGAATAAGCATTTGGGATCCTCAATCCTTTCAACCATCGACAAATATCTTTCTCTTCTTCGGGTGTTAGACAATAATTGGGTTTGGGTTTTAACATCTTGCCATTAGTCATTTGCACCAAATTCAAATTGGATCGATGTTTGCTACAGTAAATAGCAGAATCCATTCTAGCCTTATTATTGTCTTTGTTTATATCTTTTACATTCATAACAGTGTAAAATATATTGTCAAATAAATTCTTCTCGATGTGCATAACATCAAGATTGTGTCTTAATTGATTATCTTTCCAATACGCGAGATTTCAAAATATGCATCTTTTTGTCCAGTTATGGACTCGTCCAAAACCGTTCAATCGGGTGAGCACACCTACCTCTATGGTTTGTGGAAAATTCATAACTCTGTTCCAGATTCCACCTGATGTAATCAAAGGCGATGGTGTATCTCTTTCAACTACCCCATCCTTGAAGGTTTTCCTGTTCTTTCTTAATTCACGTTCTTTCTTAATTAATGACCTGGCGGTAAAAATCTACAATGCGAATCAAACCAAAAACACTTTTCCCCGTATTTTAGTGTAAATGCCTTTGTGTGTTCCATGCAGTGGGGACATGCCAATCTACTGTGAGTCCCCCAACCAGACAACATATTTTATAATTACGTTTATAATTACGTTTTCCCCTTTTACGAACTTGATACCTCAGCTTTCCACAAAATCTGCATTCAAGTAGCCCACCATCATTTTTAACAAATTCGTTGTTGTAAAACAACATATTCCCATCCACACAACAATCAATCTTCTTACATTCAAATCCCATCTTCGAAACAACCATTTTTGCTTCATAATAACTTTTTGGCAAATTGTCTTTATTAGGTGTCGCTTCCAACATCATTTTAGTCACATAATCTAAATGAAACTCAGAAATATTACTCATGGACTTGAGAGCTAAAAGCTTCACACACATAGATAATCTTGACTCCGGCGAGCCTTCAAACAAAAGTTTGTTTAACTCCCTTAACAAATTATAGAATCTCTATGCTTCTTCATTTGGAAGTTCATCATGATCGTCATACCGGGGCTCATCAAATGGCACATTCACCCTGAGACCATCACAAATCACGTTTTCCATTGACTCAATTTGTTCATTAGATGGAACACCAACACCAGTACTGCTTGAAGCCCCTTTGTCAAAATTCGGAAGCCGTTCTCCATGGTCCACCCAAATCCAATTATGCCTAAACCTGATACGATACAAGTGCTCCCTGATTTTATCATCAGTACTAATAGATACACCGTCGCATTTAAGGCATGAACATCTAACCCCCTTCCTCTTTAGCCAAATCATCTTGCCATGCTACCCTGCTAAACTCTTCTACCCCATTTTGCAAAAGTTTCCTTCAAAAATGCTCAGCCCGGATATAACCGGTCATACACCCAACCACGATTCGATTGACTCCAATTCATCTATACGCATTTAAAAAACGCGTTAGACTTCCATAATATTCCTAATATATAACCTATCAAGTTAGTGGCATCGATACGATCTCGGTGGAGATGATTTCAAGCCGAATATGGGTGTCAAGGACAACACAAGACCCTTTTCCATCCAAGTAGTGAAGGAAGTTATTTCTTATAACTCCCAACCTTACCGTTGTTAGTATTGTCTCGTAATTATCTCAATGGAGATGATATCGAGCAAAATATGGGAGTGAGGGACAGCACCTCACCCTCTTCCATCAACAACACACAATAACAACATCAAATAGTCGTCTAACCTAGGGTTCATCAAACATCAAAACAACAATTTTACACAATTTCAATTTCAAAACAACAATTTAACACAATTATCAATTCCAATTAGACATGTTTCAGTTAACAACTCTAACAAACATACACTTTTCAATTAACATCTCCAACAACATACACTGGCCATACATTATTCAATTACATTTTTCAATTTCAATTCAATTCCAATTACACTTTTCAATTACACATTTCTAATTAACAACAACAACAATAATTTTTTTCTACAATTCTAAACATTATCTTAAAGACATACAACAACCTTTCAAATTTCACAATCCTAAACACTAATATTAATCTTTCATACAACAAAACTTTATTCTATAATAGTAACATACACATTTAAAACTCACATTTCACAACTAAAAAAAACTAAACAAACAATATTCCTAAAAACAAAAATAAATAAAAACTAACAGTTTTGAATCAAGAATCCAACGATCTCACGGCGGTCCGGTGAACGTGCGCACTCAGGTGCGATGGTGAGAAACAGATTTGTGGCTATGGTGAGGAGAGAGAGAGAGAAACGATTAGAGATACATAGAGAGAAGGTTCGGAGATAGAGAGAAAGAGAGAGAGTGAGAAGAAAGAAACCTTGGTGGCGTGAACGATGGTGGGGTCGTGGACGGTGGTGGTGTGGTTGGGTGTTTGGTTTTGAGAGAAAAATGGAGAAGAGGAAAGAAAGTGAGACAGTTTGAGAGGGATTCGTTTATTTAAAAAAATTAAACATTTAGCGACAGACTAAATAGGGAATTCTGTCGCTAAATGTGGCCCACAATTCAAAAACCTGCAACGGTTAGAAAGGCATGTTTCCCAATGATTAGCGACATATCCTTAGAGAGGGAAATCCGTCGCTAATTCAAATCTGTCGCTAAATGTGCCAATATCCGTCACTAAAGGCCTCCTAAACAGTACAAGTGAGTTTTGTCGCAACAGATGTAAAACTCCGTCGCTAAAATCTGTCTTTAATAGGTACTTCTTTTGTAGTGGACAAAATTCCATTGAAGACACACATAACACCTTTTTAAGAAATAAAGCAGCAGGCCTTGTCTCATGAGAAATCACGCAGAACTACCTTAAAAATGACTTGCGAACCCCGCCCCATAGCACCATACCGACTAACTTGCATCGAGCAAACAAGAGGAGAAGACTGTCTACACCACCTCGACATAGCACCACACCAAACTGTAGCTTCAAAGAGTTGGAATCAGCTATTGTAATTCCCGAGAATAGTCTTCCACGAAAAAAAAATTTGTTGAAACTTTTGCACATAATAAAATTATATTTCCTAATAATAAAATGAGTTTAAGAACTTATGCATTAGCTCTCGGTGCCTCTTTTGTATTAAAGACTATCTACTTTTGATAATCACAACATATTTTACTTTTTGACACAAAAAGTCAAGCAAAATCATCACTATGTCATATACAACAATTATCTGCAACACTTCATAAATTTATTGAAAAACGGGAAAAAAAATACTGGATAAGAGGCTCATAAACTAAAACGTGATCGCACCGCAATTGCGTAGTGATTTATATTCACCTAAAACTATCGCCTTGCAACCGCAAAACACACCACATCAGCCGCTCTTTCTATGAAAAATCGGAAAAATAAGAGTGAGGGAAAAGGGTGTGGATTTGAAATTAATTAACACCGCATCAGCCGCAATACGCATCGTAGGGAACGCAATAGCCGCAACGGTAACCACAATTTAAAACCTTGGTTGGGACATGATTAAGCAATACTTATCTTGTATATAAAAAATAGGGTTTTTTTTGTACCCCACCACCTTCCCATATACCCCACGCCCCATGTGAAAAGACCAAAATACCCTTCACAAAATTAAAAAACCCCAACATATCCCCAGCTCAAAAAATAATAATTGGAAATCGTATATACCTATATACGAATTTCCACTAAAAATTTTAAAAAATTGGAAATCGTATATATGTATATACGATTTTCCCTAAAAATTTAAAAAAACCAAATCGTATATACCTAATGTGGGGGTATATACGATTTGTTAAATTACAAAATCGTATGTACCCCCACACCTAGATATATACGATTTTGTAACCCAAATAATAAATAAATAAATCGTTTAAAAAATTAAAATTATATATTTTTTAGAAAATTAAATTAGATATGAATATTGACCATCTTTTGATTCTGTTTAGTATGTAGTTCGTTAACACGTGTTATACGTCGAGCGAATAATTTAGGCTAAAAAATCGGTTTTCGGGCAACCTACTCCAATTGTAATGAAACCACCGCCACTAAATCCGAAAAAAAATCAAGGACCAAGATTCCCATAAAAGGGAATTCTCCCGGGACAACGGGCTGAAAATCCCAAATTCCATTGTTTACTATTTTTTATCAATTTTTTTAATTTTTCATAGGATCCAAAAAATCTAAAAAAATTTGCATAGCCTTATTTTAGTTTTATTAGATTTTTAGTGGTGTTTTTATAATTTTTTTGATTAGTTTTGACTCGTTAACGTATTTTTAGTAGCGTTTTTAACCTTTTTTTAAAAATTAAAACAATTTTTTTTAATAACAAGTCGTATTTACATAATGGGGGTGTATATTCGACTTTGTAAAATACAAGTCGTATGTACTCCCACACCTACGTATATACGACTTGTATTTCACCAAATCGTATATATGTAGGTGTGGGGGTATATACGACTTGTATTTTACAAAGTCGTATATACACCCCCTTATGTATATACGATCTATTTAAAAAAATTTCACATATATACGATTTGAATTTTTCAAAGTCATATATATGTAGGGTGAGGTATATACGATTTTTGGTCAAATTTTTTAGGGGTATTTTCGTCCAAAAAAGTCTTGTGGGGGTATATGAGAAGATGGTAGGGGACAAAATAAACCCTAAAAAATAAATAGGACTGCAACTTCTTACTTGGAAGACCCACATGGACGGCCCTCCACTTGGGTAAATCATTGGCCCAATTATTAAGTATCATGCATTGAAGTTTTAGGTGGATATTACATCTTCTAAAAAAACGTGTGTATTATTCTCCTATATCAAAGTGTATTTTCTCAATCCAATCCAATTTAGTGTCGCTTGGGATTCTTCTTCCAATCTTTCGTATATCCTATAATCCTAACGCATGAACCGCGAATTTATGTCGACATTACTTGCAAGTTGCAAGTTGCAAGTTGCAAGTTGCAATACGTTTGAGCTTAGACGTGGTCTGCGATGTGATCATGAGGAATTATATGGGTGGTCCAGTTGTACTATCATTTTCTATCGTTAGAACTTAGAAATATTATTATTTAGGCTAAATTATACCCGGTGGCGGACCCAGGTTCAGGGGTGTCAAATTTTTTACATACACAATTTGTTAAAAGTATAATGAAAAAGAACTATAATATATTTAAATAAATAAATTATACATTTCATAATTCTCCTCTACGTGATTTCATATTCTGAAATCATTGAATAATAAGCTCAGTCAATTTTATTGAATACATCACTCTCATTGTATGTCACCAAACAGTCGTTCATCCATGTATCCCCCATCCGGTTACGCAACCTATTCTTCACAATATTCATAGCAGAGAAAGCTCTTTCTACAGTTGCTGTTGCAACAGGCAAAACTAGTGTCAGCTTCAAAAGAACACTATATCAGGTTCAACTTGTGTTGCACTAGACCAATACAAATTAAATAGCACTAGTAAGTTCCTAAATACAAATTAAATAGCACTAAAAAAATCAATATATTCAACAAATACAAAACAAATTCAATTCAAATTAAATACATCCACCGACTTTGTCGGTGACTATTCTAGTCAGGGGGACCTGACTGGCCATCGGTATATCCGACTTTGCCTGTCTGTGTGGTGCTCCCCTCTCAACTGAGTTTTTGCCACACCCAAAATTCGAACCTGAGACATTGCGATGGGTTCCAAGTTACCACTCAGATCAACTGTTGTAGGTAAAAAATTCAAATTAAATAAACAATAATAATCAAAATAAATTAAATAGCACTAACACAAAATACAAATCAATTAAATAGCACTAACACAAAATTACCAATTAAATAGTACTACCAGATTCAAAATTAGGATAATAAGAACAAGAACAGATCCAAAGAGATAGAGAGAAAGAGAAACTTTTTAAAAATAAAATATAAGAGTATGAGTGATTGTGTGAGTGTGGTGCATTAGAGTGTTGTAAAATTAAGAACTTTGGTGCAAAATATATTTTTCAGGGGTTGCAAAAATATTTTTCCCTAAGGTATGATAGTTTCTAATTTTATTTTTTCAGGGGGTTCACTTGAATCCCCTCAAACATACGTAGGTCCACCACTGATTATACCAGAGGTCCTTTAAGAACCTAAGTGGTTAAAGAACTTAAGTGGTACGAAAAAAAACTTAAACGACAAACTTGTTACAATCAAATAACTTAAAGGACCTGAGTGGTACGAAAAAAACTTAAAAGACCAACTAGTTACAATTAAATAACTTAAATGACCTCTGGTGTAATTATCTCTATTATTTAACTAATCATTTTAAAATGTATTATTTAAAAAATTCAAATGGACCCTTGATGATGTACAGTAAAACAATGAGTGGCGAATCCAAAAATTTAAATTTAAATTTTTTGAAAAAAATAGGTTATAATATTTTTATTGTGTTGCGCCCGAAAAATCCGGTTTGGGACTTCTCGTTTTGCAACGTGAAAAATAGTAGAGCCGCCACCAATATTTATTTGGGAAAACATCGGAAAAACCCTTTTTTTGGAAAAGCGAGTGGTCTTTCGAAATCAGAGATGTAGGTTCGGGGGTCGGTTACGCATGGGGAAGGTATTAGCACCCCATACGTCCTTTCTACTGAAAGGGAACCATTAACTCGATGTGTGGTTTGACAAAGGTTTGAGTTGAAAGCGATTTGTTCTACTTCTTTTCTTTTCTTTTCTTTTTATTTGAAAAATCGTTTTATTGAGAACGGAAGACAGGAATATTTTTGTTATCTTTGAAAAGTGGAAACAAAACAAAGATTTTTTTAAAAGGGTGCTTGACGGGAGGGACCCGCTCCTACGTACCCTCACTGGGTTGAGGGATCAAAGCTACGTAGTTCTCGGCTTTTGCGTTTGAAAACGGCTTAAGAGTTTTTTCGCAATTGGGTGAGCGTTTGTGAAGACCGAACAACAACGGTTAGAATGGCCTCACTACTAACTCTTTTTTGAAAATAAAATCATCATTAGCGATCTAAACGGCAACAGCGCGAGTGATCATCAATGACAATTTGTTTTATTTAATGGAGGAAGAAAATGTTTTCGCAAAGCAAGGAGCGTTTGAAAATGAGTTTAGAAAATGGGTTTTGGAAAACAGGTAGAACATTATTCAATCAATTCCAAGTCCATAACCAAATGCAACAATGAATGAACAAGATCCAAACATACTCACCAATCAAGCAATCATAAACATGTTGATTATTAACCAAGATTAAACATGCCAATATAATCAAGAGATCCAATTATTAAGTATGCAAGACAAAGTTCTCAAGACAATTGTGTGTGTGTGTGAGAATTGCTACGGGACGGGCAACAATCTCAAAGGGGTGCATATACCTTAATGACTCTATGCTACAACCGGAAAAGTAGGCTTACGTCTTCATTAAGAATACATACTAGTGGAAGGAAGGGCACACAATTAAATCAAGTCATTCAGATGGCATCAAGAACAAGTGAACACAATTGATCATAGGCATAGAGTATTCTAGGTTTAATGAATGAACATGTGAGCGATGATACATGATTAAGCAAGCATGTGAATGCATGAGCATACAAGAGAATGCATGAATAAGTATACAAGAGAATGCATGAGCATACAAGAATGCATGAGCATTTATTATGCATGGTATACAAGTATGAGTGAATGTGTGTGCAAGCATGCAAGGTGTCGCATAGATGATGCAAATAAGTGAAATGCAAAGTTTGAAAATGTTTTGAGTAAGAAGTGGTAAAAATGTTTTAGGGTTTTAAATGAGAAGTAGTAAAAGTTTAAAATGCAAATGATTGAAATGTTTTGGGATTTTTTTTTATGCAAATTTACAAGTGGTAAAAAGTTTGAGTGAGAAGTTAATGAAATGGTAGAGTAAAAATGCATGAGGTAAATGGTAATTATTTAATGAGATGGTAAAGTAAAAAGGTAAAAGGGTAAAAACACAATTGCACAATTGCATTTATTCACACAAGATCAAAACAACACGTTTTCAAGCACAAAATATGCACAAAAGTGGCCTAAGGCCGAAGCAATGCTAAGCACAAATCACCATCAAATTTCATGCTAAAATTCACAATTAATACATGAAACAATTCACAAGACTAAACCCTAGATCATCATGCCATGTTCTAAAGTAAGCATCAAGCATATCATGTATTTTATTCTTCACAAAATCAAAGAAGTAAAAAGGCAACAAAAACCCTAGGTTTTGAAGCAACAACCCGAGGCACCCAACACCAAAATCAAGCCAAAATTCAACTTAAAATCATGAAATGAACAAAATGAACACAAGAACCCTAAAATCCATGCTATGGCCGAAGCAAAATAGGTAGGAAAACAAGGTTTTATTTCACCAAAATCATGCAAATGAGGTAGAAATGCAATGAATGATGAGAAAACACAAGAATCTTTCCTTCAAGGCCAAGGACTCATCTCAAACACCCAAGGCTCCCAATGTCCTTGTCCAATAATGTTTGAAATGAGTCCTCAAAGCTTCTTTCAAGAAGGAAAGAGGAATAGAAAAGAGATTACATGATGAAAATTAAAGAAAATGCAAGGGTTAGTGAGCTTACCTCTAGATCTAGCTAGAAAATGAAGAAGGAAAGAGAATAGAAGCAAGAACACTTGAAGAACACCACAAGAACCTCTTGAACCTTTCACAAATGCTTGATTCTTGATGGTTTTTGATGAAACTTTGATGATTATGCAAGTTTAGAAGTAGATTTATTGAAAGGATGAAGAATAAACAAGGTTTGATGGTTGATTTTTTTGGAAGAATTTTGGAGAAAAGAATATGGGTATGGTGGCTGGTTGCTTCGAAGGAATGAGAGAAAGAGAGGAGAGATTTGGGTGCTAGGGTAAAAAAAATGAGTCTCCCCCTCATGGTCTCCTATTTTGGGTTTTATATGAGGTGCAAAATTAAGGGTATATAGGACATTGTGCTTTTGCAAACCATTGAGATTTGAGCTAGAATTTGAATCAAAGGCCAAGATTGCAATGTACATGGATTAGGGACAAGGAGAAAACACAAATGAGTGAGGAATAGCTGGTCATACACAAAAATTATGAGTTTTTGTTGCACAAAAATTGTTGAGGGCACCTAGGTCATTCTACACAAAGTTGTAGCCTAGGATTTGATCTAGAATTTTAATCAATGGCTAGGAATACAACTCACATGGATCAAGGGCATGAGGAAACACAAAATGAGGTGAAAATGAGCTGGAAAATTCGGAGCAAATGAGGCTTTGGTGCCCAAGTTTTGCAAGCTTGTCAAGAAAAATAGTACATTTTGTCTTATTGGGGACACTTCCTTATTTTCACCATTTTTGATTATTCTCTTCTAGATAATTCCATAAAAATCATGCCACTTTGGGACATGTCCTAGGAATCAATGATTGGGCCCAAAATTCCATGATATCACCCTTCCCAAAATTGATTTGAGACCTCACCTTGATGGAAATTCCCATTTTGCCCTTTTGCTTAAAATTTGAATTTTATGCCAAAAATCATGCATGCATGCGCACAAAAATTCATAACCCAAATCATCTAGATCCAAATAAATTCCTCTGAGATTGAACAATGATTTTTGGTGAGAAATTGCTTAATTTTGGAAATGACCAAAATACCCTTTTTGCCCAAAAAAACCCTAATTTTGCTCCAAAAGGCATTCCAATCCTAAAAATGATTTTAAAAGCGCTGAAATGACTTTTAGAACCCAAAAATGCATGCTCATAGTTCTTCACATCCTTCAGAATGATGCTTCACTTCATAATTTATTGCTTTTTGTGGAAAATTACGGTTTTGTTCCAAGCCGGACAAAATTAGGGTATGACATATTGTAAGGTATCAAAGCATTGGTAACAAAACTAATGATTCTCATTGCATAAAAGATGTTTAATAAAATAGGTATTTTACTGTTTTATTTCCAAATTAGAAAACTAACTACTAAGCTAACTGCACAAAGTGACAAAAGGAAGGCTTACATGCTTACTAACAATTCCCTCCCTATATGCTTAGTAGAGCCTGGACCACAACTGAAAGAACCACAAAGGCCCCTGAATCTTGGACACCCGACAACAATCACTGATTTGATAAAGCACGACCTGGATGCCTCGATAGAGCCCACCGAAGAAGTAAGGGGCCCAAGAAAACACCTCGTCGATACTCATCATGGCGACGAAAGTTTGCAGCTCTTGAACGATGCCAGCAGAAGCGGTGCCATAGAAGAACCGGCAAAAGAAGTACATGAGAAAGGTCGTATGATCTTCCTCGGTAATCTCTCCGGCAGACTTGGAATTCTCGGCCAAGAACTTGGAATAGATGCCTCCTACATGAACATGACCAAGATTCATCTTCTTGGACAGTTTAGCAGGGTGGATGCTATGGCCATACGCCGGCAAGCCAGTAATGGCAGAAATATCTAGAACATAGGGGGTCACCATACCCCAGGGGAATATGAAGGCGTTAAAATAAGAAGACCAGAATCCCAAGAGAGGGAGTAGAATGTCAAAACCATGAGGAATGTGGGAGACAGAGAGGGCGATCATGTCATACAAGCGCCACCGGTTCCAGATATCCTTCTTGGAAGCGCGAAGACGGATGAACCAGTCGCGGTATTCATCGGTGGGTTTGGCCGAGCCCCTGGTCTCCGTCACCGTGGCATTCACGGTGAACCAATCATGGGCGATGGGCAGGCCATCAAACGCATTGAAGATGTCTTTAAAGCATTGAAACCCTCGCGAACTTGAGAAGCAGTAGGCCGAATGGTTAGTCCCCCAGCGACCGCAACAAGAACATCTTGCAAGGAAACCTCGAGAGAAGGGCTTCTAGAAGACGAATTAGACAGTGAAGAACTCGGAACGTTGTGATCACCGAAATAATTGTATTCTTTATTTTGGGAATCAAAATTCGAAGACATGGTGAACGGGAGGAGGGATAGCAAAGGATTGAAGAAGGTCTTGATTCGCGAGAAGAAGTAGTTGAAATGGTGACAAAACATTTCAAATAGAACAAGTAACAGTGCAGGGGTAATGATGAGGGCTATTTATAGCTATGGACAAGACTCAACCGGCGTGTCCTTGGGAACCGTCGCACAGTTGTTTCCATTCGTGCGAAGCGCCAAGTGACACATAACGGCAGTCATGTCTCTTCCAACCATCATATCAGGTCATATCAAGGGGTTTTTGTACCATCAGTCACGTCCTCGAGGCCATACGACAGCACAAAAAGGGGGGCAATTGTTAACACCTAAAAATAATTAATTCGTAGGCCGAAGGCTGAGAAAAGGGGAAGAGAAATTAAGGCGTGAAAGCAAGCCACATGACTAAGATAAAACGGGTACTTGCTGACACAGTGAAATCAAAAGAGGTCCTCGGGGCACACTAAAGACAAAAACTCCCCGAGGGAGGGTTACGCCCGAGGGCCATTGGGCTAAGCCGAGGGAGAGCAATAGCCTCAGCCTATAGAGTGCCAAGGCCTAGGTGGCTCGGTTTCCTAAAGCCAATGCATAAGGAACAAAGAGCGGCCGAGTGACCAGGTGGCCGAGGCAAGGAAGACGTTGCTTGGAAGGCAAGACAGACGTGGCACGAGGACAGATCGTGGGAGCGGTTGAAGATCAAGCGGAGGAGCGAGGCCGGAAAATACGGAGCAGCGAGCATTTACCCCACTAACCGTGCTAGTGGGATCGTGGGTGGTTACTCCGTCTCTTTTAGGGCCTAGGAAGCAATGAGAACCGTTGATATTAGATTGATCCAACAGAAGGCAAGTGTTAACTCGCATAGTTGCCGACGAGGGCCTATATATATATATATATATAGCAAAGAGAGTAATTGTACAGACACATTCAAATCAATCAATCTCTACGTTTATTTCAATTTATCTTCCTTTACCGCACCTTATTTCTTTTACTTTATGAATTAGGTCAGTAGTATAATCCAACCCTTGCGTCCCTCTCACTCAACCTGACCCTTTCTAGAGGAGTCAGGATACCCACATTGAGGAGCAGGTTACCTCCTCAGCGCAATTGCTTGAAGAAAAGAGGAATCATAGATTGTCCAAACCGCTGGCCGACCCCCCGACTAGGACCTAAGAGTTTGACGACAATAGGTCCTTTACCTTTTTTTCGCGTTTGGTCCTTTATCTTTCAATATTTGTGTTAGTTTGGTTGTTGATCTTTTTTTCTCACTTTGGTCTTTTATCTTTCATATTTGTTTTGGTTTTGTCCCTTTAAACAAAAATACAGAAAACTGAAAAACACTATGATGTGCCCAAGAACGCTTCGATTTCTTATTTCTTGAATAACTCATGCAATTCGCGACCAAATAGAATGAAACTGGACTCTAACTTGAAAAAAATTTCGCAAGGAATTCATTTGAACAAAAATTAAGCTCAAAAAAGTTCTTGTGCGCAAAATCACTTTTGGAACCGAAATCTTAAAATGGAAGTTCAAAAAGCCTTCAATCTGAACAATGGTGATTTAGCTATAGAGAACCGAATTGAATGATTTTGGAGCCTAAAGTGCTCGAAATTCAACAAGGAACCAGAATTTGGCAAACATTTTATTTAGAAAAATGATTAAAGAATTTTGAGCCTAAATCACTTTTCTAAATAAAATGCTTGCCATATTTTGATTCTTTGCTTAATTTCGAGCAGTTTAGGCTAAAAAATCGTTCAATTTGGTGCTCTATAGCAAAATAACCATTGTTGAAATTGAATGTTTTTTGAACTTCACATTCAAGATTTCGTTTCAGAAGCAATTATGCGCATAAGCAATTTTATGGGCTTGATTTTGGTTCTATTGAATTCTTTGCGAAATTTTTATTCAAGTTAGAGTCCAGTTTCATTCAATTTGGTGCGTATTAAACGAGTTATTCAAGAAACAAGAAATCAAAGTATTTTTGGAGTTCTTGAGCACATTCCTAGTGTTCTTTATTTTTCTGTATTTTTTGTTTAAACGGACCAAACCGAAACAAAAAATAAAGGTAAAGGAGCAAAGTGAGAAAAAAAGATAAATGACCAAACTGACACAAATGATAGATAAAGGACCAAAACGAGAGAAAAAAATAACGGACCAAAATGAAACTTAAGTCAAAGATAAAGGACCAAAAGTGCAATTTAGCCTATAGCATAATATAAACTTTTCTTCTTATTAAAAAATGTTTCTCTAAATTGAAATTTGTAAAATCTTATTGACAACACACGATGTGGCAAAATATATTAAGTTGTCTTGCTTTGATCTCTATAAAAAATAGTTCTTTAAAAACCTTACTTAAGAATGAATCATTAATGATCTTCAACAAAAGTGCAACGAATTCAAATAAGTAAGGTTTTTTAAAGAACTATTTCGTTGAAAAGATAAAGGATCAAAGCATTTTTTATAGAGGTCTTGCCTATAAAAAAGGAAGAATCTCGACTCAAGCTTTCGGCTCGTGCCGTTACTCGTGACAGTTGGCGATTCGCCGTGGTGGCGAGGGACTTGCCTATTGGCTATATTGCTACCTCTCGATATAGTAGATCCCTCGCAGAATATTACTACCCCAGCTTCGCCTGTCGTCAATTTGGCCTGATGCAGCACGTTCCTTTGCCTTACCTAGCCTTGGGTGACCCTCGTCGTCGTGAAGGATTGACGGAGCCCCAAGTGTGCAAGATAGTTTTTGACAATCACTGCAAGCTCACTAAGAGTGTTTGGGTGCACTACGCAGTATGTTCGGCGGAGACCAGTGCCTTTGCCAATTGGTGGCTTGGCGTTAAGGAATTAGCCTTCCCTCGGGGAATTGACGAGTGTCTGTCCAAGTACCTCGGTGGCCCAAGATCAACTCCCTCTGTGGCCTTAGCCAGCACTAGTACTGCCCCCTTGAAGACGCCTATGTCCACGGCTTCTGCTCGTCGGGCTGCAACCCTCTCTCGAGCAATTGCTGGTATGTTCTTGTATTCTTTTTTAGCATATATGTCGCCTTATTTTCTCTTTGTTATTGCTCTCTGCAGACTCTACAGCTGAGAAAGATGACAATGGTCCTATCTCCTTTCGGTGACCTTCCGTTCCCTGTTCCCTAGTAGAAACCTCTTCCCAAACGGCAGCTAAAAGGACTACTGTAGCGACAGGAGACACTCCTCCTCTTCCTAAGAAGCATAAGGTATGACATTATCTTCATTTTCCTCCTATTCATCGATTTCTCGCCTTTCTCATTGCCGTGTTTCCTGCAAGTAACTGATTCCACTCAATGCTCTTCTCCTCCTTCGCACCCCAAGCCAGTACTGATGCTGAAGTAGCCCAGTATTTCGCCTCTCAGAGCAAATCTCAAGTGGTCCCTCCTTCGGCAGAAGAGCTACAAATATTGGAGGATGCTCTTCGAGGAGGAATCATCACCGTCCTTTCTCAACTAACAAATCTACGGTCTCTAGCCTTTCGGTTGACTTCTTCAGAGAGCTTGCCGGAGTCGAGGAAAAAGCACTGAGGGAGATAGCCTATCGGCTCCCGGAGTTCTCCCAGGTATACTCGGTGTCCAAGGCTACTAGGGATGCTGCGCAACAAGCACTGGACTGCCTGAGTGTCCTGCAGGCTGAGTAAAGGAGCTATCTTACAGCCTATGATGAGAAGGAGGCAGAACGTCGATTAGTGTTCGCTGAAGAGGAGACGGCCAAGCGTCGGATTGAAATGGTTGAGGCTTTGATGTCAGATCTTCAGCGGGAGCTGCAAGTCTTGCGTCCTCAACAGGAGAAGGCGACCAGTAAGCTGGCCAAAGTTTCAGAGGAGCAATTCCACTTGTATAACCAAAGCAAGCCCTTGGATCACCACACTAAGGACCTGAAGTCTCAGAAATAAGTTTTTATCTACGATTGGGAGTGTGGCCAGAGTGAGATGCAGCCTGCTATCTCATCATGGGAGAGGTTGTGCGCTCGCTTGGCCGATGCCCCTACTGTTGCTCCTGTAGCTGCTGAGGCTTCGGCGGCCGTGGATCCTAACCCAGCGGCTCTCCTCCTTGACCAACAGGTGCCTGAGCCTGTAGAAGGGGAGGGCTCTGCAATGGGGAACTAAGGATGTCTTAGTTTTGTTTTGTCCTTTCCACTAAGTCGTCGGTGTGTGGCGTACCACTCTGACAATGTCTTTTTGCAATTAAATCCAATTTTCTTTCCCTTGCATATTTTCCCATAGAGTAGGATAGTACGCCTTGAGGTACTTGCCATTTATTTTTGTTTTGAATTCTTCTCCGTCTAGAGTGATTAGACGATATACCCCACCGTGGTACATTTCACTAACAACGTAGGGCCCATCCCAATTTGGGGACCACTTACCCAACTGGGGATCTTTCTTCCCTAGTGGAAAAATAGCCTTCCACACTAGGTCACCTTCAAGAAACTTCTTTGGTTTGACATGTTTGTTGTTGGCTCGGGCTATTTTGGCCTTATTCATTTCTATTCTGCTAAGGGCAGCCAACCTGTCATCATCCACCGAGTCCAATTCCATTAACATGGCTTGTTGGTATTCATCCTTACTAAGGGAGTGCTACCCACTCTTAGCCAAACCACACTGATTTCCAGTGGTAGTTTGACATCCTGCCGGTAGACTAAACGATAGGGAGTTTCCCCCATGGCTGTGGACTTGGAATTTCTCATAGCCCAAAAAACCTCGTTGAGGGTCTCATGCCACCGCCGAGGCTTGTCCTCTAAGTTTTTCTTGATGAGTTCAATGATGATTTTGTTAGTAGCCTCTGCTTGTCCATTAGCTTGGGCATAATAAGGGGACGAATGTCTCATTTTAATGCCGTACTCTTGAGCAAAGGCCACCACTTGTTCCTCGGTGAACATTTTACCTTGGTCGGCCGTGATCGTTTCAGGGATGCCAAATTTGTATATGATCTGGTTCTCTATAAATCTGATTACTGTGTCCTCATTGACATTTCCCAGAGGCATGGCTTCCACCCACTTGGTGAAGTAATCGGTGGCGACAATAATAAAGTTATGGCCCTTTGAGCTAGGATGGTATATCTTGCCGATTAAATCCATGGCCCACCCTCTGATGGTCCGTGCAGCTGACAAGCCTCACATCCTTTGGCAAACTGGAAACAATCAGCCTTGACCGTCGGCCAATAGTTTCTATATCTGTAAATGAGTCACTTCATGATGGGACCAGACCTGTGGGCACAACAATTTCCTACATGGATTTGTGCCATCACCATATAACCATCCTTCCTCTTGAGGCATCGTAATAACACCCCATTGGCGCTTCTCTTATAAAGTTCGTCCCCTAAAAGGATATAATTCAGAGCCCTCTGCTTGACCATGAAGTCAGTATCAGCCGTTGGGTTACGGAGGTACCTTGTCAATACTCCAATCCAAGCATTGGCAGGCTCCTCCTCGGTGGGGGCTAAGGTATCCTTTGTAGTACCTTTACCGCTCGCTCCTTGTGACCTGAGACCTGTTAGGCTAAGTCATTCGCTTCCTGGTTCTCGTTTCTGGGGACGTACATGATGATAACATAGACAAGCAACTTTAATAAGTTGTACGCCGAGGCCCTCAGCTGTTTAAGATATGCATTATAGCACTTGCATTCCCCAATGATCTGCTTGATTACCAGTTTCGGCTAGGATATCAAGTCCCATGATCAAGACTTAATACTCGACCTGGTTGTTGGAGGCTTGGTCTTCTATCCTGCAGATGAACTTCCATGTTTGATCACAGCGGCTAGTAATGATCACACCTACACTGCCCCTGTTCGAGTTCTTGAACCATCAAACATAAGGACCCAAGGTTTCAGCCCCAAGTAATTGACAGATTCAGCTGGAGCATCGTGTATCTCTACACAAGGATGTTGAGCCAAGAAATCGGCCAAGGCTTGGCCTTTGACAGCCCTCAGCGGCGCATAGGTCAAGGCAAAAGCATTCAACTTAATGGCCAACTTAACAAGTCTTCCTTGTAAGACAGACCTATTAAGGAGGTATCCGATAATGTCAACTTTGCACAAAACCAAAACCTCTTTAGGTAAAATATAATATTCCAATTTTGTACAAGCATTAAATAAAGACAAACAAAGCTTCTCGGTAGGAGAATATCTAGTCTCAGCATCGTTGAGAATCCTACTAAGATAGTATATAGTGCACTCGGCACCATTATCATCATCTTGAGCCAACAAGCAGCCGATGGCTTGATCTTCGGCCGCAATGTATAACTTCAGAGGCTTTCTAGGCTGCGGAGGTACCAGGACGGGGGGATTGGCCAAGGAAGCCTTGATTTGATCATATTCCTCCTGTTGTTTAGCTCCCCATATGATTTCCTCGTTATCCTTCATTTTGAACAGGGGTGAGAAAGCTTTCATTTTCACCGCCGAGTTGGAAATGAACCTCCTTAGGAAGTTGATCTTGCCTAGCAAACTCTGCAGCTCCTTCTTCGTCTTGGGAGGTCTCACCTCCACGATAGCCCGACCTTTGTTTTTGTCCACTTCAATGCCATGGTTGTGCACCAAGAAGCCTAGAAAGTTGTCTGCAGACACGCCAAAAGCACATTTAGTAGGGTTCATCTTGAGATTGCGAGGTCTCATCCATTTTAGAGCATATTCAAGGTCAACCAAGTGGGTTTCGAAGCTCTTGGACTTGAGTACCACACCATCAATGTATGCTTCCATGTTTTTATCGATGAAGTCATGGAAGACGGCATTCATGGCCCTTTGGTACGTTGCCCCAGAATTCTTGAGACCAAAAGACATTACTAACAACTCATAGATACCTAAAGCGCCAGGGCACCTAAAGGCAGTCTTATGGGTGTAAGCCTCGGCCACATAAATCTGGTTATAGCCAGAATTGGCGTCCATAAAAGTCAGGATGACATTATTAGCCGCGACATCGACAAGCATATCGACCACAGGCATACCATACTCGTCCTTTGGAGTGGCCAAGTTCAGATCTCTGTAATCAATACAAACTCTGACATGGCCATTCTTTTTTATCACAGGGACTATATTAGATAACCATTCTACGTACCTGGCAGTTCTGATGAACCCTGCTTTCAATAGTCTCTATACTTCACCTTAGATCTGCGGCATTAACTGTGGGTTGAACGTCCTCGGTGGCTGCTTTTGGGGCTTGCACCCTTCCTTGATGGGTAACCTATGCTCCACCAAGGCTCTATCAAGGCCGTACTTCTCATGGTAGTCCCATGCAAAGCAGTCGCGGTGGTCCTTTATCAAAGCTACCACCTGGTCACGCTGTTGCGGTTGAAGTTTTCTGCTGACCTTAGTCATCCTCGGTTCACTCTCAGTCCCCGGATTTACCTCCACCAGGGGGTCTTGGGCCTCAAATGTAGGTATTCTCCTCTGGATAGGTTCTATATAGGGAGGTTTGGCCAACGTCCTGTCACCAGGGTCATCCGAAGCCTCTTGGGAGGAGTGTTCCGAGCCTTCATCTTCTCCATACACGACACCAAACATAGCCTCTTAAATGCTGGACTCGATTTGGAATAGGTGCCGTCGATCCTGTAGGCTTTGTACCTCTGAAGGGAGACTAATCATTATTCTCTTTGTTAGGCCGTGGGTCGGCCAACATTTTGAACTCAAAGCCCTTCTTAGTCCAGTCACATGACTCTATGCCACCTTTCTCATAGTCTCTAGGGATAGCAATAGGGTGCAAGTGAGGGGAGTAGAACACGTCCTCAAACATCTTTACCTCAGCAGGAAAAGGATTAGGGTCAGCCTCCACTATCTCCACCATGTCTCTAATCCCTATCGTTAGCTTTCGGTGCAAGGTAGAGGCGACACATTCACTGGTATGGATCCAGTCTCTCCCCAAGATTAATGCGTATGAAAGCTTCCCTTCTATGACGAAGAAGGCCGAGCGAGTAACCTTAGATCCAACTGTTACATCAACCACCAACACTCCCAATGGATGAGATGGGTGGCCCATGAAACTGGTCATGGTCATGGTGGTTGGAATGAGGTCCTCGGTGTTCTTCCCAAGCCTCTTCATCATAGCCAGCGGCATAATACTTAGCACAGCACCACCATCCACGAAGACCTGATTGAACGACTTCCCATTCAAATGGGCTTTAATGTACAATGGCTTTAGGTGTCTAGTCATGTCTGCCATTGACTTTTCATACAACATGCCTTCCGTGAATGGTCCCTCGGCTTTAGTCAAGGCAGCCCACTCGGCTTCCTCGGCGAAGATGTCTCCTTCAAGGGTTTTTGGTTGGTCCTTAGTACCCCAGAACTCAGGTGGGAGGAGACCCACCATTTCTATGTCAGCACAGAACTCCCCATCTGTTCCATCCATTAAGTCATCAAGTATTGACTCAGTCATGGAATTTCCATCAATGTCTTGTGGACCGAAGGGATTTTCTTCCTCACCAAGGAGGTCATCTTCCTCAAGCTCTTGCTCCGTCATCGTCCCCTCGACCTGGGGTTTGTCAATTGGCTGGTGTTTCCTGGGACTATGTGGTCCATAAAGGCATTCTATCACAACTTCAGTTAGTGGGCTAGGAGGGGCGTCTACCATTTCTACCATGGTATGGGCTTCTCCCTGTTGATCAACGAGTGCGTCAAGGACATGTGGTTCAGGGGTCTGTCACTCTGGAGCTGTATCCTCAGCGGGTTTTGGGAAAGCCTGTTCCAACGCCGTAGCAATAGATGCTGCGGGGATGGTCTGGGTATTCCTATCTCTAGCTGATGTGAGCATCTGGAGAGTTTCCCTCATTCTATTGAAAGCTCTGGCCCTCTGCAGCCTCCTCTTCTGTGAGCGAGATATAGGAGTCATTCTGGGGACTGGAACTTCCAGGGCTGCCTGTGTCATCCATTGATCTTGTGGCATCTCCGAATGTGGCTTCACAGTTCTGGCGGCTCTCAACTTGCTGTCATTCATGATCGTAATATCCACTGAAGATGAGCTTTGAGCCTCGGTGACCTGTGCTACCCTTTTTTCTTCTTTGGGGCAAGTCCCTTCCCCCGTGGTTGGCATGGTGGCCTATCCAATGGGATCATTAGCCAGTCTACCATGCCCCCCAGGTGGGACGGGTTGGAGTCTTTCCCTCAAGTCCCTAGATTTAGGCATGTGTCTCTCCAGGTTGAGTTTGGACAAATGCAATTCCCTGAGCTCGTGGACAAGCCTCCCCGACTTAGGAAGCGTCTTCTGGGTCTTTGAGGCTGACTCGGTGCCCCTATCTGCAAATTTTCTTGTAAAACGGCCATACGTTCTGCTACTGTGGATCCTTTAGGAGGTGAGCCCAAACGATCAAACACAAATACCTTCCTTTCTGGGGAGGCCTCCTGTTTGGAGACCCACACATACTTCTTCTTTCCTTTTCCTCGGTCACTCCCTGAGAAGGAGACCATGTTGATATTCATGCTGGGGAAAGGGTCAATGTCGACAATCATCTCTGATACCCCCTTGTCGGCCATTTAGAACCTCCCTTTTTTGATGTCTTCTTCAATAGCTCGGCAGAAGATAATGCAGTTATAAGTAGCATGATTGAAAGAATTATGCCACTTGCAGTACTTCTTCCCCTTTATCTCTTCAGGAGGAGGTATCTTATGGTCGTCGAGGAGTTTGATCTGTTTGTCCTTTAGGAGGTAGTCATAGATTTGGTCAGCCTTAGAGATGTCAAAGGAATATTCAACCCTTTCCCTTTAGCAGGTTTAAGAGCTGGACAGAGGTAGGCCTTCCCCTTAACTATCTCGGCCACTAAGATGTCTGCCGTGTAATCAGCCGATTCATCATAGTCCGAATCCTCGGCCGCATCCACCACTGACACTAGTTGTGGTCCTCGGCCCCTAGTAGCTCTCTTCCTTTCTCTTTCTTGTATGAACTGTTCAATTTGAACTGCCCGGGAAGCCAAGCCACTAAGGTCACTACAAGCCTGTCCAACAAGCTTTTCCTTCAACTGAGGCTGCATTCCAGAGATGGCCATGGAAGTAAGTTGGGATTCTGGAAAAGGTATTGAGCACTTTCCGACCATCTTTCTGAATCTCTCAATGAAGTCTGTCACAACCTCATCCACCTTCTGCCGTAAGTTCATAAGGTTGGCCGCGGTAACTTCAGGCTATTGATAACTCATATTTATATGAGTTATTTATACCTTTAATACTTAAATTGAAGTAAGTTCTCAAGTGATATATGTGTGTTAATTAGTAAATATTATGCTTTCAGAGAATAGAAGGGTTAAATGCTAATTTTTTATTATCTGGCACATTTGGTGCCCTTGTGAATGTTTTAATGTGTTTGTTAGTGTTACAGCGCTACGCGCTATAGCGCTACATGGAGTGCCCAGCTGAGCATCAAGGATAAAAGTTCAATCTTGGCACCTATTGCTTTTGCATCCGTGAACTCTCTTCTTGTTTATGGTAATATGAGTCTTTTGTCTTGTATTTCGTTAATGATGCTCAACATGAGCTAAACACTTTGTAGTTGGATTGCTTTAAGCTTTGTAATGAACCGTTAGTATTGTTAATATAACATTTGATGTTTTGCGTTTCAATCCTTGTATTTTAATGCTTTCAAACTTATTTTGGGATTGACCACTTGAAATGAGTACATTCGTGGATTCAGACATGGTCCATGATTCTAACTCAAGGGTTGATATGAACGAAAGGTGATTTAAAGATATTTAAATCACTTTTGCTTAACGCTAGACATAGGGGAGCAATAGTTCATAAGGCTTAAGCTGTGGGTTCTTCATTATACAGGGGTGGACTTATTTAGAACCTAAATATAGGAGTCTTGTAACAAAACCCTGGCGTGAATGACTGAAAGGCACAACATCATATGCTACAGCGCTTGATGCTATAGCGTCTTATGTTATAGCGCCTTACTTTTGGGAATTTACTTAGTGGCGAGCAGTCCAACTTCTCTCTCTCTCTCTCTCTCTCTCTCTCATATTCAAACCTCTTTACTGTTTTCACACAACTACTTGACTTTTTATGTTTAAAATTACATTACTTTTATCTTGCTTGCTTCACTTGTGTTTTAGTAACTAAACTTTAAAATTAATATCAATTCCTGTGGGTACGATCTCTACTTTATCATTATATTACTTGTTGCGATTGTGTACACTTGCACAACTACTTTTCGCACAACAAGTTTTTAGCGCCGTTGCCGGGGATTGCATTTAATTTTTATTGTTTACACATCTTAAACACTCAGTGAAGTTTTTACTCTGGTGTTTGTTATGTGTGTTATAGCAAGAAGCGCTATAGCGTATGCACAGTTCCACTTCATCAGAATTGGAGTTTGACCCAGAACCTGAAAGACGATTCAGGAGGTTGAGACGACTTCAAAGGTTATAGCAACAACAACCAAGGCCAACTATGTCAGAACATGGTGGGTCTGGTAGAGGTACATGCATTCAAGGTGGTAGAAGCACCCATGGTGGAAGAACAAATTCCAGAGGTGGCAGAACTACAAGAGGTGGTAGATCTGACCCTGGTGGAGGTGATCCTATTAGGGGAAGAGGACCAATCACCCATTCTGTAACAATGCACGATCCAGAGGATTGGTACAGGCAGCAATTGATTAATCAAGGCCCTGGAGACATGGTAAATGACAGAGATAGACCTATGAGAGACTATGATGTGTTTGATCCTCAAACAATGCTAACCAGCATAGCTAGACCCATTCTCAACACTGGCCATTTTGAATTCAAGCCCATGATGTTCCAGATGCTGCAAACTTTGGGACAATATGGAGGTTCTCCTCAAGAGGACCCATATTCACATCTTAGACAATTTTTGGAAGTGTGTAGTAACTTCCTCATTCCTGGTGTAATTGAGGATGCCTTTAGATTAAAACTTTTTCCATATTCCTTGAAGATAGAGCTAAGTCCTAGTTAAATTCCCTAGAACCTAACTCTATCCATACTTGGAATGAAATGGCAGAAATTTTTTTGGCAAAATACTTTCCACCAAACAAAAATGCCAGGTTGAGGAATGATATTACATCCTTCAAACAAAAAGATGGTGAATCACTTTATGAAGCTGTTTACCGTGGATTTTGGTAAACACCGCTGGTCTCCAATTTGGTTAACTTGCAGGATCAACTAGTGAATCCTAAGACCATTTGTGTTTAGAGTTTTTACAGAATCGCTTGTGTTCTTGCTGTTTAACAGTAAAAGAAGAAGATAACCGTCGATTTCTCCGCGAAACCGTCAAATTACTCCAAATGAGGGAGGATAAAACAAAGAGAAAATTTGCAGGAATCATAAAGAAAAGGAAAAATTAATATTGCATTAATTTAAAGCGGTGGTACACAAGATCATACATGCGTTCCTTGTACTCGTTTCTCAGTGCGTGTCGGTACTTTGAGCGTGGGAACTTGGTATGAGAAATTGTGACCCTTGTTTCTTCTCAGAAACTACTATTTATACAAAGGAAAAGAGAGGGAAAAACTAAACTAAGTAACTGCCTAGAAATTCGAAAATTAATAACTGCTACTCCTACTTTCGACAAGAACCGCTTCATCACGCTTCGACCAACTGCTAGTTCTTCAGCGCATAACTGCTCTGTTTTCTGTCTGTCGAAAGCTTGTGTCCATTTTCCTCTTTCTTGCTTTTGCTTCCCCGGAAGCTTGTCGAACTTACTTTGCGCATGACCATTTTCTCTGTCGAAATACTTTGGTCTTTGTCAAAATATAAGTCAAGCCTTGTTGACCATTTTCAATGAAGCCTGTCGAAATTACAGGCTAACAAATTGCCCCCCAAAAATGTCTTTCTCGACTGAGCTTGAGGTGGAAGAAGAGAAAGAACATTTTTGAATTCACCTTCGAAATAGACTTTGCACTTGAGTAGAACAACTGTATACCTGATGTCGCCACTGTTAAGTGTTGTTGACGTTACTCCTATCTTGGTGTACCACATGGCCCTCAACGTTCTGCTTATAATTCTGACAATGCTCATATGGCAATCATAACTTCCTTTGAAAGCCACGTACTTACGCTTTCTTTATCTTTATTCCAGCGTTATTTTAACTTCCTGCAATGTTGGCTTATACTTTTTCAAGTATTTGCCATTTATACGCAAAATTCTTTCATCAGCGCCAATCTCTTCGACTTCATATGCGCCGTTTGAATAGACTTGTAGAATTTTGAATTGTCCTTCCCAACTTGGGGACCATTTACCAAGGACTCTATCTTTTCGATCCATAGGTAAAATGACTTTCCAAACTAAGTCTCCCACGTCGAAAGTCTTCAATTTGACTTTCTTATTGTACACCTTAGCTACTCTTTCCTTTTGTCTTGTGAGCACATCTAATGCATTTAACCTGTCCTCATCTAAATCAACTAATTCATCTAGCATCATACTCCAATAATGATCAGATGGGATTTCAAATTGTCTTTGAATCCTAATTGATTGAAAACAAATTTCTGCTGGTAATACTGCATCATGCCCAAAAACAAGTTTAAAAGGAGTACTATTGATTGACACTTTGGGAGATGTTCGACATGCCCATAAAATTTGGTTAAGTGTGTTATGCCAATTCTTGGGTTTTTGCCCAACATGTTTTTTAATCAAACTAATGATAATTTTATTGGCTGCTTCAACTTGACCATTTGCCTGAGCATAATATGGTGTCGAACTCAACAATTTATACCCATTTTCAGCAGCAAATTCGACCATTTTCTGACCAATAAAAACTGAACCTTGATCTGTGGTGATAGTTTCAGGTACACCAAATCTATATAATATATGGTCTTGAATAAAATTAATTACTGCCTCTTGATTAACATTATTTAAAGGAATAGCTTCCACCCACTTAGTGAAATAATCTATCCCTACCAATATGAAACGATGGCCTTTCGACGAGTTTGGCTTAATTTCTCCAATTATATCCAAAGCCCATCCTCTAAATGGCCAAGGTTTCACGATAGAATGTAATTCATTTGCAGGCACATGTTGTATCCCTGCATGCTTTTGACATTCTTGGCATCCTTTGGCAAACTCTATGCAATCTTTTAACATGGTTGGCCAATAAACACCTTGTCGAAAAAGAAGCCATTTCATCTTATGGCCTACTTGGTGAGCTCCACAAGTTCCACTGTGAGTATTAGATATTGCCAAGTATGCCTCATTTTCACTAAGGCACTTGAGTAAAACTCCTTCGGGGGTTTTCTTAAACAACTCATTTCCCATGATGACATAACTTAAGGCTCTATACTTGGTTTTTCTATCAGTTATCCCTGTTGGATTTTCCAAGTAGTTAACAATTTGTCTTCGCCAATCATCATTTGACATACTGTCAATGGCAAAAACTTCAAACACATTATCACAATATCCTTTGTCGGAGACTTCATCATTAAAATTTTCATTAAAATTTTCACTTTCACTTGGAGGTAATTGACTTAAGACCAAAGAGTAGTTCTCTGCCTCCTCTAGTTTTTTCCTTGACAAAGTTTCTTGTGTCATTGCTGTCGAAATTAACTTCTTTTTAATTTCGATTAGCTCTGTTAATTTTTCTTTAGAAACTTTATAACCAGAAGCTATTTGTGCCAGATCATTGGCCTCTTGATTTGCAATACGAGGCACATGTTGAATATCAACGCTGTCGAATTGTTTCAATAAAGTACTGGCAGCAATAAAGTAAGTAATCAAATTTTCCTTAATGCACTTGTATTCTTTCGTTAATTGTTTGATTACTAATTCAGAATCACCTCTAATTTCGACCTGTTTTGCCCCCAAGTTTAACAGAATTTCAAGTCCTGTTACTAAGGCTTCGTATTCCGCCTCATTGTTGGAGCAACTTTCTTCAATTTTATACTTGTATTTGGTTGGTATTTCTGTTGGTGAAATGATTAACATTCCTACACCTGTACCATGTTGGTGGCTTGAGCCATCGAAATATAGCCTCCAAGGTCGAAGGTGAACACAATCAATTGCTAATTCGACCACTGAATGGTCTGCAATAAAATCTGCCACTACCTGGCCTTTAATAGCCTTTAGTGGTTGAAATGTCAATGAATACTCAAGTAAAGCTAAAGCCCATTTGCCTATTCTACTATGTAGGATAGGTTTCGATAGCATATGTTTAACAATATCAAAGTGGGAATAAACATACACGTCAACAGGCTTAATATATTGCTTTAACTTAGTACAAGAGAAATATAAGCATAAACACAATTTTTCAATAGGGTGATATCTAGTTTCAGAATCATTCAAAACCCTACTGAGGTAATATATGGCCCTTTCTACACCATTTTCATCCTCTTGTGCTAACATGCTACCTATTGACAATTCTGATGTTGTTATGTATAATTTCATTGTCTTATTCCTAATAGGAGGTAATAAAATAGGTGGCTTTATCAGGTAGGCTTTGATTTCATCGAAAGCTTGTTGGTGGCATGGCTCCCACTTGAAAACATCTTCCTTCTTCAGTCGAAGTAATGGCGAAAATACTTGAGTCTTGCCACTTAGATTTGATTTAAGTCTTCTAAGGAAATTGACCTTTCCTAATAATGACTGTAATTCTTTCTTTGTTGAAGGAGGTTGTGTTTCCATGATAGCTTTCGTCTTGTTTTGATTTATTTCAATGCCTTTTTTGTGCACAACAAAGCCCAAGAAATCACCTGCACTTACACAAAAGGCACATTTGAGTGGATTCATTTTCAATCCATATTTTCTCATTCTTTCGAATGATAATCATAGATGATCTAAATGACCATTTTCTGATGAAGACTTAACAACTATGTCATCTATATAGACTTGCATAAATTTTTCTATAAAATCATGGAACATAGTGTTCATAGCTCTTTGGTACGTAGCACCAGCATTTTTTAAACCAAATGGCATCACGACCCATTCATAAACACCTAATGCCCCTGGACATCGAAATGCAGTTTTTGAAATGTCTTCTTCGGCAATAAAAATTTGGTTATAACTAGAATATCCATCAAGCATGCTTAAATATTCATAACCAGCCGCTGAATCAACCAACATTTCTGCCACAGGCATTGGGTATTGATCTTTGGGAGTAGCATTATTTAAATCTCTAAAATCTATGCAAACTCTAAGCGTACCATTTTTCTTAATTACAGGCACTATATTAGCAAGCCATTCGACATACCTGGCAGTTCTGATGAACTTGCTTTTCAATAGCCTTTCGATTTCCGCTTTAATCTTCGACATGATTTCTGGTGCAAATCTTCTTAGTGTTTGCTTCACAGGCTTCTTCTCTGGTCGAATAGGTAATTTCAACTCAACCACCTCTCTTTTCAGCCCTGGCATCTCATTGTAATCCCAAGCGAAGCAATCTTTGTATTCCTTTAGCAATTCAACAATCTGCGCCTTCAACTCTTGATCAATCTTAGCACTGATGTATGTTGGCCTTTTTATTGAGCCATCTCCCAAATCAATTTCATCTGAGGGATCTTGTGCTTGGATCTTTTTGGTTGAAACCATTGGATCTTTTTCAAAACCTAAAGGCTCGTCATCATAGACGCAATCAAGCCTCTGGTTTTCGACAACGTTGTCTTTATTTTTATCTTCTGTGGCTAAAACAACCATTTGATGTAACTCAGCTTCTAGAATAGCTTTTTCTTTGTTTTCGGCCACATAGGCCGTAATTCTTTCCATACAGTGGGTTTATCCATAAATAACTATTTATGGTCCTTCCCACCCTGTAGGCTTGACATAGCCTTGTGGGTAGTTGTCTTCGTCAATGACCTCTCTATCCCAAATGAATCCATAGTTGGGATCAAGAATCACTGAAGTCCTCACATTATCTCTGCTTTCAAACCCATGTTCAGAGGAAATGCATGGCGCAATGCTCGCCAGTTTCTTATCGAAGGTTTTCTTGGTGATAGTATTCACTTCAGCCTTGAAATAGCTTTGATAACCCTCAATGTTTTCAACTAGGCCATCTTCTCTCCAAATAATGAGCCTCTGGTGAACTGTCGAAGGAATTGCCCCCACAGCATGGATCCATTCCCTTCCCAGCAGCATATTATAATTTGCCTTGGTTGAAATCACCATAAACATAGTTGGCCTGCTAATGCTTCCAACAGAAAGGTCAACTTCAATGGCTCCAAGAGAGTGGCCACTTTTACCTTCATAGTTGGTAAGGATTACGTTGTGTGTTTTCAGATCCGTCTCACACTTCCCAATCCTCTTCAGCATATGTTGTGGCATCAGGTTTACAGCAGCGCCACCATCAACCAAGATCTTACTTATCCTAACATTGTTCACCTTTGCTTGGATATACAAAGGTTTGAGATGATTCCTCATCCCACAATCAGGTCTCTCAAAGACAGCGTGTTGTTCTTCCACACAACCATTCTTGAGGACATAGTAACAGATGGGTTTGTAAGTGGTTTCTTCGTCGAAATCGTCTTCAACGTCATTCACCTCAGAAACCACGTCATACTCAATTGGGAGAATCGAGACAACACCGCACAGGACGTCGAATTCTGACCCCGAGTCTGCGAAATCAGATCCCATTTCTTTGTCTAGATTGAGACCTTCTTTAATCACTGAGAGAGATGGAAATATCCTTTCAGTTGCTGGCTTTCTAGCCATTTCAAGAGATTTCGAAGGTATTTGTTTACCTTTTTCTTTGTTGGAATTTTCCATCTTGCCTACAGCAGCAACCTTTTTCTGGCGTTGATATCTACGCCATTGAGTTCTCGTCATAGGGTTCTTCCCTTTGTAATTATTGTTGTAGGCATACTTGTTAGATTCAGTTGCCTTATTTTGGTTAGTTGCACTAGTGCTGCCCCTGACCAATTTTGCTGGCTCTTGTTGATTTCCAACATCCTTTCCAGCATAATGCACTGGGTAATACCCAGTACTCTTTCCACCAGAATGCACCCATTTCTCGACAGGTGACTTTGCTGGAGGAACATAAGTCCTAATCTGACATTTCTGAGGATTCCTTGTCGAAGTAAACTTATATTGGATCCCTCTGTCATTGTAACTGAACTTTGGCCTTTTGTCGACCCATTTTCCTTTGCGTTTCAGTTGAGGCTTCAATCTCTCAAGATTCTTGGCAGCCTCTTTGTCGAAGACAGCACTGCACCTTGGGAAAAGCATAACTTCAGTGTTATTGATCTTGCAGCGATTGAGGAAGTCAATCAATTCCTCTTCAGCCCCTGGATACACTACCTTCATCTTCTCAGCATATTGGTCTTCAGTAACCATTTCGACACCTACCTTGTCGACAGCTTTTTCTGCCTTAGCATTTTCAGCAACATCTTCAGTGACCTCGACCACATTAAGATCAACTTCGACCAGCAATGCATCAGCTGTTGGCAGGGGATCAGTATCAATCTTCATCGGTGGCTTAGACTTGTCACCAAATTTGAGCCTTCCTTCGTTGATAGCATTTTGAACCAAATCCCTGAAAATGACACAACGGGAAGTGTTATGACCTAAGAAGCCATGAAATTTACAAAAGCCTCTTTTCTGTCGTTGTTCTAATGGTGGAATCTTTAGGCCTTTAGGCATTAAGATTTGACCATCAGCCACAAGCAGATCAAATATCTCGTCACATTTAGAAACATCAAATGTATAAGTTTTTGCAACGAATTTGTCGTTTTTAGGCTCGACAGGATTTTTACCATTTGAAGGTTTTAGCAATTCACAAGTATATGGAGGTCCTGGCTTTAATTCGGCAACATTGACCTCTTCTTCGACCTCCTCATAGGAAATGTCGAATTCTTGTTCCTCATTTTGAATTTCGACATAGGCAATTTTGTCTTTTTTATTGTTATGAAACCTACTAGTTCTAGATTTCTCAGCTTTTAGCCTTTCGACTTGCCTTACTCTATCGGCCAATTGGGCCATATCTCTTAAATGTTGCGTGTCTAGTTTTTTCCTAATAGAATAATCTAGACCACCAGCAGCCATTTCGACTAACTCATGTTCCGGCACTTGGGTAAAGCACCTTGCTTTGAGAAGTCTAAATCTGTTGAGATAGTCATCAACAGTTTCAGCCATTTTGCGTCAAACACTGGCCAATTCTTTGAGACTAATTTTACATTGTCCCATGTAGAATTGCTCATGGAAAGCTTTTTCTAATTGGTTCCAATTAAACATAGAATGCGGGGGTAGTGTAGTAAACCAAGTAAAAGCATTTTTTGTTAGAGAATTAGGAAAAAATTTCATTCTTAAATTCTCATTTTGGGCTAAATCCCCAGCCTCAGTTAAAAAATGAGCAATGTGTTCGACGGTGGATTCACTAGTTTCTCCACCAAATTTAGTGAATTTCGGGACTTTCCTTGGCAATTCACTTTGCAAAATATATTCTGATAATGGCGACACGAAATTTGGCCTGTGCATTCCTACATTAAGGCCATTCTGGGCTAAAATTGTTTCGACAAGATTAGCTATATTATTCTGTGCTCCAAAATTGTTTTGTTGCACTTGCCTGACTACTTCATCCGCATTTTGATTTCTATTTACTAACACTATATCAGGCTCGTTTTCAACCATCCCCTGCAAGGGTTGTTCGACAACTTGTGCTTGTGCCTGATTTCTAGGCAATTCAATGTTAGGCCTTTCTAAGGGGATTTCTACAGGCCTCAAAGGTTGTATTTGGGATATTGGTTGATTCTGCATTCTTGGAGTGCCAAAGAAATCTGCAATTCGACCCATTTGAGTTGCCAATGCTTGGTAACTGTTATTGGTATCACATATCAAAGGGTTGAATACTGTACCAATTTGCTGGGTTAACATATTAACCATATTATGATTAGCATCATCTATTTGTTGCCTCAAAGCCAACAAAGATGCTGTGGTTAATGAGGGTTGGGCATTTCGACCATAAATAGGGGAGAAACCACCATTCATTATGTTATCTGCACACGTTGATGAATTGGTTTGCAAGCCTACCATCATGCCAGTTGGCATACCATAAGGGAGATGTCGACCAACTATAGGCATGCTAAATGGGATATGGACACTAGTCATATATGGGTTAGACGTTCCCATTGTTTGTGGCATAGAAACCATTTCATTAGGCTGTGTGGTCACCGTGGTGGCCATTGTTGGTAAAGGATTAAGCACAGGAGATGTAACTGCAATCATGCCTGTCGAAGGCATTGGAGCAGTTATTCCCATAGCGGTTACTGGATTAGCGTCATTGATAGACGCATTCTCAGGGCCACTCTGTGCATTTGAAGAACTTGCGCCAGAATGTGACATCTTTGACAAAGATTTTCCACTCCTCAGGCGCATAAACAATTATATTTCAAGATTCTGTTAACTAACACTAATATTTCGACACAAAGGTCCCACCGGGCGTGCCAATTTGTTTACCGTGGATTTTGGTAAACACCGCTGGTCTCCAATTTGGTTAACTTGCAAGATCAACCAGTGAATCCTAAGACCATTTGTGTTTAGAGTTTTTACAGAATCGCTTGTGTTCTTGCTGTTTAACAGTAAAAGAAGAAGATAACCGTCGATTTCTCCGCGAAACCGTCAAATTACTCCAAATGAGGGAGGATAAAACAAAGAGAAAATTTGCAGGAAAAGTAAAGAAAAGGAAAAATTAATATTGCATTAGTTTAAAGGGGTGGTACACAAGATCATACATGCGTACCACCCCTTTAAATTAATACATGCGTACCAACCCGGAAGCTTGTCGAACTTACATTGCGCATGACCATTTTCTCTGTCGAAATACTTTGGTCTTTGTCAAAATATAAGTCAAGCCTTGTTGACCATTTTCAATGAAGCCTGTCGAAATTACAGGCTAACAGAAGCATGGGAACGATGGTAGGAATTGTTGAGAAAGTGTCCACACCATGGGATACCTGTTGTCATTCAAATGGAGACCTTTACAATGGATTGGAGCCTCAAACCAGATTGATGTTAGATGCCTCATCAGGGGGTGTGATCTTGAACTCCTCCTTTAATGAAGCTTGTGACTTCATAGAGCTCATTGCAACCAACAACTCCCAATGGCCCACTGATAGGCTAAGTTCTGCAAAATGGGTAGCTGGGGTCCATGAAGTGAGTAAAGTATCTGCTCTTTCGGCACAAGTGGCCTCTCTCACCAACATGATCAAGAATTTAAGTACTCCTTGCGCTATAGCACCTAACGCTATAGCGGCTACTGAGTCAACTGTTGCTGTTATTGAACAAGCCCCTCCAAGTGAAACGAGCTGTGTATATTGTGGAGGCGACCATATTTATGAAGAATGTCCATCCAATCCTATCTCTGTGCATTTTGTGGGTTATAATAAAAATAATAATCCCTACTCCAACAATTATAACCCTGGTTGGAAGAATCACCCCAATTTCAAATAGGGAGGTAACAATGCAAATGCAGGAGGTTCAAATGCTCTACTGCTCCACTAGGATTCACTGCTCAGAATCAACCAAGACAGAATGCCCCCGCTGCAGAAAACTCATGGGAAAGAAATAGCAAATGCAATATCTCTAAGAAGTGGTACTGAATTGACAGAGCCATCAGCTACTGTGCATGGAGGAGTGCCAGAAAAAGAAGAAAAAAAAACCTGAAAACAAAAAAAATTCTACGGATGCTATAGCAGCTGATGCTGTAGCGGCTGATGTTACAACACCCAAGCTTGTTGAGATTATGGGAACGATGTCGTGTTCAGTGGATATGGCAGATTATCATTGTCTTAAAATTGTTGAAACCATTAGGAACGCACTGACGACCACGAACAAAATAGGCTGAGTCGTAGATTAGATCACTCTCTTTAAGACGTTTCGCGGCTCTGCCCAAGGTGTGCAAACAGTCTCTCCTAGCCTCGCCGTCACCAAGATAAAACAGTCTTCTTAAAAAATATGGTATTTCCTGCACCTAGACAAACCACCAAACTCACACCCCCTTCTCTTTATTTTAATGCTCGGTATGCATATTATTTTCTCAAAATGAGAAGTATCTGCTTTTCTTAAAATGAGAACTATCTTCTTTTTTTTCCTCCTTCCAAAAACATGGCCAACATGGCAATATTTATATACGCAGTGGCGGTACTTAGTTGGGGCTGGCAGATGCCTTGGCCACCCCAACTTCTTCTAAAAAAATTTCTATACAAATATTTTATCATACACTGTTTACAATTCTTTACTAGCCTGCTACAACCGGTTTCTCATAGGCTGTTTACAATATTTTATCATACAAATATTGTAACACTAGCCGAGGTCAATTATATTTGAGTTAAAATAGTATACTTGTATCTTTTAGTTTTTACTTATTTTAACAAGTATTTTCTATTTTATTTTGGCTAAATATTAGTATTCTATTTTTCATTCTATTTACTAAAATTTTATAAAACTAGTATTCTATTACTAGTAGGTAATATGTTAATGATAATAATTTTTACTTATATTCTTTTACTAGTATACCTAATTTAGTTTTCTTTTATAAAATTTTATTATTATCTTTTGAGTTATATAATTATTTTAATAATATTTGTCAAAAAAATATTTTAATATTATTTTTTTTGTAGTTATATTTTTAAAAGGTGAAATGATTAACAATAAAAATATATAAGCATTTTTCAAGAGGAGAGTATTTGATGACGTGTAACTAACTTATTATATATATTTGTTTTATTATAGTAATTTTACTTCTCACTTTTCTGTTTTTCTCCTTCAAATGTCACATTAAAATTATGTGCATTTCTTCTTAATTATATTGGTCACCTCTAAAAATCTAGTCAAGATCCGCTACTGTATATACGAAACCTTTTGTTATGTAATAAAGACCAAACGTTCAATTCTTTATATGGATTAAAAGCCAACGATCATATCCATAAAAAGAATTGAAGCCTTAGTACCTTATGTTTCAGAAAACCAATTAAAAGCCAACGTTTGTATTCATAAACAAAACTAATTGAAAACCAACGTTTATATATATAAACATAACTTGCTTATAATAATCATAATATATATGTTTTTAAAATGAAGTGTTATTAAAAGTGTTATATTTATATGTATTAAGTTATTCTTTTAATTATTTAAAATCTAAAATATAAATTAAAATATAGACTAATATTTCCCAATCCCTCCCCCTTCTCCTCCCAAGAACCCCTCTCCCAAACATATCCTTAGTGTACTCTTATCTTAATTGTTAAGTGAGCATATTAAAGTCTCTTCCCTTTTTATCTTGAACTCTTTTTTGTCTTTTGAGTCTTTATCTTTATGTCCTTCATCCAATAGACAAGCATGTGGCTCACATCAGAGGGAGAGTATTTGGTATGTTTCCAACAAAATTGACCGATTTTAATGCTCAAAGACATCTTTTTCGACTACCATTGGATTCACCACTTCCAACGAATCCTCATGCCATCAAGTTGACTTGGTTCTCAAAAGGTGGAGAGTCATTCATTTGAGGAGATCTTGATCCCTATTGTTGATTGTTTTGAGTAGAGGACCTGCTTCTCAGGTGTTTAATTTGCATCTTAAGCTTTTGTCTACCTCCTCTATCCATATAAGTTTCAAAGTATCCAGCTCGTATTATCTTTTCAATTTTGAATTTCAGAGCTTCGCATTCATTAGTGGTTTGACCATGCACTTTGTGATACTCACAAAATTTCTACGATCTACTCTCTATGGAGATTCTATTGAGAGGGTAGGTCTATAAAGTAACATCGTGGGCTTCTTAGGAGACCCCGCTTTTAAAAATTAAGGGAGTGAAATCTCCCATAGAAACTCCTCCAACCCGAGTACCTCTTTCCTCTTTCTTTGGTGAAGGATCATGAGCAAGGGTCTTTCATTTGTCACTCTTGGTCGGCCCATGGGCCTTAGCTTCTATGAGCTCTTCTATATTGATGCATCCCCACAACTTGACGTAAGAGCTCGTTTAGAGGGGAGGGTTCTCTCCTACACTACAACAGAATTGTTAAAAAAGGGCGCACCCATTAGGGGCGTTTTTTAAAAAGTGCCCCTGAAGCCCAAAATACGGAAGTCCTTTAGGGGCGTTTTCTAAAAAGTGCCCCTGATGCCCAAAATAAGGCCATCCGTATATTAGGCATCAGGGGCGCTTTATAAAAACGCCCCTAAAGGCCCTCCGTGTTTTGAGCATCAGGGGCGCTTTTTAAAAGTGCCCCTGATGCCTAATATTCTAATATTTCCGTTTCATACTCCCACTCACTCTTAGTACTCGTCTCTTTCCCTCTTTTTTTTTTGACCAACTCTTTCCCTCTCACTCTCAGTCTCTCTTACCTGAAACCCTGTTCTCTCACACTCTCCCTCTTCTCAGTCTCTTCTCATTTGCAAAACTCAGTCTCTCACACGCAAACCCTTACGCGAAACAGAAACAGTGAACGAGTGAATAACCACGCCGTCAAACGCCCATTCCGCTGTCATCGCGGTCAACAACCACGCCGTCATCAACGCTGCTGCCTGTTCCGTCGGAGCTGTTGCCTTTTTCTGGTACGTTCCCATGACTGTGCAATTTAAAATGTTAGGGTTTCTCGACTTTCTACTTTCTGGTATGTGCTTTTTGTTGCTTATTATAGTATGATATATTCTGGGATTTTGCTTTTGTATTATTGTGTGTTTGTTCTTTTATTATTACAATGATGAGAACAATAGCTTGGCCCTGAATGTGGCATTTTGGGTATGCAGGCAAGGTGTTTGATATTGGTTGTTGTTGGTTGATGAAAATGAGAGTAGGGATGTGTTGCAAACTATAGGATACACCAGAAATGGGAAAAAATGTTTTTTTTTTTAAAAAAAACAAAGCGCCCCTGTTGGTCTGAGGCGCTAAGACCAACAGGGGCGCTTTTTACGAGCGCTCCTGATTGTGGGGTTGGAATCAGGAGCGCCAGATTCAGGGGGGCCCGAAAGCGCCCCCGATGGATAAAAAAAAGCGCCCCTGTTGGCCTATTTCTGTTGTAGTGCTAGCTGGTGAGTCCGAGAATGGTTTGGGTTTCAGTCATGCGCCAGTCGCACAAAGGGCTAGTGCAAGGTTTATATTTTTTATCTTTCCAATCTCTCTTAAATCTGTCGACGACGAATGCAGTCAATCTCTCGCTTGGTTACTATTGCAGTCCCACCAGAATGGTGGTGATCTTTACCGCAACTCGATTAGTTGCAAAACGATCTTTGAATTGCTTAGTGAGTTCTTCGTATGAATGAAGAGATCCTCTCTGTACATTAGAAAACCACCCTAAGGCTGATTTCTCGAGAAGATAGGGGAACATATTGCACTTGACCCCTTTTGAGGCTTCGAGGAGAATCATTCTCGAATCAAAGAGTGTGAGGAACGCCTTTTGTGTCTGTCTTCCCTTCATTAAGTTCAATGTTCAAAACTTGGATTTTTCAAAAGAACCTGGTAGCTAGGATCCAAGAAGCAAAAGGATGTAAACTAGATCCTTTTAAGGTAAAATCCTTAGCTCATTGGTTGAATAGGACAAACAGTTTTGATAAGCTTCTTAAGCTTTCTGATTCATTAGTGATCTAACGAGTTCTCTTAAAAAACCTTATAGACTGGTATAAAAACACTATATCTCAAGAAGAACATGTGCTACAAGATTAGCACATCACAAGAAGAAGAATTGAGTCTTAGAAGATAGTTACTAAGCTCAATGAGGTGCTCAAAGATAACAAGCAAAGTAGCCACCGCCTAACATGAAACAAAGGAACATATGGCAATCAAGATATTCTTCAAAATAACATATACTCATGTGTTACTAACTTAGAAGATACTTTAGGAGGCATTCTGGTTGTATTTCAGAAGGTTATTAAGAAGACAATGTTCAGAAGCTACTGTACAGGTTTCAAAAGCATGAAGAAAAATTATCACTCTTCTCTTAACGGTCAAATGACACATCAACAAAGGTCTTATGCTAAAAAGACTTTTTTAAAGTGAAATAGGCCATTACAAAATAGTTGCTTAGAAGTTTTCAACAGTCAAATGCAGGCTTCAACGGATATATTACTCTTGGCTAAAGCACTCCAACGGATCTTTTAAGGAAAATGGCCTATAAATATACGATTGAGATCTCTAAATTTCTTCAAGGGAGACTACACTCTCTCCTAAACACACTCACAACAAATCAACATTTATGGGACTTTATTGACTGTGTTTATAGTTTGGTGTAAAAAGTCAAATTTATTTTACTTAAGCTATTGTTTTACTCTTAGTTCAGAACCAAACTTATTTTAGTTTGTGTACCTTCTAAGCAATAAGCATAGGTTGCTGTATTGAGAGGGAAGAGGGCTAACCAAGGGTTTCTTAGAGGTTAAGTTGCTAGACTTGGAAAAAACTAGTGGTATGTTACTAGAGGATGGAAAAAACTAGGGTTTAAGTTCGTAGAGCTTGGGCAAAACTAGTGGGCTAGTTGATAGAGTTGTGTGACAAAACTATCAGAGTTTAGCCATTGTTTGGCTTGTAAAGCTATTTATGAAATAATGAAAAATCTTACTGGGTGTGACGAGTGGACGTAGCCCTTGGCGAGTAGGGTGAACCACTATATATCTCTGTGTGCTATTTACAAGCTTTCTTTATTGCTTTCTCACTATCTGTTTCACAAACAAAACAACTTAAACAAAAACCTTTAAGAACTAAACTATTTCTTCTAAACAATACTCAATTTATAAGGTTATCTTTTTAGATAAAAAACCAAACAAGCTTCTGAAGAATTTGTGTCTAGAAAATGTTTTAGAAATGTGTCACAATTCAAACTCCTCATTTCTTGTGACTTATATTTGACTTCAATTGGCATCAGAGCAAGGCCTCTGGTTGAACCCGCTCAAAAATTGTCAAAGGAAAGATCATGGAAGAAGTCATGACCAGACCAAATTCTGTTGCATTTCTACCATGAGGAGCATCTTCAAACAGACCTTCTGGATTTAATAGAGAACACTATTAATATTGGAAGAATCACATGAAGCTGTACATGGAATCCCAAGAAAGAGATATCTGGGATATCTTTCTAAATGGTCCTTATGTTCCAAAGGTAACCTTGATGATGGAAGAATTGATGACAAACTAAAGGAAACATGGACTGTAGAAGACAAACGCCTAATCCTGCTGAACCCAAAAGCAAAGTACTATCTTACTTGTGCTCTAAGCAGAAGTGAATATGACAAAGTTGTTGGAAGGCAAACTGCCAAGCAAATATGGTACACATTGCAAGTAGCTCATAAAGGGACAAATTAAATCAAGGAAGCCAAAACAGAAATTGTAGTCAGAGAACTTTTAATGTTCACAATGAACGAAGAAGACTCAATTGCTGAAATGTCTACAAGATGCAACACAGTGATAAACGGCTTAAGCTCTCTAGGAAAGAACTACGCCAACCTAGAGAAAATCCAAAAACTGTTAAGTTTTCGTCCAAAGGCATGGAGGCCCATCAACGTCAGGTGGAGTTCTGTCCAGCCAGTCGTTATTTTGTGCTTAGCGCGGAGATATTGGTGTGTTTCTGTGCAACATAGTTTGCTGTCTTCATGGGGTGTATCAAAGGAGAAATTGAGATTGGGTTTCTTCAATATGTCATAAGCATGATAATTGATCATCAGTAGCCAATCCAAATCATCTACGAGATGGAGAGAAAGGAATGGGCAAGCTATAATTCCTCTATTGCATATCCTCATCTTTTGTTATTTGAGAGAAGAAGACGTGAGAAACCTGGTGTTTTTTCAAGTCGTAGAACTTTATCTCCTCCTGGATCTGAGGTGCAATTGAAGCTTCACATGGTAGCCACAAATTATGTGCTGTCATGTTACTGGAGCAAGAGGCGTTTTATGTGTTTTAGCAGGGTGTTGAGTCGATCTTATAGCTTAGGCACTGTACTGTGGGCTGCTGCTTTATTTCTTTTTTGGCTTTTATAGTTTATAGTATTTTGTTCTCTCTTTTATCTTCTTCCATGTCTTTGTTAGAGTTAGTTTATCTCTAGTATCTAGGTGTCTCATCTCCTTGGAGTGTATTTCTTTAATTGTATTATGCCTTATGGCATTAAACCTTGGTGTATTGTAATGCAATTAGTTTTATCACATGATTGGGTGTCCTTCTAAACCCTTCATAGAAGGTGGGAGGAGTGTGTGCCAATGATGTTAAGCTAAATGTTTGTTTAATATTACTTCTTACTTATCGAAAAAAAAAGGCATGGAGGCCCAAGGTAAAGATGTGTCCATATTTGCATCATATTTTCATTGTTTTATTCATGCATTTTAGTTTAATTAGTCATGAGTTCTTTAGTTTTGTTTAATCTTTTATGTAGATTTGGATAATTGCATTTGGTATGTTGTGTTTTGTAGGAAATGAACATTTTAGTGTTGGAAAGTGGCTTGGATGAGTTGATGTGGAGCTAGAGGTCATTTTGGATGAAATTGGATGAAAAATAGACAAACAGATCGATCCACCACCAGAGTGTGTTTCAAGCCACACCCTGCTATGGAAATTTTAAGTGTTGTCGCGAAACACCACCTGGGTGTGTTTCGTGCCACACCTTGCACTGTAGTTTCATTTTTTTAGCATTTTTAACCTAGTTTTTGGGCTGTTTTGGGCCCTTTTTGTACCTAACTATATATAGGATTAGAAATACTTGCCTAGGGTTCTGAACTTTATAATAAAAAGGAGCTTTAGAGGAAATGATCAAGAATCTTCATCTTCTTTTATTCTCAAAAATTCTGGTTTGAATGTTTCTTAACCTTTTCCACGGATTATAACTTTGATATGATTGAGTAGTTTTCTATTTCAAGGATTGGGCACATCCCTTGGCATGTTTATGAGAACAAATTGAACTATTTTCTCCTTTTATTAAATTTGATCCTGCTTTGATTCTATCCTTATTGCGTTTCATTCTTGTGAATTTGTTGGCCACTTGTTTGCATTTCATAGATAATTAGGGAAGAACTGAGAGGTGAACCTAATTGTTAGAACTATAATGATTGAACTTGAGACCTAAATCACGAAAGTAGGTTTAGTATTTCGACGAACCAATGAATTATCATAGAGCTTAATATGGGTTTAGTTTGAATTCAATTACCACCAAAGTAGGAATTGGTTCAACTGAGCACAGTTTTTGTTACTTGAGAGTGAATATTAACTTTCTTAGGATAAATTCACCTTCAACAAGGATCAAAGTTAATAAAAGGAAAAACAATTTGCAATCATAAATAATCCTTGTGGAAATCCCAATCTAGAATCCCTTTCTATCTTATATATAACAACAAACTCTATTTTCTTGCAATTTTAGATTCTAATTGATTTTTCACTATTTCATTATTACAAATTCTCCTTAAAATTAATTAAACATTTTTCCTTCTTAATTTAATTAGATTATAATTACTTGGTACTTAAAAATTACAGTCCCTGTGGATTCAATCTTTTTACTACTTGACGAAAACTGTACACTTGTCGATTTCACACATCAAGTTTTTGGCGCTGTTGCCGAGGACTGTGTTTTAATTGAGTATCATATTAATTATTAATTTTGTTAAATTAAGTAGTTTTTTTTAGAATTTGTAAAACAAATTAATTAGTTTGTTTAGGTTATTTTTATTTTGTAGCTTTAATCTGTTTTCTTTTGAGTTTTGTTCTTGCTAGGTGGTGCATCATATGGACTACTATATTGAGAATCTTAGTTATGAATCCCAAATCGACTACATTATTTTTGATTGTTTCGTGAATGAGAGAAGAAAGTTATATTCCAAGTAGGAACGAGAATCTTACATGTCCTCTTTGCTGCTATGTCCACCACTCGGCATAAGATTGACTCCCGAATTTAGAAATGAGAGCTCAACTTTAAAGATTAAAAATGCCAGCTGGAAAATATTTTGCAAAGTGATTTTGGGGGTGGACTTTATTGAAGGTGAAGTCTTGATAGAAGTTAGAATTTCCTTTCTTGCTTAGTGATGGATAAGAGATTGTTGATTTGGTTAAGTGTGATGAATTGGATGCATATGTGGATGCATTAAAGTCAACTCCAAAAGGTGAGCCTCTTGTGCTTCATGGAAAATCAATGCACGAAGAGGTCAAAAGAGAAGGTTGCCATTTACCGGTAGAAGAGGTTGTCATAACTCTCCAACCATTCCTACAATCACCATACTTCAAGCCATGGGATTCAAAAGGGAGCTCTTATAATGTCACCATCAATAGGCTTTTCTATACCAAGGTATACGAAACGGAACGAATGTCTCATGTTAGGAGCACACCTTGTCTTTCTTCCACAAGCTATGGGATCCAGGTGGTTTCACCTTTCTTTTTGTTTTTGTGTGGCTTGAATAAATTATTTACATGAAGGTATTTCCTTTTCATCCTTGCTTCGGTATAATTATTTACATTGGGGACAATGTAAATTTTATGCTTGGGGTAGCGCGTTTTTTGTTTTGCATTTTTCATTTCGTTTTGCATATTCATTTTATTTTGCATATCATCATATCTTAGTTTTTTTTTTAATTTCCATTGTAGCATATTTTACCCCCATTGTATATCTTGTCCTCTCATAAACAAATTAAAAAAAAACTTTGTGCCAACTCTTTTTGGAACTTTTAGGAAACCAATGGTTCGAAACCCAATTTTCTATTCTTGTGGTGGGCTATAAGGTATTATAATTATCTACGACTATACAAGTGATATTTAGCAAGTTGATAATTAGCATAAATTCCTGATTTTGCGTTTCTCATCAATTGAGCTACAATTTGAAATTTGGACAGATATAGGGGTTTATATTACATCTTAATTGATACCCCTCTTCTTCTTGTTGGGTGTTGTTCCTCTCTTATTTTGCTCTCTAGAACTTGACTTGAAACCTTTCTGAGGCCGAATAAATTTGTTGGCATATCTGAAAATGATCAAGGCACTTAAGTATTTTCTTTTAGGCCCCAGAATTCTTGTCTACATGTTACCACTAGTTGCCCACTTTGAGCCTAATGCTAATTTTTTTTCTTGGTACCCAAATTGATCGGAAAAATATGTTTGGGGTGCCATTTAGAGTACAAATGAGCAATGTGGTCGTTAAAAAAAATGAGTACCCCTCTTCTTATTGTGTACCTCCAATGATGTTATTTTGGAATGAATAAATTGAAAGAAAAAGAAAAAAGAAGAGAACAAGAGTGGATCATTGTATGAAGAGGACATAGACTATGACCAAGAGCCCGAAACTGGAAGGTCATTACTGTGTATGTTGAGCATATTGTTTGTGAACTTAGAATTTTCATGAGTATTATAAAAGGCTACCCGTAATTGATTGAAGATGTTGTATAGTCCTTTGAATATCCCTTTCTTTTTGCTTCCAACCTACTATATATTACCCTTGGAACCTTTACAACCCTCAAAAAAGACCTTGTAATTTTGATGTGCTTTCAAATAACACAGTGGAGAATTGGTTGATAGTCAAGCTTGTGGTAGAGAATTTTATTTGAAGGAACTTGAGTGAATCACTTTACCCTTTAAACACTTTGAGAGTTGATAGAAGAGTGTCCTTATTGTTGTGAAACATGACCAAGGAAAAATGAATATTGAGATGAAGGAACAAATTTCACTCCACAATCTTCTAAACAGTAAAAGAACTCCCAAATTCAATCTACACAAGCTTCTGAACTACCAAGGAGTTGGAAAATGGTGGTGGATCACTCACAAAATCAAATCATTGGTGAAACATTAGAACCAGTTAGAACCAAAAGCTCTTTTAGAAAGGAATCTTCTTAACATGCCTTCATCTCTGAGATAGAGCCCAAAAATATAATGAAGCAGTATCTGATGAATCTTGGGTCGAAGTTATGCAAGAAGAACTTGCTCAATTCTAGAAGAATAAAGTATGAAATCTGGTTCCATCTCCCAAACATCAATCAATAATCGGAACAAGGTGGGTGTTTAGAAACAAATTGGATGAAACTAGTAAGGTTGTGAGAAACAAGGGAAGACTCATAGCACAAGGCTATAATCAACAAGAAGGTATTGATTATGATGAAACTTTTTCACCTGTTGCTTGACTAGAAGATATTAGAATTCTTCTCTCTTATGCTGCTCACAAAAGCCTTAACTATTTCAAATGGATGTTAAGAGTGCCTTCTTGAATGATTTTCTAAATGAGAAGTGTATGTACACCAACCTTCTGGTTTTATTGATCCAAACAAAAAAAGACACCATATGAGATATGAACTGGCCGAAGACCTAATGTGTCTTTTATGAAAATTTAGGGATGTCAGGTTTGTTTAAAATGGTTAATATCAGATAAACTTGGACCCAAATCTGATAAGTGTACTTTTGTGGGATATTATTTCACTCTTCTTTCTGATGTCATCAACCTAAGAGATATGGACATGACTCAAGGTGATTTGCTACTCACGGTACATATGTATTAAGGATCACAATATATAGAGATAGATAATGGAAGTTACTTGGAAGGCGCTTTAATATGCATGACTCCAAGAAAGGACTTCTACTTATGTCACAAGGCATATATATACATGTCTAAAAGATAGTTCCCTACTACATCAGATGAGAGTGAACACGTGAGTAAGAGACCCTATGCCTCGCCTATAGGATCTATCATGTACGCTATGATATGTTCTAGACCAGATCTCTCGTATTCCTTGAGCATGATGAGTAAGTACCAATCAAATCCATGTGAGAGTCACGGGACCGCATCCAAGAACATTCTGAAGTACTTAAGAGGGAGTAAGGATTCGTTCTTGGTTTATGGTAGTTCCTAAGACTGCTGACCCGATTGACCTTTATTTGATATGAGGCAATCGTGCAAGCTAGGGAACCCAGACCTCACCAGAGATCAAGCATATACTTCGACACTTTCTACGTTGGAAAACATATCAGACCCACTAGAGAAAGCTCTTGCTTAGCATAAGCTTGATGCCTGATTGGCTCTATTGCTAGTGGGAGATTGTTAGACTTAGCCCTATAGCCCAACAGTGTTTCAAGGCTATTATTTGTATCATGACATTTTATTATAAATAATATAATAATATGAGGAATTTTAATTATTATGCGGATTTATTTAGAATATAATAAAGTCCTTAGAATAGTTGATCTGTTTATTGGATTATTAAGTGCAACTTAATCGTGAGACCCCATTAAACATAAAGACACTATTCTTAAAGTATATGTAGTCAAGTATTACAAGTAATTAGGACAACAGTAATGCATAGAGACTATTATGTGAGTGAACTGATGACTGTATCTCCCGGGTCATGGATATGAGATATCAAGTCCTCACATAGGTATAAATATTAGGACTAATATTTGTACTGGATTGCCCCGCTATGATAACGCTACATAATAGTAATGAAAGTGTCATTAGTGATTTTCATGTGACCATTGTGAGTAGTCCTTCGACTTGAAGTCACTACGATCCCTACATAAAAATTTGTGGGTTTTACAACCATCAAACATTGTCTGTAATAGGACAATCATAACGGTGGTTATTGGGCCTGAAATAAATCATGTGAAGGGGTGTGACTGATGTAGATAGAATTCATCCCTCCTGCGTAACAGGAGATATGTCTCAGGCTCTCGATAAAGTGATACGTGAATTATGCGTGGCCACAGCGTACTGGGCCAATATGAAATATTGGGCCCATTAGTGGTTGGACGTACACTCGGAAATCGAGAAACAAATATTTGAACATAACAAGGATGACAATAACTATGCCTTGTCTTCAATTAAGGCATTTGGATGAAGGTACAATTACGGCACGTTAATTTGTGGTCGCGGTAGGGTAATAATCGAACCATTGATTTTTTCCATAAATTGAACAACAGTGATGCATTCCTTGATACCACTCACTGTTTATAATATGTAAATAATAATTTAGTATTATTGCCTATTTAGTGGAAGCCTATAGGGTCACACGCATAAAGTGATTAATCAGTGATTTGTTTAATTAAATAAACAAAGAAGGAGAAATAGAATTGGGCTTGTTATGTACGAAGCCCAATAGGTCCACCAAGACATAGTGGAAGAGTACATCAGTGATGTACTTCATAAAACTCTAATACAAGAGTTGGTGCCTCCTTCCTCCAAAAAGCTGCTAGCACAGAGCTCCGAAGGTGATCACTTGCGTGGACTAGGTAGAGGTGTTTCTATTTCGTGATGCTGGTGGTCATTCTTGTTGTTTCCTCTCCGCTTCAAGAGGTAAACTCATGAACCCATTGTGAAAATTTGTGCTTAGTGATCTGTGGTTATAGGGAGAAAGAGAATTGGACTTGTAATATACGAAGCACAGTAGGTCCACCAAGACATAGTGGAAGAGTACATTAGTAATGTACTTCATAAAACTCTAATACAGGAGTTGGTGCCTCCTTCCTCCAAAAAGCTGCTAGCACAGAACTCCGAAGGTGATCACTTGCGTGGACTAGTCAGAGGTGTTTCTATTTCGTGATGCTGGTGGTCATTCTTGTTGTTTCCTCTCCGCTTCAAGAGGTAAACTCATGAACCCATTGTGAAAATTTGTGCTTAGTGATTTGTGGTTATAGGGATTTTTCCGCTTAAGAGACTATTTGAAAGAAAATTTTAAATGTCAAACTCTCAAATTCCTAACAGGAATTGCACCCAACTCAAGAGATCATATCAAAAGTCCTGGAAATCCCAACAATAGAAGAGAAAGTGTTTTGAGAAGAATGGATGACTACGGTGAATAACACTGAGGAGCGTGTAAGGAAAAGGATACTAAAGGAAGGACTTGAATAAATGGATGTTGGAAATTTGAAAGATCACTTAAGGATCCTCCATAAGATGTGTGTGCATAATTTTGCTCCAATAGGAGTGACGTATTAAAAGCTTACTTGCACTGACCAAATCATACTTTACCATCTAGCCATAAGAAAATGCCTCAATCTTCCCTACATCATACTAAGGGCAAATGATTTGTGCCATCTATGGAATGAGAGTAACTTTTGACAATCCATATGGTATGATTCTAACCGAAAAGTTTCATTCTGAGGGAATTCTTCTTGAAGAATACGAGAGTATTGATTCATGCACAACATTTACATCCAAAAATTTGAATCAAATGCGAATTGGACTTAAGCCAATGGAGATAGAAGAATAAATAGAGGAACCTACTAGAAAAATTGAGAAGGAAAGCAAGAAAAGAATAAGGTCAAAATATTCAGGTAGTGAGGGTACTACTCTAGAAAGTTCAGAATCTTTTGAAGCCCCAAAAGAGGACCAACAACAACAAGTTTCAGAGGACACAGAAAAGGAAAAAGAAAGGATGACTACTGAAGTTGTCAGAGAGTTGTTAAATCTCAAAGGAAAGAAGAGTGTGGAAGAAAATGGCACACAAAAGATGATTCCCAAGAGGAAGAAAGTAAAAACACCTCCTAGAGGTGTCCTGAGGATCACATCTAGTGAGGAATCTAGTAAGCCAATTCCACTCAAATCAATCATCAAATCACCCACCAAAGACAAGTCACCAAAACCAACTCCAAAGAAAGTGACCATAAAAATACCCTCACCCAACAAGACAGAAGAACTGCACATCTCATCTCTTGAGATGGTTGCAGACAAGGTGCAGATTACGGAAGAACTCCAAATCCCTAACCTGGGTGATGAAGGACATTCAATTCTAATGCTGAAATTGATCAACTGAGCGATAATTTGGTAGATGTTGAGAATGTCACAATGACATCCTCAGAAGCTACGATAACCTTCACTAAGAAGCGTCTAAATGAGCCATCTGTTAAGAGGGAACTCAACCTATTGAAAACTCCTGGTCCCTCTGCTAATCTAGTAGCTTCTGTAGAACTAGAAAGTCTTCAGAAATCATTTGAGAAAGTCATTCCTCAACCAATCCCTGAAACTCCTAAAGCAAACACTCCACATACTTTTAAGACAGAAGACTTCAGAGACATGCTCTGCTCCCTCCTATCTTGGATAAATTTGTTCTTCCACCAAAATTCAAACAAAGTCCTCCTATTGCATCTCAACCAATCAACGTTGGGAGTATTACTGATTTATACTCTGATCATCCACCTTCAGAAGGTGCTTCCTCTTCCAACAAAATCGAAAAGCAACTAAAAATGGTGAAAGCTTTTCCTAATCAAGTTCTAGAAGGGCAAAGATTGTTGCAAGAAGGTCAACATGCTCAAAATGCCAAAAATCATCATATTCAACAGTGGCTTCTGAGCACTGCTTTACCTACAATCAGCCCCTCTCTTGAGATTCCAGAATTTGGTCCAATTTCTCCTATCCAAGATGTCCCTAAGCTTGTTACTTCCACATCCTATGATGGCTCAACTCCTTCGAAGTTGATGCTTAATACCTTTTGACCGAGGACAAAGGGGGAGAAGAAGGTTTAAATTAAGTTTATAGGTTTCTTAAGTTGTACTTGTTCATAACTGCATGTTCTGAGCACTCCCATAATTGTATCTATTTTAACTTCTGTTATATGCTCCATATCAGTGAGCTTAAAATGTACCATTTTGCTTAATCATTAATGAAATCTGTTATGGTCCCAAATTGCTTGTATGTCTTATCTTCTATACTTAAAAGGAAAATATAACATAAATTGAGGGGGAGATTGTTGAGGCAAAATCCCTAGGTCATTTGTTAAGTACAACTGTTATATCAAAAAAAACTTAAATTCTTATCCAAAGGGTTGCTATCATCAAAAAGGGGGAGATTGTTAAGGCAAAATCCCTAGGTCATGTTTTGATAAGGACAAATAGTTTCGATAAGCTTCTTAAGCTTTCTGATTCATTAGTGATCTAATGAGTTGTCTTGAGTAATCTTATAGACATGTATAAAAACACTATATATCAGAAAGAAAATGTGCTACAAGATTAGCACACCACAAGAAGAAGAATTGAGCCTTAGAAGATACTTGCTAAGCTCAATGAGGTGCTCAAAAAATTACAAGCAAAGTAATCATTGTCTGACATGAAACAAAGGAACATATGGAAATCTAGATATTCTTCAAAATAACATATACTCATGTGTTACAAACTCAGAAGATACTTTAGATGACATTCTGTTTGTATCTCAGAAGGATATTGAGAAGACAGTCTTCAAAAGCTAATGTACAGGCTTTTGAAGCACGAAGAAAAATTATCACTCTTCTCTTAATGGTCAAATGACATATCAACAATGGTATTATGCTAATTAGAAGAGTTGTTTTAAATGAAAGAAGTCATTACAAATGAGTTTCATATGTGGACGATCTCAGAAGCTCTCAACGATCATTTCCAGCAGTGTACGGAACTTGTTATAGTGTACTCGTCAAGGTGCAAAAGCTTCAACGGATATATTAATTACTCTTTGCTAAAGCACTCAAACGGATCTTTTAAGGCAAATGGCCTATAAATATACGACTAAGACCTCAGATTTTCTTCAAGGGAGACTACTCTAAATTGGTCAAGACATTAGAAGCTTCTCAGTAGCTTCTGAGTAAGTCTAAACTCTCTCCTTAACACACTCACCGAAAATCAACATTTCTGGGACTTTATTGAGTGTGTTCATAGCTTGGTGTCAAAAGTCAAATGTATTTTACTTAAGCTATTGTTTTTATCCCAGTTCAGAACCAAACTTATTTTAGTTTGTGTACCTTCTAAGAAATAAGCATAGGTTGTTGTATTGTGAGGGAAGAGGGCTTAGAAAGGGTTTCTTAGAGGTTAAGTTGCTAGACTTGGAAAAACCTAGCGGTAAGTTACTAGAGCACGGAATAAACTAGGGTTTAAGTTGCTAGAGCTTGGACAAAACTAGTGGGTCAGTTGATAGAGTTGTGTGACAAGACTATCAGGATTTAGCCATTGGTTGGCTTGTAAAGTTATTTGTGAAATAGTGAAAAATCTCATTGGGTGTGAGGAGTGGACGTAGCCCTTGGCGAGTAGGGTGAACCACTATAAATCTCTGTGTGCTCTTTACAAGTTTTCTTTAATGCTTTCTCACTAACCGTTTCACAAACAAAACAACTTACCCAAAACTTTAAGAAGTAAACTATTTCTTCTAAACAATACTTAGTTTAAAAGGTCATCTTTTCAGATAAAAAACCAAACAATTAAGCTGCTAAAAGAATTTGTGTCTTGAAAATGTTTTAAAAATGTATCAGAAATGATCATCTTTTTAACATGAGTGATCATCTCCTCCTTGTCTCCTTCTTTCTTTATGCCTCCAATGTCTATGCCCTCACTTGCATGGGATGCTAGAGTGATCATCTGAGGAGTAGCTCCCCAAGTAGTTGGCGCTCGATATGCTATCGTAGCTACTCTCAGAGGAATAACTCAAACTTGGCAACCGAGATTTGCGCCTCTTCTCCTTGGTGTGCGTGCTCCTATCCTTCTTTGATCTAGGGGAGGAGGTTCTTGTGAAGCACCCGGGTGCACTGATGCAATGCTTCAAAATGTTTTTCTTCGCCTAAGTGTCTCTGCCGCTTTAGCCTAGGAAGTGTTTCCCCTTGCAGGCTCTGCCTTCCTGCAAAGGGTCATGCCACTACTAGCCTGTATCTCCACGCTTTATGGAGGTGGGTTCTGAGGAGAATCCTAAGGAGGGTTATGAGACAGATTTGGAGGGGGATCATTTGGCACGTTTGGAGAAGGGTTGTTCCTCCCTGTAGGGATTCTTTTCAGGGGAAGAAGGGTCTCAGCTACTGTTTCTGGTAGTGACCATGGTGATGGTAATTAGAAGAAAATATGGTGGTCCGAGATCGTTTTACCAAAGCCCCACGGTGGGCGCCAAATGTTATTGGTGGAAATTGCACAACGGTGGCTCTCCTCTCTATGCGGTGGTTGGCGGCTTCAAGTCTCCATGTTGGGAGTAAAGACACTCTAATGTCTAAGTAAGTTTAAGGCTTGAGGAAAATAAGATAAAAGAAATATGAAGTTTTTGTCAGAATTAGCAAAACTAGGGGTAGGGACCCCTATTTATAGTGATATAGCGATGTAATTCCTAGACGGAACAAGTTAAATCCTAGGAATGGTGAGCTCTGCTAGTTTCGGGGTTGATTACCTAGATCTTTGAAAATAATGGTACCGTTGTAATTTTAGGCACGTGTAGGAAGAACGGTCGGAGTTAGGATTCCCGTCGACCTCTTATTTAGACGTAGGAGCTTGTTCTCGAGGTAGCATACTCAAGATAGTGCTCGGAAACCGATCCCAACACTTTGCATATTTCATGATGTGTTTCCTATAGATATAGATGACAACTTTTCTAGGATATATATATATATATATATGTGTGTGTGTGTGTGTGTGTGAGAGAGAGAGAGAGAGAGTGTGTGTGTGTGTATCTCGGGTTACTATAATGAGACAATTTCATTTTTTCAATACCGACGACCATATCTATTTGTAATTCCCGTGATAAAATTTTCTTTCATTTTCGTCACTGCCGACGACCACGTACGTCCATAACTAAAATTTTACCGACTGAGTCGTGGTCTGTCGGTAAAGGCCCCTTGTTTCTTGTAGTGTCCCCATCCCTCCTAACTCCCAAACGAAACCTTATTTTGTATTTATGACACAATAACGAAACCTTAGGGGGGCATTTTCCTACTTTTTAGGAAGTGATTTAGTATGTCTTGAAAAATATACTATTTAGGTGCTTTTCTGCTTAATGTGTATGTTAGGAGCTTTAGCTTTCCTTGACTAGTGCCGATTAGTGCCCGTGTTGGTTGGTACTTGTTAGTGATCAGCTATGAAACCCGGATATGGAATACGATAGGGATACGACATAATACGGATACGAGGATATAGGAAAATTCTGAAAATTAAAATACTTTAATAAAATTAAAATATTTTAATTTTATTACGATACGGGATACGATACGGTTGGGATACTTTAATAAAAAATTAAATTGAAATTTAAATATATAAAAACATAACAGAAAAAATTTAAATAGAATAGAAACACAAATAAAAAACATAGACAAAAAACAGAAATATTGAATTTTTATAGATATGAAAAAAGACGCCCAAATAGATAAAAAAAAATCACATAGAAAATATATGGATGAAACGAAGAGGTCAACCGACACACCTATGTATGAGTGACTAGTCATAAAAAGTAAGGATGGACGAGTAACTGAGACCAACTGAAATCGTATAATTTGAATAGTCAGTGGTGGAAATAGATGACTTTGTGTTGACTAAGATATTCATATTAGTACTTAATTTCTCAATAAAACATAAGCATATCATAAGTCAATATATGATCATCACACTATAGAAATAAATACTTGTGATAATATCAAGTAGAGATAGTTACGTATATTTACCTCACCTATATCACAATGTAATATTTCTTCTATTATTGTATTAAAAAAACATATAATTTTGTCTTTTAGTTATTGAGGTATTAAAGTATATCGTATATGAGTGACAATCGTGTGTTTAGTTGGTAAGAGGTATCGAAAATGTATCTGAGAAGTATCTTTTGTTGGCAAAAAGTATCTGAAAAGTATCGAGTCAAATATTTTTTTAAAAGAATTAAAAAATCATTGGATACTCTTTGGATACAAATAAGGAAATATCAGGTACATGTCGATATCGAATACAAATACGTCTCTATTTCTGAAACATCGAGGCTTCATAAGTGAGCAGTTGGCTTTCTTTTGTATAATATTTTCGTAGCCTTGCCCTTTAGCAATGAAATATTGCATGTTTGAAAAGAAAAAAACTTCATTAGTGCTCATGTCCGATTTTTAAATGAGGGGTACTTGAAAAATTGTTTATGTGTATCTTTTCTGACTTCAAGAAAAAGGACCACATACCCTTTCCATACCAAAAAAAGAAAAGAAAAAGGTCCACACCGTGGAAGAAAAATCCTGCCATTGCCATGTGTATGGAATATATTAGACAAAGTATTTTTCAGCTTTTTCACAATTATTAAAAATAATGATAAGTCTCATTCATTCACAAATTTAAAACGACCAGTCCCCTTCATTAAAAGGTGTCATTTATTTAAAGTAGTATTTACATAACAACATGGCATAGATATATTCAAGCAAAACCAAAGCATTTCAACAATTAGATACCTACGGTAGATAAACTTATACCAAAACTATATAAAATAAAATTAAAAAAAATCCCAAGGAAAATTCACTCCTAGCCAGTAGTACTACATTAAATTGAAATCCTAGTTCTACCAAATATTGAAAATCCACTCCTATATAGTACATACATTATATATTAAATCCTAATAATATTGACAAACATGTGCCATCTAAATGAAGTTCTTCTAGAGTTATTTATGAAGCTGTATTTCTTTCAAAGTTGCCAAGCCTATTATCAGAGAGTCTTGTAGCATAAGCAGATTTTTTATATTCAAACCAAGTAAACTCTCTATATAATAAGCTTTCATTTGCTTTTACTAGAGAAGGCAAAGGTGCAATTTTGTGAGTGAGAGGTGGACCACCAAAATAAATCATTGAAAGTCTTGATTTGAATCCATTTGCCAAAACCCTATGCTTCACACTCCTGAATCGTCCATTAGTCATTACCTGTTTGTTTTTCCATCCCCGACCAAACAAACAAAGATAAATAAATAAACAAATAAATGAAAATATAAATAATAATACAATATTATAATACTTGTTCCTTGTCGACATGACTACAAAAGTTTTCAATTTTTAGTTTTTATTTGTTTTTTCATCATGGGGACAATGACAAACGAATCAACCAAAATTCCAGTGAAAAGGAAGAGTTTATTATGCACATGTGAAAACCATTTCATTTCATATTTATCCATGGGGACAAGGAAAACAAATAGATAAAAATAGTAATAATAACAATCATGCTTTCTTTACTTTATTTGGAAAAAATAGAGACAAATGGCAGTAACATACTAGTACTTTCAATATTACTTTCTTATCAATTGAAATATCTGTGGATGCCATCATATCATATTTAAGTAAATCTAAAATTAAAACATACTTTACTAAAATCTCTGTTGATATTTCATCTCTCTTAATAATTGAGTATCAAAAAACAAACTACATTAACCAAGAAAATACTGAACAAGTTATCAATACTTTAATATTGATATTGTAAAATATCAAGAAATGTAGGATGCATTTTTTTTACTAAAATGTCAAATAATATGGGACGAATGAATATAGAATCTCATTTAAATTATTTTTTATTATATATTAGAAAAATTTATATATTTTTCTAATATATAATAAAAGAGTATATATTAGAAAAATGTAAGAGAATGTATAGAACAACAAATAATGATATGAATCTTGAGAGAGACTATACCTGAAGAGAATCACCAACATTAACAAAGAAGGAATGATGATCAGAAGGAACTGAAATCCAAGTCTTATTATTATCTCTAAGACAAATTTGAAGGCCAGAAGTATTGTTTGACCTCAACAAAGAAATGATTTGAGGATCTGTATGTTCACCAAACCCAATCACATTTTCACCATTTTTCGAACCAATTTCAGGACAAGGAGGGTAATGGTTCAACCTCAACATACAATCACTCTCTTTCTCCTTTAGTAGCTTGCTGAACACATTCTTTTCTTCAATGTTTAATCCTTCAGCCATCAAATCAAGAATTTCACATGATAACTTCTTTACACATGACATGTAATCACTCACCAAACACCTGTAATAACATAAACAAATGAAAATAATAAACAATTTGGAAATTAACCCTCTGCGGTCTACACCGTATATTGGATATATATGACAGTCAATCCTAGCCATTAAAATTTTTTATATTAAAAAATAAAAAAAATTACAAGAGTGTGACTCATTTTACAGGTGAGGATCCACATCTGTTAGTTGCTTTCATGTTTAAAAAATAGTAAAATTAATAATAATAAAAAAATCTAAGTGCAATTTTGCCAAAAAATATAAAAATATGGTGGTGTTAAGTGCTTACTCAGAGAGGGATTTTCTAAAGTTGGCATCTCTCCCTCTCTCTAACTAATTATCTATTTCTTACTTGGTTTACTTTATCTCTATTTTAAATTACTATGTTATCATTTGTTTTACTCCAATTTACCTTAGATAATATTTTTCCATAAGAAAAACACAAGTAGTGTGACGTGGATATTGTAAGTATATATCTTGAGCGTTAAGTGACTTTGGAAACTTTAGTATATTTTTAAACGAAAATGATGATTAAAATAATAATGGGATAAGACGATTTTTCATCCCCAATTTGATACAATTAAATAATTTAAAGGACCTAAGTGATATAAAAAAACTTAAATGACCAACTTGTTACAATAAAATAACTTAAAAGATCTAAGTGGTACGAAAAAAAACTTAAAGGACCAACTTGTTACGATCAAATAACTTAAATGACCACTAGTATAATTTAGCGTAAAATAATTGTATCTGAGGACAGAGAATCATGAGTTAAGAGAGATAGAGATAAAGATACCAAGTCACAAAATGTTCAAGTTAGAAAATAATTTCCCCTCCTCAACTATCACTCCAACCGTTGTATAAAAGACTCTTTAAAAAACTCAATTATAACAAATTATATTTTTCCAAAATAAATTTTACTGAAAATTATATTTGACTAACACTAAAATTGACTATCTTAATTGACAATACAAAAAAATTATTAATTAATGGATTTCAAAGTTTAAACAAAACACACCGAAGCTTATGTGGGTTACTTGCAAGAGCAGGTGAGAGTGTGAGAGAGTTATAATCATGATTATTTGTAAGCAGAAGATATTCAAGCCAACCAACATCACCATTTGATCCAATTTTCTTGTTTCCATATCCAAAAGGATTAGCTGGCCCTGCTTTTTCCTTTTGATTAAGTGGCATAGAGAAGAAATCCATGGCTTCAGATTCCAACAAAGATATAACTTCCATAGGAACACCATGATTAACAACCTTAAAAAATCCAAACTCCTCACAAGCCTTAACTATAAGGTTCTTTGCATCAGGTTTAGAAAGGTCAACTAATGGGATTTCAGTTAAGAATGTTGTGGTTTGTTTTGTGTTTTTAATGCATGAATATTGCTCTGTTGTTGTTTTTGATAACACAACCATTTTGGTGAATAAGAAAGAAAGAAGAAGAGAGTTGATAAGGCTTTTGAGTTGGTTTCTTTGTGGAAGTGTTTGTGTGATATATATAAAAAAAGGAGAGAAGGTTGAATTGCTCCACGTGTTTTATTTAGAAACTTCAGCATCGCTTGAGTAGCAATGTGACCATTACGAGTTATAAATTCAAAGGATAAATAATTTTCTTGTTGGTGGGCATAAAACTATTGATTTAGTAACCTTAAATTTACTTTACAAGTTGACCTCTATTGACTTTATTTTTCTACAGAAATTTTCAGTCAGTTGAGCTTCGAGAACTCCCCGAAGTCATGGCAGACCTTAACCCTATGTTTGGATTGAGCATTTTCAGGAAGTAGTGTAGTTTTTGGGGGGAATTCAAATATTTTAGTTCAAAATTTTGAACTAAAATATTTGAATCCCCCAACAATTACATTACCACAAAAAAATGCTCCATCTAAACATACATTTAAACTAAAATATTTGAGTTTCCCCCAAAAATTACATTACCTCAAAAAATGTTTCATCCAAACATACACGAAGGTTCTTTGAATGCTAATAGACGTGCTTACAGATCACTCATCAATGAGGCTCTCACACTGGCAACGGGACTTGAACTCACGCCCTTGTGGGAAATGAGCCAACTTGTTACCAACTGAGTCATTAGTCAACCTTCATTGCGAACTACATAGACTTATATAATAAGGAAAATCATTTTGATGTCTGTTTCCTATTCGCAGTACTTGAATACGTTCCCACTATTGGTTGTATTGGGAACATCCCATACAAACTCTCGAGGTTCAAACTTGAGTATGACTTTGTAATAGTGTGTGTGACATTTATTTATTATTTCATCTAAACAAACAAAAAACAATACTCGAATTCGACTCTTTACTTCATGGCTAGCCTAATGCTGAGGCAATGAAGTCTTAGCTTTAGGCCTCTAAAAATATAGAAAAATATTTGCATGTTGTAAAAGAGTTGCTCTTATTTTAGATCAATAATAAGTACACTTAAGTACTTTCTTTTAAAGTTCCATTTTAGCATATTTTTTTAAATAAGTCATGTGGTTAATTTAGTTTAATTTAATACGAGTAACGTGTACCACACTTGCTCCAGCTTTATACTTGAATTACCTAATTTTACAAGTAATAGTATCATATTATATTTAATAAAGTAGGAGAAATATTTTTATGTTAGATTTTCCCATTTCAAATAACCATCATTTTTAAACTAGCATGGCCATCACAATCTAACACAGTCATGTCATCACTAAACATTAGGAGGGAAGGTTGATAACTTAGATTTTCTTACGCTAAATTATATCAACTTCATGATGCATTAACAATGAGAAGATGTAGTCACATCAATGAGATTCATATGATAGGTAATCATTACTTCTTTTTCATTCTCATCTTGAATGATGGGTTTTTACCCGTGTTATTAAAAACGGACCAGTCGGTCCCACCAGGAATCGGACCTTTGGCTGACCTTAACTCGTTGTTGACCAAATTAAATTTTGCATGTTTTCAAAAAAAGGCTTGGGTTCGAATTTTTTAACCCCTTGTATTTATCCAACTTTTTAACCACCGAGCCACTTGTTACTTGTTGATATTCTTCTGCATTAAATATATATAGTCTTCCATTAACAGTTTTGATTAAACACTCATTTCTTTTGACAAATTTTTTTTTGGTACAGTTTTTTTTTGACAAATTGAGTCAACACTCATAAACATGTTAATTTTTTTATTACAACTTTCTATATTTATGTCTCACTTGAAAAATAATTATCTACTCCTTATTAAAACTATACTTATATTTTCTTTTACTGGCTAATTTTTTTTGACAAACTTTATTAACTAATTATATTATCATTCTTTTATGTATTTATACTACTATTAATTTGTTTTAAGATATAATACAATTTTTTGATGTGTGTTGTATACAAGACAATATATTTATAATTTTGCAGATATTTTATTTATTATTAAATTCAAATATTTTATCGTTTACTTTTTTTTGAAGCAGTTTTATCATTTTACTTAATTACAATTATAAATACAAATACTTTCTCAGTATATATTATAATTTTTGAATTTATTTAATATAGACCGACTCATGAGGTCTGACCAAAAACCCGATCACTCAATGCTTTGATCGGCTCGATGACTGATCCGATTCTGATAACATTGGTTTTTTACCCTTTTTTTGGTTACTGCTTTTTATTATTTTTTATATTTATATTTCTTTTAACTGTTCCCATGGCTGCTGATGATAATCCAAAACACATGGGGAATGCTTCCTAATTATAGTGGTAAGATGCAAAAAGAGGAATAGTAAAAAATGATCAAATGAGAGGATCATATTCTTTTAAGAGGGAGTATTTTGCAAAAAGAGGAATAGTAAAACATGATGAATTGAAGGGACCACATACTATTAATATTTTTTGTTATGAATCAATTAGGTGGTGTTCATTTATAGCCATACGACATGCAGTAACATGAAAATAGTGCTACCTGTGGTAAAAATCAACACATCCCAATAATCTTCAAATGCTGTATCTTTTACCTATATTCCTCATATAATCAGATCATTGATCCTAGATTCCTCCTTATCCAAAATCCATAAGCCAATTTGCTAGATTTGTTTAATTTATTCCATTAATTGTTCTTTGAACTTTTTACGGTCCGTGCTATTAGCTTGTAATTTATTATCACGTGCAAATGTCCCCTCACATATTAAATATCTTCTCTCTTGCTTTTTTAAACCCTAAACAAAAGAAAACTCTTTATTAAAGAGGGCATTAGTGCTCACACCGTGGCGACCCCATATTCGAATCCTGGTTTGAAAGGCACAAATATTTAGTGCCTAACGTGTCAAGAATAAGATTATCTCAGGTAGAGGGAAGTTATGGGAAATTGTACTAGAGGTGTCCAGAGTTACAAATATTTTGTGCCCGACGTGTCTCGAATAAGATTATCTCTGATAAAGGGAACCTACGGGAAATTGTACCAGGGATGTCCTGATCACCGACCAAGAGGCTCAAAAGACCGAAGAGTAGCTACTAAGGAGGGCTACTCGAGGAACGCAATGGACAACCCCGAGCAAGCATAAATAGTTCTAAAGGGAACATCTGTACCGTCGTACGGGAAATGCACAATCTTAGACGCGTCCGACTAGAAGACAAACGGGGAGGACGTGGCAGAAAACTAAGGTAGTCGACATTCCACTACCTTGATGGCAGACGATGATCGATGCCACCTTGTAGTGTAGAACAGCGTCGGTCCCTGAATTAGTATAAATAGTATTTGTTACTGTTGTATTAAGGATCTTTTGTTCCTCATACTTGGGAGGTCTCAATTAGAAAGGCTATCTTCTTAACGGAAGTACCGACTCGATCTCCCTCTGTATCCTCGAGTTGGACGTGGACTTTAAAAAAAGGAGAACACATGGTATAATAGAAATGAACAAATTTAAACCTTTTTTCCCAAAAATACATACAAAAGCTATCACAAAAATGACAGAAACAAAATAAATTACAAACGGTCAGCGTCAGATGCAACAATACAACCCGAGATGCTTCGCATAGTAATCAACTCCAAAAAGAACTGCCCAGGACCGTCATCACAATGAGGGAACTCGTGGTTTCATCATCATATGGAGAAAATACACTTCTCAAAATCACTTCCTTTAATAAAAGACTTGAAGCAAATGTGGAAACAAATGTAGAGGTGTATGATAGTTTCAGAGAAGGAAGCTTTACGTTGATGGCTATGATCGTAATAGGACTAAAACTGAATAAGAAATTGAATTCTCTGTGCTAAGAGAAAGCCTTAAGAAAGATAGGGTAAATTCAATGATTGATTTTTGAAATTCAGAATTACAATTGCTTAAATAGGAAAGATGCTATTCTAACAGCTAGAATTTGATTTTGCAGGATGGTGACACATGGCACCATCAGCTCCATTTGATTAGGCAGAAATTAAAATGATAAAAGTACTATAGCTGGCAGCCAGCTACTATTTTGTTGTTTTGCTGAGTACACTTATCCGTTGGTGAAAGAATCCAAGGCATCAGCAGCGGCGCTAGTCTTCAAGTCTCTTAGGTTTTCTTTTCTCTCTTTTGGGACTATTTGGGTCGAGTTGTGGCCCTTTTTCAGCGGTTTCTTTGTTTAGCTCAGTAGCATTTGTAACATTACCACACGCTCCGGAAGTGATCTTGTCCTCAAGATCAAAAGTGGGTTAACTGAGTTTGAAGTGAGAGAGTAGTTCCCAAGTGGACTCAGAAGCTTCTTGTCCTTTCCACTGGACCAAAATTTCATCAACACATCCCTTTCTCGTCGTTGTTGTGCGTCGATCCAAAATCTTCAGTGGTTCCGGAGGGAGCAGCGACGGCGATGACGCAAGCGGAAGAAGAACGGTTTGAGTTGTGGGTTCGCCGGCGCATGGTTTCAAAAGAGAGATGTGGAAGACCGCGTGGATTCGCGCCGTTGGTGGAAGTTCGAGCTCGTATGCGACGGCTCCGATGCGGCGGATGCGAAAAGGGCCATAGAAGCGCTTCACAAGCTTCTGAGAATGACAATTTTTGACCGAAATCTGGCGATAAGGCTGCAATTTGAGGTAAACCCATTGACCCACAGTTAGGGTTTTCTCAGTTCTCTTCTTATTTGCTTGTTGAACCATTCTGTTTCGAGCTCTGATCAAATTTGCTTTTAGGGTTTTCAGAATTTCAGCTTTCTGTGTGAGGAGCTCATTGAGGGTAGCAATTTTGCTGGTTCCTTCAACATAAGAGGTGATGGAAGGAGGAAGACGACCGTAGAGAGCTTCGAAAGGTGTCATGCCAATTGCTGAGTGGAAAGAAGAGTTGTACCATAATTTTGCAATAGGCAGATATCTTGCCCAAAGTTGTGGAGTTTCACTGACAAAACAATGGAGGTATGTCTCTAAACATCGATTTAAAACCTCTGTTTGCCCATCTATTTGTGGGTGGTAGGAACTGCTGAAAGCAAGGGTAGTTCCTAGGTGTTTGAATAACTCTTTCCAAAAGTGGCTGATAAACACCTATCTCTATCACTGACAGTGGTTTTTGGTGCCCCATGTAGGCGATAAATTTCAGTCAAGAATGTGGCAGCTAAGGAAGAAGCAGTGAACCTAGTTGGTAAAGCCACAAAGTATGCATATTTGGTAAGTCTGTCAACTACAACCCAGATTGTTGTTTTAGTAGCTGAGGGGGGTAGATGTGTGATAAAATCCACGGAAATGTCTTCCCAAACTTGCTGTGGGGTAGTCAAGGGTTGTAATAAACCATAGGGACTGTGTGTGTCATATTTGTTGTATTGGCATGTGGAACATTTTTGAATGAAAGTTTTAACATCAGCATGCATTCCAAGCTAATAAAAATTTATAGATAAGCCAGCTAGAGTAGCCTTAATACCTGAGTGACCACCCACAGGTGAGGAGTGAAATTCTTCTAAGAGAGTGTCATGTAGCCCAGAATCTTTAGGAACATATAGTCTATCACCAAATTATAATAAACCATAACTGCGTTTGAATTTTGTCTGCATTTGAGCATCTTGTTGAGCTTTTGTGATGAGTTGCTGCCCTGCAGGGTGTGAGGCAAAAAACTGCTGCAATTGTGGGAGTATGGGGCTGGACAAGGTGGTAATAGAAGTGAAAACAGCTGCTGGGTTGGAGGAAGGTATTCAGGACAGAGCATCAGCCACCAAATTTTCCTTCCAAGGTGTGTAGCAAATCTCATAGTTGAAACCCATTAATTTAGTTAACCATTTCTGTTGATCTGCGTTTTGTATGGTTTGGGTCATGAGGCTTTTTAGGCTTTTGTGGTCAGTGAAAATTTTGAATGTGTGTCCTAACAGATATTGTCTCCATTTTTTGACAGATTCAGTGAGGGCAAAAAGTTCTCTGATGTAGGTGGATGAGGCAGCCATTCTGAAGTCAATAAATGTCACAAGAAAGGGGGGTTGGAATTGTGACCCTTTTAAAATTAACCTGAAACAATGTAACTATCTTCACAAGTATGATTATACAATAATATAGTGAGTGCTATAGGTTAAGAAGAGTGAGTGAAAGATGTCTTCTTAACTAATTTAGTGAGCAGAGAGGGGTTAGAGTAAACTGTCTTCTCAACTATATATTGAGTTGAGAAGGGTCAGTGAGTTCTTTCCACAATCTTTAATTCTTAATCTTTAGTGTAAGTGAGTGTGTGCAGTGTATTAATTCATTTCAAACACAACAAGATACTTCCTATGTATTTAACTTGTTTAGGAGATATGTGAGAAGGGTTGAAAACTGTGTTTTAGTTTAAGACAGTTATTAGCAGAGAAGGGTTAGCTTGCGGCCTTCTCAGTTTTCCTAAAGCTTCTCCAAGAGGAGAGTTTGATCACATGAAGTAAAACTACTTAGGAAATACTGTAAATGACACAATGATGTATAATGCCAATGATGTATAGTGGTTTACAACTTTTACACCACCCTGGGCTAAAAGTAATCTTGGTAGTTTTCTTCTCACAGCTCTACCTACTGTATACGCCTCTAATAGACTCCTTCAGAACTATTAGACTGCTTCTAACACAGAAGCACTCACTTCTCATGTCCTACAGCAACACATGTCACTTGAGAAGGTTCCCTACAGGTTCACTGTTAAGTGTTTGGGTTTGTGGGATTTCTAGAGCTTGGTTGATACAAATGGAGTATTCAATAATTACAACAACACAAGACTTAATACATACTCAGAGATCAAGTGAATCCCTTCTGTTTTGGAGTAGATGAGTATGGATGAGAGAAAACTTTGATAATTGAGACGGTTGGAAGATTTAAACTCAATGTATTCTCACGCGGATCAATGGCGACCGAGGGTATTTATTTATAGATGATATTATGTGTAATATGCTCTGGTCCAAAGATTAGAATCGTTGGTGAAGAAATATAGCCGTTTATAGCCGTTGAGAAAAGCCGTCTGCACAACACAACTGTGTTTCTGCAGAAGACATCTGTTTCCAGTTGTCATGACTCTTCTCACAATCACTCTTCTCACATATGACAGATGTTGAAGATGATGCTTCTCAAGTTGATGCTTCTCATGTTGATGATCTTGTAATGGTACATAGTATGACCCTTCTCAACATGACTCTTCTCATCATAACCCTTCTCATGGTCATGACTCTTCTCAACTAATGCTTCTCATCTCCTTTCTTATGGTTCTGTCATGACTCTTCTTAGGTTGATCCTCTTTAGTTATCCTTCTCATATTGCCACAGAACTAAATGAAGCTTCCCAAGATGATCTTTCTCAAGTTTACCATATGGTCTTGATTTTTTGATCTTATCTTGAGAAGGTTTCTTCCTTCAGATCATTTGGGCAATATTCTTTGAAGTCTTCTCACATATGATACTTCTCAGAATCATACACCTTCTTGAGAGTGTCTTGATTAACCTGTTCTTATTCAATCACTCAAGAAGAGATATTAGTAGCATATGAAATCAGATAACTTAAGCTTCTCACATTTGAGGGTTTGTTAATCACCAAAACTAATTAGGGAATTTGCCTCAACAATCTCCCCCTTTTTGATGTTTGACAAACTCTATTGAGATGGATTGAGTTTTCTGATTTAGCTTTAAAATTTTCTAAGGCATGATTTTAATTTTTCTCCCCCTGAATATGTGCACGTATATTTAAGACATTTAAATTCACACAATTCAGATATCACACATAAGAACATAAGCAAGAACATATATTTTCATTAATTTCATCAAAAGAATCATTGGAATGATTACAATAGGTTATGCTCTTAGTGGCATATATGCCTATGAAAATAAAAAGCAGATAATGAGAAGAATACTTCTCAACAAAAAGTGTCTGATATTCAGATGCTAGCTAATGATAATCATTCATAAAAATGCTAAGACATAAGAGACTTAATCTACTCTTCTCCCCCTTTTGTCACAAATCAGAATGGTGGAGGCAGACAGAAAAGATTAAGCAGCTACTTTGATGGGGAAGACCCATCAGAAGAGGAGGAAGTAGCAGGCCTAGGAATGTCAGGAAACTGAGGGGTTGGACCAAATTCTGGTGGGATGATATTGGGAGCAAGATTGGTTAACCCTTGTTGCAAATCCAAGACTGATATTGCTCATCACGAGCAGCTTGAGCTCTTTGAGCTTGTTGGATGATGTCAGCAGTGCTTTCATTCTTCTCATCATTTTCACCATCTTACACATTCTTTTCTCCATGACAGCAGAAGGTTCAGCATGTGGGCTTTGCTCTTTGAATTCCTAAGCAACCTTCTCATGTGTTGTGCCAGAAGGTTGAGCAACATTGAGAAAAGAGGAATCAAGAGACCTAAATTTTGATGGCATAGCAGAGGGTTGTGTTTGAGTGTTTATGGAAGGATATATAGGTTGAGGAGAGTCATTTTGAGGAGTTTGGTTAAGGTTCAGAAATAGGTTAATGTTTGACGAGGTGATGGTATTTGTGGTCTTAAGGGGTGAGATACCATGTTCTAGGTTGATAGCAGCAAGCAAATGTTCAAGGTTATGTGAGGTGACTCGTGAGATGGTTGGATTTGGGTATGGTTCAGTTGGGGGTGCTGATGCAATAGGCAGTGGTGGAGGTGAGAAGGGTTGGGTGTTTGGTAAAGTGAGTGAGGGTGAGACTTGTGAGAGTGTAGGCATCTGTTCATTAAACATTGAGGGGAGAGGAGTTTGTCTGACGGGAGAAGAGGTATTTCCTTGAAACTCCCCCTGAGATAATGTTGGGTTTGGTTGGGTTAAGGTAATGCCATCACGAGCAGACCCTTCTTGCTCAATTTCTGCTTCAGCACTCTTCTCAACATTCAAATTTTCCTCAATTGTTGCACTCTTCTCAACTTGTACAGATAGTTCTTTCTCTGCTTCATCTACCTCAATTTCCTCATTTTCCCTAACTGTTCCTTCATGGAGTGGTTCAATAGCATCCTCAACATTCAAATTGAATGGAGTTATATCTTCCAATACAACTGTTCTCTCAGAACCATTGCCTCCAAAAGAGTTGATATGCAATTCTTCAGTTCTTTCTTCTGAATTAACACCACCAGAAGCTTGATCTGGAGTGTTCATCTCCAAGTTAGCAGCAGTAACATTGAAGCTATCCACCAAGTTGCTTGTAACTTCTTGCTCAAAAGGTTTCCACACACCTCTTGTTTTTCCACTAGTTTACAGCTTTGTTAAAGGAGCATTTACCTCTTTAGAGGTGGAATGATGAGAGTCACTCTTCTTATCTGTGATGGTTCTCTCATCATCGGATGCTGCTTGAGAACCCTTCTCAAATTCCTTTGAGACTTGTTCATCTTGAGATTTAACCTTCTCAGCATTGGTTTCATTTGTCTGAACCTTCTCAGCTTGATTTTTCTCAACTTCTTCATCTTGATCCTTCTCAGGATCATCTATCTCCATTCCTTCATTCTTCTCATGTTCTGTTACCTCATCGAAACTCTTCTCAGGAGTCTTCTCCTTCACTTGAAGAATGAGATCATTCTTTTTCTTGGTTCTTGTCTCTCTTCTAAGTACCTCAACAATTGTTTCTTCTGTATCCACATCTGTGGATATGCTAGACACTGATTTTGTCTTTTGTTTCTTCTTTTTCCTATCATTTTGCTCTTCTTGAGTTGAAACTTCAAGTCCCATGAGTTTCAAGTTCTTGGCAGTGAATGGTTTGGATTCTATGACACCTTCATTTGCAATCATCTTAATCAGGTAGTGATTGAAGATTCTAGTGAATGCTTTGCCATAGGGGAGAGAGTTGGAAGTTTTGTCTGCCTTTATTGCATTCAACATGTGATGAATCATTAGAAAGGGAAGGCTAATAGGCTTGTTGGTGATGAGATGATATAGAATCATGCCATCACCAGTTGTTACTTTCTCAAAAGATCCAGCTCTTGGAAGAAGGGTGTAGGAACTAATGTGGTGAAGGATTCTCACCATGTCTTTGAGGTTAGGTACTGTGATAGGGAGAGAAGGGTCTTTGAGAAGGGTGGTTTTGAATTCCTGAATGGAAATGCCAATGAGATTATACCACTGCTCTTCATACATCTGAGTGCCTTCATCTGGTATTCCAAGAGCACATTCAACAGAGCAAGGTGTGATTGTGAACTCCCAGTCACTAATTCATGATGTGATTTCTGGAGGGTCAGTTTGGAATTTGGCATTTGCATAGAATTCCCTAACTCTCTCTTTGTAGACCAAATCAGTTAGAGAGATGAACCTCTCCCATTTCTGTTGAGTGAGATATGGGGTAATGTTCCAACCACATTTCTCTATTTCTTCCAAAGAATAAACAATACCAGATACTATAGCCTTGGAAGCCCATTTTGAAATTTCTGGTTGCTTTCTTTTCTTTAGCCCTTGACCCTTCTTGCCACTTGGAGGCAAGGAAATCTCAACCTTCTTTCCATTATCTACCACTTTCTTCACTTGAACCTTCTTAGCAGCATCTTTAGCAACAGATTGAGAAGATTCAGCATTCTTCTCCATATTTGGGGTGTGCTCTGTTTCATGCGCAGGAAGTTGTTCATCTTTTTCCAAGTCAATGGGAGCATCTGAAGCTCTTCCAGTGGTGTTCTTAGATGCGGAATGAAACTTAACACGCATAGAGCGTCTTGGATTTCCACTAGGAGTGTGTTCCATTTTTGCTGGGCGTGATTTTAGGGGTGTGACGTCTACGATCTGTTGTGGTGGACAAAGAAGAACAAAGTTTGGAATCTGTTCTTGTGTTTTGAGATCAGAGTAGGATGAAGTGGGTTCGGTGTTTTCGGTTCTAACCATTTGTGGGTTAAGACTTTCGAGAGAGAAGATAGGAAACAGTTGCACGTTTATGAGAAATGAGAGAGAAATGAAGTGATTTAATCACTTCAGAACGGTTAATGTCCGACGGTTACGACATCATTATCTGATGTGTAACTGTTGATTTGACTCGTTGGAAAGAGGGAGAGAGAGAGAGATGGAAAGGAGAGCCGTTGCAACGGCTAGGAACCTACTATTTTTGGTTTTTTAATAATAATAAACCTAAGACAAAAGGAATAAACATAAACACATAATTAAATGCAGATAAAGATTAAAACAAACAACAAACAAACATAAAAATCTTTTTGAATTTTTCTAGACATATGTTTCGGATGACCCTTCTCAGAGTTGAGAAGTTTGAGGGTTATGACCCTTCTCATGACTGAGAAGGTTGAGGGTCATGACCCTTTTCATCTGAGGGGGTTCCTATAATGTGAAGCATGTTTTTAATATAACTAAAGGTTTCATCTAAGAGGGGTTTAGTATAAATATCAGCTAGTTGATATTTGGTATCTACAAAAACAAGTTCAATATCTTTCTTTTGCACATGATCTCTAATGAAATGATGCTTAATATCAATGTGCTTGGATCTAGAATGTTGAATTGGATTTTTAGACAAATTTATAGCACTGGTATTATCACAGAATATTGGAATACCTGAATAGCTTAGAGAGAAGTCTTCAAGTTGATTCTTGATCCATAGGATTTGAGAGCAACAACCAGCAACTAAGACATATTCTGCATGACCATGAGATGAGTGATTCTCCAAGTAATTGGCATGAACCACTTGTGCTTTTTCTTTCAATTCTATCTCCAGCATAGTCAACATCACAATACCCAATGAGCTTAAAACGCATTCTCTTCTTATACCATAGTCCAATATTTGGTGTACCAACAAGATATCTAAAAATTCTTTTGACAGCACATAGATGAGATTCTTTTGGAGCAAGTTGAAACCTTTCACATAGCCCTACAGAGAAGACTATGTCTGGTCTACTTGCAGTGAGATATAATAGAGACCCAATCATTCCTCTATACTATTTTTCAAAAACAGGCTTACCCTTCTCATCTTTCTCAATATTTGCAGAAGGGTGCATGGGGGTAGCCATAACTTTTGCATCACTCATTTTATACTTCTCAAGAAGATCCTTGATATATTTCTCTTGAGGGATAAAGATACTCTTCTTAAGTTGTTTGATTTGCAAGCCAAGAAAGTATCTTAGCTCACCCATTAGACTCAATTCTAACTCACTCATCATTAACTTTCCAAACTCATTACATAGCTTTTCATTTGTGGCTCCATAGATGATATCATCAACAAAGCTTTGGACAATTAGGAGTTCATCTTTGAGAGTTTTTCTAAAAAGAGTAACATCTATTTTTGCTCTTGAAAAACCATTTTTGAGAAGGAAGGTACTCAGTCTTTCATACCAAGCTCTAGGAGCTTGTTTGAGACCATAGAGTGCCTTGGTTAGTTTGAAAACATGGTTTGGATGTTTCTCATCAATAAAACCAGGAGGTTGGTGTACATACACTTCCTCATTTAGAAAACCTTTTAGAAAAACACTTTTGATATCTATTTGAAAGAGTTTGAAATCTTTATGAGCAGCATAAGCAAGAAGTATCCTAATGGCTTCTAATCTAGCAACAGGTTCAAATGTTTCATCATAATCAATACCTTCCTGTTGATTGTAGCCTTGAGCAACTAACCTTGCTTTGTTTTTGATAACTTTACCATTCTCATCCATTTTGTTTCTAAATACCCATTTAGTGCCAATAACAGATTGATGTTTAGGAGGTGGGACCAAGTTCCATACCTCATTCTTCTCAAATTGAGCAAACTCTTTTTGCATTGCTTCTACCCAGGATTCATCAACAATTGCTTCATTAATGTTCTTTGGTTCTATTGTTGAGATAAGGGAACTTTGAGAGTCTTCTCTTCTAAATGAGCTTCTGGTTCTTACTGGTTCAGAAGTTTCACCAATTATTTGCTCTTGAGGGTGGTGAGTTACTAGTCTCCAACTTCTAGGTAGTTTAGAAGCTTGAGTTGGTTGACTATTTGGGTTATCTAGAGGTTGAGAAGGGTTGGGTGTTGGATCTATTTCAACTTTCTCACTTGCTTCAACACCCTTTTCACCTAATCTTATCTGCATCAATCTCATCATCTTCCTTTCTATCTGTTGAACTGTTAGTTTCAAATAACATCACATGCATGCTTTCTTCAACATCTTTAGTCGTAAGATTAAATACTCTATATGCTTTTGATGTGAGAGAATATCCTAAGAATAGTGTAGGTTCAGATTTATCATCAAACTTTCCTACATTATCCTTGTTATTTAAAAAATAGCAATCACAGCCAAAAACATGGAAATAAGAGATGATAGGTTTCTTACCTTTCCAGAGTTCATATGGGGTTTTGTTTAAGGTTTTTCTAATATTTGCTCTGTTCAAAATGTAACAGACAGTGTTTACTGCTTCTGCCCAAAAGTATTTTTCAATCTTTGAATCATTGAGCAACGTTCTAGCCATTTCTTGCAATGTTCTATTTTTTCTTTCAACTACACCATTCTGTTGAGGAGTTCTTGGACAAGAGAAGTTCTGAGACACACCATTCTCTTCAAGAAATGTTTTGAATAAAGCATTTTCAATTTCTCCTCCATGGTCACTTCTAATTGCAACAATGTTAGAACTCTTCTCATTTTGAACTTTCTTAAAGAATGATTTGAAACTTTCAAAACCTTCATCTTTGTGTTTTAGAAAAATCGCTCATGTGAACCTAGAGTAGTCATCAACTATAGCAAAACCATATCTTTTTCCACTAAGGCTAGCATGCTTGGTAGGACCAAAGAGATCCATATGCAGAAGTTCCAAAGGTATTTGAGTGGAAATCATGTTGATGGGTTTAAAAGATGATTTGACATGCTTCCCTTGGATGCATGCTTCACATGATTTATCCTTCAAATACTTTATCTTTGGAAGTCCTCTGACCAAATCAAGTTTGGATAATTTTGAAAGGGTTTTCATGCTAATGTGACCAAATTTCCTATGCCACATCTATTTGTCATCTTCTTTAGAAATTAAACACATTTGATCAGGTAGATCATCAAGACCAATGCTATAGAGGTTATTTGTTTTATGACCAGTAAAAATTGTTTTTCCAGACTCTAAACTATTTATTTTGCATACATCAGATTTAAAAGTCACTTCATGTCCAGAATCACATAACTGACTTACACTAAGTAAGTTATGCTTCAATCCTTTCACAAATTGAACATTTTGAATCTTAGCATAGTTTATTTTACCTACTGTACCTACTCCTTTGATGAAGCCTTTGTCCTTGTTGCCAAACATGACGAATTCTCCATCAAAGCTCTCCATGGAGAGGAACTTATCCTTCTCCCCTGTCATGTGCCTTGAGCATCCACTTTCTAGGAACCACAGCTTTCTTCTTGATGCTATGAGGCATGCCTGCATTTGTTTTTGACACAGATTTAGGTACCCATTTGTCTTTGGATCCTTGAGGGTTTGTTTTCATGATTATGGGATCATTTTACTTAGTGTTGCAAACTGAAAAATGATGTCCAGTTTGTTTACACTTTGAGCATTTGATTCTGGGCTTTCTGTGTTATATATCTGATCCTTCTCAAGAGGAGTTAGACTCACTTGAGAAGTTTCAAGACTTTGTGCACAAATCATGTTCGGTACTGGAGTACAGGCCTAAGGCACCCGAGCCCAGGCATGGGCCGGATCCGGGGCTTAGGATACGTGCGTGCTTCCAATTGATGGATTCTTCTAATGTGAAGGTTGAGCTTGGTAGATAGGAGCTGGAGCTTGGATCGTCCGAGGTAGTCCTCTGTCCACGCTTGGTAGGGGGAACCTGCAAGACACTCTGACGCCCAAGTCAGTAAGAGATAGAGATGAATAAGATAGAGAGAGATCAGAGAGAATTGTATGGAATATGAGCGCGGCATTGCACCGTAGTTAGTTCGAGAGTGCGCATGTGTAAAAAGTGTTAAAAGCCTACCTAGATTGGAGGGCAGGGCCTCTATTTATAGACAGAGTCTCGTACCTGGGCCGTTGGATGCATGGGAACGATCCAGACCGTTGGGCACGATTGGAGCGCGGATGCAAATGTCCTGAAGTACAGATATGGGCCAGGCCCTGTCATACCCTAATTTTGTCCGCCTAGTTTCAAAACCCTAATTTTCAGCAAAAATAAATAATTTTGTGAGTGATGCATTATTTGAGAAAGGGTTTAGGGTATTTACCCAAGCATTCTAAGGTTTTCAAAATCATTTTTGAGAAATTAAGGAATTTTGGGGCATTTAAAAGGGGCATTGTTTGGTCAATTTCAATTTAATAAATTTTTGCTAGCTGAAAATCCAATTAATTAATTTTTGGGAATTTATTTAATGAAATTGTATTATTTTGAACAAAAAAAATAATAAATAAAGAAAATCATTTTTCAAATTATGCGCATATTTTATACGTGTAGTAAAAAAATCAAGATCAAATTAATTCAAGAAAGCATTTCAAAAAAATAGTACAAGGAATATTCCCAAAAATTATATGATAAGATTTTTGTTGGCAATTTTGGTCATCTTTCATTTTCAAAAATGGCATATTCTTCAAGATACCTTGTATATGGCTCAAAATGGTTAGATTTATGTACAATTATCTTGAAAAAAATAATCAAAATGGAGAGGATAATTGGAAGGTTCATGGATAGTACAATAGTACAATTGCCAACTTGCAAAACTTGGGCACCACTCTCCCAATGTGGTCGAATACCCCCCTTCATTTCCCTCTCATTTTGCATTTTTTTTGTCCCTCATCAAAGTGTGTTTCAATCCTCACCCTTGATTCAAAATTAAAATGCAATCCTAGAAGGAGATGAGGTACACAATGACCTAAATGCCCCTAAACCTAATTGCACATTATATATACCCTCATATCCTCACCTCTCACAAGGTTTTGGCTCACAATTCACACTCAAAAAACCTAGCCTCTCCTCTCCTCCTTTGGCCGAACACACCTCCTCATTCCCTTACCTCATTTCTTCACTTTTTCACTTCAAATCAACATTCTAGTCCTAAATCCTTCATCATCCTTGCATTCTCTTCAAAGATCCATCTTCAAATCTCAAGAATAAAGCTCAAGATTGAAGATTAGAGGGTTGATTCAAGTGGTTTAGTGTTCATTCACCTTATTTATTTTGCTATTCTAGCTTGGAGTTGAGGTATACTCTCAATCTTAACATCATCAAAATTTTAGCATAAAAAAATGTAGGTCATCAATCTATTTTTGCATATTAAGCATTTCTTTGCATTTTAGTGCTCTATTTTTTTGTTGAAATGTTGATATAATTGTTGTTGTTGAATGAGAGATGTGTTTCAAGCATTTTGACAAACACTTTGGGAGGTTTGGATGCTTGAAATGCATCTCTCTCTTGGAATAAATTGTGTGTTTGTGCTATTTTCATTTTGTGCTTGCATTTTCATGAATAAAATTGTGATTTGGGATTATGTTTCATTTCGCATATTGTAGAAAAATTAGGGTTTGTGTGATTTTAGTGCATTCCTTTGCTTAATCATGTGAATCCTTGCCAAAAAGCTTGATCTATGTCATTTGCTTGCATGATTTTGTTGCTTTCAAAGAATAAAATGAGGTTTTAGCTCTATGTTGGTGTCGCAAATCATGATTAGAATTAGGGTTTGTTAATTTTCTTGTGAAATGGGTTTGCAATTGTGATCAAAAACGTTTTCTCAAGTTATTTTGATGTTAATTGATTGTATCTTGCTTGCAAATTGTTATATGTTGATGATTGGCAAGAGGACTCACACTTGTGTCTTTGTGCACTTCACTTTAAGTGTTGAGGATTGCCTAAGATGATTCAACACAACCTTGTGCTTTGATTGTAAACTTTGGTTTGCTTGTTAGTAACTTGTTTGCAAAATTACTCTATGTTGATGATTGGCAAGAGGACTCACACTTGTGCCTTAGACACTTCACTTTAAGTGATGAGGATTGCCTAAGATGATTCAATTTTCTTTGTGCAATCCTTGCTTGAAAATGCAAATGCTAGTTTTCTAACTTGATTAATCAATTTTGGTTACAAAAATGACTTGTTAATGCCCTCTTTTGGTCACTTTTGGTCTTGCAAATGTGATGTTCTTTCTAGGTCAATGTTATGCTTTAATGTTGATGATTTGGTAAAAGGACTAGACACTTATGCCTTTGTGCATTGTCTCAAATGTCAAGGATTACCAAAAGGGATTCAACCTTGTGTTTTTATCTTGCATTGATGCCTAATTGAATTGAACTTTTGTATGATCTCTTTGTGTGCCTATTGTTGATCTTACATATGCATGCCATTAGACGTTGATGACTAAGTGTCATTCTTGTGCTCAAATGTTGTAATTGGTAATGTTTATGCTTATGCTTACATTGTTGATCGCTTTGCTTGCAATTTGTTAAATGTTGCACTTTGGTTCTTGACTTGGAAATTGATTGAATGTTCTACTTTCTTTTCCTTTTGGATGCCACGCCATCCCAACAAACCTTTTGTGACCAATGTCACCCTCAAACTCCCTTCTCCTTTCTTCAAATCAATCATTTTCTAAAGCTTTTTTCCAAACTCAATCTTTTCTCAAATTGTTTTCATAAGACAATCAAATTCCTTCTAAGATCAACAATAAACCTCTTTGAAAACTCATAAGGAGGCAAGCCGGACGTACGGCCGGTGTTGTCTAGCATCCTAAGATCGGAGCTGTACAGTTCAAACATCTTGGGATACTTATGAGAATCAAAACAAGTAATTAACAACTTGAACCCTTTTTTTAAAAAAATGAGTAAGGAATCAAATCGGATGTACATCCGGGATCGGTTAGCGTCTTAGGGTTAGCGAGCTGTACAGTTCGTGCGAGCCTAAGATACTTGCTCAAATAAAAGTAATCAACCTCACAACAAATCCTTTTCTTCAAGTAATTCAAACCATTCTCAAAAAGTAGGGGGCACGTCGTCTGTACAGGCGAGGTTGTCTTTGTTCTAGGTCTAGTGGACTGTACAGTCTAGGACCGAAGACCCCTACAATAAAAAACACCAACACAAAGTTTCTCGACTAAAGAGAACTACGTAAGCTTTGAATTCTCCATCGCACCGGGAGATACGTAGGAGCGGGTCACATCCCGTCAAGCACACTTTAAAAAAATAATAAAAAGATTCTTCTTTTCCCCCGTTTTCAAAAACATTTTCTCAAATAAAAAAAGAAGTAGAATGAATTGTTTCAAATCAACTCTGTCAAAACCGCACATCAAGTTAAAGGTTCCCTTTCGGTAGAAAGGAGGTGTGGGGTGCTAATACCTTCCCCACACCTAACCGACCCCCGAACCTACATCTCTAGTTCTCAACGGGCCACCCGCCTTAAAAAGGACCCTTTTTCAATGTTTTGGTCCCTAAATAAAAATGTTGATGGCGGCTTCACAAATTTTCACGTTGTACGATGAAAGGTCCAATCCGGATTTTTCGGGGTGCAACAGGCCCAAACTAGCGACGGTTTGGCCCAGTCCGGAACAAATCATAAGCTCATTTGTCAAATCACTAACTTATTTTCTAAGCATTGCATTTTCATTTTCTAATTCCAAGTTAGAGACAATTGGTTTCTCTGGTATTTTCAAAGTGAGAAGCTTAAAATGTTCAGATAGTTTGAAAAGGGATTGTTGTAAAGTGTGAACTGTTATTCCCATTCTTTCATTTTGTGTTTTTAGCTCTTCATTTTCTTTTCTCAATACACATAATTGTTCTTTGAAAATCATGCATTTTTGAGAAAGAATATTTGAATCATAAAGCAAGCTATCAAAGGAGGATTCAACTTCTTTGCAGAATTCACATTTGGTGGGTTCAGAAGTGTATACCTCTTCTTGTTCTGTTCCTGCCATGAGACAAAAGTTTGCTGATTCTTCTTCATGTTCACTTGATGATTCTTCTGAATCATCCCAAGTGGCCATTAAGGCTTTCTTCTTTGGTGAGAATCTTCTTGGACTCTTCTTATTTAGAAGAGGTCAATCTTGTTTCATGTGGCCAGGCTTCTTATATTCATAACAGGTAAATTTGGATTTGCTCCCTTCTCCTTTAAATGTGCCCCTTCTGAACTGTGGTTTTCCTCTTCTTTTGTTGTTTAGCCATCTGTTGATTCTTTTAGAAATCAAGGCTAATTCTTCTCCTTCTATATCATCATCAGATTCTTATTCTTCATCATCCATTTGAGAAGATTTAAGTGCTAATGATTTTCCTTTTTGAGAAGAGGAGTTGTCTTCTTTCTGAGAAGCTTTAAAAGCAATTGTCTTCCTTTTTGGATGTAATTCCTCCATGAGTTCTTGTTCATCGATTTTTAGTGATCCTAGCAAATGATCAATTTCTAGTGCTGACAGATTCTTTGCCTCTTCTATAGCAGTCTTCTAGCTAATGGAAGACACTTGAGAAGCTTGCTAACTTTCTCAGCATTTCGATAGATTTTTCCAAGAGCACTTAACCCATTGATGATTGTAGTGAATCTGCTGAACATTTCATCAATGGTCTCATCTTCAATCATTTTGAACATTTCAAACTCATGAATGAGCATGCCTTTCTTTGCTTCTTTGATTTGATCAGTTCCTTCATTAGCAGTTTGTAGTGTATCCCATATTTCTTTAGCAGTTTCTTTCCCAACAATCTTGTCATATTCTGCTCTCCCCAAAGCACAAGTTAGATAGTACTTGGCTTTAGCATTTTACAACACACGATGCTTCTCATCTTCAGTCCAATCAGCCTTTGGTTTTGGAATAAGACTGTTTCGCACATGACCTGCTATGGTGGGATTATATGGACCATTTTCCTCTATTTCCCATATGTCAGTATCTTGAGATTCAAGGAACAATTTCATCTGACTTTTCCAATAGCAGTAATGTTCTCCATTAAATCCAAGTGGCCTGTTTGATGAAGCACCTTCTGGTAGGAAGGCAACAGAATCTGGTTTGGCCATGACTTCCTCCAAGATCTTTTCCTCTCACACTGTTGAGTGTGCTCAACCCAGAGGCCGAGCTCTGATGACAATTGAAGTCAATAAATGCCACAAGGAAAGGGGGTTGGAATTGTGACCCTTTTAAAATTCACTTGAAACAAGGTAACTAACTTCAAAAGTATGATTATACAATAAGATAGTGAGTGCTATAGGTTGAGAAGAGTGAGTGAAAGATGTCTTCTTAACTAATTTACTGAGCAGAGAGGGGTTAGAGTAGACTGTCTTCTCAACTATATATTGAGTTGAGAAGGGTCAGTGAGTTCTTTCCACAATCTTTAATTCTTAATCTTTAGTGTAAGTGAGTGTGTATAGTGTATTAATTCATTTCAAGCACAACAAGATACTTCCTATGTATTTAACTTGTTTAGGAGATATGTGAGAAGGGTTGAAAACTGTGTTTTAGTTTAAGACAGTTATTAGCAGAGAAGAGTCCGCTTGCTGCCTTCTCGATTTTCATAAAGCTTCTCCAAGAGGAGAGTTTGATCACATGAAGTTAAACTACTTAGGAAATACTGTAAATGACACAATTATGTATAGTGATTCACCCAAAACCCTGGGCTACATCCACTCCTCACTCCCTGTGAGTATTACCACTATTTTCCAAATAGTTTACAACTTTTACACCTCCCTTGGCTAAAAGTACTCTTGGTAGTTTTCTTCTGACAGCTCTACCTATTGTATACGCCTCTAATAGACTCCTTCAGATCTATTAGACACTTTCTAACACAGAAGCACTCACTTTTCAAGTCCTACAGCAACACATGCCACTTGACGAGGTTCCCTACAGGTTTACTGTTAAGTGTTTGGGTTCGTGGAATTTCTAGAGCTTGGTTGATACAAATGGAGTATTCACCAATTACAACAACACAAGACTTAATACATACTCAGAGATCAAGTGAATCCCTTCTGTTTTGGGGCAGCTGAGTATGGATGAGAGAAAACTTTGATACCTGCGAAGGTTGGAAGATTTAAACTCAATGTACTCTCACACCGATCAATGGTGACCGGGGGTGTTTATTTATAGATGCTATTATGTGTAATATTCTCTGGTCCAAAGATTAGAGTCGTTGGTAAAGAAATATAGTCTTTTGTAGCCGTTGAGAAAAGCTGTCTGCACAACACAGCTATGTTTCTGCTTTTCTGTAGAAGACAGCTGTTTCCAGTTGTCATGACTCTTCTCACAGTGACTCTTCTCACATAAGACAGATGTTGAAGATGATGTTTCTCAAGTTGATGCTTCTCATGTTGATGATCTTGTAATGGTACAAAGTTTGACCTTTCTCAATGTGACTCTTCTCATCACGACCCTTCGCATGGTCATGACTCTTCTCAACTAATGCTTCTCATCTCCTTTCTTATGGTTCTGTCATGACTCTTCTTAGGTTGATCCTCTTTAGTTATCCTTCTCATATTGCCACAGAACTAAATGAAGCTTCTCAAGATGATATTTCTCAAGTTTACCATATGGTCTTGATTTTTTGATCTTATCTTGAGAAGGTTTCTTCCTTCAGATCATTTGGGCAATATTCTTTTAAGTCTTCTCACATATGATGCTTCTCATAAGCATACACCTTCTTGAGAGTGTCTTGATTAACCTGTTCTTATTCAATCACTCAAGAAGAGACATTAGTAGCATATGAAATCAGATAACTTAAGTTTCTCACATTTGAGGGTTTGTTAATCATCAAAACTAATTAGGGATTTTCCCTCAACACATTCTTGGGCTCATTTTCTCTTCCATCGGTGGTGAGTTCAAATGGCTTGGAAAAATCTGGTAAGTGTAACAGTGGTAGTTGTAGCATGGCTTTTTTTTAAGTTTTGGAAGGCTTGTGCTGCTTGTTTTGGCCATTGGAAGGTAGGGTGTTTTTGTAAGTCTGTGAGGGGGGTGACAATGGTGGCATAGTGTTTAACAAAACTTCTGTAAAATTCTGTGAGTCCTAGGAAAGCTCTAAGGGTAGTGAGTGAGGTAAGTGGGGACCAATCTGATATAGCTTGTAGTTTGTGAGGATCAGCTTGGAAACCTTGACCATTGATAACATGCCCTAGGTAATCAATAAAATGTACTCCAAATTGACATTTAGAGAGTTTAGCATAAAAGTGATGTGATGATAAAAGATGAAGAACCTGCTCAACATGTAGTAAGTGGTTAGACCAATCAGAACTATAAATTAAGATATCATAAAAAAAAACGAGGACAAATTTGCGTAGGTGAGGCCTAAGCAAGTCATTCACAGCTACCTGAAAAGAGGATGGGGAATTGGTGAGGCCAAAAGGCATCACTAAAAACTCGTAGTGGCCATCAAAAGTACGAAACCCCGTCTTAGGAATATCAGATTCAGCAAGACGAATCTGATGATACCCAGACCTTAGGTCTATTATAGAAAAAATAGTGGCACCACGGTGTTCATCCAATAGCTCATCAATAGTGGGAATGGGAAAACGATCCTTGATAGTGATAGCGTTCAGTGCCCTATAATCAACACAAAAATGCCAAGTTCCGTCTTTCTTTTTGACTAATAGCACGGGAGAAGAGTAAGGACCAGTACTTGGTCTAATTATTCCTTCACTTAACATCTCTGCAATGATCTCAGTCATGGCCTGTTTTTGGTAATGTGGGTAACGGTAAGGTTTGATGTTGATAGGTTTAGAGTTGGGGGTGAGGTGCATGTGGTGGTCATGGGGTCTAGGTGGGGGAAGGCCATGGGGGGGGGGGGGGGGGGGGGGGGGTGAAAATGTGGCTTTAGTGAAGTAAGAGTGTGGCCAAGTCAGGGTGGGTGGTTTAGATTAGTTGTAGGTCTGTTGAGGAGAGTATAGGAGGTTTTTGGTTTGAAGGGAGGTTTGTTTGAATAGGCAGCATAGTGATAGTGTGGAAAGTAGCAATTGCATCAGTTTCTATCATGCGGGAAAGTTGGTGGAATGAGGCTGGTGATAAGAAGGAAGAGTGGTTACCTTGAAGGGTAATAAGTTGGTTGTTGTAGTGGAATTGCATTGAGGGAATGGTGAAGTCAGATACAAAAGGACCCAAGGTTTGTAGCCATTGTACCCTTAGGACACATCTTCCGTACCTTGCATATGTAGTAAGTGAAAAGGGATAGGTAAGGTGTGATTTTGAAAGGTTAGTGGAACATTAAGACAGAAACCTAAGCATTGTAACTAAGCACCATTTCCAACCATAACAGAAAAAGATTCCAAGTTTTGGGTGGTTAGTTTGAGGAAAGCAGCTATCCTAGGTTGCATAATGCTGTGTGAGCTGCCCGTGTCTACAAGCACTGAGATGGGATGACCATAAATGGGGGCTGTAAAACGCAGGGTTTTTGGGGATGGGTGGCCAGTAATGGCATGTAGAGATAGGTGAAAATGTTCAAAAATGGTTAGGGAAGAGGGTTCTGTTTGGGTAGGTGTTGGATCAAATGGGGTGTTGGGTGTTTGTATAGGAGAGGGTGAGGCTTCAGTTGTGAGAAAGAGTCATTTGGGTCACAGGTTGCAGTGTGGTTGTTGTTGTTGTTATCTGGGGGTGGTTCATCATCAACAGGCATAAGGAGTAAGAGTTGTCTGTTTCTGTTGGAGTGAGGCGTTTAAGGGGCATAGGTGAGCCGGAAGAAGGTCGTGCTGGTAAGGTGAGACGGGTAGGTGGTGAAGGTAATAAGGGTGGTTGAGAGTGAGAGGAAGAGGCTGATCTCTTTGGGTTACAGTACTATGAAGAGTTGGGTGGTTTGGAAGCTGCAATCTTTGCTTCTACAAGCTTGGCTAAGCCAATAGCTTGTGAAACAGTTTCAGGTCTTAGAATAGCCATCTCATTCTTGATGTCATGGCGTAATCCAGAGATGAAACAGTTTAGGATAGCAGTAGAGTTAAGATCGTGGACTCTGTTACATAGCTTTTTAAATTCTTTGTGATATTCATGGACTGTGTTAGTTTGCTGTAGTTTAAAAAGTGCTTGTTGGTGGTTTTCATAGGCTGATGACCGGAAACGAAGGTCAAGGTCATGGATAAACTCCTCCCAAGAACTGAGGAGGTCGTTTCCATGCATCCATTGGTACCAAGAGAGGGCTTCACCTGTCATATAACAGGCAATACGATTAAGGCGTAAGTGTGGTGGTATAGCATAGTAGGTAAAGAACTGGTTGGCTTGAAAGATCCACTCTAATGGCTGGGATCCATCAAAAGTTGGTAATTTGATTTTAGGGGGTTTGGGTGTCAAGAGGGTTGGTGTAGCAAATGGGTTCTGAAACTCAGTGATTTGGTTGGTGAGAAGTTCATGGGTGTGGAGGTAGGCTTCATGTCTGTTGTCTTGTGTGGTTCTGAATTCATTGAAGGCTGCAGTGAGGGGCATGATAGAGAGTAGCAGGATGAAAGCACCAGAATAATAGGACTAGAACTGAATAAGAAATTGAATTCTCTATGTTAAGAGAAAGCCTTAAGAAAGAGAGGGTAATTTCATTGATTGATTTTTGAAATTCAGAATTACAATTGCTTAAATAGAAAAGATGCTATTCTAACAGCTAGAATTTGATTTTGCAGGATGCTGACACATGGCACCATCAGCTCCATTTGATTAGGCAGAAATTAAAATGATAAAAGTACTATAGCTGGCAGCCAGCTACTATTTTTGTTGTTTTGCTGAGTACATTTATCCGTTGGTAAAGGAATCCAAGGCATTAGCAGCGGCGCTAGTCTTCAAGTCTCTTAGGTTTTCTTTTCTCTCTTTTGGGTCTATTGCCCATTTTCAGCAGTTTCTTTGTTTAGCCCAGTAGCATTTGTAACAGATCGTTAGCTCAACTAATGATTTTCCAGCATTCACGGTCTATCTAGGTACAATACCAAAGGCTTCTGTGCATGCCCTACATGTGAAGATAGTGCAGATTGGATGTGGTAGGAACAATGTCTTCCTTGGGTATCATAGGTTTTGCTTCAAAGACATAACTATAAATTGTGGAGAAAGGAATTAATTTAGGGCCCATGTTTGTAAGGGGCCCAAAAAAATTTATACTAAGCCTAAATTTATTTAGGCTTAGTATAACATTATACTAGTTTTATAACAAAAAAAATTAAGTAAAAAAGGCCAAAAAATGCATCTTATACTGATAATCTTGATAATAATGAAGTGCCAAATGCACCTAATGATGCTCCTAGTGAACAAAAAATATCCTCATTTTGATATTTATTATCCAAGAAATTGGGAGAATCTTGATAACAATTCAAACGATGTTCTAGTTGAAAAGGGGCCTACTAGTAGAAAAATGAATCTTAACTTTCCCTTAGAAAAATATTTCAAGGCATTTTTCATATGAGTATTATTCAAGAAAATTAAGTAATGGTGAGATTAGTGATCAGAAATGGTTAGTTTATTGCAAATATGTTGACAAAGTATATTGTTTTTGTTGTAAAAATTTTAAATCTTCTAGTAACTTGAGTTAGCTAGCAAATGAGGGCTTAAGTGATTGGAAGCATATTAACCAAAGACTCAAACAACATAAAAATAGTGTCGAGCTAGCATTATATGACTAATATGAATACTTGGAATGAACTGAGAATAAGATTGGATGAAAATCAGACAATTGATAAACACTTGCAATCATCAATGTCACAAGAGAGATTGAACAGTTTTGCAACTTTGTCAATTGAGGAAGATATGTTGGAGATTAATATTAATGTTGTTGAGATTATAAAAGATTTTGCATCTCAAAATGCTCGAAAAAACCGCTTCTTATGACTTTCCAAAAAAGTAGAATTTTTTTGATATTTTGTAAAATTATTATTATGTATTAATGGGTATTATCTTAAATGAAATAAGTTATTTTTTTGTCTTTTACTTAAATATTTTCAAATTAAAAACTAGTTTGGTAGGGGTGCCATTTTCTCACAATTTGCCTAGGCGATATGAAATGTCAAGAACATGACTGAAATAGCTCAACTGATGAACCAACAAACTAGGATAGTACAAGAGCGTATCATATTTTCCTTAGCAGTTGCACATTGGCCATATTTTTCACATTCTTCCCTAGATAGAGCTTAGATAAGGTAGTTTCTAATCTACCCTTCCGGTTTAGGGCATATAGGTATTTTTGGATCATCTGTTCAGAAATATCTAGAAATAGTAGTGCCATCAGCGTTAGTAGGCAAAATGTAACCAGTTTCAAGCATGCTTAATATAAAAAAGTGAGTTGCTTAAGAATTGCTCAATTTTTTTACTACGAGAGTAAAAAAATTAAAAGAAATTGTTTCAACTAACATATATATATATATATATATATATATATATATATATAGATAGAGAGAGAGAATTGTTTGTACATAATTTAAAAGAAATTGGTGTGGCAGTAGTGGTAAAGCTTTGCATTCACCTCTTAAAAATGGTAAACAAATGATTCAACCCTTGAACCCTTAATAGGTGAATGCAAAGCTTTACCACTACTACCACAACAATTTCTTGTAGATTTTGTACAAACAATTATATATATATATATATATATATATATATATAAGTAAATCAACTTAATTTAAAATTATCTTTTTACAAACAACTTCAATTGAGTGTCTATGTGAAATTAAAATTATTTTTTTAGTCATTTAATTTTGTTTAGAATTAACTATTAATTTATATTTATCTATTCTAATTGTATTTTTATTAAGCTTCACGACTGTTTTTACCTAGACTTTACTCTTCTTCTTCCTCTCACGCTTCCAATTCTTCATTGTAGTTGGTCTCTACCTTGTTGTTCCTCCATGTCTATGTGATTGGCGGCCCACCCGAGGTTTTTGGTCAAGATCCGCCAATACCCTTTTGGTTTAGGGCATATAGGTATTTTTGGATCATCTTTTCAGAAAGATCTAGAAATAGTAGTGCCATCAACGTTAGTAGGCAAAATGTAACCAGTTGCAATTAATTTCTCTAAATACATTTCTCTGAATTAAGAGGGTTACAATTCACTTTGCCAATTGAAACAATGTCTGCCATTGATATTCTTAAATTTGTCAAACTTGCATATTGTTATCCGAATGCAGAAATTGCTGATAGAGCTTTAGTTATGGTGCCTGTGACCGTAGCATCGATGGAAAGAAGTTTTTCAAAACTGAAGTTAGTTAAAACCTACTTGATATCATCAATGTCACAAGTGAGATTGAACGGTTTGTCAACTTTGTCAATTGAGAATGATATGTTGGAGAACATTGTTGTTGATGTGATTATAAATGAAAGATATATTTTTTGGTACCTATTAATATTAACCGTGAATTTAAATAGGATTATATATGTTTTTGCTCCCTGTAAAATTTGAGTTTTTTTGTTTCATTCCCTAAAATTATTTTGCCTACTTTTTTCCCCAAGTTTTATTTTTTTCATCATTTTTAGTCTCTCGTGACTTTTAATAGCGCTTTAGGACTTTTAATAGCAATTATAAAAAGTCAAAAAGTGATATTAAATGTCATGAAGCGTTATTAAAAGCCATGAGAGACTAAAATTGATGAAAAAGTAAAATGTAGCTAGCAACCAAGCGTAGGAAAAAGTTTTTTTAGGGACTAAAATTAAAAAACCAAATTCTATAAGGACATAGACATATACCCTTTTAAATAAGTGTAAAAATCATGATTCGCAGTTAATAAAAAAACTCTAAATTATTAATCTTTAGCTCTTAAGCAGGAAAAGGTAGAACACTGAAGATAGGAATTGACATTTTAAATATCGGACACTTGATTATCATGTGTTACAGGGTATAAGAAAAAATTTGTCAACGGAAATTGATGAATCTGATCCAAAATTTGAGCTAGATACATCAACTTTCGTTAACCAGCTTTTCTATAACGAAGGAATTATCAAATAGACATGATATAACACATATATGCATGAGAAGGTTGAAGTATTTTTGTTTTTTTGGGACAAAGTTGAGCTATCTTATTTATTCTTTAAAATCCGAGTTTTCTGTAAGGGAATCAACTTCAGAATATTTTAACATAATTTAATACACCAATAAGGCAACAATAGAATCTTGTCCGAATCAACTTATGCTTAATTTAGCTTATCAAAAAAAAAAAACACTTATGCTTAATTTTAACTCTTTACAGCTTTACTTCCTCGCTTTCTTTCCATTCTAAAGGGACACTTGTTAGGTTCTTCTACGGAATTAATCATCATTATCAAATCCCATCCCATCCCCCCCCAATACTGCCTAATTTTCTATTACTTTCTTGCGCCAACCAAAATTATTAGTTTAATCTTTCTTCTTTCAACCAACACAGCCAAAATAAGTACAACTTGACTTTAACATTAGTTTAAAGCAATTTAGTCAATTAATATAAAACGGAATGGAACTTTACTTTTAACCATATTTCTTCCTGTTTTTCTTTTCCCTCTTTTATGAATTTTCTTTATAATTATACTGTCATTATAACTTGTACTGGAAGTTACCTTATTAATGAAATTGGGTGAAATTGATCAAATCCCTTTGATAATGACCTAGATAAAGTGTCAATATATTCCTAGATATTGCTTTGGTCTAAAAGAAAATCTTACGATATGCTTTCTGTACAGTTTTGTGTTTGAGCATCTGAGAATTGTTCCTTGGCTAACGTTTGGCGTACAGGAATATGCCTAAAATTAAGAACAAAATTTAGGTAAAATTACTTCTTCCTATAAAAAGAAGTAAAAATCATTTATGTGCTGTTTTTTTTATGTTGGAGCCCCACCTCAGGTGGGCTTCTTCTTTATTTTGCTTTTGGGGTTATATACCGAATCTTAAGCGACCAAAAAAAAAGGTGGGATTTGGATGCACCATATTGTGCAGTCATGCATTCATTTGATCTCACCCATCCAATTTTGATCCTACGATGTAAATTTTTAATTATATATTTTACATCTACTATTCAAGCAATAAATATAATTCGTGCGATCAAGATTGAACAGTTCAAATTCACTGAATACACAACTGCACAAAGTTGTTGACGGCTAAGGATCTATATCCACATTATGAGTCATTGGATCGTGATAGCATTACCAAATCTTTTTTTTTTGACAAGAAGCTCTGCCAAATCTTATAATGCACCATTAACAACATTTTTTTCTTTCTTTCCCACTCCTTTCTCCAATGGTGGAAGACGTAGCACACCACCACTCCCATTCATCTAATAAAGTGCAGACTGTGTTGTCTCTTATTAATGACTAGTAGACTATGACATAGAAATTGAGGATATACCACTGGTTTTTACAATAGCACCTAGCTTTAACACCGGTCATTTTAATATTGACGTACTCCCTCTGTTTCTATTTATTTGTCGTTTTTTGATTTTTTACATATATTAATGAGATTAACAAATTTTGTTACTTTTGATACAATTTATTCTTTTTTACCTATAATTCCCTTAAAGATTTATTATCTCATTTCATCAATTTCTCTCTCTTAGAGCGTTATTGACAAAACAATAATAAATGTTGCATTCGACTTTGAAAATTAAATAGAAACAAATTTTATTCTACAAAAACTATAATTAAGTAATAAGTGTTGGAGAAATTGGAGCTTCTCTGATGAGAGAAGCAGAGAAACCGTGAGAGAAGAAGGGAACATAATTGTAACAAACTTTTGGGGGAATTTTTTCAATTGCATTAATGACTGAAATGCTAATTACAAGTATGTATACCACCACTTACACAATTAACTATGGTTAACAGTTTTGCTATCTTAACTCTATTAGCTGGGTTAATTATTCCAATGACCTACAATACACACAACTAACTACTCACATGATATGATCCGAAAATGAACATATATAGAAATTAGGATCTATCCTCGAGTGAATAATAAAATTTAAAAGACAAGAACAAAACACAATTCAAAGTAACAAAAATTAAAAAGATGGAGAAGATAGAAGAAGTATAAAGAAAGGCGCCACACTCTCAATTCTATGAAGAACGGAGAATTGATAAGCCAATTGAAGAATCGCCACAAAGGAATGGATGCCTTTGATAAGATCTAAATATGTGATCTTCCACAAGAAGATACAGAAGGCACAATGGTCTCAAAATGCTACTTGCATATAACTTTCATCATATTGGTACTCGAATCTGAGATAATGTATTGAATAAAGTTGTAGGACTCTTTCTTGTCTTTCCAACGCATCAAGAAACGCGCCAATCAGACTTCCACATCTTGAGATATTACAAAAATAAGACAGATGTGTTATTTTCAACAATGCCCACTTTTCCATCTTAGGCTTGATTTTATTTATTTCTAAGGGAATCCATCCTAGGTTGTCATCATCACACTAGTTAGCTGCCACACTACAAACACAGTTGACTTGACACTTTTGCACATACACTAACCTCAAGTAATTGAGGTAAGTTGAATTACACTCACAATACATGTACACCCCCTTAATTCATGCTAGTCAATCTGCACATTCCAATTCTGCTCTTCATCTCTTCAAGCTTGCTGGGCTTCAAAGCTTTGGTAAGCATGTTAGCAATAGATCAGTTTTGTAGTGTTCCACCATTAGCTTTCCTTTGCTCACCTGATCACGAAGGAAATGGTACTTGATCTCTATATGTTTGTTGCGCCGGTGAGCAATAGGACGCTTGGCTAAGTCAATAGTTGATTTGTTGTCAATTCTCACCTTCATAACTCTGTTGCTCTTCACCTTCAGTTCTTCCAGTAACATTTCTAGCAAAAGAGCCTGACTAGCTCCAAATTCAGCAGAGATATATTCTACTTCACAACTAGATAAGGCTACCACATTCTGTTACTTTGAACACCATGATATTAGCATAAACAGATAGCCAGAGGTGCTCTTTCTGTCCTCTGCATCACCACTCCAATCAGCGTTAGTGTAGCCTACCATTTCATCACTGGAACTGCTATCTGCAACAGGAAACAGAATACCACAGTCTAGTAGATTCATGGAGAATACCACACTCTCTTTGGTGCCATCAAGTGAAATTTCTTTGGATTCTCCATGAACCTACTCACCAAGCCCACACTATAGGTGATATCTGGTCTTGGGTTACACAAATATCTCAGGGAACCAATCAATTGTCCAAACATAGTAGGATCAATTGATTGATTAGCAGCATCACTTAGCAGTTTACTTCCTGGTTCAATTGGTGTAGAGGCAGGATTACAATCCAACATTTTGAACCTTTTCCAAACATCAGCTGCATACTTCTTTTGGCGGAGAAATATCCCTCCATTGAATGTCACAAACTCCATTCCTAAGAAGTATGACAGCTTGCCAAGATCTGTCATCTCAAACTCACTCATCATTTTTCTTTTGAAATCACTGATTTATTGTTCACTGTCACCAGTGACAAGTAAATCATCCACATACAAACATATTATAATCACACCAGCTGGTTCACAGTACTTTAGATATACACCATGCTTAGTAGAGCCTTTCTCAAACTTCAACATCAAGAGGAGCCATAAATTCTTTTATTCCAAGCTCATGGAGTTTATTTCAAGCCATATAGAGCTTTGTTCAACTTCATTACTCTATCTTCCATGCCTTTCTTCTCAAATCTTGGTGGTTGCCTACTGTACACTTCTTCCAATGGACCATTGAGGAAGGTAGATTTAACATCTAATTGGATCAATGTCCATATTGTCCAGCTAGCAATTGTAACTATCAATCTGACAGTTTCAATTCTAGCTACAGGGGTATAAATTTCATTTAACTCAAGACACCTGGCCTTTGTAAAAAACCTTTTGCAACCAGTCTTGCCTTATACTTGGCAATCTCACCAGTTGGCTTGATCTTTGTCTTGAAGACCCACTTCACTTCAATAGCCTTCTTGTTACTGGGTAACTTCACCATTTCCCTGGTATTGTTCTTTTGAACTGACCTTAGTTCCTCCTCCATAGCTTTCTTCCAGTGAGGGTGAGTGATAACTATCATTTAGCATGGTTATTACCTCTTATTTCAAGCTTAAATCATTGTTAATTCTCAAGCATTGTTGTAATTATTGTGTAATTATGGTAGTTTAGAAGTAGTTTAAGGTGCAGGCTTGGAAATATGATATTTGGCACTTTGGTGCCCAATTGTGTGTTTTAGTATGTTTGCCTAATTGTTGCAGCACCTAATGTGGCAGCAACCCCATTTTGCGCAAGATGAGAGAGAAAGCTGCAAGAAACACGGAAAGCAAGGAATGGACAGCTGTCAGTAATCAGGATGCATGTGTGTGCGTGCCAGAAAAGGGATATTCGCTGATGCCATCAAAGTTTGGGTAAAATGGACATTTTAGGCTCATAAAAGGAAAAATGGCGCCTCCCATTTGAGGGTTGCCTAGGATCATGAGCCTCAACTATAAATAGAGCCCTTCTTCCTCATTAAGACCAGGCCAGAAAGGGAAGGTATAGAGATAGCCTCCATTTTCGTGCAAGCTCACTCTCACTCACTAAAAGATCAATTGCTTGAATTGTTGCTGCAGCAACACTGGAGCTGAATATCTTGGGGATTTCTACACTTGAAAAGATGGGTTGTTCCTCCATTATCATCTTTGGAGTTCTTCGTGGATCAACAATTGGTAGTATAACCTCTCTCCTTGAGATTCTTATCATGACTTATACTCTTTTGTTTAAGTTATTTCATTTCTTGTTTACGCTCAACATGAGCTAATTTCTTATAGTCGGGATGCTGAACTTAATGTAATGAATTTATTGTGTGATTAATGAAGTATGTTTAGTGTTGAGCATTTTATCTTGTGTATGACAATATTTCCATCTTAGGTTAGGATTGGCCGTCTAATCTAAGTAGCATTTATGAATTCAGAGATGGTTTATAAATTTACCTCACAAGATAATATGGATTGTGTGCATTAAAAGAGATTTTAATGTTCCATGGTTAAACCTAGAGATAGGAGAACATATTCCGTAAGGTGAACACTGCGGGTGCCTAAGCAGTCTAGCGCGTACTCCTTTAGGGTCTAGAGATAAACTCTTGCCAGGAAACCCAAGTGTGAAGTATTTGAGAAAATATATCTATTGCTGCAACACCTATTGCTGCAGCATTGAACATACCATTAATTGCATTTTAATGAAGTTACTGAAAGTGAATGCATCTCAACTTGTTCCAATCATTGATCTTTATTACCCTTTACTTTTATTGTTGTGAATGTTACCAAAAACTTGTGTCTTTACTTTTATTACCATCACTAATTTGTTGATCAAATTAAGCATTGTTTAAGCACTAATCCTCGTGGGAACAAACTTAACTTCTACTATATTACTTGTTGGACAGTGTACACTTGCACTACCTTATTTTAGCACAACAGTGAGCAAGGCTTGTTCTAGTAACTTAGGTTCTACTTCTGCTAGCAATACAAGTTGTAGCAGACCACCATCAATGTCAATTGTAGTGTCAAGAAATACCTCATACTCTGAGAGCCTGTTTGGTAGTTGTCTCTGTATTTGAGACCTTCTTAATGGGACAACATTACCATCTTCATTGTTCACATCAAGTTCCTGCTCTATGAATGAATTACTTTCAGTTTCGTTGTTGCTCTAGTAGGAATTGCAGACTTGTATGATTTCCTAGGTTGTTTCCCTTCACAACATTTCTCACACGACTGTCTTGGCTCATGCTATTGAAATCCAAGTGACCTAGTCTCTTGTTCCATTTCCAGCAGTGTCATCAATCTGTGCAATGAGACAATTCTATTCATTAGTGTTCACACCAACCTTAAAAGTCCTGTTCTTGGACAGAAGTACCTTCAAGGCCACATTCCCTTAGTTGTCAGATACTTCCATGTAGTTGACTCTCATACTCATGGAATATCCTTTCTCTAGCAATTGTCCCAAACTTAGCAAATTTCTCTTCATTTGGGGAACAGACAACAGTTCAGTCATAGTCACTTTCCTTCCATCTTCTATTCTAATAATGACTTACCAATACCTTCAGCCATAACAGCTCTCCCATCACCAAACTTGATTCTCCTCTTAACAGTCATATCTATCTCACTGAACCATTCAAGGTGACTAGTCATGTGGTTGGAGCATCCAGTATCAAGGTACCATCAATCTGCAGAACTGTTCTCAATCATTGTGATAGCCATCAGTACAACAACTTCACTATCAGAGTCATGCGCAAGTTGAGTCTCATCATTCCTCTTTCTAGATACTCTTTCATTAGTACACTCATCAGCAAAGTGACCATACCTTTGGCAATTATAACACTGTATGTGATCTTTAAATCTCTTCTTAGATTTCCACCATTATCATCTTCTTTCTTCTGATTTCCCTGCTTAGAATTCCCTCCCTTCTCATTCTCATTCTTGTTATCCTTCCACTTTCCCTTTCCTTTCTTATTTTTCCAGTATCCACCACCACTCTTTTTCTATGACTGAGAAAACAGAGCCTTCTCTGTTTCTTTATCATCTTTCTTAACACCTTCTCCTATTTTAATTTTCATCTCATGTGCTTCTAGAGAACCTAAAAGCACTTCCAATTTTAGGTTATCTATGTCCTTAGATTGTTCTATTGCAATAACCACATGATCAAAATTAGGCGTTAAGCATCTAAGAACATTTTCTACTTTCATTACATCAGTAACAGTTTCACCACAATTTCTCATTTGATTCGTAAGCATCAGTAACCCGTTGACGAATTTAGCAACCGTTTCGTTCAATTCCATCTGAAGCAACTCGTATTGTCGCCGTAGACACTACAACTTCACTTTCTTCGTTTTCTTATCACAGGAGTAAATTGTCGCTAGTGCATCCCACACCCCTTACTACATCTGGTATTCAACAATCTTCTCGAAGACAGTAGCATCAACACACTAATGTATGAGAAACAATGCCTTGAAATCCTTCTTGGTTTGATCACCATGTGTATTTGTCACTGTTTCTGTCGCCGTTGCTCCGATCGTTGTCACTCCGTCACGCGCAACATTGAGCACATTTTGGTAATGGAAGATGACCTTCATTTGAACGATCACACGATCGTAATTCGTACCATCGAACACCAGAAGCTTCGCAGGGAACTGTCCGTTGGATGATGAGCCTGAGTTCGCCATAGAATCGCTTCTCTGGTGCCAATTGTTGGAGAAATTGGAGCTTCTCTTATGAGAGAAGCAGAGAAACCGTGAGAGAAGAAGGTAACAGAATTGTAACAAACTTTTAGGGGAATTTTTTCAATTGCATTAATGACTGAAATGCTAATTACAAGTATGTATACCACCACATACACAATTAACTATGGTTAACAGTTTTCCTATCTTAACTCTATCAGCTGAGTTAATTATTCCAATGACCTACAATACACATAAATAACTACTCACACTAGATAGCCCCACAATACAAACACAATTCACTTGACACTTTTGCACATACACTAACCCCGAGTAATTGACTAAGTTGAATTACACTCACAATAATAAGGAATGGAGGGAGTAACTATTTTCTACATTCGTATGTGTTATTTCTCGGATTTTTAGACTATTTATATTTATTCTTTATAATTTATTGTTTATTTATTTAGTTTATAAAAGAATAAATATATTTATTCTTTTATAATTTATTGTTTATTTATTTAGTTTAACTCTATTAGTACTAGGTTTTAGTTTTTGTTAGTTATTTTAGTTTAACATTGTTAGATTTGATCTATTGTTACAATTTTTTTAGTTTATATTTTGTTAGTTTAATGTTGTAATGTTTTTGGTTTTTATAATTTAAGTAGTTACGTGTTTTTGAATTAATCCATGCTTAGATTTTTTGGTACTAAGTTAATGTTGATTATGTGCTACAGTTGATCCTTATAATAACTATTTTAATTTTTCTTTGTGATGTTTCTTATGATTAAAAGTTGATGCAACTGTTTAGGCCCATTAATTAGCTAAAGTTGAATCCAACTCATGCCAATTGGGCTCTCCTTACTTACTATTTATTTTTATCCAGATAAATATAATATTTATAATTTATATTATAAACAAATATCGGCAATCAAATTTTCTGTCTACAAATGTTTGATTTTTCACAGTAACTGCACCCATAATTATCAAGAGAATATAAAAAGAGTTTCAAGAAAGTATAAAACTATATATTCAATGATTATATTAGTTGATTTCATTATTTTAGGAATGATTAATTTCATGTTATTTATAAAATTATGGAAGTTAAACATTTATTTTGAACGACTTCATAGTAACACACGTACATATAAAAATAAAAATCGGTTGTCAGAATCTCAACCGTGAAAGGAGATTGATATTGAGATTCATGAGAAAGACAGATACATCGAGACTAACACTAGAGTAGCAGCCATTACAAAGATTCTTTGACTGAAATGATATGTAGCGTCAATTTGTTTGATGTTGATCGTCAAAGAAAACTACTTGAAGCATTGATTTTTCGCAGATTCATGAAATAAAGCATAGATTTTTCTGAAATGAAATGTCTTTTTAACTTTTTTTTTTCAAAAAAAATTAAGTATCTTCTACGCGTAATTACAGAGACCAATCCCCGGAGTCGAATAGAACTACAATGAGCGACAATAATCTCCTTCAAGAGTTTTAAAGTTGCTTCGCTCTCAAGGTTATATTCAAAGGACCTGTAGTTATGCCAAAAGAAATTTTAACCATCTCATCCAAACCAATATTTTTAAAACCGGACCAAAGATTGAACCGGAGAGACCTCCGGGTCATGGTTCAATTGGTTCACTCGGTTCAACCATGGTTGAACCAGATGAGTAATAATTAAATAAAAAGAAAGAAAAATATTAAATTTTAGAGAAAAAGTAGATAAAAAAATGCATTTCCGGCTCAATTTGACTGTAGTGCAAATGGGATTGAACCAACGCGGGAAACGTATACATTTCTAAATCTTTAATTTATGTCCTCACTTTTGGAAACGTATACATTTCTAAAATTATATTCCATTTGTTCCAAAATAACTAACAATTGTCGAAAGTGTTTGTCTCAAAATAATTGTTATTAGTACATTGTAATTTAATCTAGTATAAATTTGATTATGAAATGTTATTGACAAATTGTAGAAAGAGTGTTTTGGGATTGGGAAATGCAAACTAAAAACTCGTTGTGGTTTAGTTCCAGAAACTACGCTTCGTGCTTTATATGATTGTCCTCGTGCAATGAATTATGTGGTTAAGCTTGGTAAGAGTGGGGATGTTCAACAACTTTTTTTGGTGGGGATCTCTATTATTGACTTTAGTTCAACCTCAAGGAAGCTAATTGGAAGAGGGATGGTATTGATTGTGCAACATCTCATACGGGGCTAGAAAAATAGAGACAAACATGACATAAGGCTCACTAGCCCTTGTATTGTTGTTAATGCTTGTGTACAGGATTACCAGGTTGCCATGGTTGTGTCCCGTTCATTGGAGTATCGTGATGTGAATAAGGTTGAAGTTAAGTGGGATCATCCACGGTCTGGGTGGATTTCCCTTAATTGTGATGGAACTGTGAAGGTTTCACAAAAGGTCGCAGGCTGCAGTGGGTTAATGAAAAATCCGGATGGTCTGTTCAGATTTAGGATTTTCAAAGTAAATTGGGTATTGCGATTCTTTGGTAGCCGAGCTTTGGGGAGTTTTCACAAGTTTGCAGCTTTGTCGTTCTAGAGGATAGGGAAAAGTGATTGTCAAGATTGATGCCAAGGGTGTGTGAGATGTTCTCCTTTTTTCAGAAATTGGTCATAAATTAATGCCGCTAAGTTAATGCCAACTCTCCAAAAATGTAGTGCCCTAGCTATAAGGAATTATTTCACTCGGGATTTATTATTTGATAACTCTTTGAAGTGAGAGTTATTAGTGCTCTTTTGATTATCTATAATCTATAACAATATATAAAGGGAATGACTGAGAGCGCTCCGAAACCTTCGGAGGGGTTTGTGTTCACCACGGTGGGTACGCGCCATGGAAACCACCGGACAAGCCACCGACGAGACAAACTGAGAAAGCAATTAGCGTGACACCTCAAAGACCTTCCTTTCGAGACTTACTCTTGGAAGGACAACAGCAACAACATGTGAAGGAAAAAGTGGACCTTCTTGCGAAGGGACTTGTTAAGATTGACTTGGAGAATGGAAACAGGCTACTGCCAAGGGCTACTATCGATACTGCATACCTACAAGATCTCTGCACCCCATGGAAGGATGCACTCGTTATCAAACTGCTTGGCAAAACACTTGGCTACAACATCCTAAAGGACCGCGTGAAAAAACTGTAGAAACCGAATGGAGAGTTTGACCTTCTTGATGTCGACAATGGATATTACATGGTGAAGTTTACTCACCCAGGAGATAGAGAAAAGGTTATATCCGGAGGACCTTGGATGCTCTTTGGTCGCCGGAGTTTGTTTCACCAGAAGCCAAAGTGAATCGCACCATGGTGTGGATTAGGTTTCTGGGGCTCAACGTACTTTATTATGATGAGAGTTTACTATTGGCTTTGGCATCAGCTGTGGGCGTGCCGGTTAAAGTCGATACGAACACGCTCAAAGTGGAGAGGGGACGATTCGCTCGAGTATGTGTTGAGATTGATTTGACAACACCAGTGGTTGGCAAGATCAATATCAATGGTGTTTGGCAAAAAATACAATATGAGGGCTTGCATATTATCTGCGCTTCTTGCGGTTGTTATGGACATTATGCAAGGCAGTGCACTGCTCCGATGAAGACATAGCCGCAAGCCGCTGCAGCACCAGCGCAAGAGGAGGGAACTGGGATTGCCGAACTAGCTCAGCAGGTGGTTACCATCGCGAAAAATCAGGGAAATCCAGGCGAGCAGTTTTCGGCAATCAATATGGCTAGTACTGCGAGTGATCAGGGAGAGAAGATTTCGGGTATAATCGCTCCAGCAAATGATACTCATGGAGATTGGTTAATAGTGGAAAGAAAGAAGAAAAATCAGGGCCATTCAAAACAAGAATCTCGCAATAATAGGTCCACTCACAGAAACGCTGGACCAAGTCAAAGCCACGTGAGGAATCAAGGCAATTCCAATGCTACTGGTACCCACTTGAAGAAGGCAAATCCTAAGAATATAGTGGGACATACCAATAAAGATAATGATGGGGTTGTCCTAAAAAAACGTAGACATGATGACTCCAATAATGATGATATGGAAGAGGGTCCCACACATAATACTGCTAGTGGAAAAAGCCAAGGACAGAACCGTAATATGAGTACTAAACCAGGTATTACGGGCAAAGCTACCAATCGACGCCAAAATGCGGAGCCTAGAGTTGTTTTCTCAAGTGACACGGGCATGCCTCCAGATATTGGGGGCGGTGCTAATAGGCCCAAGTTACTATTACAAAGAGGAGCTTACAAATGGACAACAGGGATCCGGGGCACAATTGGACCCAGCCCATCCCAGCGGGAAGCAACGGTTTGGGCCAAGTGACTGTTGTGGACAAATCAGCCCAAAAAGCCAACTCCAACCCGAATACACCAGTAACAGAGAGAGGTGTGGACCGGGTTAATCAAAATACAGCGCTTCAGCAGGGTGAGGAACAGAACGATGCCATTGATGCTTCTCTGGAGATTGACGCAGAGCTTAGTAAGGATGACGACATGGAAAGGGTGGTGGAAACTCCAAACACTTGGGAGCCAAACCAAGATGCGATGCAACAATAGCGTCTATTTTAGTGCCTTCTTCATCGCTGATTTGATGATGTTTGGCTTCCAAGATGTTAGCTTGCTCTCCTGGAACATTTGGGGGGCAAACAATAAGAAAGCTCATAGACACACCATGGATTTGATTAGAAGGTATTCTCCAACTTTTCTTATTATTATGGAAACTCATGTGGAATTTAATAAGACAAAAAATTTTTGGGCTCGTACTGGCTATAAGAAAGTTGCAATTGAAGAAGCTAGAGGTCAATCTGGAGGTATTTGGGTCTTACAGCAAAATGCTAGTAATGTTAAAGCAATTATGACTGAAACTCACCCCAATGCTATTACTCTTCATCTTCAAGTGGCTAATGCCTCGTGGTACTTCACAGGGGTGTATGCCAGCCCTACATACTCTAATAGACTTGAATTTTGGAGATATTTGATGTCCCTTCGTGACCGTATTGCTGGACCGTGGGTTATGATGGGTGACTTCAATGAGATTATTCATCCGAGTGAGGTAAGAGGAGGTTCTTTCAATCATCATCGCGCTCAAGCCTTATTAAATGTTCTGGATACTTGTTACATGACTGATATGCCTTCTACGGGTGGTGTTCATACTTAGCAACGGATATGTACTGGTTATAGGAGAGTCTTTAAGAAGCTGGATCGCACTCTTGCTGACATAATGTGGCGACACCACTTTCCTGAGGCGTTTGTGGAGATTTTGTGTCGCTTTCATTCTGATCATAATCCCCTTATCCTTCGTTGCGGAGGTCTCCCCCAAGCTCACGGTGTGCGTCCCTTCCGGTTTGAGGCAGCTTGGATCACACACCCTCAATATCTTGATGTCGTGAAACAAGCTTGGGAGAGGAATCTTTCTTGCCTTGTGATTGGTTTGAAATATGTTCAGGAGGACTCCCTAGTGTTTAACAAGGAAGTCTTTGGAAATATCTGGAGAAGAAAGAGAGAGATTGAGAGAAGACTTAAGGGGATTCAGAGAGTTCTTGAGAGGGTTGACTCGGCGAGATTAGTCTATCTGGAGAAGCAACTTCAAATGGATTATGATAATATTCTTAATCAGGAGGAAATTCATTGGTATCAAAAGTCGCGGGAGAAATGGACTAGCCTTGGTGATAAAAATACAAAGTTTTTTCATGCTCAAACGGTGATTCGCAGAAAGCGCAATAAAATTCATGGTCTTACTCTGCCGGATGGGAATTGGTGTACAGATGACTCCATTCTTCAAAATGAGGCTCAGTTGTATTTCCAGAGTTTATTTTGCCACTCTACAGCAAGTGTCAATCAAGTTTATAATGCTCCAGCAATGAATATTCCTAACCTTTCTGCAGAGGCTGCCCACACTCTTACTTGCAGGGTCACTAGGGAGGAGGTCTATGCAGCTCTCCAACACATGCATCCTTACAAGTCCCCAGGCCCTGATGGGTTTCAAGGTATTTTCTTTCGCCAATACTGGCATATTGTAGGAGATGATGTTACTAACTTAGTCTGTCAAGCTTTTGAAACTGGCTACTTTGATCCTAGTATTGCTTCCACTCTTATTGCTCTTATCCCAAAAGTGGACAACCCTAGGACTTTTAAAGAATTTCGGCAAATAAGTTTGTGTAATACTGTGTATAAGCTTATCACGAAGGTGCTTGTGAATAGGCTGCGACCTCATCTTAGTCAAATTATTGGGCCTTTCCAAAGTAGCTTCCTTCCTGGAAGAGGGACTAGTGATAATGCTATTGTGCTTCAAGAGGTTCTCCACACGATGCATACCTCAAAAAAAAAAGAAAGGTGATGTGGCTTACAAGTTGGACTTGGAGAAGGCCTATGACCATGTGAATTGGAACTTTCTCCAAATGTGGTTGAATGATTTTGGTTTTCCTAATGCTACTATAAAATTGATTATGCATTGTGTGACTTCATCTACTTTGTCGCTTCTTTGGAATGGGAAACAACTCCCCTACTTCTCCCCAACTAGAGGCCTTCGTCAAGGGGATCCTCTTTCCCCATACTTATTTGTTATGTGTATGGAAAAACTATCTCATTCTATTTTAACTGCTGTAGATAATGGTAGATGGAAGCCTATGAAACTTTCTAGAAATGAGCCTGCTCTCTCTCATTTATTTTTTGCAGATGATGTCCTCCTTTTTTCCAAGGCTACGGTGTCACAAGCTAATCTTGTAGCTGAGATTTTTGCTAACTTTGCAAGGGAGTCTGGTCTTTCAGCTAATGTTGCTAAGTCTAGAACCTTATTCTCCAAATTGGTTCCTCGTAGCAAGCAGGAGAGAATTGCTTCTGCTACAGGTATTCGAAGTACTACATCCTTTGATAAGTATCTTGGTTTTCCTATGGTCTCGCTATTAGAATTGCCCGTAATGCTAATACCGCCATGCTTGGAAAATTGGTTTGGGATTTGCATTCTAATAATAACAAACTGTGGGTCCAATTGGCGAACCATAAATATCTGGCAGATGACACAATCCTTGAAGTGAAAAAAAAGAATGGTTCCTACACTTGGAACTCAATAATGAAAGCCAGGGATATTTTGAAGGACGGTTTTGAATTCAGAGTTGGCAGTGGCCAATCATCCTTGTGGTATTCTAATTGGACGGGCTATGGACCTTTGGCTAAAATGGTTCCTTTCATTGATATTCACGACTCTCAATTAAGTATATCAGATGTGTATCATGATCAATCTTGGCACTTGGATATGTTGTATTCTCTTATTCCTAGCAACATCAGTGATCACATCAAGACCATCAGATTCGATCTGAACCCTGCGGTTGAGGATGACTACATTTGGAAGGGGAAAGCTGACGGAATGTACACGGCTAGTGCAGGATATAATTGGCTTTTGTCCCTAAATCATCCTGTTAATTTCCCGCATGCTTCGGAAGGTTGGAATTGGATTTGGAAAATTTCTGGGCCAGAGAAGATTAAACTTCTTATCTGGCTTGCATGCCACAATGCTCTTCCTACTGCATCCTTATTGGCGCACAGAGGTATGATGGATTCTTCTTGTTGTCAAAGATGTGGTTATAGAGAAGAGAATGTGCTCCATTGTCTTCGGGATTGTCCTGATGCTTGTAACATGTGGGTTGCTCTTGGTTTTCAATCTCCATCTTTCTTTAGTTTGTCTAATCCTTTTGAGTGGCTTAAAGAGGCAACCCAAAGTCCTCATCTTCACCTCTTCCTCGCTTCTGTTTGGTGGTTATGGAGAGCGCGAAATTCGACTTGTATTGCAAAAGAGAATATTCCTGAGTTTGTGCTAAGAATGTCTATAAATAATCTAGCATCTCTCATTATGAGTAGCTATAAGGAAGCTGTGAAGTTACCTTCTCACCCTCGTCTTGTTTCTTGGAAGCCTGCTAGAGAGTATGAAGTAGTGCTTAATGTGGATGGTAGCAGTATTGATAATCCGGGAATCGCTGGTTTCGGAGGCCTGCTGCGAGGAATTAACGGTGACTGGATAGCTGGTTTTGCGGGTAATATTGGTAACTCAAATATCCTGCACGCAGAATTATTAGGATTGCTTCGAGGTCTGTCTTACGCTTGGGATAAGGGATTTAGATCATTGGCATGCTACACAGATTCTACTAATGTCATGCAGCTTGTTAACTCCCCTCTGAACCATTGGAATAGATATGCTTCGGTAATTCAGTCTATCAAAGATCTCCTTAGACGAGATTGGGTGGGGTTGTTGGGTCATACCCTCCGCGAGGGCAATTCTTGTGCTGACTACTTCGCCAAACTAGGCGCTGCCAGCACTAGTTCTTGGATGACTTTTGATGTTCCTCCGGCTGAAATCTCTCTAAACTTGCTAGCAGATGCTGCTGGTGTGGAGTTTGTGAGAGTGTAGTTGTTGGTTATCTTTCTTTTCTTTTTTCCCTTTTTTTGCTCTGTTTTAGCTTTACCTTACCAAAAAAAAAAGGGAACTCCTTCAAAAAACTGAATTTTGGTGTATCACTTTCAATATTCCTCTTATACCCCTACTGTTGGTTTCGGCTCTTTCACTTCAAAAACAAAACTATTCCTCTTTAACAGTTATATATAGCCTACCGTGTGCTTTTAAAGGAAAATGGGTGAACCGTTTTGTTGAAAGGAAAAAAAAAACAGAACAAGGCATCAAACCATTTAATAATTGTTTCCCTCTATGCTCTTGGTTTAAGTTTGAAAATTGGTCTATGCAGGACTGATTGGCATACAATTCTTCCAATGCTTGAAGGCAGTTAGTGACAAACCAACGGTTAAATAACTTACTCCAAGAAACCAACACGGCAAGACCCCACAAACCCATTTGCTTGATGCTTGCTTTTGGATTCTTTGTGATTCAACAAATTCTGATTTTCAGCAATCATATTGATTTTGTTATCCTCTTTTTGTCAATCTGCACTTCACCTATTTTTGTCCTCTTTTTACATTTTTAAGTTGTCTCAAATTATTCATTTTTAAGTTGCTTGACTTGGTTGCTTGGATAAGTTGTTGCATATATAGCAAGGTTCAAATCTTTAAGAGCCACGACATTTTGCTTTTATTTGTTCCGATTTTCTTTTGCGACCTTTGTTTGATGCGTTATTTGTATTTGAGATATACGAAGATTCGACATTCGAATATTGGGGTCAGTCATGTAATGTTTATCTATAGAGTATGAATATTGATTGTATTAAAATTGGACCCAGCACACTTCATACTCAAACCAATAATCATGCTGTGCATCCATGCTCACTATTTTGCTATATCCGTATGCATTATCAAGAGAAAATGTGAGTTCACCATTTTAAAAAGAAATTGTGAGTTCCCATGATAATTCCTCGAATTATATGAGAATTTTGTCATAAAAGAGGTAATTAAAAAGCAAATATATTTTTTGCATTTGCTTCCTTTTTTTTAGTATATTAACTTCATTACTTTAAAATTCCATCTTTAATCCTCTGTTTTTTGTATTTTCCAAATTCTGCTTTCATATCCTGATTTCCGTACTTTATGTCAGACTTACGTAGTGTAGTGTATGATGCTTATGTGAGTTCTACACTTTCTAGATGTCAGTACCATTGTATTGTATCAAGGTCTTACCAATGAATTTTATAACTTCCATTGTATTGTACTTGAGTAACTGCTTATCTTGGAAGAGATGCAATTCTGTAATTTTATCTTTGTAAGGGGATCAATAATCTTCTCGACTTCCCATCTCTATGACTCGAACCCACGATCATTTAGGTGTAGGTGTTAAGAGTCCCACATTGAATGTGATATGGCCTGAAAAAGAGTTTATAAGTGGGAGACATCCCTCACCTTATAAGCGGGTTTTGTGGGGTTGAGTTAGGCCCAAACCACATTCTAAGATGGTATCAGAATCAATCCAAGATCCGTTGGGCTACCCGCTATTGGGTCACCCACCATTATTATCCACGCACCAGTTGTCCGGTCCTTGGGGGGAGGGGGGGTGTTAAGAGTCCCACATTGAATGTGATATGGCCTGAAAAAGAGTTTATAAGTGGGAGACATCCCTCACCTTACAAACCGGTTTTGTGGGGTTGAGTTAGGCCCAAACCACTTTCTAAGAGTAGGTGAAGCGTATATAGTTGTAGATTCAGAACCTCTCTTCATATGTCATTGTTTGATACAAGTCTTTCATGAGGCAATTGATAGTACAAGTTCCTCTCCGCTTTTGGTACAAGTCTATCGATGCTTAAAGTAACCGGGAGAAATAAAAATTAATTAGAGGTGTTGTTATTGTGATTCATCGGTACTGTACTTAATATTTTCATCTATTTCTGAATTCATATTGACGAGTTTATGTGTTGTATATTATTTGCAGAAGGATTGTTTGTTTATAGTAACTACATATCATCAAATATGGTATTTACATCAAATTAATTGTGGTTACTTTTTGTTTTTTTATTCAGATTTGCTGATTTTGGTATGTCTTTGCAGTTATATGTCTTATGTATGAAATTATAGCTGAGATTTAATCGGTGACACGACTTTTGTGGAATTTAGAGGTGGTGGGGTTAAGCCAAGTTGTGAGAATGAATAGGATGATCAGTGTTGGAACTGAGGAATTTGGGCTTTTGTTTATGAAGATGCCGAAGACTTATTTGAAGTCTTCTCCTTAGACAAGAAACTTAGAAGTTTCATGGTTGCCACATTTGATTAACTAGCCTATGTTTATCTTTGATTTTTTGGACTGTTATTTAAAAGGAATTTGATGGTGTTGCCATTCTGCTTTCCATGTTGCTTTATATCTTTAGTTTATTTCCTTCCTTTGTTTACTCGATTCAAGTTTTACTCCATGATGTATTTTACTTCAGTCTTGATGGCAAATAATATGCACTTTGTATCCTTACAAGTGATGGATGGAACTAGACAAAAAAATGATATACTCATTTTGGATTATATAAAAATTGCATTGGTATTTACTAATGCTAATAGAAAAAGCGAAACAAAGGGATCAGTACAAACTCCCTTAATGCACTTATTTCGTTGAAGAGTAAGAAACTAAATGAGGAAGAAAGATAGTTTAGGCACTTATTTTCATTAAAGAGTAAGAAACTAAGTGCGGAAGAAAGATACTTTAGGTATAACAAAGCATCTAAAGCAATGATTGCTTACAAGAAGGAAATCGAGGAACACAACAAGTCCATTGCTGCAAGCCTCTTGGAGCACAATACTGACTAATAATGGGGGAGAAAATGCTCCATGTTTTAGCTCATTGTGTTTTCCATACTGGGTTACCTTAGATCAAATAGGTTTCGCTCCAAAGGCCAAACAAGCATATCACTGCAAACTACTATGCACACCCTCCTGATTTAACTGTCAAACTCGGCTCGGCAATCTCGAAAGGCACTTGGAAGCTCGCGTGAAGACATGTGGTGTGATCTGACCTTTCGACCTTGCCTAGCTGATATTGGCCTTTAGATCAAGAGGGTGTGCATAGCAACTTGCAGTAATGTTTTTATTGTGCTTTTAGGGCGAAGCCCATTTGTACTGAGCTAACCCAGTCTGGAACTCTCACATTAAACCACTACTACTGTAGCGCAGTAATCAGAAGCGGAAGACGGAGTTAATATAATAATGAACTAGTTCAATGAATTTTAGCGAAAACAAGGCAGAAGTCAATGGGAAAATCTGAAATTATGTGTTAGCTAGGGCCCTACATTTTTGGAGAATCGGAAGAAATCAGGAGTGCTGATTTTCAAAAAAAGCCAACCCTAAGAATGACTAAAGTTGTCCTGATTTTAACAAAGATAAATAGGTTCTCCAATAAGTTTGGAGGTAGCTCACATATAAAAATAATCAAATGACTTCATATAAAAATTGGGTGATGCAAACAAAAAAAAAATGAAGAAAAGGAAAGAAAGTTGAATAAGTTGTTTGTGGAGTAATCGAGTGCATTCCTTGGATAACATTATGATTCGAGTCAAAAGATCGTGACACTCATAAAAAGAAAACAGAAAAATCAGTATATTTTCTCAAAAATCTGCATAAAGTTCTTGATCTAAACTAGGTATTTAAAACCCTAATGTAACTAATGGGAAAGGGGAGAGACTATAAAATGAGAATCTCATGCAAATCTAAAAATTCAACACATATGCCTATATTTAGATAGCATGATCCATTAAGTTCGGAATAGCGTAAACAATTCCAAAAACTAAATCAAGAACTGCCTTCATGTGTTCATTAACATGCACAACGAAAGTACCATATACATCATTTTCTTCCGAAGAAGAAATCTTACCATGTTCTAAAGAATCGAATCCTTTGCAAAGAGGACTCACCCAAAAAGATCCTAAACGATAAGGACCAATCTTACCATTGGGTTATATCATAAGATCAACAATAGACTTAGAGTAAGGTACGCTAAGTAAACCACTAACGTATCACTAATGAGGAAAATTCGGGAGGAGATTTCTTGAAGTTCGAAATGAAGCAGCCATCAAGGTTTATTTATAAGGGAAAACATTGGTAAATCCCTTGGGTTTGGATAAGGGTCCTTCAGACCAGATTTGGGTTCAGGAGTCGGTTATGCGTGGGGAATGTGTTAGCACCCCAAGACATCCTTCTAAGAAAGGTTACCTTCTAATTAGTTGTATAAAAAGAATATTAATTTTGAAAATGTTTATTTTACCCTTTTATTATTAATTAAAGAAAGAGACTTAATAAAAATATTTTTTATTTTGTGAATTTAGATGTTGTCGTTAAACTCTTAGGTCCTGGCCGTGGGGTCGGCCAGAGGTTTGGACAATCTTTGATTCCTCGTTTCTTCAAGCAATTGCGCTGAGGAGGAAACTCTGCTCCTCAACTGTGGGTTTTCTGACTACTGGCTAATGCATAAAGTAAAAATAAAGGATAAAATATGAGATAAAGGAAAGATAAATTGAAATAAACGTAGAGTTTGATTGATTGGATGTGTGTCTGTACAATTACTCTATTGCTATATATATATATATACACAATCCCTCGTCGGCCACTATGCTAGCCAACATTTTCCTACCGTTGGATTGATCTAAGATCAACGGCTCTCATTGCTTCCTAGGCCCACAACAAGGCGGAGTAACTGTCCATGTTCCCACTAGCACGGTTAGTGGGGTAAGTGCTTGTTGCCCCGTGTTTTCCTGCCTCGCTCTCCCGCTTGAACTTCAACCGCTCCCACGTTCTATCTTCGTGCCGTGGCTCAGTTGCACTAGCCCCTTTAGGTTAATAGCTTAGGCACCCGAGCCACTTGGGCCTTGAAACTCTATATGTTGGGGCTGTTACCTTCCCTCGGCTTAGCTCATTGGTCCTCGGGCGTAACTCTCCCTCGGGGAGCTTCTGTCGTTTGATGTGCCCCGAGGACCTCTTTTGACTTCACTCTGTCTGGCAAATCCCTTTTTTCAGCTTGTCATATGGCTTGCCTTCACACCAAAATTCCTATTCTCCTCTTAGCCCTTGGCCCACGACTTAATTATTTTTGGGTGTTAACAACTGCCTCCCTTTTTGTGCTGTTGTGCGCCCTTGAGGACGTGACTGATGGTACGAAAACCCCTTGACATGACTTGAGATGACGGTTAGAGGGGACATAACTGCTGCTATATGACATCTAGCGCTCCGCTCGAATCGAAACGACTGCGCGACAGGTCCCGAGGACCTGCCAGTTGAGATTTTCGCTTAACGCTATAAATAGCCCTCATCATTATCCCTACACGGTTACTTGCTCCTTACGAAACCCCTCACCATTACCTCAACTGTTTCTTCTCCTAGACCAAGATTTCCTTTCAAACTCTTTTCCATTCCCTCCTCTGTTCACCATGTCTTCTGGTTCCGATTCTCAAAACCAAAACCATAGCTACGGCAGTGGCGACAGCCCTTCGAGTTCCTCGGTGTCTTCTGGGAGCCATTCCCTTGAGGCCATCCCGCAAGACGTCCTAATCGTTGTCACGGGGGGAGTGACTATTCAACCGATTGCTTACCAAGTTCGTGAAAGTTTTGATGCCTTCAAACGCATCGTCGACTCATCTGGTGGCTTGCCCATTTCCCAGGATTGGTTTACCGTGAAGGCCAAGGTGACAGAAACTAGGTATTAGGCTAAGTCCACCGACAAGTATCGGTCCTGGTTCGACCACCTCCGAGACTCCAAGAAAGGATATCTAGAACTGGTGGCGTCTGTATGACATGATCTCCCTTTTTATATCTGATATTCCTCACGATTTCGATGTTTTACTTCCTCTTTTGGGCTTCTGGTCTTCCGACTTCAACGCCTTCGTGTTTCCCTAGGGAATGGTGACCCCCTACTGTTCTGGACGTCTCTACCATCACTGGTTTACCGGTGCACGGCCAGAGCATCCATCTTGCCAAGTTGCCCAAGAAAGTAAGTCTTCGCCATACTCACGCAGGTGGCGTCTATTCCAAGTTCTTGGCTGAGAATTCTAAAACGACAGGGTAGATCACTGAGGAGGCGCACACGACGTTCCTAATGTATTTCTATTGTCGTTTCTTTTACAGTACTGCTTCCGCCGGAGTTGTTCAGGAATTGCAACGTTTCGTTGCCATGATGTGCTCCGGTGAGGTATTCGCCTGGGGCCCTTATTTCCTCGGTGGGCTCTATAAAGGCATTCAAGTTGTTCTTGACCAGATTAAAGATTGCAGCCGTGTTTCTAAGCTTCAAGGGCCCCTTTGGTTTCTTCAATTATGGTCCAAGCTTTACTTCCCCCAAATTTTGTCAAAAGGGGTTACCATTCCACCTTCGCCGACGAACAGACTCCTGGGACCCCAACTTTTGGCTACGCCTTGTCATGCATTAACTCTAGCCTAGTTCATGGAGGCTCTCTTACGGGTGGCTTCTGAGGAAATGACGTGGTGCCCTGTGCTAGGTAAAGGGTTTGGCCCACACTGGATTTTCAACCCTCAGAAGGAGCAATCCCAACTCAAACTCTCGGGTCGTGCTACCATTCATGACGATTGGCTATCTGCTGTGGTGGCGAGGGATTTTCCTATTGGCTATGTTGCTACCTCCCGGTATAGCCGAGCCCTTGCGGAGTACTATTACCCCAACTTTGTCTGTCGTCAATTTGGCCTCTTGTAGCATATTCCCTTGCCTTACCAAGCCCTAGCTGGTCCTGTCCGGCGTGAAGGTTTATTGGAGCCTCAGGTTTATAAGATGGTCGCTGATAACCAATGTAAGCTCACTGAGGGTGTGTGGGCACACTACGTGGTATGTTCGGGGGAGACTAATGCCTTTGCCAATTGGTGGCTTGGCGTCAAGGAATTAGTTTTTCCCCAGGGAGTTGAATCCTGCTTGTCCCTATACCTCGATCGCCCAAGATCAACCTTTCCAAAACTCCTGCCGGTTCCAGTGCTGCTCCCTTGAAGACACCTATATCTACTACCTCTGCCCGTCGGCCCGCAACACGTTCTCGACTACTTGCTGGTACGCTCTTTATCTTATTTCAGCTTTCCCTTTTTCTTTGCTTTAATATTGCTCTCAACTCCCTACTCCTGCAGATTCTGCTGCCGAGGAGGGCGACAATGGTCCATATATCCCACACCCCTGCAACCAAGAGGGCTACTGTAGCGACGAGAGACACTTCTCCTCTTGCGAAGAAGCATAAGGTATGTTACATTTGCTCTGCTTCCCTCCCCTTTGCTGATTTTCCGCTTCTCTTACGGCAGTGTTTCTTGCAGGCCACCACTTCCACTTAACGTTCTTTTCCTTTTCCAACTCCCAATCTGATTCCTGATGCTGAAGTGGCTCAATATTTCGACTCTCGGAGCAAATCTTAAGCAACTCCTCCTTCGGCGACGGAGCTGCAGAGACTCGAGGATGCTCTTCGGGGAGAAATCGTTACTGACCCTTCCCAACTGACGGATCTGCGCTTCCTTGCCTTTCGTCTGGCTTCCGTGGAAGATCTGCTGGAGTCTAGGAGAAGGGCGTTGAGGGACATAGGCTATAGGCTCCCAGAGATATCCCAAACTTATTCGGCAGCCAAAGCTGCACAACAGGCGATGGACCACCTGATTACCTTGGAAGCTGAGTAGAAGGATTATCTTGCAGCCTATGACGAGAAGGAGGGAGAACGCCGATAAGTGATAGATGAAGACGAGATAGTCGGGCGCCTGATCGAAGAGATTGAAGGTGTGATGTCGGACCTCCAGCGGGAGCTACAACTCCTACTCCCTCAGAAGGAGGAGGCAGCCAACAGACTTGCCAAGATTCCGGAAGAACAGTCTCTATTGTATAATCGGGCCAAGCCTCTGGATGACCAAATCAAGGACCTGGAGTCTCAAAAGGAGAGCCTTCTCTATGGCCGTGAGCTTGGCCAAAGCAATATGATATCTGCCGCTTCTTCCCGGGGGAGGTTGCGGGTTTGCTTGGCTAATGCCCCCTCTGATGTTGCTGAGACCTCGGCAGCCGTAGGTTCTAACCCAGCAGCATTTCAGCATGTACCTAAGCCCACAGAGGAGGAGGATTCCACAGTGAGAGAATACAGGTATTTAGTGCCTTTCCTGACCATGGTTTTCCTTTCACCAGGACGCCGGTGTGTGGCGTGCCACTCTGACAATGTTTCTTGTTTGCTTTTCTTTTAAATCCATCTTTCTATTTCTCGCATACTTTCCCATAGAGTAGGATAATATGCCTTAAGGCATCTGCCATTTATTTTTGTTTCGAATTCTTCCTCGTCTAGAGTGATTAGACGGTACGCTCCACCTTGGTATACTTCACTAACGACGTAGGGCCCGTCCCAATTTGGGGAGCACTTGCCTAACTGGGGGTCTTTCTTCCTGAGTGGAAAAATGGCCTTCCACACGAGGTCACCTTCAACAGATTTCTTTGGTTTGACATGTTTGTTGTAGCGTCAGGCCGTTTTAGCTTTATTCATCTCTATCCTACCGAGTCCAACTCCATCAACATGACTTGTTGGTACTCGTCCATACTAAGGGAGTGTCGCCGAGCCACTCTTGACGAAGCTACGCTGATCTCCAGTGGTAGCACGGCATCCTGCCCGTAGACCAAATGATAGGGAGTCGCCCCCGTGGTCGTATCCTTAGAGTTTCTCGTGGCCCAAAGGACCTTATTGAGGGTCTCATTCCACCGTCGAGGCTCATCCTCTATGTTCTTTTTGATGAGTTCTATGACGATCTTGTTGGTGGCCTCCGCTTGCCCATTAGCTTGTACATAGTAAGGAGACGAATGTCTCATTTCCACTCGTTCCCCGGTGAACATTGTACCTTGATCGGCGGTGATGGTTTTAGGGATGCCAAACCTTAATATGATTTGATTTCCGATGAATTTAATCACCGAGACCTGATCAACGTTTCCTAACGGCATGGCTTTCAACCATTTAGTGAAGTTGTCGGTGGCGACAATAATAAAATTGTGCCCTTTTGAGCTCGAAGGATATATCTTGCCAATTAAATCCATGGCCCACCCTCTAAACGGCGAAGGTTTGACAATGAGATGCAGTTCATCCGCTGGCACCTTTTGGATTGGTCCATGCACCTAATAGTATCCATGTCTATAGATGAGCCATTTCATGATGGGGTCGGACCTGTGGGCACCACAGATTCCTGAATGAATCTGCGCCATCACCATATAAGTATCTTTCATCTTGAGGCACTTCAACAACACCCCGTTGGCGCTTCTTTTATATAGGTCGTCCCCTATCAAAATATACTTCAGCACCCTTTGTTTGACCTTAAAGTCAGTATCAGCCGTTGGGTTACGGAGGTACTTCATTAATACCCCAATCCAAGCATCGGCAGGTTCCTCCCTGCAAGAGTCACGGTATCTTGATACCGCACCTCGACCACCCTCTTTTTATAACCCGTGGCCTATTGGGCCAAGTCATTCGCTTCCTGATTCTCATTCCTGGGGACATACATGATGACCACATAGGCGAAAAACTTTAGCAAGTCATGCGCCGAGGCCCTCAGTTCCTTGAGCTTGGCATTGTAGCACTTGTATTCTCCCTTAACTCCACGTAGTGGGCCTTCATGCCGGCAAAGATATCAAGTCCCATGATCAAGGCTTCGTACTCGGCCAGATTGTTGGATGCTTGATCTCCTATCCGGCACATGAACTTCCACGTCTGGCCGCAAGGGCTGGTGATGACTACCCCTACCCCCGCCCTCGTCTGGGTGTTTGACCCATCAAACATGAGGACCCAGGGCTTAAGGCCTAAGTAATTAGCAGGTTCGGCCGGAGCATCATGTACTTCTACACATGGAAACTGAGCCAAGAAGTCTGCTAAGGCTTGGCCTTTTACGGCTCTCAAAGGAACATAGGTTAAGGCAAATGTGTTCAACTTAATGGCCCACTTAACGAGTCTCCCCTGTAAGACAGGCCTATTAAGAAGGTATCGGATAATATCAACCTTACAATCAACCAAAACTTCCTTAGGTAGAAGATAGTACTCAAGTTTTGTACAAGCATTAAACAAGGATAAACAAAGCTTTTCAATGGGAGAGTATCTAGTCTCGGCATCATTAAGGATCCTACTGAGATAATATATAGCACGCTCGACGCCATTATCATCATCTTGAGCTAACAAGCAGCTGATTGCTTGATCTTCGGCCGCAATGTACAACTTCAAGGGTTTCCCAGGTTGCGGAGGTACCAGGACAGGGGGGTTGGTCAAGGAAGTCTTGACCTGATCGAAGGCTTCTTGTTGTTTAGCTCCCCATATCATTTCCTCGTCATTCTTCATTTTTAATAAAGGCGAGAAGGCTTTTAACTTCCCTGCCGAGTTAGCGATAAACCTTCTTCGAAATTGATCTTGCCCAGCACACTCTGCAGCTCCTTCTTTGTCCTTGGAGGTCTTGCCTCTAGGATAGCCCGAGCTTTGTTTTCATCCACTTCAATGCACTGGTTATGCACTAAGAAGCCCAGAAAGTTTCCTCCAGACACGTTGAAAGCACATTTAGCAAGATTCATTTTGAGATTGTGGAGTCTCATCTGTTTTAGAGCTTGTTCGAGATCTGCCAGATGGGCTTCAAAACTCTTGGATTTGACCACCACATCGTCAATGTACACCTCCATGTTTTAACCAATAAGGTCATGGAATATGGCGTTCATAGCCCTTGGGTACGTTGCCCTAGCATTCTTGAAGCCAGAAGGCATCACAAGCCACTCATAGATGCCTAAGGCGCCTAGGCACCTAAAGGCGATCTTATGGGTGTCAGCCTTGGCCACATAAATCTGGTTGTAACCAGAATAGCCGTCCATAAAAGTCAGGATGACATTGTTTGCCGCGGCATCGACATGCATATCGGCCACAGGCATACCGTACTCATCCTTTGGAGTGGCCAAGTTCAGGTTTCTGTAATCAATACACTCCCTAACCTGACCATTCTTTTTGATCACATGGACTATATTAGACAGTCATTCTCCGTACCTGGCAGTTCTGATGAACCCTGCCTTTAGCAGTCTTTCCACTTCGGCTATAATCTGCGGCATTAGTTGTGGGTTGAACCTCCTTGGCGGCTGCTTGTGGGGCTTGCAACCTTCCTTGATGGGTAACCTATACTCCATCAAGGCTCTATCAAGGCCTGATATCTCATGGTAGTCCGATGCAAAGCAGTCACGGTAGTCCCGTATCAAGGCTACCACCTGGTCACGTTGCTGCAGATGGAGTTTACCGCTAACCTTGGTCATCCTCGGTTCCCAGATTTACCTCCACCAAGGGATCATGAGCCTCAAAGGTAGGCATCTTCCTCTCTATAAGCTCGATGTAGGGAGGCTCGGCCGACATCTTGTCACCATGGTCATCCGAAATTTCCAGGGGAGAGGGTTCCGAGTTCTCATTTTCTCCATATACAGCACCGAACATAGCCTCTTCAATGCTGGACTCTATTTGAAATAGGTGCAGTCGGTCCAGTAGGCTTTGTACCTCCGGAGGGAAACTAGTCATTATGCTCATTATTAGGCCGTGGGTCGGCCAACATTTTGAATTCAAAGCCCCTTTTGGTCCTGTCACCTGATTCTACACCGCCTTCTTCATAGTCCCCCTAGATGGCAAGAGGACGTAGGTGAGGAGAGTAGAACACGGCCTCGAACATTTTTATCTCCGCTAGAAAAAGGTTAGGGTCGGCCTCCACTATTTCCACCTTGTCCTCTACCCATATCATGAGCTTCTGGTGCAAAGTGGAGGGGACACATTCACTTGTATGGATCCAGTCTCTCCCAAGGATCACCGTATACCAGGGTTTTCCTTCAATGACGAAGAATGCCGAACGAGTTACCTTCAACCCAATTGTTACGTCGGCCACCAACACTCCCAATGCATGAGATGGGTGGCCCATGAAACTGGTCATGGTCATGGTGGTCGGAATGAGATCTTCGGCGTTCTTCCCCAGCTTCTTCATGGGTGACAACGACATGATACTCAGCACGACACCACCATCCACGAAGACCCTATTGAACAGTTTCCCATTGAGATGGGCTTTGATGTACAATGGCTTCAGGTGTCTGGTCATGTCTGCGGTTGGCTTTTCGAATAGCATGCCATCCGTTACAGGTCCCTCGGCTTCTGTCAAGGCAGCTCATTCGGCCTCCTCGGCGAAGACGTCTCCCTCGAGGGCCTTTGGTTGATCCCTGATTCCCTAGAACTCTGGTGGAAGGAGGCTCACCATTTCAATGTCAGCACAAAACTCCCCGTCTGTTTCATCCATCAAGTCGTCCAGTATTGACTCATTCATGGAATTCCCATCGAAATCTAGCGGGCCAAAGGGATTTTCTTCTTCTTGTTCTTCTTGTTCTTGTTCTTGTTCTTCTTCTTATTCCCTCTTGGTCAACGGGTGGCTCAGGGATGGCTGGTTTGGGAGGCTTCCCTGGAGCTATGTCCTCGGCTGGTTTTGGGAAAGGCTGTTCCAACGCCGTAGCAACAAATGCTGCAAGGATGGTATGAGCATTCCCATCTCTGGCCGAGGTGAGCATCTAGAGCGTTTCTTTCATCATGTTGAAATCCCTGGCCCTCTGTAGCCTCCTCTTCTGCGAGCGAGATTTGAAGGCCACCCTAGGGGCCGGTATCTCAACGGCTGCCTGTGTGATCCATTGATCCTGAGACACACCTGAAGGAGGCTTCACTGTTCTGGTGATCCATTGAACTGTGTGCCTAGGTGACTTGTGCCACCCTTCTTTTTTCTCTGAGGCGAGTCCCTTCACTTGTGGTTGGCAGGGTGGTCTGCTCAATGGAGTCATTGACGGGCCTACCGTGCCCCCCAAGTGTGACAGGATGGAGTCTCTCCCTCATGTCCCTAGGCTTAGGCAAATGTCTCTCGAGATTGAGTTTAGACAAGTGCAACTCCCTGAGCTCGTGAACAAGCCTCCCGGGCCTAGGAAGTTTCTAATAATTTAGTGGTTTAATTAGAATTAAGAACTTCTAGGAATGCTTTCTAGACAAAGATGAAGATGTTAATTTATTACGTTGATGTTGTTTATTGATTAGTCGTGGAAATTACCCAATAGATGTTTTGGACTTGTGTTAATCTACTAGGGGTGAGATCTTAATCAATTGGAGTAGTTAATATTACCAAGGAGTTGTTTTAGAGGTGTGTTAATGGATTAGAAAGGACCGTTAACAAATTAAGATAATGAAGTATTACCTAAGAGACCATTTGAAGCCTATTAGTTAGATAAGACTAAGTTGACAATGGATTAAAACTATTGTGGGGATGTTTTGCAAGATGTTTGACCCTTCCTAATCTAGTTTAGGTAACCTTGACCATGAGTGATGATTGAGGCAATAAGAGTCATTTAGGGTTTGAGGCATTGGATCAAGACGACTACATGTGAATATAAGGATGGTGTTATTATAAAGAATTAGCGGGGACTTGGGTAATAGTTATGACCAGAGATGATGATTATATTGACCCCCTAGTTGTAAGGTGATACCCATGATGATGATTAATGAACATGTGATCCTTAGTTGATGATGATACCCTCGGACTTAGGAGTTCTTAATGAAGTTGATTATGATGATGCTTAAGGAACCTTGCACAGCATGGGCAAGGACTCGCTGCAGTATGGGCGAGGCGTACCTTTGTAAAAGTTCTAGGAGGAACCTTGTCGCAGTATGGGCGAGTCGTACCTCAAAGAATGGTGATGGTGATAGCTGTTGTTGTTGTTGTTTGTTGTCGTCGTCGTCGTTGTTGTTGTCATTGTCGTCGTCGTTGTTGCTATTGTCGTTGTCGTCGTCGTGGTTGTTCGTAGGGCATTATCGGGCAAGGTATCCCAGTCCTAATAGTCCTCTTTTGGGTGTTCTCAGGGCATTATTGGGCAAGGTATCCCATTCGAGTGGCTCGGTCTTGTTGTTCTTGTAGGACATTATCGGGCAAGGTATCCCGGTCCTCATAGTCCTCTTGCTGTTGTTCTTCGTAGGGCGTTATCGGGCAAGGTATCCCGTTCGGACAAGGTATCTGGGTCCTATTGATGTTGTTCCCTTTAGGGCGTTATCAGGCAAGGTATCCTGTTCAAGCAAGGTATCCTGGTCCTATAGTTGTTGTTGTTGTCGTTGTCGTTGTCGTTGTCGTTTTCGTTGTTGTTGTTGTTGTTGTTGTTATTGTTGTTGTTGTTGTTGCTGCTTGTAGTCCTAGGACCGTATGTGAGGTCGCGACATGGAGGATTAGATGATGATTAGTTGATGATTGTTTGTATATGTGTGTTATGTCTGTTGTATCCACTACCGTTGATTATTTCCTATGTTGTGTGATTTCCTCACTCTTCTTTGTGGCTACTCGTGTGCCACTGTACACGTTTAGGTGAAGAGCAAGCAGTGGGTGATGAGGCTATCGACGTGGACGCCGAGGAGTAGTTCGTGCTGATAAAGACTATTAGCTGCTAGTTGTATTGTTAATTGTTTTTAAAAGTTGTAATAATTGGTAAAAGCTCTGAGACATGTGACACCGGGGTTCCATGGGGTTTTTACTTTAATTTTGATATTTAGTTATTGGTTTAAATATGTATTTAGTCCCTGCAAATGTCCCTGTTTCTCGATTTAGTTCCTGCAATTTTTTTTTAAATACATCCATGCAAAATAACTTTTTTTTGAATATGCCCTTCCGAAAGTTGGAATTTTAAATACGTCCCTGCAAAATAACTTTTTTTTAAATACATCCCTGCAAAATAACCTATTTTTTGAAATACTTCCCAACAAAAAAAATTGTGATATTTTGCCGGGATGTATTTAAAAAAAAAGGTTATTTTGTAGGGACGTATTTAAAAAAAAAAAAGCTATTTTGCAGGGACGTATTTAAAAAATTTATTTTGTAGGGACGTATTTAAAAAGAAGTTATTTTGCAGGGATGTATTTAAAAAAATATTAATTGCAGGGACTATATCGAAAAATAGGGACATTTGCAGGGACTAAATACATATTTAAACCTTAGTTATTTGTCTTTCCACATTTATTGGTGATATTTGTTGTTTCGTTTGACTCAAAGTTTTTATAAAGACATACTTTCTATTAATCCTTTTCTTTACGCCACGTTTTCCAAACGGGGTAGCGGATGTCACGAGATCTATGTAACACCCTAATTTAGAAAATTGATAATATAAATAAAATATCATTTTTAAGAAAACAATTAAATTATATGGATTTGATAAAGTATTATGAAAATAAGTGGTAGTTATATGGTAAAGACTGTAACATACTAGAGAGTTATTATATAGAATATATATAGATATAGGTATGCATGCTTTTGTCTTAAATAGTAAGAAAAGATCAATTTTAGCCACAAGAGTGACTAGGTTGCAGGGAAGGAAGAATAAATCATCAAATTTGGTTCTCATGTGAGACATTCGGTGGTTCTCGAAAATAATAATAATAAAAACCTGCACGTGACCAAAAGTTTTTGGATCAAATGGTAAGGGTCTCTTCCAGCGTAACTAAGGTTTTAAGTTCGAGTCCAGCCGAGGGAATGCATCAATATTAAAACTCTCGAGGGATAATTTTTTCTGGCTCGGCGAATTAGTCTCTGCAATTGCGCGCAGAGAATACTAATTAACACTAATAATAAAAAAAAATATAAGATAGAAACCAATAAAAGCGACGTGAATGATTATGACTTGGGGGGCGGGGGGGGGGGGGGTGACGAACTTCAACAGCAGCAGTAGTAGAGTAGATACTAAATTATTGAGTGACCCTAGCCCTTTTATAATAAAAATTATTGGTACTAAATTTATCTCTATTCTACATATATTATAGTCTAAAATACCATTTGGACTGTTAATTATGCTACTAACTGTAACTTGAAATGTATGACCCGTGACTTGGACTATATTTTGACTACTAACTGTGACTTGGTCTGTAATTTGGATCACTGATTGGGACTTGGACTATATTCTGGACTACTAACTATTGACTTGGAAAATTATTATCGTAATAATTTAATAATGCAACTAAAAAGAAGAAACTAAGTAAAGTTATGAATTAAATGAATTAATATGATAACTAATTATATTTACTCTATTTTTATTTCTCTATTTTTGTTCTTCTATTACTGTTACTATCATTTTATTCTAATTCCTCTTTTGTAATATTTTCAGCATCATTATTTCGTTGCCATTGATACTATTATTTTTATTGATGTTATCAGGAAACAGTTTTGATTTAAAAAATATGAAATTAAATTAAATTTTTGAAGAAAATAAATATAATTAATGGATGAAAAGGGTAATATTGATTATATGTAAGCTAGTAACATATGAAATTGAATAGTGATTTTAAAATAAATATGGTTATTTGTATGTGTTGTAATCAAAAAATGAGTAATTCTATAGGTTACTAATATTTATGGAGACAATTTATAATTTCAGATCCCTTTTTAAATAACTATATGGCAAGGGTTGTGGTTATTTTAAATTTTTTTGACTATGGCTAACAGTTACTACTATTTGTGAGAAAATCAAATTTCTGTGGTACACAATTTAGTTTTAATAATTTATTTATAAAAAATTAATTTTTTCATGATTCATTGATACATAATATTGATTAATGACAGACTAAACAAAATTATAAACAATATTTTATATATAAATTTATACATATTTTATATTTTTTTAATATTTCAAAAAGTATTTCATTTATAAAAACGAACAAACGTCCAATTTGGAAGGTTCACCCGTTAGGGTTTTTGTTATTGTGCATGAACTCCCTGTCTCAACAACCATCGTATTTGGTAGACTCGATTGATCGATTCTCATGTTGCTCCTCACTACCGTCGTTTTTGGTAGACAATCGATAGCTTGCATCCTTTCCTAGCAACCAAAAAATCGGTCTCCTTGTGCAGTGTTTTTTTGCTTCACTTCCCTAAAATTACCATCGGCGATCTACTGTAGCTATTAATATATATACATATATATATATATATTAATATACTAAACCATAAGTTTTACATGTCTGCGTCCACGCCACTAATTCAAGAAAAATACGTCATCATCATTAAAAAGCCAAGTCCGCTTTTTCCTGACACATGGCAAACACGTCAGCCATTACACCATAAGTCAACCATGGCTACTAGTATTCGGAATTTTTTAATTTGAACCACCCTAAAATGACCATCAACAATCAGGTTTTTTGTTTGTTATTTACTCTCCTTTCGTTGAAAATCTAAATTTCTTCCTAAATACCTATTATCTGTACTTGTGCCAATATCACTTGTACAGATAATAGGTATTAACTCACGACATATTAGAGAATGACATAACTCATAGGACAATCCCTTTCTCAATTCCTCTTTTTCACATAACATAGGAGATGAAAATATTCAAGAAAATATAAAGGCACAAAACGACTAAATTGGTCTCGAAAATAGGTTGAATAAGTAAGAATGCTGAGGATAAAGACAATTTGCAGAGAAGACGGTGGGAGAAGGCAATTTGCGTTACATTGAAACCACTCTAGATGAAGAGTAGAATTAAGATAATTTGCCTTAGATAGACCTTACCATTAAAAAATAACACTAAGATAAAATATATCACAAAAAATTAACCTCAACACAATAATTTGTTCCAACTTTGGCAAATAAATTATCCATAATAGAGAACTAGTAGGATACTTGTGCATACGCACGGGTGCTGTCGTATTCTTTTTATGAATGAACTTAGAAATAATTTAAATAGTCTGAACATTACCCCGTGAAAATAAAGACAAATTTAATGAGATAAAAAAGGAGTCTCAAATAAAAAATAGATAAATATTAAAATCTAAAAGTGTAAAAGTATCATTTAAAAATAATATGTGCATTTATCCCGTGTTTTTTTTATATCAGTATTGTTATCCCGTATTTTGTTATATATCAATGCATCATTGCAGTTATCCCGTATTTTTTATATATCGGTGCAGTTATCCCGTGTTTTTTTATATATCAGTGCAGTTATCTCATAGTTTCAATTGATTATTTTAGTTGATTAGTATATTATAACAGATAGTAGATTATCAATAACAAATATTTATCCCGTGTTTTTTATATATCAGTGACAATTATTTGTCCTTTTTTAGGTATTAGTGACAAATATTTGTCACGTGTCTTTTAAATATTAATCAGTAGTTTAAATAGTCATTAAGTCTTTTTGTTTTTTTAGAAAGTTGGTTTATAGTTGTCTTCAAACCTTATAATCATCAAAGGCAAATATTAATCTCGTGTTTTTATATATCAGTGCAGTTATCCCGTGTTTTTTTATATATTAGTGCGGTTATCTCGTAATTTCAGTTGATTATTTTAGTTGATTAGTAGATTATAGTAGATAATAAATATAGATAGTAGATTATCAATAAGAAATATTTATTTTAAATATTAATTAGTAGTTTAAATAGTCATTAAGCCTTCTTGTTTTTTTGACAAAAACCTTCTTGTTTTTCAAATAGTAGGTTTATCGATAACAAATATTAATCCCGTGTTTTTTATATAGTAGTCTTCAAAAAATATGGAACAAATATTTGTCACTAATTTTTTATAGTAGTTTTTTAATTTTATAATTTTTAATGACAAAAAATAATTGTCTTTGTATTAGGTTATTTGTATAGCTTTTTGTAGTTGGATGTGAAAGAAAGTAGGACCAAACATGTGAGTACGAATATGTGTGAAAAAGATTTAAATTTTAGTCCAATTATCATTGTATCCTTTCTCATTAAATAAAACTATCTAGGTGTCAAATAAAGTGATAGGCTAAAGATGGAATTTTAGTTGTAGTTTATTAGTGCAGTTATTCCGTGTTTTTTTATATATTAGTGCAGTTATCTCGTAGTTTCAGTTGATTATTTTAGTTGATTAGTAGATTATAGTAGATAGTAAAAGATGGATAGTAGATTATCAATAAGAAATATTTGTTTTATATATTAATCAGTAGTTTAAATAGTAATTAAGTCTTCTTGTTTTTTAGATAGTAGGTTTCAGTAGTCTTCAAAAATTTTAATTATCACTGACAAATATTAATCCCGTGTTTTTTTATATATCAATGCAGTTATCCCGTGTTTTCTTACATATCATTGCAATTATCTCATAGTTTCAATTAATTATTTTAGTTGGTTAGTAGATTATAATAAATAATAAATATAAATAGTAGATTATCAATAAGAAATATTGATTTTAAATATTAATTAGTAGTTTAAATAGTCATTAAGCCTTCTTGTTTTTCAAATAGTAGGTTTATCAATAACAAATATTAATCCCGTGTTTTTTAAATAGTAGTCTTCAAAAAATATGGATGACAAAAAGTTATTAATAATTTATAATTTTTTAATGACAAAAAATAATTGTCCTTGTATTAGGTTATTTGTATAGCTTTTTGTAGTTGGATGTGAAAGAAAGTGGGACCTTATGTGAGTATGGATATGTGTGAAAAAGATTTAAATTTTAGTCCAATTATCATTGTATCCTTTATCAATAAATAAAGCTATCTAGGTATTAAATAAAGTGAGAGAGGCTAAAGATGGAATTTTAAGTGTTGTTTTTTAGTACTAGCAGAAGACGGGCACGTTCCGTTCCGCTTTTGATTACTGCGCTACAGTAGATACTTATGTAGTATTGGTTAATCTAAAGGTTGTGTCCATCTTTGGCTTTTCCTATTGCGATAGAGTAGATCCTGAAGTAATCGTAGTTGATTGTGTTCTAGACTGGGTTAGCTAAATTCAATTGGACTTTGCTCTAAAGGCCCAATGAACACATCAAGGCAAACCTCCATGTACGTCCTCCTGATCCAATGGTCGAGCTCTACTCGGCGAGATCAAAAGGTGAAGTTGGTGCCTCATATCTCCACGCTTTCTTAGATGATAAAGGAAAAAAGATTGACTTATTATTAAATTAAATTGTGGTAAAGGAAAAAAGAATGACAAATGACAAAATTACAAATGAGTCATATATGTGAGTCCTAAAATAAACGTGACAAAAATATTAATTAAATAGGGACAAATACACGGGAGCTTCTATGGCCTATAGTTTCTTCAGCATCTTGCCCAGTGGCATGACTTTAAGATTTCTGAAACTTGGCTAATAGGAATTTGTAAGAACAATGTTGTTTTTTGGCTTGTACTGTGCACCAGTAACATAATCTGACGATAATTTAATCGCTATTGTACCAACCTTTTTACTTTCATCATTTGTTGATAAATAAAAAAATAGCATGTAGTAGCCAACAACAGTAAGCAAATTCAACCAATAACATTTAAACTATTAGAAAAGTGCAATCAATACTCAGTTTGACATTCTCCCTCCAACACCTACTCGATGAATTTTTAAATTTCAAGTTGGTTCCACCAGTTTGGTAATAGAACGTATTAACTAAGTAGTACCAACATGAATTCCAACAAATCCCAGTACTCCTAAATTATTAATTATTAACATGCATTCCAAATTTGTTGGGTGAAGAACTCTTCTTAATTTAATAAATAAAAATAATAATAAATACTAATATGCATAAATGTGAAATATTACCAAGTCCCACATTCATAAGTGGACCAAGTCCCACATTCATAAGACCAGGTCGAAGCATAGCAGAATCCATGCATTTTTTTGTTGGTTGCAAGAATAACTTTTATATCTCTTCTAGAATGAAAACCATCTAATTCGTTCAAGCCTATAATTGTTATTTCAACAAAAATGTATGTACTAAAAACATAAATAGGAAGCAAGACCGTTGTACCATGATGTACTAAAAATAGAAATAGGAAGCACAATCATCTCTACCATCTCTAGTAAAATGCCACAAAACACACAAATTCAGTTCAACATAAAGGTTGACACTGAATACATTAACTTCAATAAGGTTGAATTTAAAAGTATATCAAAGATTCTATAAATCCAAGTACCCCAAAGGAATCAAAAGTTAACATAAGAAATAACTCAAAGAATTTTAAAAAAATGATATAAATAATAATTCAAAAGAGGAGGTAAATTAAAAGGGGATTTGTGTATAGGAATTTGATGGTTCATCCACTGTTGAATTGGTAAAATAGGTGGGTGTCGAAAGAATGAGATAAGACGAGAGGAAAAATAAAAGCAAAAATAAAATTCTGATGATTGAAAAATTCTCTATACTCACCTTTAAATTAAAGTCAACTCTTTGGTGGAGTGCAATGCAATATGAAGAAAATTCTCTAACCTCACCTTTAAAGTCATGTCCATCAGCCCCACCTGTCCCACTTTCCCGTGGCTCATTCATCTATCTATTTTTTGCCGGATATGTAGAAGAGACGTCCATGCTCCACTGTTAGTTCCATTTGTGAAAGTTAAGCACTGGATTTTCATTCAATAATAGCATAGCAAATGAGAATGAAAAAGTCGCATGCATATATGTGATACGTGTGTTGTAGAAAGAAATAACATGCCAAGTTCAAATCGGTGGAAGGATTAGCCATAGAAGGAGATTTCTACACTTGAATTGACAATTATCACATATTGCTTCGACACTTATTTTTTCAGAGTACCAAAAAAATGAAATGCAATGAATAAACAATGGGAGTTTTGTCAATGAAAAGAGAACATTAAAATGTCTAAAAAAAAGAACTTAATTTTGAAATGAAATGAAATCCGTTGAAAAAGTTGGGTGCTTTTATAAAGGGATTTTTGCTTCGCTGGCCTTGTTCTTTTTTCAAATCAACCTTGGATGGTTGGACGCTATACACTCAGGCCATTGCAATGGTGGAAGAGTATTAGACAGATGTTCATAAAAAAAGGAGTACGATGGAAGTTATTTCCGGAATCAGATCCTCGGCAGCCATTTGACAACAAAAATTTCAACCGTCTGATTATTTTAATGGATGAGATGTAACATGCAATAAAATAAATAAAAGACTTAAATGCACTTTTGGTCCCCCTATTTTACTCAATGTGCAATTTTGATCCCCCTATTTTGTTATGGGCAGTTTTTGTCCCCCTATTTTACAAATTTGTGCAATATTGACTAAATTGAAATTTCAAACTCTAAGATGTTTTTAATATGTCAATATTTTAATTGACACGACAATTGACTAAGTATTATAGGCATGCAACTTCATTTCTTTTAGTAAAAAATTATTTTAATTTATTAAATATTTATTTAAAATAATTAAATAATTTTTATATTTTAAAAGTCACACAAACAACAAAACACATTTCTTCGCTAATTCCATTAGGGTTTTTCAAGATCCCCTTCTTCCTTCATCTTCACCATCTTCACCCATTTCCCAAATTAACAACTGAGGGTGTGATTGGCCTCTCTCATCAACGATTCCAATTTAAATACACAATGGATTAGTAAAACTATTTAAATTATTTAAGTCATATAAAAACTATTTAATTATTTTAAATAAACATTATATAAAATAAAAGTAAATGTTTTTTATAAAAGAAATGAAACGGCATGCCAACAAAGCTTAGTATTGTGCCATGTCAATTAAAATATTGACACATAAGCATTTTATAGTTTGGAATTTCAATTTTGTCAACATTGCACAAATTTGTAAAATAGGGGGACCAAAATTGCCCAAAATAAAATAGGGGATCAAAATTGCACATTGAGTAAAATAGAGAGACTAAAAGTGTAATTACGCCTAAATAAAAAGGTATAAACTGTACAATTGTCCAACAGTTTAGACTTTAGCGCCACTTTCATTCTCCACTCACGCCACTTTTTCCTTTCCTTCCATTAACTTGCGGCTTTGACTTTTTTTGTTATACTAACTTGCAGTTTTTTTGACTCTACTAACTAACTTGCAGCTTTGTGAGTTCAGTATTCTTGCTGAATTATTTTTAGCAATCAACTTTTTTTATAATAAAAACAACTAACAAGTCCAAACCTCCATTTCATAATAATTATGAGACATGGTTAACAATTGGGGAGGAGCTTCTAAAACACAACTCCTCAGCAATCACACCAAGTAGTTTGGCATGCTTAGTAGGAGAGTTCTTCAAAATCTATTTTGTTCTTTTATTCAAGTTAAACTTTCTCGTAAGGACTTGGGTATAATGGGGTGTCTAAGTCCCACATCAAATAGTATGTCTTGCTTGCTTAGTAGGAGAGTTCTCCATGTGTTACGGTGCTTATCATTTGATATCAAGGGCCTGTTTGGATAGAGCTTATTTTGAGCTTATGCAAAACAACTTATGCAAATAAATAAGCTTTTATGTATTGTTTATAAGCTTGTTAAGGTAGTTTATGGAAAAACAACTTATGGAGATATAATTTTTGTTAGTGAGAACTTGTGAATCAACATAGAAACTTATTTATCTCCATAAGTTGTTTTTCATAAGCTCCAAAATAAGCTAATCCAAACAGGCACTAAAGCATGTGGTCGGTGTCTCAAAAAGGTTAAGTGATGAGCCATAGAGTCCAGCGGCTAAGTCGCACATGTAGTAGTAGTAGTAGTGATGATCCTTGGAAAACTTAAGTGGTTTGGTTCTTTCCGCTTGACAACCAGTTTTTAAGGGATGGTACTTGGGTTGGATGCTTACCACACTTCCACTAGACCAAACTTAAAAACACTACCAGTTTTTAAAAGTATCTCTTAATAATTTGAAGATGAAAAGTGGGCTTCACTGAGGTATCTATTTGCATAGAAAGCTAATATGCTGAGTTAGCTAATGAGAAAATCTATTTGTCTTAAACACTGATGTTGGGAATTGATCAACTGGTTTCTGATAAAACCAGATAACACAAACTTGAAACAGCAAAACGATATAGCAGAAAAACCCGAATTGATCTAAGAACGATTTACAGAAGAATTGTAATGAATGTAAATGATCAATTAACTGCTTATGAATCGAAAACGAGTGTCATTTCAACAATTGATTGTTGAATTGATCCCAAATTCAAATTCACGCACCAATGAACCCTAAAAACGAAATTGGGCGAAAATGAAAATTAAAGAACACAGTAATTTGTTTACTCAGTTCAATATCAAGATTGATGTCTACTTTGGGGGACGGAGCAATTGCTGCAGTCCATTTTCATTGAATTGGATTTCTTGGATTACACTATTGAAGAACACAAAATCCCCAATTTGGTGTTTACCGCCCACACTTCCCAATTCCCAGATTTCCCTGTGTTTCTCTCCTCTACCCAGTGATTACAGAATGCTTCTCGCTCCGCAAATGTACACGAATTGAAACTTTATATGTGAGAGTTAGTTTTTGGCGCCAAATAACAGTTTCAAAAGACTGTTATAACTAACTCAGCACACTCTCCTTCAATCTGTTTTGCTGACACTGATAGATAGGGCACGTAGGATCCACCTAGGATTGACTTGAGTGAGCTAGCTGCCTTAGAGAGTGCCACATAAGCAACAATCTTCACCTTGGCACTCCCAAAACAATGTCAATGAACCTGCATAAACACAAGAGCTCCATCCAATCTTCATTATATTAGAACACATTGAGTAAGTTCAAGCACTGCTTGAACTTTGCCAATGACACAACCTTGGTGATGAAATCTGCAGGGTTGTGAGCAGTATGAATCTTCTTAATCTGAACCTTGCCTTCAGAAATTATATCTTTGATCCAATGCAACCTTGTGTCAATGTGCTTCGTTCTCTCATGAAATGATTGGTTCTTGCATAGGTGGATTGCACTTTGATTGTCACAATACACATCCACACTCTGTTGCTTGACACCTAATTCATTCACAAGACCTTTGAGCCACAAAGCTTCCTTGACAGCTTCTGTGACTCCAATGTACTCAGCTTCAGCGGTAGAAAGAGCCACCACATGTTGGAGTGATGCCTTCCAACTCACTGTTTTGCCATAGAGAGTGAATATATACCCTGTGAGTGATCTTCTTTTATCACGATCACTAGCAAAATCTGAGTCAACATATCCAACTACTCCACCTGAGTCATCATTTCCTTTGTGATAGCTTAAACCAAGCTTCACACTTCCCTTGAGGTACCTTAGGACATGCTTAACAGCATTCCAATGTTGTTGTCCTGGATTAGCTAGGTATCTGCTAACTAGGCTCAAACCATAGGCAAGATTAGGCCTGGTACATACCATGGCATACATCAAGCTTCCAACTGCACTAGCATAGGGAATTTTGTCCATTTCCCTTGCTTCATGATCAGTACTAGGACAATATTCTTTGGATAACTTGAACTGTGATCTAATAGGTAAATTTACAGGCTTTGCAAATGACATATTGAATCTCTGTATAACTTTCTAAGCATATCCTTCTTGAGTGATTGTGAGACCCTTCCCATCAGACCCTGTAGTGATTTCCATTCCCAATATCTTCCTTGCTTTGCCTAGGTCCTTCATTTCAAACTCTTTACTTAGCAGACCCTTGAGAGTATCAATTTGCTTCTTGTCTTTGCAAGCAATTAACATGTCATCCACATACAATAGTAGATAAATGTAGTCTTCATTTCCAAGTCTTTTGTAGTAGACACAGCTGTCATGATTACTCCTCTTGTACTCAATATTCAGCATATAACTATCAATCTCTTGTACCACTGTCTAGGGGATTGCTTTAACCCATACAGTGACTTTTGCAGTAAACATACCATGTTTTCCCTACGTTTTTCTTCAAATCCCTTAGGTTGAGACATGTAGATTTTTTCTTCAAGCACACCATGGAGGAATGCTGTCTTGACATCCATTTGCTCAAGATACAAGCCATGTTGAGCAACCAGTGCTAGCAGCACTCTGATGGATGTATGTTTCACTACAGGAGAGAAGATTTCATTGAAATCAACTCCCTCTCTTTGAGTGTACACCTTTGCAACTAGTCTTGCTTTGTATCTAGGGGGATCACTCTCTCTGAGTTACCTTCTTTCTTCTTGTAAATCCATTTACACCCTACCAACTTTGCACCAGTAGGTTTATTTACAAGTTTCCAAGTCTGATTTTTCTCCAGTGATTGCATTTCTTCTATCATGGCCTGCATCCACTTGTGTTGCTCCTTGCTACTCATAGCTTGATCGAAGGTGTTTGGTTCATCACTATTTAGACATACTAATGTGTGTAGAGCATATGCTGTCATTGACTTATGACCAAAACGATTTGGAGGTCTGATCTCCCGTCTAACTCTATCTCTACACAGCATATAGTATTGGTCATGATCCTCTTGTTCTTCATCATCAGAGTCATAATCATTCTCTTCATCTTGATTTCTAGGAATATCAACTATGTCAGTTGAGTTTTCCTTCTGTGCATTGGAGCTCTCTAGCTCCACCTCAAGCTCAGAATCCTGATCAATTGATCCTTTCTCTAGCACTTCATTGTCCTTTGTTTCAATTATTAGTTTGGATTCATTGAAAATGACATCTCTGCTAATTATACACTTCTTCTCATCAATTGACCAGATCCTGTAGCCCTTTACTCCATCAGGATATCCCATGAACAGACCCTTCTTTGACCTTGGTTCAAATTTTCCTTCATTTACATGAAAGAAAGCTGGACAACCAAATATTCTGAGATTATGATATTCAAGTTTGTTTCATGTCCAAACCTCTTGAGGTGTCTTGAAATCTAGAGCAATGGATGGGCTTCTATTTATCAAGTACCAGGTTGTATGTACTGCTTCTCCCTAGAAAGACTTAGGCAATTTTGCACACGTTAGCATACATCTCACCTTCTCCAGCAAAGTTCTATTTAACCTCTCTGCAAGACCATTTTGTTGAGGAGTTCCTCTCACAGTGAGGTTCTTGTAAATGCCTTGCTCTTTACAGTATTGGTTGAATTCGTCATTGCAAAACTCTAACCCATTATCAGTTCTCAAAGCCTTAACCTTTAGTCCACTTTGAGTTTCCACTTTCTTCTTCCACTCTACAAAAGTTTTGAAAGCCTCATCTTTTGTCTTGAGTAAGTAGATCCATACCTTCTTACTGAGATCATCAGTGAAGGTCATGAAATATCTCTTGCCACCATGTGTAGGAACTTTGGCAAGCCCCCATAGATCAGAGTGAACATAACCAAGTTGCTCTTTGGTTTTGTGTGTGCGAGTTGCAAATCTCACTCTAGTCTGCTTGCCAAAAATACAATGCTCACAGAATCCTAGCTTGTTGATTTTGTCTCCACATAGAGCACCTTGTTTCTCTAATTCCTTCAATCCTTTCTCACTCATGTGGCCAAGTCTCTGATGCCACATGAGTGTGTTATCTATTGACTTGGTAGCTACATTAGCTTCTCCTACCAAAGTCTTACCTTGAAGAGCATAGAGACAGTTGGTTTTCCTGACACCTTTCATGACTACTCTTGATCCTTTGAGGATCCTAAGCACTCCATTTTCACCTCTAAAACTGAAGCCAGCCTTTTCAAGTGTACCAAGAGATATTAAAGCTCTTTTGAGATCAGGAACACGTCTTACATTTGTCAATTTCTTCACTGTGCCATCTGCTAAAACTAGCTTGACAGTGCCTATTCCAATCACCTTGCAAGTCTTGTTGTTTCCCATTATTACCTGACCTCCATCAAACAGTTTGTAGTCTTCAAACCATTCCCTTTTTGGACACATATGATAGGAGCATCCAGAGTCCATTATCCAGTCATTCTCACCTGAAGTAGATGCAGTAGAGTTTGACTCAACTCTTTCATCATCTGCAGCAACCAGAACTTCACTCCACTGACTATCTGGCTCATCATACTCTTCATTTCCAAGAATCTCACAGTTTCCATCAGCAGTATAGCAGTTCACCATTGTCATACCCATCTGATGCAATAGAAACATCTGCAGTGTCTTCCTTGGAGTTATTTCCATTCTTGTTCTTCCTGTCAGGGAAATTCTTCTTAAAGTGTCCCTCTTTGTTACAGATGTAACACCTATTATGCTTTGTTTTTGATTTTGATCTTCCTCTACCTTTCCCTTTTTCATTTCTGTTCTGACTCCTCCCTCTAGCAACAAAACTCTCACCTTGGTCATTGTCCTTAATCTCAGTTTTCTTTGATAGTTCTTTGGACATTAAGGTAACTTGAACCTCATCTAAACTTAAGGATTCCCTTCCATATACTAGTGTGTCATCTAGTGTATCATAGGAGTTATTTAATGACCTAATGAGTAGAAGAGCTTGATCTTCATCACTTATTTTCACATCAATATTTTCTAAGTCTAGTATCAGCTTATGAAATTCATCTATGTGATCACTAATAGAGATACCTGGCTGCATCTTGAGTGTGTAGAGTTTTTGCTTGAGATATAGCCTTGTTGCAAGAGATTTGGTCATGTATAGAGACTCCAATTTTAGCCATACAGCAGCAGCGGATTTTTCTTTTGAAATCTCCCTTAGAACCTTGTCTCCCAAACTTGGGATAATTGCACTATGTGCCTTGTTCATCAAATCTTTCTTTTCTTTCTCTGATAAAGATTCTGGTAATTTTGATTCTCCTTCCAATGCATCTTCCAAACCTTGTTGAACAAGTAAAGCATGCATCTTCATCTTCCATAAGCCAAAGTCATTCTTCCCTGTGAGAGTGCCACATAAGCAACAACTGATAATATGGGGTGAAAATGACCGCATCATCAGCAATAAGCTTTCAGTGGTTAGTTGCACAATATATAATCTTTAGTTACTTCCCTTGTAATTATATACATAAACACAAACATTTTGCTTTACAGAATTTATATCATACGGTCAGCTAGCAATGATCTATGTCACTCGCAGAAAGTGACTGATGAGAGCCACCCATCAGGCAGCAAGAAACTGGAGGAATAGTTAGTGACTTAGTGTCTCTGAATTTCCATAAGCATTCCAACAAAAAGCATCAAGCACTATATCTCCTTGAGCAGGAAGAAGCTCAATATCTGAGAGTGTCAAGTTGGTACATGGAACAGAGTCATTGCAAGCAAAATCCAGGTTTTTACTAAAAAAGTCAAATAACATCTAATAAATCAAAACCAGTGACAACTCCTAAGTACACGGCTTATTTGTTAAAAGAAGTACATGACAACACATCAAAATCCCCTCCCAAAAAAATACCCAAATTATATGCTCAATAAACTTGTCAAAAGAAGTTGCACATCTCCAAATGAATCTTGTATCACCTCTCTATGGATTCAATAATGGTGTCATATCCTCATCATCTTCTCCCTATAATCCAAAAGACACGAGTTAAAATTAATTAATACTATAAACTTAAAAGAAATTAAATCATCTTATTTTAAAAAATAATGTTCATCTAATACCGAAACTTACCATCAATAAGTTAGTAAAACTAGTGACACCATATTGACTTAAAGTGTGATTGCTTTCCTACACAAAAGTCAAAATTATTTAATCATTAAACATTTTTTAGTACATTCACATACTCAAATTCAAATTAGTTTACCTTCGTTGGTTGATCATATTCACAATTGAACTGTGTAGGTGCATTTATATGGGGTATGACATGTTGCACTTGACTATGTGAAGCACTTGATTCACCATACTCTCTTCTTTTGGTAAGTTGATGGTCTACCTTCTTTCGGTTAAATTTTGAACCTTTTTTACTGCCATCATTCTACATGACAAAAAAATCAAGTGAGCTTATGTTTCGTTCACTAAAGCTAAAATTTTTTTTATTTAATAATTTAACAATACAAAAGTAGGTTCTTGATTTTGTGAAACACTTGGACCACATTTTTTCTTTCTTTTGAGTTGGAGCTCTACCCATCCTATCTTGCGTTTTGAACCCTTGTTGCCTTCTTTTTTCTTGAACCCTTTTACTTGTGTTAAACTATCATTCCTGATTGTTATGTCTTGAAATTTACTAAGCAACTCATTCACTTGAGCAATACTCACTTCATTATTTTGGAACTCTAAAACTTGTCTATCCAACTCACCAGTGAAGTTGAGTTGGAGATACATCAACGTGGCTAACATGAACATTAGGTAAAACCCCACTTCTTGCATCTTGATCAAGCAAGGGTCCTGCTTTTTAAAAACAACTTTTTATTAAATATGTTATTTATAAAAGGAGAGAAGACCAACGAAAGAAAATAAATAGTCCCATGAAGGTAGTTCAGTTGGCGAGCTAAGGGACATGAAGGAGTTGCAAAATTGCAAGAAGAAGGTCCCGGGTTCAAATCTCGGAAACTAACATTCCCCCACCCCTATTAACATTTGCCTATCATAAAAAAGGAAAGAAAATAAATAAGTGAAGTCTATGGAGAAAGATGATGAATACTAACATGAGAATAGAACAATAAAAGGAGACAAAAATTGAAGTAAATTTGGGCAAACGAAGAGTTTTAAAATGGTGAGTTAAAGGATGAGAGAATTTTAGTTCTCAAAAACACTTGAGTAAAATGCTGAACTTGAAGCTGGAAGTTACATAAAAGAAAATGTGGTGCGAAACTTGGTCAAAGATGGAAGCATGCACAAATGAAGTGGCGCCGATCTACTTAGACATTGCACTGTTTTTTAATTTAATTTCCATGTAAATCTTAACCATTAATTAAAGCTGCAAATTAGTTAGTAGAGTCAAAAAAACTACAAGTTAGTATAACAAAAAAAGTCAAAGCCGCAAGTTAATGGAAGGAAAGGAAAAAGTGGCGTGAGTGGAGAATGAAAGTGGCGCTAAAATGTTGGACAATTGTACATTTTTATACTTTTTTATTTATTTTATTGCATATTACATCTCATCCACTAATATAATCAAACGGTTGAAATTTTTACCGACATATCAGGCCGTCCCATATATCCCGAGTAATGTGTGATCCATATATTCAGACAGGACAGATCTATCATCTGGTCCTCCAGGGTAAGGCAAAGTGGAAGATTTGTCAGCAGCAGTCGCAGGTGCAGATGGGCCAGGAGCATCAGATGGACCAGTAGTGTCATCATCTGCAGCAGAATGTCTCAGTGCAGATGGGCGAGGGACGGATGGGCGAGAAGTGGATGGTCGAGAAGTGGATGGGCGAGCATCAGATGGCCCATCAAACTGATCAGCTGAGAAGTTGCTCGCAGCATCACGGTCAATATCATCATACTCCAATGGAGCGTCCAATGTAGGGTCATCTTGTGTTGGGATGGACTTTTGGTGTCCACCCCGTCCCCGGCGTCCATGTCCGCGTGGATTATTCAATTCATTCTCACGGCGGACGGACGCAGTGGGACGAATCGCTTGCCTCCAGCCAGAAGTCTTACCACCTCGAGTGTTAGCTATCCTAAAAATAAATAAAGAAACCGTTACGACACAAAGAAAACTAAATAGATTAGAAAAAATGCAAAAACAAATAGGTTCAGACGCTGCACAACCGAACGGGTTCGAACGATGCACAAACGAACCTATTCGGCGCACGCTTGGCCAAACAAAATTAAGCAGTTCGGCGCACGCTTGGCCGAACCATCCGTAAACAGTTAAAAATTAAGCAGTTCGATGCACACTTGGCCGAACGGGTTTGGTCGCTGCACGACCAAACCGTGTGAAAACCCGTAAAAAAAAAAAGAAAAACCCGAAGAAGACGTCGAGAGAGGAACATACCTAGATGATTATGGAAGCAAATGTGGATGCGATTTGGTGGAAGAGAGAACAAACTTGATGGAGAGAATGTGAGGGGCTGTTGGTTCGGTTGTAGGGTGTGAGTTTGAGAGTGAGAGTGAGAATGGGAAAGTGAGGGGGTGTGTGAGGGTGAGAGGAAAGAGATAGGTTTAGGATGTTTTTAATTGAGAGGTATTTTGGGGTTTTAGAGTGTTATGGGGTGTCTACAGAGTAGAGGGAGTTGTACGAAGTATGACCCTTATGGAGTTGAGTTATGCCCAACCCACATTCTAGATAAAGAATCTCTACTTCCCAATCTACTTTTATTTCCATTTCAAAGCCAAAAGCTTCAATTCAGTCACTCGTTTCTTTTCTTCTTTGCGTAATGATTCATACCGGATTGTGTCATGATATATTTCATTTGTCATAAAGTCAACTCATAACGAATTCTGTTTAAGTAGTTACTAAAAAGCCACGTGGCAGAATTCAATTTGCAACTGAAGATACTTATTCTTTAGTTTACTTAAGACCGGGAAATGCTATTCAACCAAAGATCAGCTTCCTTTTTCCTTTATCGTTCTTTTCAATACACTAGCTAATTTCTCTTCTTTGCATTTCTGTTTCCAAGTGGCGATGAAAGAAAAAGATTATGATTCAACCACCTCCGATTCACTGTAAGTTATTTAGCTCCACTCCTCACAATTTCTCACTCTCTTTCCTTCATCTTATTATTCTTTAAACCAAATTTGTTATCAACCTACTGCAGCATAATACGCATAGTAGAGTGTGGATTCTGTTGTCGCCGTCTTAATCAACGGAAGCAAATTTATCATAACTTACATGGATTCGATGTGGAGGTTCTCGATCATCTCGGCGCGGGTGGCTATGGCAAAGTTTTCCGTTGCCGCGATCTCAACACTAACCGCGTTGTAGCCATCAAACAAATCTACATTTATGGAATATACGACGGTGTTCCAAGTTCGATTATCCGAGAAGTCTCGCTTCTTAAAGAACTGGATCATCCAAATATTGTCAGGTTTTTACTAGATACTCTTGTATGGTCACAACACTTTTAGGCACACGCATAAATAAAACAAGAGATATGTCAATCTTGTTTATTATTTTTAGGTTCCTACATCTCAAATAATTTATATATATATATATATATCACTTAATAAATTTTAATGAGGTTTTCATTATCGTTTAAATATAAATTTAGTTATATATTATTTGGATTAGGTTGCTGGATGTATTGAACAAAGACCAAAGATATGTGAATCTTGTTTTTGAGCATCTTGATTGTGATCTTTATAACTATATTAAAGATCAACGTTTCCCTAATGATTCCGTGCTTATAAAGGTATTTTTTCACAACATTTCTTTTAGAAAGGTAGTTTTTTTTTTCTTCTGCATTTTGGATTAATGATTTATATTTTTTTGGGTTTTTTGTAGAGTTTTATGTATCAGATACTCTCAGGATTGGCTTATTGTCATTCTCATAAAGTTATACACAGAGATATAAAAACTAAGAATCTACTAATTGATGAATCTTCAATGATGATCAAGCTCGCTGATTTCGGTTTGGCTAGAGAATTTGCAGATCCTGATATGTTATACACTGAGATGGTAAATATTTTTCTCTTTATAAGTTAATTGATACTTATTAAACCACTATAACACATTATATTAATAAGGTTTAATTATATTTTTCATTCCAACAAATATAAAGTTTTTTTTCGTCCTTCAAAAAAAAAAATTTCACACCCTAGAAATTTTCTAAATTTGATTTGTGTCCCTAATTTTTTTATTAATCCCTATAATAAATATTTACTTTTTAAATTAGCCTTAGTTAATCCATGATTTAGAGACCAAAATCAAAATGGTCTATAATTCCAAGGACTAAAACCAAACATAAACATTATAGGGACTACAACAAAACACCAAAGATTACAAAAAAAATCTACAGAGAAGGGGTGGAAAAAAAATATTTTTACAGGAATGAAAAACAACATTTATATTTGTTGGGATGAAAGCAATATTTAATCCTATTTATAATATTTAGGGTTTTTCCTTGAATTCAGAATTTATAGGTATCTTGCTTGCTATATTGTCAGGTAGCTACTCACTGGTATAGAGCACCTGAAATCTTATTTGAAACTGGAATATATTCAAGTGCAATTGATATGTGGGGTGTGGGCTGTATATTTGGAGAGCTGGTACTTAAACAACCTATATTTCGAGTTTTTGATTGCAATGATCAATTAGAGGCAATTTTCAGGTAAATTTATATAGTCACACAATCCAATTAGAATTCATTTTTCCTTCTTAAGGTTGCAACCAAATTAACTATCCAAGATTTTCTATATGAAGGATGTTAGGAACACCAACAGAGGAAACGTGGCCAGGAGTCACTAAGCTGTATCCTAACCTTAATAACATATATCCCAAATTTGAACCATTGGTACCAAATTCTCACTTCTCAAATATGTGTTACTTTACTAATTTTCATGTTATAGACTCTTTCTCATTGTGTTTATTTGTTACTTTATAGGATCTGTCAACAATGTTTGCTGATCTAAATCCAGCTGGCCTTAATCTTCTATCGGTAAGTCTCACTTTGCTCTCTTATTTGGGTTTTAAGGAGAGACTGTCTACTACGAGAATCGAACCCATGTTCGAGGTAGCTTATACCATTGGGCTATCGGAGTTGTTTTTAAGAAGGAGACTTTGAGATCACATGTCTTAACCTATAATTCAACACTATAGCTTTATCCATATTTTTAATTACCTCTTTGATGCTGATTTCTTAATTATTGTTTTCAGAGAATGCTTTGCCTGGACCCAAGTAAAAGGATTACTGCTGAAGCTGCTCTCAAGCATCCTTACTTTAATGGTTTGGATTTGGTATATAATATTTCTCTTCTGTCTTTACTTTTATTAGTTCCCATGTTTGTGTTTGTTCAATGAAATTGGATAACTGATTACTCAATATTATTAAAATTTGTTGGGTATCATTCTTTGGATAACTAATCTTGTTTTATTTTCAGAGGTCATTAAAGGAAAGTAACTGAAGTTTTAGTCAGCCAAACCACTGCAGTCGATCAATTAATGTACACACTACTGAATGCTGAATTTAGAAATATTATTATTAAATGTAGAGGATATTTTATGATGTTAATTCAAATTAACATCAATTAGTTGTAACTAACAGTTAGTTGTTTATTTTAACAAACTAACTGAAGAATGAGTTAGTACTTAGTTGTTTTGTAGCTCTAAAAGCTCATGTATGAATCAATGAAAGGAAAGATTCATTTTAGAAGTTTTCGTGTATGTATTCTATTACTTGGCGTGTTTCATTGAATGAGAGAGCAAGTCTTTTATTCTTACTAAATAGTTGTGTTCGTTATTAAAACAACAAATTATTTTTACCCAACAAACAACCTTTTTGCGAAAACTAGTTTGGAAGAACGTACAAGGAAAAATATCCCAATCACTCTTAGAATGTCGATTGGGCCTAACTCAACCCCACAAAACGGCTTATAAGGTGACGGATGTCTCTTCATTATATGATCATTTGAGAGCTTCTCATTAGTCGATGTGGGACTTGGGTTTTTCCCAATACACCCCCTCACGTCCAGCACGATTGGGCTTGGAGCGTGGATTATAATGGTGCGTGACTCAAAGGATCTAGGATAGGATTTGTTACATCTTAGAATGTGGTTTAGGCCTAACTCAACAACATAAAACCGGCTTGTAAGGTGAGAGTTGTCCTCTACTTATAAACTCTTTTGAGACCATATCTCTAGTCAATGTGTGGGACTTGGGTTTTTCCCAATAGTTCTAATTTAGTAAATTAAACAAGAATTAGTGTTAGGATATCTGGAGACGAGAATACTGCCCTTTTTTGGCAGGATGTCTGGTCGGGTGATTCACCTCTTAGTGCTAGGTTCCCCAGGTTATTTTTAGTGGCAACGGATCGTAGTGCTTTAGTTAGTTCCTGTGGTAGGTGGACCAATGGGATTTGGGCCATCCCATGGAGGCGTCAGCTGTTTGCTTTGGAGGAGGACCTCAATGGCGAGCTTCTCTTGTCTTTAGTGCCCTTCTCTTTTTTAGCAGCGCCAGATGTTTGGGTATGGACACCGCTCTCTTCTGGATTGTTCACTATATCTTCTACGCACCAAACTATCTCTCAGTCGTCATCCCATGTTTTGAGGCTCTCTAATCAGTTGCTTAGGATTATAAACATGGTTTGGAAGAGCTTTGCTCCCTCCAATATTGTTGCATTTTCATGGCAGCTACTCTTGGATAAAGTACTTACTCGATCGAAGCTGTTTAGTAGAGGAGTGATTATGGACATTGTTGTGGCTGCCTGCATTTTTTGTCGAGGCATTCATGAGTTTGCTCTTCATCTCTTCTACATTTGTAGGTTTGCTTCAGCGATCTGGTATATGCTATTGCCAGCTGGCTGAGTTTTTATTTTGTGATGCAGTAGGACATTCCATCTTTGTTCCTCCAGTTCATTCATTTAGGTGGCCCAGCGAGATGCAGGCGTGGTTTGATGCTCATTTGGCACACCGTTCTTTAGGTGATCTGGGATCTGAAGAATAATTGCATGTTTTCGGGAGGTGCTCCTAACCTTGGGAGATGTGTTGACTGGATTTTGTCTCTATCTGGAGATCGTTCCAGGCTAGGGGTAGCTCTCCTTCCTGCTTATTTTATGAATGGCTATAGACCCGTTGGTCCTTTGTTTCCTTCCTTTTTTGGAGGTGATTTTTCGTTTGTATATGGGCAAGTACCCCTTGTGCTCAGCTTTTATATAATATATTATGTTTGCCTTTAAAAAAAAACCATCTATGGAGTGGAGGATAAGTTCCTATTGGTTAAATCTATTGACGTCAGTGTTGTTCCCAAGGAGCATGAGAAGCAAAAACATGGTGAAATGCCTGAAGTGCCCACTACTAAGAGGAAGGATGATGGGAAAGACTACGATTCAGTGAAGCAGTTGTTGAAGTACCGCATCAAGCATCAACATGCCTTTTGGTAACTTTCTAAGGCTTCTCCTGAATGGCACCCATAAGAGTTTGCTGGGACCCTTATTCCTCCACCTGCATACCTAGATTGGATATTGGAGGACTCCTAGCAAAACAACTCAAGCAAGACCCTGCTGCCACTGGCAAAAAGACATCCTCTCCCATCCTTAGTACTTTAAAAACCCTTAAGGCCTTTGCAACAAGATCGTAGAAGGTAGTCGTCATTTCTCATGAGGAGGAGGAAGAGGATTGTAATCTTCCTAGTCATAGTGAAGTTTTCGTGTCAACAGAAATGATTGAGAAAAGGGAATTTAAATGGGGTTCTAGCAGAAGTTTACTTATTAATTCTGAATAAGAGAGGGAATCCAAAGTAGAATTTGAGGAGGAAGTAATTCAGGAGCCCATGGAGGTACAACAATAGGAGATAAAGGAGACCGAAAAGAAGAGAAAGAAGGAGAAAACTGAGGCTGCCCTGTGAACACCACCATCACAGAAGGTTGGTGCTGGAGCTATTACTAGGGCAGCACCAATGCCTACATCTGCAACCCACCTTAGGGCTGAAAATGAAGACCTGGGACCTACCCCAGCTGATGGTTCTAGGACATCAAAGCCTTCGACTAGAAGAAGAAGAAGAAGAAGAAGAAGAAGAAGAAGAAAAAGCAAGAAAGCTGAAGGAGTCAAAGCATCTACCCTAGATAGCATTTGGTTCGCCCCTCCCCCACATGAAGATATTGTTGTAGCCCTACGCTCTTGTGCTACAGGAAGTGCTAAGCCTACCACTGCAAATGAAGAATAGAGCAGCATCACTAATATTGTATCTGTGGGGAATATTCTACAAAGAGGCTGTTGTTTTGTCATACACCTATTGGGCCACGTGGATATCATTTGATGAGGTGGCAAAGTCAACAACTCAAACTCTCTCTTAGCTCGGGTCAACGCGTGGAAAAGGAAATTCAGTTGAAGGGTGTTGAATTCTGTTTTCTTCCTGCTCTCTCTGTAACCATCTCATTCACTCATGTATATATGTTGTAAATTCATTCATTGTAAGTGTGAGTTGATTCAATTGTTCTAGGGGTGTGTGAGAGCGAAATACACTGGGAATCTAGGGCTAAGGGAAGTGAGGGGGAAACACAATTTGGGGCTAAATTGTATACTCATTTCATATTGATTCAATGAAGATGGATTCAAGCAATTGCTTGATCCCCCCAGATGTAGGTGTCAAATTGACACTGAACTGGGTAAACAAATACTTGTGTTCTTTATAGTTTCTTTTCTGAATTCGTTTATTCTTGCATTGCAAAATTAGGGTTCGAATTGGGAATTATCTGAATTCTGCATAATTGGTACTGTTTCTGGTATTCTAGCGTTGTTGCAGATATCTTCAACAACTGGTATCAAGAGCGAATCGTTGAAGAAAGATAGGCATCAATGGAAATGACGAAGTTCGACATAGAACGGTTTAACGGCAAGAACGATTTCGGATTGTGGAGGATGAAAATGAGGGCAATACTTGTTCAAGAGGGACTCGAAGATGCGTTAGAGGGTGAGAACAAATTTCCAGAAAACCTCACGGAGAAAGAGAAGAAAGAGATTATGAACAAAGAAGGAATAGGCTCGAAGATGCGTTAAAGCGCCATTATCTTGTGTTTGGGAGACAAAGTTCTTCGCGAAATCTCAAAGGAAAATACTGCCGCTGCGATATGGTTAAGGTTAGAAAGTCTTTACATGACAAAAACTCTAGCTAATAGGCTTTACCTTAAGCAAAGACTCTATACTTTCAAAATGGGTCCTGGAACATCAATTAGTGATCATATAGATGAGTTTAATAGATTAATTCTTGATCTTGAAAATATAGACATTAAGATAGATGATGAAGATCAAGCATTGCTCCTAGTTAGATCTTTGTCTAGATCTTATTATATTTTGGCCGATACCATCATCTATGGAAGAGAATCACTAAGTTTAGAATAAGTTCAAAGTGCCCTTTTGACCAAAGAATTGACAAAGAAAGGAAGTCAAAAGTAACAAGATCAAGGGGAGAATTTGATGGTAAGGGGTAGACCTGAAAAGAAAGAAAATGGCAAGGGTAAGAGCAAGGCAAGGTCTAAGTCAAGACCTAAGCATAATAGATGTTACATATGTCATAAAGAGGGACATTTCAAGAAAAATTACCCTGAGAAAAATAGCAAGAAGAAAGGTCAACATAAAGAAGAAGCTAGTATTGCATCTGTTGCCTCAGATGGATATGACAGTTGTGAACTACTGTATATGGCTGATGAGGAATTCTGTGAAGAAATAGACACTGCCAGTGACTCAAGTACTGAGGATCTTGAAGACATTGATAATGACAGAGTTGAAATCATATCTACTGAAGATGTGGAAAGGATTGAATCAAGTTCACAAGCTACAACAACTGGTGAAGATGACATGGGTGATGTCATGGTTGCTGTTGAGCAAGAGAGAATTGAATCAAATTCAACAGCCACCACTGCAGGTGATGATAATTGGGTGTTAGACTCTGGGTGCTCAAATCATATGTGTCCAAGAAGGGACTAGTTTGTGGAGTATAGGCCATACAATGAAGGACAAGTAATGATGGGAATCAACAAGGCTTGTAGGGTCATTGGAATTGGAACAGTAAAGATAAGGCTAGAAGATGGTACTATGAAGATCTTGAGAGATGTAAGACATGTACCAGACCTCAAGAGGTCTCTAATCTCTCTAGGAACTTTGGAGGCTGCTGGGTATAAGTTCAGAGGAGAAGATGGGATATTGAAGGTTATGAAGGGTTTTAGGGTGGTCCTAAAAGGTACATAAAGAAGGAATAACCTATATGTACTAATGGGGAGCACAATGACAAGTGAGGCTCATGAGTGAAAGGGGCCTAAAAGAACTTAAAAAAACAAGGTCTCTTAAATGGTGACAAAGTTTCTAAATTGGATTTTTGTGAACACTACATCTTTGGTAAACAAGCAAGGGTTAGGTTTGCAACTGGTGTTCATAAGACAACTGAGAAGCTGGGCTACATACATTCAGATTTGTGGGGGCCTTCTCAAACACCAACACATGGAGGTAAAAGGTATTTCTTAACTCTCACTGATGATTTTAGTAGGAAAGTTTGGATATATTTGTTAAAAACAAAAGATGAGGCATTTAGGACTTTTGTAGAATGGAAAACAAGAGTTGAAAATCAGTGTGGTTTGAAGGTTAAAGCACTTAGAACTGATAATGGTTTGGAATTTTGCAATGAGGAATTCAATGCTTACTGTAGAGAACGTGGAATTTTTAGAAATCTCACAGTAAGAGGAACTCCTCAGCAAAATGGTTTAGCAGAAAGGCTAAACAGGACTCTATTAGAGAAAGTAAGATGTATGCTTTATTGTGCTAAGCTCCCAAAGACTTTTTGGGAAGAAGGTGCTAAGCTCACAGTAAAAGGTGGAGATTGTTGTTTTGTCATACTCCTATTGGGCCACGTGGATATCATTTGATGAGGTGGCAAAGTCAACAACTCAAACTCTCTCTTAGCTCGGGTCAACGCGTGGAAAAGGGAATTCAGTTGAAGGGTGTTGCATTCTGTTTTCTTCCTGCTCTCTCTGTAACCGTCCCATTCACTCATGTATATATGTTGTAAATTCATTCATTGTAAGTGATTGTTCTAGGGTGTGTGAGAGTGAAATACACTGGGAATCTAGGGCTAAGGGAAGTGAGGGGGAAACACAATTTGGGGCTAAATTGTATACTCATTTCATATTGATTCAATGAAGATGGACTCGAGCAATTGCTTGATCCCCCAGATGTAGGTGTCAAATTGACACTGAACTGGGTAAACAAATACTTGTGTTCTTTACCGTTTCTTTTCTGAATTCGTTTATTCTTGCATTGCAAAATTAGGGTTCGAATTGGGAATTATCTGAATTCTGTCAATTCTGCATAATTGGTTTTGTTTCTGGTATTCTTGCGTTGTTTGTTGTTGCAGATATCTTCAACAGAGGCCAAACATAAGCAATGAATCTCGAAGGGGTGCATCCCTATAACTTTGACCAAAGGCAGTGCAGACACTGCCAATGTCTAAGTTTGGGGTGGAAAATGTTGTATAAATGTTAGCTGATCAGTGTTGCCACAACAGTAGTCTGCATAAATAAAATCAATTTATGTTTAGTTAATCTAGGAATAGTCTTATGAAGAAACTTAAACTTGGTGTAGACCTTAGAATTCTACGTGATTGTCTTATCCCTTAATTAAGTTGAAACAAATTATGCTCAATGAAAAATGGTCTGGGACAGTGCTAGGCATCGAAGAGGTGAACGTTTAGAAGGACTGAAGCTGCCCCAAATCCAAGAAAGACAACAAGTGGGTTTACAAATAAGTGTGGCGGTAGCCTCTATAAATCCAAAAAGTAGCTATATATATATATATAAGATGATGCACACATAAAAAATATATAATAAGTTGTTTGCTGAGTAACTGGGTTACTTTCTGGGATAAGATTGTGATTCACGTCACAATGTAAGTAATCAAAAATATAATAACAAGTTTTTTGCTGAGTTGCTGGGTCACTCCCTGGATAAGTTTGTGATACATTTAAAAAGGCAAGCAACAAAAAAAAAACACGAGAAAAATGTGTGCAACAATTTTATCAAGTCATAAAAAGCTAAAGTTATAAAGAATGAAAGAATACCCTTGTGCTACATTCTAAAAACCTTACTTTAGTCAACTAAGGATGAAGAAAAGTATAGGAAACCTTCAGTAGCCAATGCGAAGCTTAATATTTTTTTGAAACCTTTGGGAGTCATGTAAGAGAGAAAGCAAGCACTTAAGCTTTTGGGTTACAGCCATGAACTTGTGAATTGGTAAGGGTTCTTGATTCTGTAAGTATGAGGACAAAGCCTTCCAAAAATCTATTTGAGCTGAATTTTATTGAATTAGGGCTGCTGGTTGTGCTGTTATTTTTGCTGAGTAGAGTGACATTACTCAAGGACAAGTAATGGTTAAGTTGGGGGTGTGGCAACTCTTAAAAATAAGAATAATTTATGCCTTAACAAATGAAAACTAAGCTTCTTCATGAGTAATTAGTGTAAATAAATTAGAATAAATGTGTTAAATTTGTGATGTTAGTGTTTTAATCGTTGAAAACTATTTGTGTAACTTTTGTTGCCAAATATAGGAATTCACTGTGCAACACAGAATGTGTGAGCGTAGATTTATGCAAGTAGAAGCTTATTCCGAGACCTTATTTAATTATACATGTTCTTTATTTCTGTGTAATCGTGTACTTGCTCTAACTGTGGTTGTAATGACTCTATTTTAAGCTATTCGGTACAACTTTACCATGTGTAAGCTCACTATGAGGTGAGTTACTATACAATCAAAACTTATGATGTAAATATGACGCTTTGATGAATGTTGATGAGTAAATGTTTGAGTAAAATTGTCTTGTGACTTTACCATATAAATTTAATTGATTTACTTGGCATACACATACAACGTCTCTCATTCTTATTCTTGTAACATTTCACTTTTGTTAGAGTGTCACATGAATATTATTATGTGCAACTATGACCTTTGTCTATCTCTACAAGTTATGGAGAATAAATAAGCGTTTGAAGATTTGAGCAAACAACATCCATGAAATAAATTATGTAATAAATATTACTTGTACCCGTGCAATGCATGATGTATGAATCATATTACTTATCATATAGATTCCTAATTCAATATATGTGTTATGTACCTTTCATGAGTCGGATTGAGCCGAGTTGGAAGCTGGTAGATGATTCCTTCAAGGTCGTCCACTCCTACCCCCAAGTTAGAGGGGGTTCGACTTGTAGACACTCTGATGCCAAAGTCAGCGATCACAAGTCAGGGTGAGATCAAAATGGGAAAAGCGTACCTAATTTCAGAGGTTGATGTCATTTTTATAAACGCGAAGAGGGGTCACCCCTAGCACCCAGGTGAGGCTGTGTGCTATGGGTCGTTCGATCGGCCTTTCTTGATCAAGGTCGTTGATTCACGTACTGCCGCGGAACTCCCCCAGCGCGCCGCTGGCGTGCCTTTATTGGGTCATTTGGGCCGCTATGGATTGGGTTTGGCCCAATCCGAAACAATAAGCATAATAAACTGAGTAGCAACTTAATGTATTTATGAAGCAGGAAATATAAAATAAATTTAGTTGCATGCTGATAGGTATTGAGATGAATATGAGAAGAGAAGCATTATGTGGTCTAATTTTATTTTCTTGAAAGAGTTGTCCCAAATACATACAAAATTGAGATTGGTATGGGACGAGTTATTTTCTTTTCAATTTAATCCCAAAATTAAATAAAATTTTAATACTATTTAAAAAAAATAGAATAATGGAGTAAAATACAATGTGACCCGTGTGTATGCAAAAATCAAATACAGTAAAATAAAATTAGACTGGTAAGCTTAAAATAGAAGAGCATACTATTTTTCAACAATTTAATCCCCTTCAATTATTTTTCAACACTTGTATTTGATTTTTGCATAGTTTATCGGTATGCAGAAATCAAATACAGTAAAATAATTGAATATCTAATGGGTATTTTTTCGTCAACAAAATACAAGTGTTGAAAAATAATTGAAGGGGATATAGGTTTCATCTTTCGGTACCCTAAAACCCAAAATATTGAGCATCCATGTAAGAGAGAGCCAGAGGAAGTCGCAAGGAAAGAGGAAGACGTATAGGGTGAAATTGTGTTGTCTCTTCTTGAATTTTCAATGATTCCGCTCACTCTTATACCCAGATTTGCTCTATGTTTTGCCTCATCCATTTTTGAATTTTGCTATCTAATTTAATTAGTTTTTGTTTACATTTATTTAGCTCTCTTTTTTTGTTTTATTTACATTCCTCCTTTATAGTGTTTGATTTTATGCTCTGTATATTTCTTGGCAGGCATTTCAGTTTTGTTTTAGGACATCCCTAATGTAATTTTCATTTCTCTAATTCTATGATTCGGCTTTTTCTAATCTTACTGAGAACTTTTGCTTATTTTCCCATTTAAAGTTTACAAGCGTAAGGCTTGAACTATCAAAAACCGGTTGCTAAATAGAGCGAATCTGCAACCGGTTTTTGAACTATCAAAAGGATGTGAGAGGTCAAGCTTAAAATAGAAGAGCATACTCCTTCTTTGCTTTGTCCTGTTGTACTTTTATTTTGGCTTAAATGCAGTTTTGGTCCCCCTATTTTACTAAATATGCAATTTTGATCCCCCTATTTTTATTTGAGCGATTTTAATCCCCCTATTTTCTAAATTTTTGCACTATTGACCAAATTAGAATTTTCAACTCTCACTTATTGACGTGGCACGACGTGGCACTTAATTAAGCCTACTGGACATGCCACCTCATTTATTTATTTTTTGAAAACATAATTAAATTATATTTATATTAAAAAAAAACATCAAAACACGTTATCTCGTCTCTCTTCAACGAAGAAGAGGAAGAAGGAAATTGTAACTAACCAACAACGTTTCTGGTTTTGCAAAATTGAGAGAACCGTAACTCTCTCAAATCGAAGAAGAAGAAGAAGAAGGAAATTGTAAAACCCTAACGTACGAAATGAGAAGTTGTCATAAGGGAAATTCACAAAGGTGCGTTTTGCCGGGAATTGGTTTACATCTGAATGCACTTGCAACCTTAAAAGATCACCAAGGCATACAAAATGAGAATTTCATCACCAAGGCATGCAATTCTTGATTACCATGCTTATGCTCAAAGAATTTCATCTTGCTGATTTTTTTTTTCTTCATTTGCCTTAGGTCAGAGCCAGTTGGAGAAATTGAGGGCTGCAAAAGAAGAAACGAGAGAGAGAGAGAGAGAGAGAGAGAGAGTGCCTGAAGAAGAAACGAGAGAGAGTCTGCGCATTCGTCAACGTCTTTTGATATTTTTTTTAGATATAAATAATTTAATTATGTCTTTTAAAAAATAAATCAGGTGGCATCTCCATTAGGCTTAGTTAAGTGCCATGTCAATAAATGAGAGTTGAAAATTTTAATTTGGTCAACATTGCATAAATTTGGAAAATAGGAGGTCAAAATCGCTCAAAATAAAATAGGGAGATCAATATTACACATTTAATAAAATAGGGGGACCAAAACTGAATTTAAGCCTTTTATTTTTGGTATTAGCATTATCGGAGAAAACCAAATCTTGCAATAAAAACTAGTAGGCATATTCCATCTTATGAAATTTGATATGACAATTTAATTGTGCTACTGTTTTGTTTTATTTTTTAGGCAAAATAGCTCCCGAGATCCGTTAACTTATTTTCAGGTTTTGAATAGGTCCCTTATGTTTTAAAATCATTGCAATGTTGCCCTGTTTTTTAACATTTTCAGTTGGTATCCGTTACAAAAAATGGCAATGGTGCAATGATTTTAAAACATAAGCTAAATATTCGTTACAAAAAACACATAAGGGACATATTCTAAATCTGAAAAAGGGCAACAGTGCAATGATTTTAAAATATATGGGACTTATCGTTACAAAACAAAACATAAGGGGCCAATTCGTTTCAAAATAACATAAAGGACCTATTCGAAACCTCAAAATAAAGTTAAGGTACCCCCAGAGCAATTTTGCCTACTTTAGTCGTAAAATGATGAACACTTAAATTAACCATGTTTGTATTAATAGTCTAGACTAGGCAAAATTACACCAGAAGTCCTTTAAGTTATTTATTTAAAACAAGTTAGCCCTTAAAGTTTTTTTGTAACAAATAGGCCCTTTAAGCTACCTAACGTTGACACCCCTGACCCTTTTAGTAAAATGTCATATCGTTGATTACATCAAAATACACCAAAATATGTTTGGTTGCATCGAAATACATAAGCTAGAGTAATCACAATATATAAAGTAGCATTACATCAAAATACATAAGCTAGAGTAATCACTAAAAGGGCCTATTTGTTACAAAAAAAAAACTTAAAGGGCCAACTTGCTACAAATAAATAACTTAATGGTCTTCTAGTGTAATTTTGCTTCTAGACGTATTGTGATTTAGCAACATGTTTATAAGGTTTTTTACTTTGTAATCGGATGTTTATAAACTTTTTAATCGAAATAACTTTTTTTTGAATATGCCCTTCCGAAAGTTGGAATTTTAAATACGTCCCTGCAAAATAACATTTTTTTAAATACGTCCCTGCAAAATAACCTTTTTTTTTAAATACGTCCCAACAAAAAAAAAATTGTGACATTTTGCAGGGACGTATTTAAAAAAAAGGTTATTTTGTAGGGACGTATTTAAAAAGTTTATTTTGTAGGGACGAATTTAAAAAAAAAAGTTATTTTGCAGGGACGTATTTAAAAAAAAATTGCAGGGAGTAAATCAAAAAACAGGGACATTTGCAGGGACAAAATACATATTTAAACCTAAAAATAATTATGCATCACATTGATTTTGTGTAAAATTCATCCAAAGTCCCTTCAAAATGGGTTGGGACGGATAACTTGAATTTACCCAAAAAGTAAGCACTACATAGATTTTGCGTAAAATTCGTCCAAAGTCCGTTCAAAATGGGTTGGGACAGATTACTTGAATTTTCCATGATGGTTTTTCGAGCGGAAGTCATTCAATGAGAAATTTGTCACCAACTATATATCCATCCAAATTCAGTCTGGATCCTCGACTGCAAATGGCTTAGATACATTTTTTTCGTTATAAATCAGATATCTTCTGCACGTAATTGCAGAGACTAATCCCTCGAGCCGGGTGGGACCACAATGGGAGGCAAAGCTCTTTCTCAAAAGATTTAACACTGTTGCATGTCAAGGCTGAATTCAAACCAAAACCTTTATTAAGCTGGAAGAGACCGCCATCATCTCATCCAATGGCTCTTGAGTATTTGACTTAGATACATTAATAATAGATATTAATAATAAAAAAATAGGCAAAGTGAGATAGTGAGAAAGCGCTAGCATGACGAAGCACAAGAACAAGAAACTTCCATCTTCTCCAATTCTCAACACTCGCCCTTAGCAGGTGTAGATTCTCAACAGCCTTTCCATTCTGCGCTTCACCTTGCTGGTTCTAGCTCATGGGAATGAATTTATCAATTTTCTCTACTGGTGTTTGATGGGTGTGGGAAAAAAATGAAGAATCGTGATGGCCTATCAGATCTCCTACGTGAGTTGCAGCTCACCGTTGCGCCGTCGTAGTGTGGTTGGCGGTCACATGATGAATAACTCATGCTAACGCAATCTAACTGTCTAACGGTGCGTCATTTTGTTATTTATATATATATATATATTAATGTATCTAAGTCGTTTTTTTAATCAAATGGTTGATATGTTGCAGCACGTAAGTGGGACAGATAGTTGCAGTCGAGGGTTCAGACTCATTCAAATCCATGCAAAAGATGTTTGAAATCTATCCCAAATACATTTTAAATTAGGTATTAAATTTCCCTTTTTCTAGTAGTGTTCCTTCCATGTGTTGTTTTCGGTGCACAACTAAGTGCATTATCGATTTTCCTTCATTTTTGGAATGCTACCAATTTCTTCGTGTGTTGCTCCAATTAAATCATGACACTTAATTAATGGATGTCATTCTCCCCTTGGATCAGATGACGAACTCCTCTTTGGCTGATACAAAATCTTCGCAACTGATCACTCGGAATTGACTGATTTTATCATCCGATCAAGTGTCAAGTTCGTCTAACACTTCATAAAGTTTTGGGTGCAACCATTAACCGGAGAGATAGAGTATGGCGAAGTTGACTCTAGTCTAACCAACATGATGAGACACAAACGTTAGATACCTCTTAACCATTTGGTCCATGGTTCGATCCCTGGCTTGTGTGTATGAAAAAACATTTGTTGAGAGTGATCAACCCCTTAAATGAATCTCTGATACATTGAAGGATTAGTCTCCATAATCGCGTGTGGAGAACACCTTGATTGTAAAAAAAAGTTGACTCTAGTGTAGTTGCATAGCGATTGCCATTCTGTTATGACTTAGGCTATGGTTACCATTTTGCTATAGCTAGTAGTTAAACCATTGTATCTAAAACCATAGTAGAGTGCATCGGCATAACCAGTTTCTATTGGAGAGCTGGTTTCCCAAACTCAATGTATGAAAAGCTAATCACCGTGCAGTGATTCATTCATTCAATAAAATGAGAAATTGATTTCCCTATCCCTGGTTTCTCACATTTCAATAGAAATGCATAACCAATTCAGTATGGCTGTTATTTTAGCCACAAAGTACCACTTGCATGTAGCATGGAAGCAATCATAGAAAACATCTAAATCGCTATGTCGTAAAAATATTAGGAGCATACCAGACATTGCAAATTAATAGGCACCGTGAAACTAGAGGGCTCGATTAGTCGTAAAAATATTAGGAGCATACTATTTGTAAGTAAAATTCCAACTTTAATTCAAGTTTAGATTCTTAGTTAGTTTGTTGAATAACTAGCAAAGTTAGTTGGTTAAAGGTGTAACTAACAGCCAACGACTAGTAGATCTTGTATGCTATATCGCACATGACCAATTAATGAAGTCAATCATATCAGTTGTAAAATTACCCTGTACAACAGTGTGTGTGAGTTCCCTTCATTTTGTGTGGGAGTGCCCGTGCGCCCAGAAACAAGTGCCTTGTGCTTGTGTTCTACGCTCGTTGCCAAGATCCTGTATGTATGTTTCTATGTCGTGTGTGTTCCCGTGCCAATCTGCATTGTGTGTCTCGTGTGTGTTCCTAGCGCCACTGTGTGTGTGTGTGTTTCTGTGAGTTTTGTCTGCTGCTATCATTCTAGTTTTGAACTAGGTGATGATCTCTAATGTTCCAACAATTGGCATCTAAAAGATAGAACTTGGGTAGGGAAACACGAGTGTGTGAGGAATCAAAGTGGTTGTTGGGAAATTCTTTGGGAAACACGAGTGTTGAGAGATGGGATCAAATTTTGGCAACATTTAAGCAAACTTACAAAAGCTTGATGGTAAGAAATGGGATAGGTGGTGTGTACAAATGGAAATCTTGTTTGGATTTCAAGATGTGACCAATTTGATCAAGAAGGGACTTCCAAAACTAAGTGACAAGGTGATAGCAGACCTTTAGTGAAAAAGGTATACTATAGGAGAAAGGGAAATGTAAATGCTAAGAAGAGGGGTATTATTGTAATTACATGGGTAACAGAATGTATAAATAAGAACTGTTAAGATTTTGTTAGTAGCTAATCATTTTGTAAACAGAAAACAGTTAGACAGTTTCACAGTTCTCACTAGAACTCAAAACCAGTGGGATTGCCATGTATCTTGGATTCTGAAATTCAATAAAATTCCCCTTGAATCAATTGATTCTATCAACTGGTATCAGAGCAATTCGATCTTAGGAGTTTTCATGGTGCGCAAGAAGACTGATTCAACCATGATGGAGCCCAGAATCGAAGCGTTGGAACGACAAATTCAGGAGGCGGAGATTCGCAGTCAACAACGTCTCAACGAGATGCTTGCTCGTATGGAAGAAATGTTTGCAGCAATGCAATTGAGGAATTCAGGTCAATTTGAACCCGATAACTCGAAAACGAAGGAAAGACCAAACAACAACGATGATGATAGGAGGCTTCGCAAGGTAGACCTTCCGGTGTTCAACGGCGACGACGCACTAGGGTGGCTTATGAAAATCGAGCGTTTCTTTAAGGTTTGCAAGATCGACGAAGGAGAGAATCTTGATGCTGCGTTAATGGCGATGGAAGGCAAAGCATTATCGTGGATGCAGTGGTGGGAGGCCAATAGCGAGGTGCTCTCGTGGAGTTGTTTGAAGGACGCTGTGCTTCGCAGATTTCAACCCACGGTGGTGACAAACGCATTTGAAATGCTGTTGAGCAGGAAGCAAGACGGCACTGTAAGAGAGTATCGCAAGAAATTCGAGACTGTTGCTAGCCATATCAAGATTCAAGATCAATCCTTGTTTCTTGGAATCTTCTCCAATGCCCTTAGAGAGGATATTCGTGCAGAGGTACGCTTGCAACGTCCAAACACCTTGGCTGAGATGATGGACATTTCACTTCTTGCAGAAGAGAAATTGAGTGCAGTAGGGAGATACGGTGGTGGTGGATTTGGAGGGTTCAAGAATGGTAGAAATGAAGGGTATACTAAGCCTACAACAGATACAGTAGGAGCCTCCAAGGGTGTTGAAGCAGGGAAGAGTACTCTACCAGTGAATGCTAAATTTGTTAGTAGCAAGGAGATGGATGAGAGGAGAAAAAGGGGGCAGTGCTTCACATGTGAAGATAAATATGTGCTTGGCCATGTGTGTAGGAACAAGGTATTGAAGTTGTTGTACGTAGAGGAGAAAACTTGAAGAAGAGGAAGAGAAGAAGGAAGAGGAGGAGGAAGAAATTGTTTGGGAAGCCACCATGAAGAGCCTCCACCTCTACAGCATGGCAGGTATATCCTCAAAATGCTCCTTTATGATGAAAGCATTGGTTGGAATTCTAGAGGTTTTGGTGTTGGTTGATTGTGGTGCCACCCACAATTTTGTGTCAATCAAATTGGCAGGAGCATTGGGGTTGAAAATTGAAGATACCTCACCTTATTGGGTGAAGATTGGCAATGGCCAAAGAATCAGGATCCAAGGAGTGTGTAAAGGGGTTTAGCTACTCCTACAAGGGCTATTGTCAAGGTGGATTGCTACATCTTTCCACTAGATGGAGAAGAATTTGTGCTAGGGATTGACTGGCTAGAGAAATTGGGAGATATTAAAGCCAATTCAAGGACATGACACTGAAATTGAAGGTTAATCGTGAAATCGTATGCCTGAGGGGTGATTCCTTTCTTTCTAGGAGGGAGGTGAGTGCCAAGCAGATCGTGGTGGAGTTGCAGGATCCTGAGGAGATGTACATCATTGACTGCAGAAGCTTGGAGATGATAGGAACAGGGCATGCCACCTTGCTAGAGGTAGTTCAGTCCATTATTGATGAATTTGACCCCCTATTCCATGAGACTGGTCTGTTGCCACCTGAGAGACCTACTGACCACGCTATAATACTCAAAGAGGGAGCCAATACCTAATTTCAGGCATTATAGATACCCTCATTTCCAAAAAAATGAGATTGAGAAGCTTGTAGCTGATATGCTCAAGGCAGGGATCATTAGACCAAGCACAAGCCCTTATTCTAGAAGCCCTATAATATTGGTGAAAAAGAAGGATGGTAGCTGGAGGTTTTGTGTAGACTACAGGGCACTGAACAAGCTCACTATACCTAATAAATTTCCTATCCTTTTGATTGAGTAGCAGCTTGATGAACTCGCTGGAGCTATTGCCTTCACTAAGCTAGATCTCAAATCTGGCTTTCACCAAATCAGAATGAGAGAAGAAGACATACCTAAGACTGCATTTAAGACACATGAGGGACATTATGAGTACATGGTCATGCCTTTTGGGCTAACCAATGCCCCCTCAACATTCCAGGCACTTATGAATGAGGTCCTGAGACCATTTTTGAGGAAGTTTACCTTGGTCTTGGTCTTCTTCGATGATATACTCATATATAGCAGGAGCTTGCTAGAGCATGCTGAGCATATAAGAAGGTCGTTTGAAGTGCTAAAAGAGAATAACTTGGTGATAAACAAGAAGAAATGTGACTTTGTTGTGGCTTGTGTAGAGTATTTGGGGCATGTGGTGATTGTTGAGGGTGTGTCTATAGACCCAAAGAAGATCAGTGTTGTGACTTCAGGGGATTTTTGGGACTAACAGGCTACTATAGGAGGTTTGTGAAGGGGTACAGAATCATTGCAAGGCCATTGACTGGATTGTTAAAGAAAGACAGTTTTGGTTGGGGAGATGATGCTGACGCAGCTTTCCAACAGTTGAAGTAGGTCATGACTTCACTGCCAGTCCTTGTAATGCCTAACTTTAATAAATCATTATCGATTGAGACTGATGCCTCAAGCAAGGGGGCGGGAGTAGTATTGATGCAAGAGGAGAAGCCTGTTGCCTATTTCTGTCAAGAACTCTCAATGAGAGCTCAACAAAAGTCTGCCTATGAGAGCGAGTTGATGGCCATAGTGTTGCCAGTTCATAAATGGAGGCATTATCTACTGGGACAACATTTCACAGTGAGAACAGACTAGCAGAGTTTGCAATTCCTCACTGACCAGAACCTATTTGGGGGGGGGGGGGGGGGGGGGGGAGACAGGTCAAATGGACTTCAAAATTGTTGGGGTTTGACTTTGATATTCAATATAAGCCTGGTAGTGCTAATAAAGTGGCTGATGCTTTGTCTAGCCAGATGATTTTTGCTTCTATATCTAGAGTTACCTTACCAGAATGGGGAGAGTGGGAATATGAGATTAGAAGTTGTCCTGACCTGCGGGCACTCATGCAGCAAGTAGTGCTTAAGAGCACTAGTGCCAGCAAATTCTCTGTTATGCAGGGTCTGTTGTATAAAGGGGACAACTTGGTGCTTCCCCAGAATTTCTCAAAAAAAATCTGTAATCATGATGAATTCCATACCTCACTCCAAGGTGGTCACTCATGATTTTTTAGAACCTACAAGAGAGTGGCAAGGGTATTCTATTGGCAGGGTATGAAGCAGGTCATCAAGTAATTTATTGTGCAATGCCAACAATGTCAACAGAGCAAGACTCAAACACTTGCACCAGCTGGGTTGTTGCAGCCACTACCTATTCCTACTAAGGTGTGGTTTGAAATCTCAATGGACTTCATTGGGGGACTCCCTAGAGTTGGCAAGCAAGATACCATACTAGTGGTGATTGATAGGCTCACCAAGTATGCCCATTTCCTCTTGTTAGGGCACCTGTACACTGCTAGTGATGTTGCTCACACCTTTATCTCAAGTGTCATCAAGCTACATGGATTCCCAGAGGCCATAATCTCTAACAGAGACAAAGTGTTTCTGAGCCAATTCTGGAAGGAGCTATGTAAACAGGCGGTAACCAAGTTGAAGTACAGCACTGCTTTCCATCCACAAACTGATGGACAGATAGAAGTCACAAATAGGTGCTTTGAGGTATACTTATGGTGTTTTGTTGGGGATCATCCCAAGTCTTGGCCTAAGATGATTTGTTGGGGAGAACTTTGGTTCAACACGAATTATAGTAGCTCCATTGGTATGACCCCTTACAAGGCATTATACGGTAGGGACCCAAGTCGTATTGTTAAGGGCCCTACCATCCCCTCTCTTATATTGAGGAAGTGAACCAACTGTATGAGGAAGGGATGCTCTGCTAGGTCAACTCCACAACAACCTCACCTTAGCCCAACAAAGGATGAAAAAACAAGTTGACAAACATAGAAGTGACCTAACCTTGGAGATTGGTGATTAGGTGTATCTGAAGGCTTGTCCTTATAGATGGAAGTCACTAGCTGCTAGGAGGAATGAGAAACTAAGTCCTAGATTTTATGGACTCTATCAAGTGATTGAAAGGATTGGGTCTGTGGCATACAAGTTGCAGCTGCCAGAAAGTGCAAAATCCATCCTGTATTCCTCATAAGCAAGCTGAAGAAGACAGTGCGAGGACAGTATCAAGCACAGGCCATTCCCACTGCTCTTACAGAAGATGCTGCGCTGCAACCAGATATTAAGAATGTGATGACTTTGAGGTACACCTCCATTGGAGACACAAAAGTGCTAGTGCAATGTAAGGACCTCCCTGCATATGAGAACTCGTGGGAGCTTGCCGACAAGCTACAAGTTGCTTTTCTTAGTTTTCCCCTTGAGGACAAGGTGAAAGTCCTAGGGGGTATTAATAGCAGACCTTTAGTGAAAAAGGTATACTATAGGAGAAAGGGAAATGTAAATGCTAACTAGAGGGGTATTATTGTAATTACATGGGTAGCAGAATGTATAAATAAGAGCTGTTAAGATTCTGTTAGTAGCTAATCATTTTGTAAACAGAAAACAGTGAGACAGTTTCACAGTTCTCACTAGAACTCAAAACCAGTAGGATTGCCATGTATCTTGAATTCTGAAATTCAATAAAACTCCCCTTGAATAAATTGATTCTATGACAGGGCTACTGAGGCTGAGGTAGCAGCACATGACAAAATTAAGAGGAAAGACTTCAAGGCATTGTACATAATACATCAAAGTGTAGATGTTGCAAACTTTGATAAAATATCCAAGGTAAAGACTTCAAAGGAGGCATGGGATATATTGGAAAATTCTATGAAGGTGATGAGCGACTGAAAAATCTAGAGGAGGGATTCTTCGAAATTTTGGATACATCCGTCATCAAAGTTTAGGTTTAAGGGGCAGAGTGTCTACAAACCAAATATGAGTTCGGAGAGTCAGTTATGCGTGGGGAAGGGAATAACACCCTAAAGTATCCTTCCTAACGAAGGTTACCATCTAATTAAATGCATAAAAATGGTAATTCAAAAATATATTGATTTTACCCTTTTTTGAAAATAAAAGAAAAAAGACTTGATGAATGTTTAATTATTTTTTGCTATTTCTTGATAAATAGGAAATAAATAATTTTTTATAAAAGGTTTCTATTAGTGCACTTGACAGATATGGCCCCCCCTCTGCTCCCCTACTATCTCCGGGTAGAGAATCAAAGGCTAAGTAGTTCTTGGTAGAAAATAAGTATGTGTTGGTTGATCTTAATAAATAAATAAGCTTATTCGAGTCGTCTGAAAGAAGTTTTGAAATTTTGCTATTTTTGATAATTTTGAAAATTGAGTTATTACAATAGTTAGATAGAAGTATCCAAAATAATTATTTTACAACCTGTTCGGTACCGGAGTACTAAAGTGAAGCTCTCGAGGCTAGATGAGGCTGCAAACCTGGGGCTAAGTGCTTGATTGCTTCCAATGACGTATGTAGTAGTTGGAAAGCTGAGCTCGGACGTCCGAGCTAGGGCTCCGTCCATGCCGAGTGGGGGGTACCTGCAAGACACTCTGACGCTCAAATCAGTATGTGAAAGATGAAGAGATAATAAGATATAAAGAATATGATCTCGGGGCTGTGCCGAGGTGCTCGACCGAGTGCCCGAGCTCTGCGTGCCCGAACTCGGGAGATCGGGTGCATTGGGCTCAGGGAAGGTCAGGTATGTGCGGAATCTTAGCGTTCTTATGAATCGTATGCGTGAAATCGTACCTGGGTTTGGAGGGCGGAACCTCTATTTATAGACGAGACGCCGTACCTAGACCGTTGGATACGGAGGATTGATCCTGATCGTTGGTCAGATACGTAGTACGACCGTTGATATTCTGAGAGGCGGAAATGGGTCGGGCCTTAGACAGTCAAGGGTTTTGCCCAGTCGAGAACAGTGGCCTCTCAAGTCAAGAGCGGGGTGGGATGAACTCGGTCTCGGGTTGTCTTCTTCCGAGGTGGACCCTTGACAGGTCTTCTCCTGAAAATGTAATTTGAATACTCATGCAATGGATCAGGAAATTTGAATACCTGTTTGCGAACAGTTGTGCATTTATTCCGTTGTGACGCTTCAGCTTCCCCTCCTACAAAAGGGCGAGTTGGAGACTTTCTTGGTCATTCTTCGCTTTTCCTGAATTCGATCTCTGCAAGGCGAATCTTTTCGTAATCGTGCGAGATCAACTCTTCGAGCGGCGACGTCGTTTCCTGGGAGTCTCACCCGCGAGGTCAACATTCAGTCCTACATTCGAAGGTACCTGCACCGAGGTTAGTTCTTTCGTAGTTTATTGCATATTTTACAATTCTAGTCGCGACAGGCGCTATCATGTTTGTGGCCGTCACTGCTCGTTCCAAGGGGAGGAGTCGTCCGGCGTTTGGGATGCCCGAGGCCAAGACGTGTAATTGTTTTCGAATTAAGATAGAAAACATCGTGCATTTAGATTAAGTGATGGCGCCGTCCTCACCTTGCAGATCATGACTCGAACTAGGAGTGAGCAACGACGAGCCCCGGGAAAACCGCCTGGGAAACCAATCCTGAGGAAATCGGCCACGGGTTAACCGATGCTGGCCCCTTCTTTACTGTCTTCAACCTGCGCTCCTTCTCCTGCCGGGTCGGGCGCTTCGGCCAAAGGGCCAGTTCCGCAGACCTCGGAGTGCACTGTTGAGGAGAACCCTGGAATGGAGGATGCTGAAGTCGCTTCTTGGGCTGAAGAACTGGAGGCTGAGCTGGAAGTCGAAGTCGTGGTGGAGGAGCCTGAGGTCCTTATTGAAAATGAATTCCCCTGGGTGGGGACAAGGATCTGCAATACCATGGCGAGGTTGAGGCCGGATAGACCCCTATCCTTCTACGAGAGGTTCATCACTGGTGCTGCTGAGAATAGATGGAAGTTGATGGACGCCGACAAGTATCCGGTGTGCATGGAGCATGACGCGTCCGGATTCTTCCTGTACAGAGTTGTAATGGAGACAATGGGAGTTCGGATCCTATTGACCGAGTTCCAGAAGAATGTGCTCAAGTTTCTGCACGTGACCCCTTCACAGTTAACGCCAAATGGTTGGGGCTTCGTTCGAGGTTTCGAGCTGGTCATGGAGTGCCTCGGGAGAATTCCAACGGCGGAGGTCTTTTTTTGTTTCTTCAACGTGCTCCGTTCCCAGGAGGCCAGATCTAAGGGCAAGAGGCATGGACACATCGGACTGAGATGCAACCCAAATCGGTCTTACTTCTTTGCTGTTAATGATTCGAACTGGGACTTCAAGTCAAACTTCTTCTTTGTTAGAGCTTTAAGTAGTGCAGCGAAGCTTGCCGTTGCCGACTTCGAGGACCAAAAGTTGGTAGCTGGGCACTTTCCTCTTTTCTGGGATTAGAGCCGTTACATCCGGGACGGAGTGGAGATCACCACCCAGAGCTACATGTCGAGCCCTGAAAAGCTTAACGAAGAGGATAAAAAATCCTATGAGCTGTTCAATAAATGGGGAAGAATAATGGTTAAGGTCGTACTCTGGTTTCATTGTCGCTCAATGATAGAGGCCTTGGCCGTGTCCAAAGCCAAATTGGATCAATATTTTGCTACTTGTAATTTGCCTTTAATTTTGTTGTTTATTTTGCGCAGAGTCGAGTTCGGCGTATCATTGTTGTTGACTGATCCTTTTGTTTCTGTCGCAGGAAAAATGGATGATCTGGACTTGGATGTCGTTTTCGAGGTGGCTGGGGTTGCGACCACGGTCACAATCGACAAGAATGCACCTGTAAAGAAGGCAACAAACAAGCCTTCTGGGTCGGTCACTAGGACCGGCCCATCAGACAAGAACGCGGCAAGTCCGACTCTGGGGGACCCGCAGTAAATAAACAAAAATCAAGCCAGAATAAACCTCCTCCAAAATCTCCTGCTGTCAGTTCCTCTACTCCGCAGCAGGACACGGGGGTAGGCAAGAAGAGGAGCAACGTCGAGGTCATTGCCAGTGATCCTGCCAAAAAACAAAGGTCTACGCAACAGAATATAGATAAGGGCAAAGAAAAAGCTTCCCTGGCCGACTTTGAAGCCTGCATCCAGGTTGGTCAGACCGGTGCGGGGGTCATCAAGGAGCTGCGGGATCTAGCAGCCGGCAAGATGACTGACCGCCTTAAAGGTAAAATCTTCGTCCTTGACGCTGAAAATAGAATTTTACAAGGCAAATATATTCAAATATGTCGTGAGCTCAGTTCTTACCAAGATCGTAATTTGGTAGCCTACTCCGAGGAGAACCGGAGCCTGAAGGAGGAGCTGGGGAAGCTGAAGGATGTCCAGAAGCAGCTTGAGGATGCTAGTGCTCAAGTTTCCCAATAGAACAAACTAGTTGCCGACCTTCCTAAACTGAAGGAGGATCTGAAGGTGGAACTTGAGAGGGCGGAGGCAGCCGAGGCGGCAAAAGAGAAGAAGTCCAAGGAGGTAGAGGAGCTGAAGGCGGACAAGACCATGCTTACTCAGAACGTGGCAAAAGCTGCTATGTCCGGCTTCAAGCGTTGCCTTACTATGGCCTTGGTCCTGGAACCTGGTTTGAACACCAACCTGTTGGATGCCAAAGTACAGGGCAGAAGATGGGAGGATAGTTCATAGGGACACAGTGATCTACGATCCTGCTGCCGTCCCTGCTGTTGAGGAAGAGGCCGCCGTCGCCAACACTGCGGAGAATGCTGAAACTGAAGGCGGGGCTCGCTGATCTTCTGTTTTTGTTCTTCATTAATTCTGTTGATTACTCGCTGTTCCTCATGTATGCTTTGAACGAATGTCCGTAGAGCAGGAAAAACGACCGAGATTAGAACGCGAGCTGTTTTAGGACGGCTTGTTCGTTTATAAGATGAATGCCATGATTCCGAATCCAGAGCGAAGTCCGAGGTAGCCAATAGAAAGCCTGTAGGTCCTAAGACATTCCTGCAATTTAAGACAATAGCGTTGAAAATAATCTTTAAAGGGAAAAAGCCGGCACGGACCTCTTGCTTCAAAGCTAGATAAGATGAGAGCCGCTGCGAGCCATTGCCTTCATAGATTAGAAAGCCGCTGCGGGCTCCTCTCTCCAAAAATTCCTCCAACAGCGATCGATGTGGACCTCCGCCCTTCAACCCCTAATGGAGCGCTGAGCTTGGAGATCAGGGGTGGTGCAGGCTCGCACGAGGCGAAATTGGGAAGACCTCGGCCTCTAATGGAGCTCGTCAGCTCGGAGATCAGAGGGAGGTTGGCTCGCACGAGGCGAAATTGGGAACCTTTCGGCCTGTGTTGGAGCTCGTCAGCTCTGACACCAGAGGGAAGGTCGAACTCTCTGATGGAGCGTGGGGCTCGGAGATCAGAGAGTTATTGGAGCCGCTGTGGGCTGTTGATTCGGCGCCGCGATCATGAGGGAGATCCGAGAGGGCGAAGACCTGCAAAGAAATCATGAGAAGATCGGATGAAGATCTATCATTGAGTTAGACGCCGGAGGTCGGCGATGAGAGTCCTTGAGAAGTGCCCTGGGGATATCCGGGGTCGGACAGAAACTCAAGTTGTGCTTGCGAGGCGAGCGGAGTCTTCGAGCTCAAGCCGAGGTCCGGAGGCGAGCATTTTCTTCACGCTCAAGCCATTGTTGGGAGGCGAGCAGATTCTTCAGGCTCAAGCCGTGGTTGGGAGGCGAGCATAACCTGCAAAACGGGAAAAGAGAAATCCTGCGAAATGGTGATAGTTCTCTGAATTTTGGCAATCCGAAGTATGATCTGCAGCAATGAGTTCTTCATCATAAATTGGATCTCCTTCAGTCACTAACTCAACTTGAGTTTCATCCTCTTCGGATTCTTCATAAGCTCGTCTTTTGACAATGGTGATAGTTCTCCGAATTATGGCAATCCGAAGCTATATGACCGAAACCTTGTCATTTAAAACATTTGGTGGATTACAAATTGTTTTCAGTGGAGGGTTTGGGGAAGGGTTTATTTGAGGAACTGGGTTGTTCGGATGGTGCTTTGTGTGGGTAACGTGAATTTTCTGTGGAGGGAAAAAATTTTTAGGGAGATTTTTTGGGTAAGTGTTTCTCCACTCGAATTGCAAGGCGGATGACATCATCTAACGACCAGTATTGCTGGAGCTAAATAGGATGAGAAATTTCAGGGTTTAATCAACCAAGGTAACGAGCTATTGTTTGTACCTCCCTTTCGTGAACATCATATGTCATCATTAACTTCTCAAAATCTCCAGTGTATTCTTCGACCGACAAATTCTCCTGACAAAGATTCTGCACATGAATGAAGTTATTTTGGTAATAGTGAGAAGGCCAAAACTTACTAGTCAGTTCTCGTCGCATTTTCTCTCAGGGTTTGATTTTGCTTTTTCCGACCCGCTCACTGTTCTTTTTGAGATTCTCCCACCATATGGACGCGTGCTTCTTTAGCTTGACAACAATGATCTTGACCTTCTTCTCGTCGCGTACGTTCTTATATTCGAATACTCGTTCAACAGTTTGAAGTCAGTCCACAAACTCATCTGGCTGAAGTTTTCCTTCAAAATCAGGGATTTCTACTTTGATGTCATCACTCCTGAATGGCTGTCGAGTTGGACGACGTCGCTTTGTTGATGAGGAGTCACTACTTGATGAATCATCTTCTGATTTCTGATATTCTAATAAAGGTTGTTGAGAAGCAATAATTTCCTGCAACTCTTAGATTTGTCTCCTTGAAGTCTCCATTTCTATTTCATGTTGAGGTTGGCTTCTTGGAGGCATTTTAGGGGTTAAAGTAGGTATTTGAAGGTTTGGGGTCAAATTATAATTTTGAAGGTTTATAGGCCAAAATGTTAATATAAGAAAGTGTGGTGCTAATTTGCAATTTTTTCAAAGGTTTTTTTTGGCCTGGCAAGAGATGATACGTGGAAGGATGAGGTTGGTTGTTGAAATCATGTGGAAAATGATGTGTGAGGTGATGTGTGTCAGTGACGTCGAAGTGTGTTAACACATGGCAATACCTTGATGGGTGATGTGGCACGCTGACGTCACTTGTCTCTTCCTTGAGCAGGTGTGTGGAAACGTGTGAAAACGGAGCTCGGCACGTGGGTGGTGGTAGTGTTTGTTTGGGTGAAATTGGACTAAAAATTTTGACTCTTTCTCACTCAAAAGCTCCTCTACTCTTAGATTAATTCTAGTCACTCTTTTCACTCACAGCTCACTAAACCTGAGCTCTGATACCAAAAAATGGATCAGAACCTGAACATAAAACAAAAATAGAGACACTCTCTTTATGTAACACACACATTGATTGATAAACTTTGATTGAATGATTGAGTAGTACATTTCAAGAGCTCCTATTTATAGTTGGAGGAAGTTACATTCAAAGAGACAAGTGTCTTTCATACACTAAACCAAAGGACACTGGTTATTGAAACTACATGCAAGGTGCCCTGCAATAAGGTAAGGTGTCACACATGCAACAACTAGTGACACTTGTTATTGGAAGCTCATGCATCATGACATGTGTACTTCATGCAATAAGGTTAGGTGTAATGCATGCAACAAAAGTAAGGTGTCAAATAAAGGACCCACATAGTTTGGGCTTGAATCATCCTGATTGGGTTGGATCCCATTGTTGGGTTGGATCATGTTTTTGGATGGATGACTTGCTCTTTGATTGCATTAATTTTCAGAACTTCAACACTTCCGATTTATTTTCTCTATTCTTTCATTCTCTCGGTGATAGTGTGTGATTCGAGATTCATAGATGGAGTTGCCAACTGGGTATGCTAGAAAAATCACACATGAAAAGCCAAGAGGGTAAGGCTGCAGAACTTGAAATAATAGTATTCGACGTTGCATATGGAAGATCATGAAAAGGTTGCTGACTTCATCAATAGGGTAACGAATCTTGCAAACCAAATGGCTACTTGTGATAAGGATATCTATGACAGAAAGTTATGTGACAAAATATTGAGATCATCATTACATCCAAGGTATATGTGATATGTCCAATTGAGGAATCAAATGATATCTCAAAATTGAATATGGTAGAACTACAAGGGTCTCTAGAGGTACAGGAAATGAGACTCAATATTAGGAACCCAGAACAAAACAATGAGCAGGCACTACAAACACAACATAGCAAGAAAGGTAGGGACCAGAAATCATGGGAGAAGAAAGGCAGTTTCAAAAAGTCTTCTGATAATGGTAAGGACAAGCCTAAATTATCTTCAAAGGGAGGAGGGGATGCCAAAATCAAGAATAAAGGAAAATTTACAGATAAGAAGAAGGGTCCATGCTGGAATTGTAACAAGATGGGTCATTTTGCAAATGAATGCTAGCTAGACAAGGGAAATCAATAGAAAACTGATGATCAGAAGGCTTGCCTAGAACAAGAGGAAGATTTTGATTCTGATACCACCACCTTAATGGCTATCACTGAGGAACCACACGAAGAGGATTCTGATCATGATAGGATCCCAATGATGGCAACTGTAACTGAGGAATCACATGGAAATGATAAGTGGTTCCTAGATACAGGATGCTCAAATCACATGACAGGTCATAGAGAATGGTTGATTGACTTAGACACTTCCAAAAGGTCGAAGGTATGTTTTATTGATGGAAGATCAGTAACTTTAAAGGGAATTGGTAAGCTCATGATCAAGAGAAAGAATGACAAAATAGTGATAATAGAAGATGTCTTGTATGTGCAGAAGTAAACAAGAAATCTATTGAGGTGGTAAACAAGAACAAACATGTGAAACCTTTTTACTCAAATGAAAGGCTAATTATAAAGGCTCAATTGGCCAAGAATAGAACCTTTCAGGTGAGCATGGATGCAGCTGAGGTAAAGTGTATGAACGAAATTGAGGCAGTAGATGAAATTTGGCTATGGCATTTGAGGTTTGGCCACCTAAACTTCAGAAGCCTTAGTGACTTAGGAACCAAGAACATGGTATCTGGGTTGCCTATAGTGAATGTTCCTCAGAATATATGTGGTACTTGAATGATTGGAAAGCAAGCTAGGAGCTCTTTCAAATCAGAATTACCAATGAGGGCTAGCAATGTGCTTGGAGTAGTTCACTCATACATTTGTGGGCCTTTTGAAGTCAAATCACTGGGACGTAACAAATACTTTATTACATTTGTAGATGAATTTAGCAGAATGATTTGCATTTACTGATAAGGATCAACTTGATATAAGTAGAGAAACTGAAGAAATAGTACTCTCAGTGTAAGAGTACTGTTCTATTGATGAATAAAATGACAAAGTATTGCTGAATAAAGTGTAATCAGCTAGTACAGTAGTGCTGAAATGGAAATAAAGCAATAAAATATCTTGGGAGCTTCGAGGGTCCCAGGGCCTCCAATAGGGAAAACTCCAATTCTTGCCTACCTCCCCACTCAATGGTCCCCACCTATATAATAATGAGATCTATTTTCTCTCTCATGACAGTTAGAATATTCTGTCATGCAATACACACACCCTTGGCGCCTCAGAGAGCCAATGAGGTGCTCCCACTTACATTCTTTTTGTGTTTTCTCATAAATACCCTTCCCCATTTCTTCTCATTACTATCATTCCCTCCCCCTTCGAAACTATCCTTGTCCTCAAGGATAAACTCAGGAAATTCCTGTCTGATCTTCTCAACTGATTCCCAGGAATTTTCAAAGTCTGGCAGACCTGTCTACTTGATCAACACTTCCCAATCACCCTGGTCATTCTGTCTTCTGTCTTTCACTGTCTCTGGCAGCACTTCCAACATCCATTCTTCATTGAGGCAAGTAGGCAATGGTTGGAAAGTGCAATTTGGAGTAACTGACTTCTTCAACAAGGAAGCATGAAAAACAGGATGAACTTTACTGTCTTTTGGCAGTTTGAGCTTGTATGCTACAGCTCCAATCTTCTTTTCAACTTCGTAGGGGCCATAATATCTAGGACTCAGTTTCTGGTTCACCCTCTTTGCAAGACTCTTCATCTTGTAAGGTTGGATCTTCAAGAACACTAGATCACCTACTTGATATTCCACCTCTCTTCTATGTTTGTTTGCTTGAGCCCTCATCAGATCCTGAGCTCTCACCAGTTGATCATGCAATTCCCTCAGCATTTCATTTCTTTCTGCAGTCAATCTGTTCACCTTCTCCACAGCTGAGGATTTTACATCTCCTCTAATTAATACTGGAGGCTCTCTCCCATACAATGCATTAAAAGGAGTGGTCTTTAAAGAAGCATGATAATTGGTGTTGTACCAATATTCAGCCCAACTCAACCATCTAGGCCACTGTTTTGGTTTCTTCCCAGTGAGGCACCTGAGATAAGGTTCCACACATCTATTTACCACTTTAGTCTGCCCATCTGTTTGTGGGTGATATGCACTGCTATACTTCAATTTAGTTCCTGATTGCTTGAACAATTCAGCCCAGAATGAGCTCAAAAACACCTTATCACGATCGGATACAATAGAACTGGGAAAATCATGGAGCTTTACTACTTCATTTATGAATGACTCAGCTACATCTTTAGCTGTATAAGGATGGCAAAGAGCCATGAAATGTGCATACTTGGTGAGTCTATCCACCACCACCAGAATAGTGTCTTTCCCTAGAGCCTTAGGTAAGCCACCAATGAAATCCATGGTTATGTCACTCCATATCTGATCCGGTACAGGCAGAGGCTGCAATAAACCCCCTGGACTAAGTGTCTGATATTTGTTTCTTTGGCAAGTTTCACATGCCTGTACATACTCTTTTATCTTCTTTCTCATTCCTTCCCAGTAAACCAAACCAGCAATGCGCTTGTAAGTTCTGAAAAAACCAGAATGACCACCAATAGCTGAGTCATGCAATTCAGTGAGTATCCACTGAATTCTAGGAGAATTCTGAGGAAGCACAATCCTGTCTTCTTTATACAATCTCCCTTTCTTCAATTTATAGCCTGGTTGACTATCAGGATCACTCACCAAGGCCTGCACAATCTCTCTTAACTTGTCATCAGCCTGTACTTCATCTTCTAATCCATCCCAGACTTCACATTGAATTGTAGTGATAGCTGAGAATTGCAATTTTCTAGACAATGCATCAGCTACACCATTCTCTTTCCCAGGTTTATACTTGACCTCAAAGTCATATCCAAGAAACTTGGATACCTATTTTTGTTGGCCTTCACCCATCACCCTTTGCTCTGTAAGGAACCTCAAACTCTTTTGGTCTGTGTGCACTTTAAAATGTCTGCCAAGGAGGTAAGGTTTCCATTTTTGGATGGCAATGACTACTGCCATCAGCTCCCTTTCATACACAGATTTCTGTTGTGCCTTTTCCTGAGGCATCAGTCTCTACAACAAACTCCTTCTCAAAACCAGGCACTGCTAGCACAAGAATGGTAGTCATTGCATGTTTCAAAAACTCAAATGCCTGCTGTGCTTGCTCAGTCCAGAGAAAACTATCTTTCTTCAAGAGTTGAGTTAATGGCCAAGCTATCTTGCCATAATCCTTGACAAATTTTCTATAATAACCTGTCAATCCCAAAAATCCCCTGAGCCCTTTTAAATCTTTAGGCACAAGCCACATCAACATGTCTTCAATTTTCCTAGGATCAGCAGACACCCCTGCACCAGATATTATGTGTTCTAAATACTCAACCTGATACTGTCCAAAGGAGCATTTCTTTCTGTTAGCATATAGTTGGTGCTGCTGGAGTAATAACAGCACCTTCCTCAAATGCTCAGTATGTAGTGCAGGACTGCAACTGTAAATTAAAATGTCATCGAAGAAAACTAATACAAATTTTCTAAGATATGGTCTCAACACTTCATTCATCAATGCCTGGAAGGTTGAAGGTGCATTAGTGAGTCCAAAAGGCATCAATAGGTACTCATAGTGACCCTCATGAGTCCTAAATGCTGTCTTTGCAATGTCCTCTTCCCTCATTCTGATTTGGTGATACCCAGATTTCAAGTCCAGCTTTGAAAAAATCATAGCACCACCCAACTCATCAAGTAACTCATCAATCACAGGTATGGGAAATTTGTTAGGCACAGTTACTTTATTTAAAGCTCTATAATCCGTACAGAACCTCCACCCTCCATCTTTTTTCTTAACCAACAATACAGGACTAGCAAAGGGACTAGTGCTATGTCTAACTATACCAGCATTCAACATTTCTTTAACAATCTTTTCTATCTCATTCTTTTGGTAAAAGGGATACCTATAGGGTCTGATATTAGGAATTGGAGCTCCAGGTTGCATAACAATGGCATGGTCATGCTCTCTAGGTGGTGGCAATCGTGCTGGCATCTCAAATACTGATTGGAATTCTGCTAACAATTCTGACCACTGTGACTCTTCTTCAACCCCTGTACCTTTCTCTGCCACACACTCTACATAGAATCCTTCACCTTCCTCATGAAGAGATTTCATCATAGCTTTCCTAGAAGCCTGTACAGTGCACAAAGCAGGATCTCCTTGTATCACAAACTACTGCTCCTCTTGAGTCCATTTCAGGCTAAGGTTCCTGAAATTTGCCTTAATATTTCCTAGACTTGCAAGCCAATCCATCCCCAACACCAGTTCAGTCCCTCCTAGCTCCATTAAGAAGAAGTTCTGGGTAAATTCTACCCCCTGCACTCCAAACTTCAGTCCCTTACACACCCCCTTATTCCTCACCATCTCTCCTGTTCCTATCTCCACTAAGAACACTGGTGTGTCCTCCATGAGTAGCTTCAATTCCTCCATTAATTTGGGAGAAATAAAGTTACTAGTTGCACCAGAATCAATGAGGATCACAACTCTCCTTCCATTGATCACACCCCACACCTTGAAGGACTTGTTTGATGTGAGCCCTTCTTTACTTTGCAATGAGAGTTGCAAAGTCTTAAGTTCCTCCACAATCTCAGCTAACTCCTCTGTTTCTTCACTGTTCTCCTTCTCTTCCCCTTCATCCACCTTACACAGCAGAAGTTGCATGTGTTTGAACTTACATACATGAGTCCTATTCCATTTGTCACCACATTTGAAACACAATCCCTTCTTGGATCTATCCTCCAGTTCAGCAGGGTCTAACTTTCTTCCCCTAACTCCATCATAAGTTCTCTTCTCCCCTCCTTCAGCTCCAGAACTACTCCCTTTTCCTCCATCCTTCTGCTCTTTGGGATTACTCCAAGTGCTACGAAACTTGGTGTTAGAGCTCTTCCAATCAGTCCTCTCCTTCATCAGAACACTCTTTTTACTGAGTGCTGCATTTTTTTCCTCAATTAACAGGGCACGATCCATGAGATCTGCCAAATCTTCATACTCATACAACCTTACTTCTGCTTGCACTTCTTCCTTCAATCCACTCAAGAAAATGCTATCAAGCATCACACGTTCCTCGCGTTTCAACGGGGCAACATACAATTCAAACTTCTCTCTACTCTGTTACTGTACCTTCCTGCTTCAAGCTCAATAAAGGACCAAGAGGATTGTTGATCGTGCTAGGGCTAAATCTCCTCTTCACTGCTATCGTAAATTCCTCCCAAGTGCGCGACGGGGCCTGTTCTTCCCACCACTGAAACCAATTAAGAGCACGATCCTCCAACGCGATCACAACAGCGTCAAGCTTGTCTCGTTCGCGAACTTCGTTGATGCGAAAGTATCTGTCAACTCGAACCAACCATCCATGAGGATCGTCACCTAAGAACACCGGTATCTCCAGTTTACGACGCCCACCACGGTAATGTGGAGTGGGACTTCCACTGTTACGAGGTCGTGAATGCGAACGTCGTGGAGGACTGGATCCTTCATCGTCGGTGATCTCACCGTCGACTCGTCGCCGGCTTGGTGCTCCCCGTCGCCTGGGTCGTGTCGTCATTTCCGTCAACCTTTGTAACACCTCAGCCATGGAAGCTTCAACAGCTCCAAACCTTTGTTCTAACGCGTTAACTCTGTTTTCCATATTGCCTCTCGTCACAATCATAACAGTACCAGGAAAGCACTGCTTTGATACTAAATTGATAAGGATCAACTTGATATAAGTAGAGAAACTGAAGAAATAGTACTCTCAGTGTAAGAGTACTGTTCTATTGATGAATAAAATGACAAAGTATTGCTGAATAAAGTGTAATCAGCTAGTACAGTAGTGCTGAAATGGAAATAAAGCAATAAAATATCTTGGGAGCTTCGAGAGTCCCAGGGCCTCCAATAGGGAAAACTCCAATTCTTGCCTACCTCCCCACTTAATGGTCCCCACCTATATAATAATGAGATCTATTTTCTCTCTCATGACAGTTAGAATATTCTGTCATGCAATACACACACCCTTGGCGCCTCAGAGAGCCAATGAGGTGCTCCCACTTACATTCTTTTTGTGTTTTCTCATAAATACCCTTCCCCATTTCTTCTTATTACTATCATTTACCTAATCAAGGCTAAAAGTGATGGAATTGAGGTGTTTAAAATGTTTAAACAATTGACTGAGAAACAAAGTGAAAAGTCAATCAAGGTATTGAGAAATGATTGTGGAGGAGAATACACTTCGAATGACTTTGAGAAATATTGTGAATCAAATGGTATTCAACATGAGGTGGCAGCCCCCTATACTCCTCCACACAATGGCCTAGCTGATAGAAGAAATAGGAAAAATACTAAATACGCTTAGGAGTATGATCAAGGAGAAGAATCTCCCACATTCATTCTAGGGGGAGCCTATATCTACAACTTTCTACCTCTTGAATAAATGTCCAACAATGAGACTAAAAGATAAAGTTCTTGAGGAGGTATGGTTTGGTAGGAGGCCTTCAGTCAAGCATCTAAGGGTGTTTGGGTTACTAGGCTACAAGCATGTGCCTGAGCAACAAAGAAGAGAGCTAGGAGACAAAAGTGAAGCAGTGATATTTTTAGTGTATCATCCAACAGGTGCATAAAAATTGTATGATCCTCATAAGAAGAAAATCATGACCAGTAGAGATGTTATTGTAGTAGAATCAGAAAGTTGGGATTGCAAGGAGAATTGAGGTGAAGAACCAACTCATTCTATCAGTGACCTATTTAATGATATAGAGGACAATAATGTTACTCAAGAGAGAGTACAAGCAGAAGAGCACAAAAGTGAAAGACCACATAGAAAGACACCTAGTAGTGAGTCTAACAAACTTTGAGATTACCTCAGATAATGAAGTCACTGCAGAAGACTTGGTTCATTTTTCTCTGTTTGCTAACATATAACCAGTGAACGCAATGATGCAATGAAGGTTATAGATATGGAAGAATGCTATGATAGAAGAGTTGAGAGCTATTGAGAAGAACAATACAGGGTGTACTTGACAAAGCTTCCAAATTCAAAGAATATAGATGTGAAATGTGTGTACGAAAAATAAATAAATTCTGATGGTTCTATAGAAAATCATAAGGCCACGTTACTTTCAATAGGCTTCCTACAAAAACCTGGGATTGACTATGAACAAGTGTACGCATCAGTAGCTAGGATAGAGACCATTAGACTAGTAATGGCTCTAGATAGCTCGGACGGATGGCCATTGATGCCAATGGATGTCAAATCTGCATGTTTCAGTCATCCTCTAGATGAGGAGGTTTATGTATCTCAGCCACCCGGGTTTGAGATCTAGGGAAAAGAGGATCAAGTATATAGACTTCAGAAAGTTCTTTATGGCTTGAAACAAGAACCTAGAGTTTGGAATAAAAGGATAGATGCCTTTTTGACCAAACTAGGATTGTACAAGTGTATTGTATAGCATGGAATTTATGTGGAAGGGTCTATAACAAGTGCCATAATCATTTTATTGTATGTGGAAGGGTCTAGAACAAGTGCAACATCAAGCTGATAGTGGAGTCTGATAACGCGTTAGCAGTGAAGTTGCTGGTGGATGGTGTGTCTTCTTCTCATTCGATGGCTCAGTTGATCTCTTCAATTAGGACGTTATCGGAGGATTCGGTGGTGGCGCGAAACACTCTTATTGAGTTGGATCGGGTCTCATACCTTGTGTAATGGCCTTTGGCCTGGTTGTTGGGCTTTAAGCCCTTTTGATCACCCAAAAAAAAAAGACTTACTCATCACTGCTAGTGACTCTGTAGAAATTGGCAGAGTGAAAATCAAATTGAAAGAAGAGTTAGAAATGACTGGTTTAGGTGAGCTATCTTACTTTCTTGACATAGAATTTCATCCAACCAAGCAAGGCATGGTGTTGCACCACAAGAAATATTCTAAAGAAGTATTTAAGAGGTTCAATATATTTGGTTGTAATGCTGTTGCAACTCCTATGGAAGCAAATGCTGGACTTGAGACTGGTGAAGAAGAAGAGGTTGTGGACAGCACAGTTTTCAAGAAAATTGTAGGCTCATTGTGGTATCTTTATCATAGCAGGCCTGATATATTGTTGATATAAAAATCTTTTTTATGTTTTGATGAAACAAACTTAAGTTTAGGATTAAGTTTTCTGATTATGTGTGATCTAAAATGTTCATCTAGTGCATAGTACATGCCCTAAAAATATCAAAGTAATCAACTACCTAAGAATTAACATGTACAAAAATCAAAGGTAGAATTGATATGAGAAGATACAATTGAGAAGGTTTGACTAAAGTCAACAAAAGGTTTGACTAAAGTCAACAAAAGGTTTGACCAAAAAGTCAACAGAAGGTTTGACCAAGCCACAACAAATGCAAGACCAAGCCATTAGAAGGTTCAAGAACAACAACCTACTCAATCTGGAAAACTTCAACAACTCAAGAACAATCCTTCTCATTAATGAACTGAAACATTAATTGAAGAATGTTGCATTGAATGTGTCGAGAAGGTTTTAAATGCAAGAGAGGAAATCTATGATTCTTCCTAAGAGCATTAAAGTATGTTTATTTGAGGAATAAATCATTTGAGAAAGTTCATGAGCTGTCAAAAACAAGTATAAGGTACAAGTAAGACTGAGAAGGTTCAGAAGTGGAAAGAAAGTACAATGTGCAGAATGAGAAGGTTCAAAAGTTGCAAACTAAAGCAACTCTCATCGTGGCTACTCTACATGGCTACAGCTGATTTCAAACGGCTCTCTTCAACCTTCTAATGACTATATTCATCATCTTGAGCTATTTAACTGCTGAAATTCGAAGATTACAAGTGTGAGATTTAATTGGAACCCACTCAAAGCTCAAGCTTCTCAAAGTAATCCTACCTACTCATCCCACACTCAAAGCTTCTTAATTTCATCAACCTTCTCAAGACAGTTTTCAAACAAATAGTTGATCTTCCAACCTACTCATCTCTGTTTGAAAACTATTTCTCTTGCATAGTCTAAATTTATCTTACAATCATTATTAATATTCGTCTTTTAAGGGTTTACCTAAGTCTCTTCTAACTTCTGAAACAAGAATGCCTCTTAGCATCCATGAAAAAACTGTGGTTCTTAGACAGTGGATGTTCGAGGCACATGATAGGAGAAAAGGATAAGTTTCTCTCTATGGAGAGAATAGATGGAAGCTATGTTGTCTTTGGCAATGATGACAAAGGTTGCATCAAAGGTTTAGGTACTGTGAGTGTACATGATTTAATGTGATGTTTAGTGTGTGAGTTATAGAAGTTAAAGCAGTAGCTGTTATAGAAGATAAAGCAGCAGCTGTTAAGTAAATACTGACTTCAAGTCAGTATAAATTCCCAATTGTAACTGTTATAGCAGTGCACATGTTAGCACTGCTGAGTGTAGAATAAGAAACACTATAAATTCCCAATTGTAACTGTTTGCAAATTCACTGAATGAAAATAAAAAAGAATCATTTTCACTCTCTCTTTCTCTCTATTCTGTTTTACTGTATTTACAGGTACTATAGGTAACTCTCCTTCTCCTAAAATAAAGAATGTTCAGTATGTTGAAGGTTTGATGCATAATTTGTTAAGCATTAGTCAATTATGTGATAGTGGTCATAAAGTGTCTTTTGAATCTGATAAATGTTTTATTAAAGAAATCTCATCTAGAAAAGTTTTATTGACTGCATCTAGGAATAAAAATCTATATAGCCTATGTCTTGATGAATTATCTCAAGAAACTTGCCTTAGGTCTTCTGAAAATGACATATGGATTTGGCGTAGAAGAGCTGGTCACAAAAGCATGCAAACCATCTCAAGGCTTTCGAAAAGGGAACTAGCTAGAGGGTTGCCCAAAATTAATTTTGAAAAAGATAAAGTGTGTGAAGCATGTGTTCATGGAAAAAATGTCAAATCAAGTTTTAAATCTAAAAATATGATCACATCTCAAAAACCTCTTGAGCTGCTTCAGATTGACTTATTTGTGATTGTTGATGATGGCTTGACCTTCAAGCACATTCGTCAGCAGAGCTTTCATTCTTCTCATCATCTTTTTCATCTTTAACATACGAGTCACGAGCTTCAGGAGAAGATGGGCTTTGCTCTTTAGATTCCTCAACAACTTTCTCTTGAGCCACACTAGAAGGTTGTCCAACATTGAAGAAAAAGGAATCCAGAGACCCAAAATTAGATGACATGTCAGAAGGATGAGTTTGGGTGTTGGTGGAAGGATACATCAGTTGAGGGGAATCATCTAGAGGTGTTTCGTTTAGGTTCGGAAACAGATTGATGTTGGACGAGGTGATGGTGTTGGTGGTTTTGAGTGAGAGATACCATGTTCTATATTGATGGCAGCTAGGAGTTGTTCTATATTGTGGAGGTTACTCGTGAGATGGTGGTATTGTTGTGTGAAAACATTATGTGCAAGTATACACAGTTGCAACAAGTAATAAAGAGTAAAACAACAAGTTGTAGAACCTCATTGAATCATAAACAGTAATAAAAAGTAAAGGATAGTAGGAAATTCAGTATGGGAACAAGTTGGAATGTCTTTCACTATGCAACTTCTAAATAATGGTTTAATGTTAAATCTGATGTTGTAGCATCTTGGTGCTGTAGCAACAGTACGTGCTTTTCAGTCACTTTTCTAAAGGGCTTCAATACAAGCACTTATGTCTAAGCTCTAAATAGGTTCACCCTTGGCTATTAAACACCCACAGTATTCACTCTATGAAATTTTCCCTCCCATGTCTAGGTTTTAAGCAAGGATTATAAAAGTGTCCTTAAATAACCATTATCCATATTATCCTTTGAGATAAATTTATAAACCATGTCTGAATCTATAAATGGTATATATATTTAGGTGATCACTTCTAAAATAAGTCTGGAGATAGTAACACACAAAGGATAAAAATGCTAAACATCAAATTTACATTAAAACCATTAGAAATCCATTATAGAGCTAATGGCATTCCAACCAAAAAGGTATTTAGCTCATAATGAGCAACAAATACATAAAGGAAAGAACAGATGCTGAATCCGATGCCATTGCACTGAAGTTACAAAATAGAAGAAATGCAAAAGGAGAATACACTGTTTACAGCTTCAAAATACGACAACACTAGAACCGAGACAACTTCCTTTAAGCAGAAATCTACAAGAAATGATAGCTTTAGCAGTGCTGCAGCACTCTTTCCAGCACTGTTGTGCAGAATTTCCTTTTTAGTGAATATGGAAGCTACAAAACGAAAATGGCTGCAAGAAAGCTATTTCTAGCTTTTCTCTCTTCATTCAAGCCTCCATAAGGAAGAGAATCAGCTCTCTTAAATAGTGTTAGAGTTGTCGGAACCAAGAAAAACCCTAAAATCATAATTTCTTGTCTTCTAGTGTGCCTAAAAGGACGTGTCTTTAATAAAAGGACTATACACACAAAAATAGATGGTCCCAGCATAGACACGCCCTGACGCATGGCTGACGCACTGCTTTTAGCGCAACTCGCCTTTTCTAGCATTTTCTCTCTCATCTAGTGTAAGAATCCGAACCGGTGCTATAGCACCTGAAAATTGCACCACACTAAAACACATATTAAAGCACAAAAGTAGAGCACCAAAGTGCCCATTAAGATTTAACCAGAAATTTTTCACAACTAACATCAACTCACTGATTCTAATTAATTAAATAAAATAATTACTCTTGAGCAATCAAAAATTTAAGCTATTAAAGTATAAATAACTCTTATAATTTAGAGTTATCACACCCCCAAACTTAAACCGTTGCTTGTCCTCAAAAACAAGACACAAAGGCAAACTCAAGTTGCACAACTGATTCGTATCAGAAAAAATTTTAAACATGCTCTAAATGGGCTTTACTTTCAGAAAATCACTCAATCCACACCGTGCCTTTCAAGATTTCTTGAGTTATTAACTGCTCAATTGTGAGTGTGTGACTACTAGGCTCAATTCAGCTCTTCGCAAATTTCAAAATTTCTCCTAGCTTTGGAAAGAATGGTATTCTTTTGGTTATGCCAAGGATTTTTTCAAAAAGAAAAGTAGTCTAATAATTCAAGCACGGGGACTGGGGATTCAAAGCACAATAGAGGGATTTTTTTAAACAATTAAGATGCTATTGTCAAAGCAATAGCCATTATTTAATCCTCACTTTTCTCACAGGTTGGCCACTTATTTCGACTGACACCAAAATGTGTCACCCACAAGTTGGCCTCCCTACTTTATGACCAACCTAACCACAAATTCTTCCTTTCGACTGAAACTACAATGTGTCACCCACAGAGTAGCCTCCCTACTTAGCGAGAAAAAGTAGCCTATTTCCCTCTTTTCTTTCTAATTACAACTCTATTTTTTTCATTTTCTTTTTCTTTTTCTTTTTCCTTTTCTTCTTCTTCTTCTATTTTTCTTCTTTTTTTATTTAAAAATAAACCTCTTGCTTAGTGCATTGACCTACTATTCTTTTATGTTTAGCCTCAATACAACAGATTCACCCCAAACTTAGTTTCATATGCTACCCTAGGTTTTTAGTAGAAACTTGGAAAAACCCTAAGTTAACCAAGACTAACTCAACATCAAGTGATTTGTAGCTCACTAAGCTCCTACCTAAGCCTAGAGTAAAGGTGTCGAAGTAGTCAACAACTCAGTTAATCATTCAAGAACAGTTTAATCACTCCCATGACATTATCATCACTAAGCTTGTCCCATCTAGAACACTTTTTTTTCTTTTCTATTGTTTTTTAAAACAACATACAACTTGACATGCTTAGACTAAAACAACTCAACAATAATAAAACATAAAGACCCTCCCCCCAACCTAAGACCATGGAATGTCCCCACTGCAACATGCATCAACCTAAGGGGAGAAGATGACAACAACAATGCAAAACAACACCAACACAAACTACACTGCTGCCAGGTGCTAGAACAGGTGCTACATCACCTAGCAGTTCTTCAAAATTCAGCAACATAAACTAAAACAAAATATTAAACAAGAAAACATAAACAAGAGAGGTTTAGTTAGGAATAACCCCAGACTCCAGCCTTGAGCGTGCTCGAACATATCCCATATATCAGTGTCTTGAGATTCAAGGAATAGCTTCATTTGGTTTTTTCAATAGTAGTAGTGTTCACCATTGAACCTAGGTGGCCTATTTGATGAAGCACCTTCTAGTAGGAAGGCAAAAGAAATTTGGTTTGGCCATGACTTCTTCCAATATATTTTCCACTCACACTGTTGAGTGTGCTCAACCCAGATGTCGAGCTCTGATGCCAATTGAAGTCAATATATGTCCCAAGGAAGGGTGGTTGGAATTGTGAACCTTTTAGAATTCACCTGAAACAAGATAACTATCTTCTCATGTATGATTAGATATTTAAATAGTGAGTGATTTTAGTTAAGAAGGGCGGGTGAAAATTATTTTCTTAACTATGATAGCAAGTAGAGAAGGGTTAGAATAAAATGTCTTCTCAACTATAGAAATGAGTTGAGAAGGGTCAGTAAGTTCTGTCTTCAACACTTATTGTCAACTATTCAGTTTCTTAACAGTTTAAGTAGCTAATTAGGATTGCGGGATCAGAAGTAACAAATTTATATTTGACACAACAAGAGATTTCCTAAATATTTACTTGTTAGGGAGAGATTTGAGAAGGGTTGAAAATAGTGTTTTACTTAAAACCGATTTAGCAGAGAAGGGTCAGCTAGTTGCCTTCTCAGTTTTCACAATGTCACGAAATGAGACACGATATTGGTCACGCAGTTCGGCCAATCGTTGCCTACGTCTGCGACTACAGAGCAGCTGTAGTTCTGTTTTATTGATTGTATAATCGTGTGATCGAGTACAAACACTAATGCGTTTAAATAGGATATTCTACGTGAAAACATAACGGGCTTGGGCCGAATACATATATAAATAAATCAACTACTTACAACTTCCTTATTTCCTTATTCACATCCCCCCTCTGTCATACCCTAATTTTGTCCGCCTAGGTTTAAAACCCTAATTTTCCGCAAAAAATAAATAAATTGAGAAGTGTGGTTTTATTTTGAAGAGTACAGAGCATTGTGCATGCATTTTTGGGTTTTAAAAGTCATTCTAGGGCTTTTAAATTCATTGTTAGAGTGGAAATGCATTTGTTGTTAAAAAACAAGGTTTTTAGGGCAAAAGGGTATTTTGGTCATTGTCAAAAATAAGATAATTTCTCATCAAGAATCATTGTGCAATTTTAGAGAAATTTATTTGAGGCAAAACATTTTTGGTCATGTATGTATGTATGCGCATGCATGCATACATTGTGCACAAAATTTCAAAAAGGATCAAAAGGGAATATTCTACAAAAAGTTCCAAGATGTGATTTTTATGACATTTTTGGTCATGGTGATCACATAAAATGGCATATTCCTAAGATTCCTAGTATGTGGCCTAAATTGGGTGTATTTTTGTACAATTATCCTAAGAAGAATAATCAAAAATGAAGGGATAATGGAATGGTCATATAATAGTACAATAGTACAAGATGACAACTAGCAAAACTTGGTGACCAAGGACCCCTCCCAATGTTGTGTCGCCTATCCCTCTCATTCCCTCTCATATTTTCATTTTTTGACCTCAATCCATGTGTGATTCAATCCTCACCCTCTATTCAAATTTTAGATGCAATCCTAGGGTGAGATGAGATGCACAATGACCTAACTACCCTTAAACCTAATTGCTTTCTATATATACCCTATTAACCTCACCTCACAAAGGAGAAAAACTTTGGCCTCATCATTCACTCACAAACCCTAGCACACAAAACCCTCCTCACCTCCTCTCCATTTTATGCGCCACCCCCTCTCCCTCCTCTCTAACTCACTTCTTCATTTCTCATTTACCCACACACATTCAATCCATTTTCCAAGCCTAAAACACTAATTTTTAACCATCAATCCTTCATAAAATCACACAAAAGTTCAAGATCAAGGGTCATTTTTTGGAGATTGGAGACCAAGCTTGAAGATAAGTTGATTTGGTTGATTGTTTCTTTATCTATTGTGTTTATTTAGAGCTCATCTTAAGGTATGTGATTCTTAGACCCCTTCTCTTGTAAATCCTTGCATAAAGTCATCATTTTTTGCATATTTGTGAGATTTCCACTTCCAAAAATGTAGATCCTCTCTTTTAACTTCATTTTTATGCTTGTACATATTTTAATCTCATGAATCTTTGTTTTGATGCTTTGATTTTGGGGTTATATCCATGCTTTTGTCGTTTTAGTTGAAATAAAATGTTATTGGCTTTGATAATAATTTCGCATGTTTTAAATAAATATGTGTTTTATGATTTTTGTTGGTTATCATGGTTGAATCTTGTGAATAGATGCATCTATGTTTTGGTTATGTCACTCGCTTGCTTGATTTGGTTGGCTTGTTAAAATAAATTGATGATTGGCCATTAAACTTGCAAATATTCAAACCTATGTTGTTAATTGTGAAGTTTGTGATTTGAGAAAAATGAATTTGGGTTTTGGTTCATTTATGATCCACAAATGATCTTGGGTTATGCTAAGTTGGCAAGAGATAGGTTACTTCAACCTTGATGCCTATGCTTGTAAGCATTTAAAAATTCAATTCCCATTTGATGTGCTTGTGAAATGTGAGCAAAAAGGGGTCTATAAACAATTGAATTTGCGCACATGATTGGTCTCCAATGACCTTGATGCATCCTCAAGTTTAATCATGCTTTATTTGCTCTTTGAGTTTAATGTAAATTGTTGTTTGAAGCTTGTGAAGTTTTGGCAAAGGATAGGCCACTTAGAGCCTTGATGCATTAAATTGTTGTGGTGCATTAAAATGTTGAATTGGTGTTCACAATTTGCTTGTTTTGATTTCCACCAATTGTTACTCGTTAGTAACTCTCCAAAACTTCAAAACCATGTTGCATACAAAGAACAACTTGTTACTCGTTAGTAACGTTCCAACTTCAAAACATTTTTTTTGCATTTACATAACCATTGATAAACAACTTCACTTCTTCTCAAAACAATTTCAAACTATTTTTCACAAATTAAAAACTTTGTTGAGGATAATGCGAAGCCTTTGCTTGCACGATTGTCAACAATGGGGTGCTAGTGGTGATCACTTGGAGTCTTTGCTCAATTGATTATCATGAACACTCATTTTTCAAAAGAACTCTCATTTCACAAATTAAAAACTTTGTTGAGGATAATGCGAAGCCTTTGCTTGCACGATCGTCAATAATGGGATGCTAGTGGTGATCACTCGAAACCTTTGTTGTTTGATCACTGTGAACATTCAATTTTCACAATTAAACAACTAAAAAATAAAAACCTTTTCTCGACAACCGAGAACTACGTAAGCTTTGAATTCTCCATCGCACTGGGAGATACGTAGGAGCGGGTCACATTCCCGTCAAGCACGACAAATGAAAACCATTTTCTTTTCAAAAGACAAACCCTTTTCCAAAACAAAGCAATTTCTAAAAACAAAACAATTTTCGAAAACAAGAACTACGTCGCTTTGATTCCCTCCCCAGGATACGTAGGCACGGTGCCCTCCCGTCAAGCGCAAAAGATTAAATTTTCCTTAAGTTTTTTCATAAAGTAAGGAGAGATAAAGAGAGATAAAAACAAAGCATTTCTTAAATCAACCTTTTAAATCACACGTCAAATCGAGGTTCCCTTTCAGTAGAAAGGATGTGTGGGGTGCTCGTACCTTCCCCATGCATAACCGACCCCCGAACTCAAATCTCGTGGTTCCAAGGACCATTGTCTTTCAAGAAAGGTTTTTTTCAATGTTTTACCTCTAAAAAAAATATTGGTGGCGACTCCAATTCACGTTGTGCGAAGAGAAATCCCTCCAAAGGATTTTTCGGGGTGCAACAGCTGGCGACTCCGCTGGGGACCTTTCTTTAGTGGGTCGAGCCAATCGATTCGACATGTGATTTATTCCGTTGATTTGAATGCTTTGTTATATCTCTCCTCCTTTCCCTTTCTTCTTTCTTTCCTTTGCCTTTAAAAACATGCTTGCATTATTCTTAGAATTGTCGTGTGCATTCTTGTGATGTTGTGCTTGAGTGCATTGTGTGTTAGCCTTCTTCCTCTTCTATATTTGCTTCTTGAGTAAAATAAGAGTAGTTTCTTCTTCTTCTCCTCTTACTTTCGTCGTTTATATGCTTTTCTCATACATTTCCCCAATCCTAGCATGTTCCCCTCTTCTTTGCTCCCTTTCTTGAGGTAAGCTCATGCATTTCCCTTAATCCTATTATGTCCCCTCCTCTAGGCTCCCTTTCTTAAGGTAAGCAATGCTTGCGATTGTTGTTGGAACCCTAGGTTAGTATACTTATGTTGAAATGATATTGAACCCTAGGGTAGACGACATGCTGTTGCTTGATATTGTCTGGACTGTTTTGGTTTCCCTTTGCAGGTGGGGTTTGGGTAGATTTTTAGGTGTTGTGCCCTCATCACACACTGCACACCTTATATTTGTGAGCATTGAGTGGGGCCTAAAACCCAAGGTCTGCAAAGAACCCTAGGAGAGTGGAAATGAGTAGTGACTGCCATTCGTAGACCGTTGTCTGTCTGGCTCTCATGAAAGTTTCGCCCAAGAGTGCGCTTTCTTCATGATACCTCACAATCGGTAGCTCTCTACGATTGTGGGTGTATTCATGAGAGAGACTTTAGCTCTTGGTTGCCATTGTGAGGCAGTGACCAGAACCCACATGGGAGGATTACCCTTGTCATTGACTTTAGAGCCTACGATCCTTACCCATTTGTAGGACACGGGGGCACGCAAATTGCGTGTTGCATTAGCTTAGGCATCCTCTTTCGAAACTCTTTTACCAAAAATGTAGAAAATAAATTCCTTTTAAACACCTATATGAGGTGGCATATAGCGGGTATTTTCAAAAATGTTTTGAACCGCCACCAATAAACATCATTTTCTTCTCTCTTTTCTATGTAAATAAAAGGTCATAATCATCACATCAGCGTCATTTTGCATCATCATCATTGCATTCGCATCTAACAAAAATTTTGAAAAAAAAAAACCTCCATTCTTTGCATCCTCCATGCATTAAAGTTGTTTGCCGGAGATCGCAACGTAACACAAAGTCTTGTCGTAGGTGTGTAAGAAACGGAATGGAATCAAAAGGCAAAACCGTTTTCAATTCAAGGCTTCCTGTTGTGAAAGAGATTGATATGGCTAGTCTGAAAGAGTATGCATCCCTCCTAGGTCCTATTGAGGTCAGGTCTTTTGACAAAACCTATGGGAACATTCGCAAGCTGCTACAACTAGAAGTGCAAGAGAGTGCCATTGCTGCCCTGTGTCGGTTCTATGACTCGGAGATTCGCTGTTTCATTTTTAAGAATTTCCAAATGGCGCCTACCCTAGAAGAGTATGATAGGATTTTGGGCTTTGATCGATCCAAGTTTAAGCCTTATCAATACCAAGGGGAGTATTATTCTGATGAAAAGCTTGTTGCCTTGTTGCAAATCAGTGCTGAGAAAGTGCGGGCCCATAAGATAGAACGTAATAAGGTATTTGGGTTTCCTCAAGAATACTTTGAGAGTTTGATGACCAGCTATGTAGTGTCTGATGATTGGAATTCTTTCAAACAAGTGCTAGCTCTGACCATCTTCGTCATTGTGCTCTTCCCTCAGATAGAGAGGCATGTGAGTGATACTGCAATCGGTGTCTTCCTCGCCTTCAAATGTGCAAAAAATCCTATCAACCCGGTTCCCGCAATCCTCGCAGAGACATACCGTGCCTTCACTCGTCACCATGAATTCCAAAAGAATAAGATGTGTTGCTCCTTCCCTGTGTTATATGCTTGGTTAATCAGTCATGTGTGTACCAACAAAAGTGATGTGAAGGATTTGCTTTCCTATGCCTTGGGTTGTAATCCGAAGACTATGAACTCTCAAGAGTGGGTGCATGCTTTCAAGAACCAAGATGCTCTCCAGATTCGTTGGTTCTCACCTAAATGTTGGGTAGACACGCCTTCAGTGGTATTTCGGTGTGGGAGTTTTCAGAACGTTCCTCTCATGGGAACCCAAGGATGCATAAACTATAACCCCTCTTTGACCTTGCGACAGCTCGGATACCCTATGCGGGATTCACCCTCCGAAGCTATGCTGTTTCGTTTTTACCTCCACGCGGGGATCCCTAAAGACGAGAGTCTACTTCGGCGAGTCCTGCAAGCTTGGGAAACCGTAGTGCGGAAGGACAGAGAAGAGTTAACCAGGAGGACCACTGCTATCTCTTTTTCTCAATGGCTTGAAGGGAGGATTAGTGAAACTCGGTCATCCAACCAAGGAGTACCACTGCCTGAGGAAAAGATACAAGAACCTCACATTCCTACCATTGAAGAATTGGAAGAGGTTAGGTTGGCCATGACAAAGGTGGGAGAAGAGAAAAGGGCTCTGCAAGATAGATTGAGAAAGATGATGCAAGACAAGAAAAAGCTAGAAAATGAAAATGCTTTCCAAGCTGCAGCTATTGAGGAAGTCAATAGAAAACTTGAAATAGAGGGGAAGAGCAAGAGGGAAATGCAAAAGCACTTGAAGGGTGCCAAAGAGGAAGTGAAGAGGTGCACTACCAAGATGAATGAGGCTGTAGCGGAAGCAATTAAATGGAAGAGGCTATATAAGGATACATGGAAAGAAGATCAAGCAGTCAGGCACGCACTAGTTAAGTCGAGAAAAGACTCTCGAATAATAAAGCTTGAATTGGAATATCAATTAAAGAGTGTCAAGCAAGATCGGGAATCTATTGAAGGGATCCTGAGGGATTATCAGCAAGCACTAAGAAGGGAACAAGGGAAGTCGGAAAGCTTGGCCAATCATGTGCAGTACTTGGAAGGGTCTTACCTCCGGCTAAGGGAGAAGAGTGACTATTGGGAGAGTCAATTTGCGGAATTGCTCAGTAAGGTAAAAAGTCAACAAGTCTTTGAAGAATTGAAAAGGGAAGGCTTACATTGGAAAGACAAGTTCTCCAAGTTAGTTTGGTTAGCTAATCAGGCTATGAGAGACATTCCCAAGAAGCTAAGAAAGGCGGATGCAGAAATGAATCCTTTCAACACCCCTGTCAAGGTGTATGAGTTTGTTGAGTACTGCAAGATTCTCACAGAAGAACTCCTGGAGAAAGCCCGGGGGGCAGCTGAGAGCAAGAAGAGAAAAAGGAGCGAGGAGTTGAAAGCCATATGCCTTTAAAGTTCCCTTTAGAGTATTGTAGCGATCCTTAGGAAATTGTAATTTTCTTTAAGAAGTTGTAACTTTCTTTGGAAAATAGTACTTTGTTTAAAATCATTGTATTGCACTCTTAAGGAATATTGTACTTTGATTTGCTTTCTATTTGTGATACTCCTTCGCATTCCATTTAATTGAAGTACGTTTGTTTTGCCTTGTTGCTTCCAACTTTGTTGCAATCCTAAAAACACCTGAACCTTAACACCTATGACAAGACGAGTTGCACCGCGATTCCCGACAATAAACATAATAACATGCATATTGCATTGCATTTGCATCATTTGTCTTTGTATTCATAAAAAAAAATGTTCCATCTTAAGAAGTAAGACAAGCTGGTTAATCATCGGTATTGGACGCGATCACAGGCAAGAAATATGACCAACAATCAAGACGACGCGAATCTGGGCAATCATCAACCAATCCAGAATGATGCAGTTCCAGAAGGTCCGAATCCAAATGGTCAGGGTCAGCATGATCAGAATCAAGAGAATCGAGCAATCAGGGCTGAGATGGAAGTTATAAGAGCTAAAATGACAGAGGTCATAAGAGTGTTAAGTGCCTTAAGGGATGCTGGCATAACTGAAGGTGCTGCTGCCGCAGGAGTGGATCCTCCTAGAGTCTCTCGGGCTCTCCAGAACGTGCAATGGCCTCCTTATGGTCTCCCATTAGGGTACACACCCCCTGCTGCCGGTGCAAACCCAGAAAGTGGTCCTTCGGGAACCACAGGACAGGCCCAGCTTGAATCAGCTGTGAATGAAGTTGGAACGGGGACACCTCAGGTTCAAATCCAGATTCCTACTCCTGCTATTACCCCGGGAACTCCGTTTGGCTTCAATTCTCCAGCAACAATCCATCCACAAGTTCAGGGTCCAATTCCTCAGATTATCGCTCACTCACGTGACCCACACGTGACCCCAACTGTGGTGTCGATGAATAATCTTCACTACGGTGTGAGTGGTTTTCCGCCGAATTACCCTGATGAAGCTAGAAGTCGGTACCAGATGTTAGAAGAAAGATTGAGAGCTGTTGAAGGAACAAGTTCCCGGGCTAGGAACGCCCATGAGTTATGCTTGGTCCCTAATCTAGTCCTGCCACCCAAGTTCAAAGCACCATTTTTCGACAAGTACAAAGGAGCAACCTGCCCGCGCAGCCATGTGACGATGTATTGCCGGAAGATGACTGCCCACGCCCGTGATGATAACCTGATGATACATTGCTTTCAGGAAAGCTTAGCTGAAGCTCCCCTTGAATGGTATATGCAATTGGAGCCAACTAATATCCGTTGTTGGAAGGATCTGGTGATGCCTTTATCCGTCAATACCAGTACAACAGTGATTTAGCCTCGGATAGGACCCAGCTGCAATGTATGTCTAAGAAGGATAATGAGACATTCAAGGAATACGCCCAGAGGTGGAGGAACCTCGCTGCACAAGTAAAACCCTCCCTGCTTGATAAAGAGATGGTCCATATGTTCATGGAAAGTCTTCCCCCAGTGTTCTATGATCGTTTGGTCGGCAGCGTGGCTTCGAATTTCTCGGAGATGGTTGTCATTGGAGAAAGAGTGGAGAACGGCATGCGCAGCGGAAGAATAGCCCATGGCCCAACACCTCCTTCCCATCAGAAAAAGCCTTTTTCTGGTTCCCACAAGAAGAAGGAGGGAGAAACTAATGCAATCATCGGAGCTAGCGGTCCATCACACAACAATCCCCCACAAGCCATTCCAGTTCCTGCTCAGACGCCGACTGCTCAGCCATTCCAGTCCAACAATCAGTACAGAAACTACAATGAAAAAAAGCCTGTTGTCTTTGAACCTATCCCCATGTCGTACACGGATTTGTTCAATTATCTCATTGCCAACAAGTTAATCAGCACTCGTCAGATGAAACCATATCAGCCTCCCTATCCTAGAGGGTATAATGCAAATGCCACCTGTGCCTTTCATTCTGGGGCAGTAGGTCATGTGGTGGAGGATTGTAAGGCGTTCAAGTACGTTGTGCAAGACCTGCTTGATGCAAAGAGTATATCATTTCAGCAACCTAATGTAACCACCAACCCGTTGCCGGGGCATGGTGGGCCCACTGCAAATGCCATTAATGATCAGGGTGGTGAGTACTTAATTAGGAAGGTGGAGTGCATTCATACACCCCTGAGTATCATTCATGCTGCACTATGCCGTTATGATATCATCGAAGAAGGGTGTGCCAGAAGAGACATCTGCAATGACCCTTATTGTGTTGGGGCCTGTGAGAGCTTCAAACCCATCCTCCAAGAGCTGTTAGACAGACACCTGGTCCAGGTTGGGGTTCAGGAAAAGGAAGAAAGTGTATCTACTCTGCAATCAAACAACAGAGGTTTCAGGAGACCGGTTGAAATCCCTTGCAGTCTAAATTCAAGCTCGGTTGTGGCAAGACCTCTGACTGTTGTTATTCCGGTACTTACTGCTACCCCTAGTAGAGAGACTAGGGTTATTCCCTGGAGCTGCAACGTGCAAATGCAAGCAGAGGTCCCTCAGGGCGTGTTGGATATAACAAACATTGCTGGGAGTAGTGGAATTACAAGGAGTGGAAGGATGTATGTTCCTGAAAATCTTAGAAAGGAACAATCAAAGGAAGCTGAAGAAAGGGCCCGTAAGGGAAAAGATAAGGAAACTGTGGAAGTTAGAGAAGTATCAGACAAAGAAGCTCAGGAATTTCTGAAAGTAATGAGACAAAGTGAATACCGGGTGGTGGACCAGTTAAATCAAACCCCAGCCAAAATCTCAATGCTTTCGTTGTTGCTTAGTTCCGAGGCACACCGAGCTGCACTGTTGAAAATCCTGAATGAAGCACACGTACCCCATGACATTACGGTCAACCAGCTTGATGGTATTGTTGGGAACATAGTGGCATCCAACTACTTGACCTTCACAGACGCTGAGCTACCTCCGGCGGGGAAGAATCACAATCAAGCCCTTCACATCTCTGTCAAGTGTGGGGACTACATGCTAGCCAGAGTGCTCATCGACAATGGCTCGTCATTGAATGTGTTGCCCAAGTCCACAATGGATAAGTTGGATGTGGATTGCTCGTATCTGAAGCCTAGCTCCACCTTGGTTAGAGCATTTGATGGGTCTGTGAAAGAAGTTTTTGGAGAAGTAGAGGTGCCCTTGCAGGTGGGTCCTGAAGTGTTCTATGTCACATTCCAAGTCATGGATATAGCTTCCTCTTATAGCTGTCTGCTAAGACGACCTTGGATACATGCCGCTGGGGCAGTGCCATCTTCGCTCCATCAGAAACTCAAGTTTGTGGCCGAGGGCAAGTTGATAGTAATCTTCGGGGAGGAGGAGATGATGATAAACCGATCACTACCAAAATATTACGTTGAAGTAGTAGAGGAGTCTTTTGAGACTGCCTTCCAGGGATTGGAGATCTCAAATGCTATCTTTGTTGGGAGTGAGCCTCCCCAATTGAAGCCTAGGAGGTCCAAGGCGGACATGATGGTTGCAAAGGTGATGCTAGGATATGGGTATCAGGTTGGAAAAGGCCTGGGAAAAGCTGCTCAAGGAATTGTAGCACCCGTCCTGCTGAAAGGGAATACTGAAAGGTTCGGTATTGGGTATATCCCAAGCCCTGCAGACCGAGAGAGGCTAGCAGCTGATAGAAGAGAGAAATGGTTGGCAAAGCTCAGAGGAAAGACCCCCAACCAGGGAGGGATGGTCGTCGGTGATCTTAGGAACAACTTCCGAAGTGTAGGCATGATGAACCCTGACCAGGTCAATGTGATTGAAGAAGATTCAGGCTCGGGTGACGGTGCTGTCGGCTTAGTGCGCCGTTGTGCTGCGAAAGAAAAGCTCCAGAATTGGGAGGCCCTAGATTTCCCTGTGATTTTCAATTTAAAGTAATTTTTCTTTGTAATGCAAAATTCCTCGGCTCTGCCCAAGGCCTCGGGATATTTCATTCGGGCATGCATGTTTTCGTCAAACTTCATCAATCATAAAATGTTATTTTGGAATTTTCAATAAAATTCTCTTTCTTCATCTCTCATTTGCGTGTCTTTTCTTTATTTTTATTCGCCACTCCATTTTAATGCAGATCGAATACAATTCTTGAAAGTAATAATGCCCATAACTCATACTGTGACTTTGATTACCCGATTAACCAAACTGAGAGAGAGGCTGAAGACAACTGGGATGTTTCTTCGGAATTAATAAGTGAAGAATTGGCTAAGGCTGTAGAAATTCATGATGCCACAACTAGGTTGGGCAATGAAGTCAAAGCACAAGTTCAAGCAAAGTGGAGCAATGCTGAGGAAACCAAACAAATGTTACAAGCGAACCTCTTTCGCAACCAAACCCTTTCCCTTCCTCAGATCAACCAACTTTCCCATTTCCCATTACAAGTACCCCATCACAAAAAAAAATTTATAACCAAATGCCTGCCATCGCCACCTTCCTCGCTACCAGTGGCCCTTCTACAAAATCAACTCATCTCATTTGTTCCTCCCTCTGAACCTCCTGTCACCCCAGTTAATACCAGAACCCAATCAAGCATCCTCCAACCGCTGCAGGGGTTTCATTGCCATTATCTCTCCAATCACCCCAGACAAGGATCACTTCAAATATCCAAAATAGTGTATCACTTTTATCAGCTCACTCAACTCAAAAGCAAAAAAGGAAAAAATCAGAAAAAATGAAACAAAGAAGAACATATTCAAAAAATGAAAATCCCAAAAATGAAAAAACAAGGGAAAAAGAGACGAAAGAAATATAAGTTGTGAGCTGATACATTTGGCCATAAAGCGTAAGAGATCCTTGTCTCAATGAACCTTCCTACACCTTGTTGTGTATGACCACCCTTTCTTCCATAAACCTTCAAACACTTCATCATTCCTATACATCTCTCCTTTCATAAAACCGCAAACACTACCTCGACCTCGTCATCCCGCCCTCCACAAACCCTCAGTCATTCCTCAGACTCCACCATCAGATTTGCAATCAAGCTGTTGTGCAAGAATAAGAGAACAAAGTGGTCCGTCCTCATGAGGAATCAAGTGACATGATCAATTTGAGCAAAGGAGAGGATTGACGCCATGATAAAGAGCAATGAATCAACAAGTTTGTGTAAATCACCCTTCTGACATAAGACACTTGCCATTATAACAAAGTCTGTAATTACCAGAGTTCGGTCTGTTGCGCAGCTTTCCAAATGACAGTATGAAGACTCCAGGTCAAGCATCATGATCCCTCCCTACGCCACCCTAAAAATGGGGTAGTTAGAGACAATCAACAAAGGATATCAAGGACGATGATGACCTTCATGGAAATCAGGCTTCGTTTTACACTCTAACAGGGGCAAACCCCATATGATGGAAGTAATACTTTCATTGAGCCTTATCAAACCAAAGTACATTTGTCTTATGTCAGAAGAAGAATAAGAGAAAGCTCAAACCGAAGAAAGCTCATCTTCAACAATTTCAAAGAAGACTCAATGCTCAAAAAGATCATGAACCTCCAAAGGGATTCCCATGGAGATGAACCCAGTATCATGAAGACGAAGAACTTATTCTCCGGAGGGGCCTTTAATTCTCGCAAAATGGGATGCAAGAAAAGAAAACCCCAATTTCCAGTAAATTCAGATGCAGTCAGAAAGGAGTATGCCTAAAGAAATAAATGAAAAAAGAGAAAGATGAGCCAAGTAAGAATCAGCTCGCTAGGTTGAAAACCCGCAAAGGGCGGCCTAGGCAAAACCAGAGCGACCCGGTGGATTGAAAACCCGCAAAGGGCGATCCAGGCAAAAATTAGGGTCAGAAAACTTGGACTTGAAATGAAAAAGGCAACTAGCACTCCCGAAGATTTGGATAAGGGGTTGATCAAGGTCACAAGTATGAACGGTGGGCACCGTTACTTCAAGGATAGAATCACAGGATCTGTTCCTTTTTCTTGTATTTTATCAGTTTAGAATAAAGATTGCAATTGTACTTTCAATTGGCGTGACTTTCTGCACGACCAGTTTCCATATCAGCAAAAGTCCAACTTTTCTTTCATATGTGTGCTTTTCGTGTCTTTACCTTCATTTATTCAGTTTCTTTCAAAATAATGATTTTATGATTGATGAAATTGAATTGCAAAACATGTGCATACATTCAGAGCATTACAGATTATTACGAAATCTTTGAAAATCACAAAAGGAAAAATGGTTTCCTAAAATGGGTAAAGCTGCAAAAAAAAAAAAAAAAAAAAAGAGTCACATGCACTGCCACCTTAAAAATAACAAGATCATTGCAAACCAACGCACAACCCTTGCGTTATCACCATCCTGGAGCGGTCTTCGTGTCAAGTGCCACAAGTCCCGCGGATTGATTTAACCAGCAAAAAAAAAAAAAAAACACACATTTTCATATCATTCATCATTCCTATATCATCCATGTACTTTCATATTCGCATCCCAGAAGGGCGAAAAGAAACAGAAGAAAAAGAAACAGAAGAAAAGAAAAAGAAAAAGGAAAATCAAACAGAAAAAACATCTCACCAAATCAATCATTGCATCCATGTGCATCCCAGCATCAAGAGCCTGCATTCCATGCATCATTCAAAGCTTCCCAATTTTCAAAAAGAAACTCAGTTGCTTTGGACTCGTTAGTCCCCAAATTTTCAAAAAAAGTCAGTTACTTTGGACCAATGGGTCCCCGAAATCTCATTTTCAGAAAATCATCATGGCACCGAGTTAGTAAACTCCATCAGCACAGAGTTAGTAAACTCCCACAGAGTTAGTGAACTCCTTCCACAGATCACAACGTCGCGTACGAGCGCGCGGCAGATCCTACAGACTTCGTTAAGTCCATCGGATTAATTGTGTCAACCTAAGGCATAGCGTAGATCCATTGATCATATCAGTTCCGGACCTGATATTGATCGGCCGCTCGAAAAGGCCACCCCCAGAGCTCGGACTCGACGAGGGTCCGTTAAAAGGTTTTAGGCAACCTCCGAATTCCCCAATTTACGGCACTTCCCATTTACTGCTTTCATTTACTGCTTTACGCAATTTACTGCTTTCTCGTCGACGCAACAAGTGTTGACTCTCTCTCTCTCAAAAGAAGAGAGATCAAAAAAAAAGAGAAAAAAAAGAAAAGGAAAATTCGGGTTTCTCTAAGTAGACAAAATTAGTATTATTTCTGAATTCTTTATTTCTATTTTGCCTCGGAATATGTTTCGGCCAATTCATATTCCTTGGTAAAATCCAAATAAAGAGGGGCAGCTGTCATACCCTAATTTTGTCCGCCTAGGTTTAAAACCCTAATTTTCCGCAAAAAATAAATAAATTGAGAAGTGTGGTTTTATTTTGAAGAGTAAAGAGCATTGTGCATGCATTTTTGGGTTTTAAAAGTCATTCTAGGGCTTTTAAATTCATTGTTAGAGTGGAAATGCATTTGTTGTTAAAAAACAAGGTTTTTAGGGCAAAAGGGTATTTTGGTCATTGTCAAAAATAAGATAATTTCTCATCAAGAATCAATGTGCAATTTTAGAGAAATTTATTTGAGGCAAAACATTTTTGGTCATGTATGTATGTATGCGCATGCATGCATACATTGTGCACAAAATTTCAAAAAGGATCAAAAGGGAATATTCTACAAAAAGTTCCAAGATGTGATTTTTATGACATTTTTGGTCATGGTGATCACATAAAATGGCATATTCCTAAGATTCCTAGTATGTGGCCTAAATTGGGTGTATTTTTGTACAATTATCCTAAGAAGAATAATCAAAAATGAAGGGATAATGGAATGGTCATATAATAGTACAATAGTACAAGATGACAACTAGCAAAACTTGGTGACCAATGACCCCTCCCAATGTTGTGTCGCCTATCCCTCTCATTCCCTCTCATATTTTCATTTTTTGACCTCAATCCATGTGTGATTCAATCCTCACCCTCCATTCAAATTTTAGATGCAATCCTAGGGTGAGATGAGATGCACAATGACCTAACTACCCTTAAACCTAATTGCTTTCTATATATACCCTATTAACCTCACCTCACAAAGGAGAAAAACTTTGGCCTCATCATTCACTCACAAACCCTAGCACACAAAACCCTCCTCACCTCCTCTCCATTTTATGCGCCACCCCCTCTCCCTCCTCTCTAACTCACTTCTTCATTTCTCATCTACCCACACACATTCAATCCATTTTCCAAGCCTAAAACACTAATTTTTAACCATCAATCCTTCATAAAATCACACAAAAGTTCAAGATCAAGGGTCATTTTTTGGAGATTGGAGACCAAGCTTGAAGATAAGTTGATTTGGTTGATTGTTTCTTCATCTATTGTGTTTATTTAGAGCTCATCTTAAGGTATGTGATTCTTAGACCCCTTCTCTTGTAAATCCTTGCATAAAGTCATCAGTTTTTGCATATTTGTGAGATTTCCACTTCCAAAAATGTAGATCCTCTCTTTTAACTTCATTTTTATGCTTGTACATATTTTAATCTCATGAATCTTTGTTTTGATGCTTTGATTTTGGGGTTATATGCATGCTTTTGTCGTTTTAGTTGAAATAAAATGTTATTGGCTTTGATAATAATTTCGCATGTTTTAAATAAATATGTGTTTTATGATTTTTGTTGGTTATCATGGTTGAATCTTGTGAATAGATGCATCTATGTTTTGGTTATGTCACTCGCTTGCTTGATTTGGTTGGCTTGTTAAAATAAATTGATGATTGGCCATTAAACTTGCAAATATTCAAACCTATGTTGTTAATTGTGAAGTTTGTGATTTGAGAAAAATGAATTTGGGTTTTGGTTCATTTATGATCCACAAATGATCTTGGGTTATGCTAAGTTGGCAAGAGATAGGTTACTTCAACCTTGATGCCTATGCTTGTAAGCATTTAAAAATTCAATTCCCATTTGATGTGCTTGTGAAATGTGAGCAAAAAGGGGTCTATAAACAATTGAATTTGCGCACATGATTGGTCTCCAATGACCTTGATGCATCCTCAAGTTTAATCATGCTTTATTTGCTCTTTGAGTTTAATGTAAATTGTTGTTTGAAGCTTGTGAAGTTTTGGCAAAGGATAGGCCACTTAGAGCCTTGATGCATTAAATTGTTGTGGTGCATTAAAATGTTGAATTGGTGTTCACAATTTGCTTGTTTTGATTTCCACCAATTGTTACTCGTTAGTAACTCTCCAAAACTTCAAAACCATGTTGCATACAAAGAACAACTTGTTACTCGTTAGTAACGTTCCAACTTCAAAACATTTTTTTTGCATTTACATAACCATTGATAAACAACTTCACTTCTTCTCAAAACAATTTCAAACTATTTTTCACAAATTAAAAACTTTGTTGAGGATAATGCGAAGCCTTTGCTTGCACGATTGTCAACAATGGGGTGCTAGTGGTGATCACTTGGAGTCTTTGCTCAATTGATTATCATGAACACTCATTTTTCAAAAGAACTCTCATTTCACAAATTAAAAACTTTGTTGAGGATAATGCGAAGCCTTTGCTTGCACGATCGTCAATAATGGGATGCTAGTGGTGATCACTCGAAACCTTTGTTGTTTGATCACTGTGAACATTCAATTTTCACAATTAAACAACTAAAAAATAAAAACCTTTTCTCGACAACCGAGAACTACGTAAGCTTTGAATTCTCCATCGCACTGGGAGATACGTAGGAGCGGGTCACATTCCCGTCAAGCACGACAAATGAAAACCATTTTCTTTTCAAAAGACAAACCCTTTTCCAAAACAAAGCAATTTCTAAAAACAAAACAATTTTCGAAAACAAGAACTACGTCGCTTTGATTCCCTCCCCAGGATACGTAGGCACGGTGCCCTCCCGTCAAGCGCAAAAGATTAAATTTTCCTTAAGTTTTTTCATAAAGTAAGGAGAGATAAAGAGAGATAAAAACAAAGCATTTCTTAAATCAACCTTTTAAATCACACGTCAAATCGAGGTTCCCTTTCAGTAGAAAGGATGTGTGGGGTGCTCGTACCTTCCCCATGCATAACCGACCCCCGAACTCAAATCTCGTGGTTCCAAGGACCATTGTCTTTCAAGAAAGGTTTTTTTCAATGTTTTACCTCTAAAAAAAATATTGGTGGCGACTCCAATTCACGTTGTGCGAAGAGAAATCCCTCCAAAGGATTTTTCGGGGTGCAACAGCTGGCGACTCCGCTGGGGACCTTTCTTTAGTGGGTCGAGCCAATCGATTCGACATGTGATTTATTCCGTTGATTTGAATGCTTTGTTATATCTCTCCTCCTTTCCCTTTCTTCTTTCTTTCCTTTGCCTTTAAAAACATGCTTGCATTATTCTTAGAATTGTCGTGTGCATTCTTGTGATGTTGTGCTTGAGTGCATTGTGTGTTAGCCTTCTTCCTCTTCTATATTTGCTTCTTGAGTAAAATAAGAGTAGTTTCTTCTTCTTCTCCTCTTACTTTCGTCGTTTATATGCTTTTCTCATACATTTCCCCAATCCTAGCATGTTCCCCTCTTCTTTGCTCCCTTTCTTGAGGTAAGCTCATGCATTTCCCTTAATCCTATTATGTCCCCTCCTCTAGGCTCCCTTTCTTAAGGTAAGCAATGCTTGCGATTGTTGTTGGAACCCTAGGTTAGTATACTTATGTTGAAATGATATTGAACCCTAGGGTAGACGACATGCTGTTGCTTGATATTGTCTGGACTGTTTTGGTTTCCCTTTGCAGGTGGGGTTTGGGTAGATTTTTAGGTGTTGTGCCCTCATCACACACTGCACACCTTATATTTGTGAGCATTGAGTGGGGCCTAAAACCCAAGGTCTGCAAAGAACCCTAGGAGAGTGGAAATGAGTAGTGACTGCCATTCGTAGACCGTTGTCTGTCTGGCTCTCATGAAAGTTTCGCCCAAGAGTGCGCTTTCTTCATGATACCTCACAATCGGTAGCTCTCTACGATTGTGGGTGTATTCATGAGAGAGACTTTAGCTCTTGGTTGCCATTGTGAGGCAGTGACCAGAACCCACATGGGAGGATTACCCTTGTCATTGACTTTAGAGCCTACGATCCTTACCCATTTGTAGGACACGGGGGCACGCAAATTGCGTGTTGCATTAGCTTAGGCATCCTCTTTCGAAACTCTTTTACCAAAAATGTAGAAAATAAATTCCTTTTAAACACCTATATGAGGTGGCATATAGCGGGTATTTTCAAAAATGTTTTGAACTGCCACCAATAAACATCATTTTCTTCTCTCTTTTCTATGTAAATAAAAGGTCATAATCATCACATCAGCGTCATTTTGCATCATCATCATTGCATTCGCATCTAACAAAAATTTTGAAAAAAAAAAACCTCCATTCTTTGCATCCTCCATGCATTAAAGTTGTTTGCCGGAGATCGCAACGTAACACAAAGTCTTGTCGTAGGTGTGTAAGAAACGGAATGGAATCAAAAGGCAAAACCGTTTTCAATTCAAGGCTTCCTGTTGTGAAAGAGATTGATATGGCTAGTCTGAAAGAGTATGCATCCCTCCTAGGTCCTATTGAGGTCAGGTCTTTTGACAAAACCTATGGGAACATTCGCAAGCTGCTACAACTAGAAGTGCAAGAGAGTGCCATTGCTGCCCTGTGTCGGTTCTATGACTCGGAGATTCGCTGTTTCATTTTTAAGAATTTCCAAATGGCGCCTACCCTAGAAGAGTATGATAGGATTTTGGGCTTTGATCGATCCAAGTTTAAGCCTTATCAATACCAAGGGGAGTATTATTCTGATGAAAAGCTTGTTGCCTTGTTGCAAATCAGTGCTGAGAAAGTGCGGGCCCATAAGATAGAACGTAATAAGGTATTTGGGTTTCCTCAAGAATACTTTGAGAGTTTGATGACCAGCTATGTAGTGTCTGATGATTGGAATTCTTTCAAACAAGTGCTAGCTCTGACCATCTTCGTCATTGTGCTCTTCCCTCAGATAGAGAGGCATGTGAGTGATACTGCAATCGGTGTCTTCCTCGCCTTCAAATGTGCAAAAAATCCTATCAACCCGGTTCCCGCAATCCTCGCAGAGACATACCGTGCCTTCACTCGTCACCATGAATTCCAAAAGAATAAGATGTGTTGCTCCTTCCCTGTGTTATATGCTTGGTTAATCAGTCATGTGTGTACCAACAAAAGTGATGTGAAGGATTTGCTTTCCTATGCCTTGGGTTGTAATCCGAAGACTATGAACTCTCAAGAGTGGGTGCATGCTTTCAAGAACCAAGATGCTCTCCAGATTCGTTGGTTCTCACCTAAATGTTGGGTAGACACGCCTTCAGTGGTATTTCGGTGTGGGAGTTTTCAGAACGTTCCTCTCATGGGAACCCAAGGATGCATAAACTATAACCCCTCTTTGACCTTGCGACAGCTCGGATACCCTATGCGGGATTCACCCTCCGAAGCTATGCTGTTTCGTTTTTACCTCCACGCGGGGATCCCTAAAGACGAGAGTCTACTTCGGCGAGTCCTGCAAGCTTGGGAAACCGTAGTGCGGAAGGACAGAGAAGAGTTAACCAGGAGGACCACTGCTATCTCTTTTTCTCAATGGCTTGAAGGGAGGATTAGTGAAACTCGGTCATCCAACCAAGGAGTACCACTGCCTGAGGAAAAGATACAAGAACCTCACATTCCTACCATTGAAGAATTGGAAGAGGTTAGGTTGGCCATGACAAAGGTGGGAGAAGAGAAAAGGGCTCTGCAAGATAGATTGAGAAAGATGATGCAAGACAAGAAAAAGCTAGAAAATGAAAATGCTTTCCAAGCTGCAGCTATTGAGGAAGTCAATAGAAAACTTGAAATAGAGGGGAAGAGCAAGAGGGAAATGCAAAAGCACTTGAAGGGTGCCAAAGAGGAAGTGAAGAGGTGCACTACCAAGATGAATGAGGCTGTAGCGGAAGCAATTAAATGGAAGAGGCTATATAAGGATACATGGAAAGAAGATCAAGCAGTCAGGCACGCACTAGTTAAGTCGAGAAAAGACTCTCGAATAATAAAGCTTGAATTGGAAGATCAATTAAAGAGTGTCAAGCAAGATCGGGAATCTATTGAAGGGATCCTGAGGGATTATCAGCAAGCACTAAGAAGGGAACAAGGGAAGTCGGAAAGCTTGGCCAATCATGTGCAGTACTTGGAAGGGTCTTACCTCCGGCTAAGGGAGAAGAGTGACTATTGGGAGAGTCAATTTGCGGAATTGCTCAGTAAGGTAAAAAGTCAACAAGTCTTTGAAGAATTGAAAATGGAAGGCTTACATTGGAAAGACAAGTTCTCCAAGTTAGTTTGGTTAGCTAATCAGGCTATGAGAGACATTCCCAAGAAGCTAAGAAAGGCGGATGCAGAAATGAATCCTTTCAACACCCCTGTCAAGGTGTATGAGTTTGTTGAGTACTGCAAGATTCTCACAGAAGAACTCCTGGAGAAAGCCCGGGGGGCAGCTGAGAGCAAGAAGAGAAAAAGGAGCGAGGAGTTGAAAGCCATATGCCTTTAAAGTTCCCTTTAGAGTATTGTAGCGATCCTTAGGAAATTGTAATTTTCTTTAAGAAGTTGTAACTTTCTTTGGAAAATAGTACTTTGTTTAAAATCATTGTATTGCACTCTTAAGGAATATTGTACTTTGATTTGCTTTCTATTTGTGATACTCCTTCGCATTCCATTTAATTGAAGTACGTTTGTTTTGCCTTGTTGCTTCCAACTTTGTTGCAATCCTAAAAACACCTGAACCTTAACACCTATGACAAGACGAGTTGCACCGCGATTCCCGACAATAAACATAATAACATGCATATTGCATTGCATTTGCATCATTTGTCTTTGTATTCATAAAAAAAAATGTTCCATCTTAAGAAGTAAGACAAGCTGGTTAATCATCGGTATTGGACGCGATCACAGGCAAGAAATATGACCAACAATCAAGACGACGCGAATCTGGGCAATCATCAACCAATCCAGAATGATGCAGTTCCAGAAGGTCCGAATCCAAATGGTCAGGGTCAGCATGATCAGAATCAAGAGAATCGAGCAATCAGGGCTGAGATGGAAGTTATAAGAGCTAAAATGACAGAGGTCATAAGAGTGTTAAGTGCCTTAAGGGATGCTGGCATAACTGAAGGTGCTGCTGCCGCAGGAGTGGATCCTCCTAGAGTCTCTCGGGCTCTCCAGAACGTGCAATGGCCTCCTTATGGTCTCCCATTAGGGTACACACCCCCTGCTGCCGGTGCAAACCCAGAAAGTGGTCCTTCGGGAACCACAGGACAGGCCCAGCTTGAATCAGCTGTGAATGAAGTTGGAACGGGGACACCTCAGGTTCAAATCCAGATTCCTACTCCTGCTATTACCCCGGGAACTCCGTTTGGCTTCAATTCTCCAGCAACAATCCATCCACAAGTTCAGGGTCCAATTCCTCAGATTATCGCTCACTCACGTGACCCACACGTGACCCCAACTGTGGTGTCGATGAATAATCTTCACTACGGTGTGAGTGGTTTTCCGCCGAATTACCCTGATGAAGCTAGAAGTCGGTACCAGATGTTAGAAGAAAGATTGAGAGCTGTTGAAGGAACAAGTTCCCGGGCTAGGAACGCCCATGAGTTATGCTTGGTCCCTAATCTAGTCCTGCCACCCAAGTTCAAAGCACCATTTTTCGACAAGTACAAAGGAGCAACCTGCCCGCGCAGCCATGTGACGATGTATTGCCGGAAGATGACTGCCCACGCCCGTGATGATAACCTGATGATACATTGCTTTCAGGAAAGCTTAGCTGAAGCTCCCCTTGAATGGTATATGCAATTGGAGCCAACTAATATCCGTTGTTGGAAGGATCTGGTGATGCCTTTATCCGTCAATACCAGTACAACAGTGATTTAGCCCCGGATAGGACCCAGCTGCAATGTATGTCTAAGAAGGATAATGAGACATTCAAGGAATACGCCCAGAGGTGGAGGAACCTCGCTGCACAAGTAAAACCCTCCCTGCTTGATAAAGAGATGGTCCATATGTTCATGGAAAGTCTTCCCCCAGTGTTCTATGATCGTTTGGTCGGCAGCGTGGCTTCGAATTTCTCGGAGATGGTTGTCATTGGAGAAAGAGTGGAGAACGGCATGCGCAGCGGAAGAATAGCCCATGGCCCAACACCTCCTTCCCATCAGAAAAAGCCTTTTTCTGGTTCCCACAAGAAGAAGGAGGGAGAAACTAATGCAATCATCGGAGCTAGCGGTCCATCACACAACAATCCCCCACAAGCCATTCCAGTTCCTGCTCAGACGCCGACTGCTCAGCCATTCCAGTCCAACAATCAGTACAGAAACTACAATGAAAAAAAGCCTGTTGTCTTTGAACCTATCCCCATGTCGTACACGGATTTGTTCAATTATCTCATTGCCAACAAGTTAATCAGCACTCGTCAGATGAAACCATATCAGCCTCCCTATCCTAGAGGGTATAATGCAAATGCCACCTGTGCCTTTCATTCTGGGGCAGTAGGTCATGTGGTGGAGGATTGTAAGGCGTTCAAGTACGTTGTGCAAGACCTGCTTGATGCAAAGAGTATATCATTTCAGCAACCTAATGTAACCACCAACCCGTTGCCGGGGCATGGTGGGCCCACTGCAAATGCCATTAATGATCAGGGTGGTGAGTACTTAATTAGGAAGGTGGAGTGCATTCGTACACCCCTGAGTATCATTCATGCTGCACTATGCCGTTATGATATCATCGAAGAAGGGTGTGCCAGAAGAGACATCTGCAATGACCCTTATTGTGTTGGGGCCTGTGAGAGCTTCAAACCCATCCTCCAAGAGCTGTTAGACAGACACCTGGTCCAGGTTGGGGTTCAGGAAAAGGAAGAAAGTGTATCTACTCTGCAATCAAACAACAGAGGTTTCAGGAGACCGGTTGAAATCCCTTGCAGTCTAAATTCAAGCTCGGTTGTGGCAAGACCTCTGACTGTTGTTATTCCGGTACTTACTGCTACCCCTAGTAGAGAGACTAGGGTTATTCCCTGGAGCTGCAACGTGCAAATGCAAGCAGAGGTCCCTCAGGGCGTGTTGGATATAACAAACATTGCTGGGAGTAGTGGAATTACAAGGAGTGGAAGGATGTATGTTCCTGAAAATCTTAGAAAGGAACAATCAAAGGAAGCTGAAGAAAGGGCCCGTAAGGGAAAAGATAAGGAAACTGTGGAAGTTAGAGAAGTATCAGACAAAGAAGCTCAGGAATTTCTGAAAGTAATGAGACAAAGTGAATACCGGGTGGTGGACCAGTTAAATCAAACCCCAGCCAAAATCTCAATGCTTTCGTTGTTGCTTAGTTCCGAGGCACACCGAGCTGCACTGTTGAAAATCCTGAATGAAGCACACGTACCCCATGACATTACGGTCAACCAGCTTGATGGTATTGTTGGGAACATAGTGGCATCCAACTACTTGACCTTCACAGACGCTGAGCTACCTCCGGCGGGGAAGAATCACAATCAAGCCCTTCACATCTCTGTCAAGTGTGGGGACTACATGCTGGCCAGAGTGCTCATCGACAATGGCTCGTCATTGAATGTGTTGCCCAAGTCCACAATGGATAAGTTGGATGTGGATTGCTCGTATCTGAAGCCTAGCTCCACCTTGGTTAGAGCATTTGATGGGTCTGTGAAAGAAGTTTTTGGAGAAGTAGAGGTGCCCTTGCAGGTGGGTCCTGAAGTGTTCTATGTCACATTCCAAGTCATGGATATAGCTTCCTCTTATTACGAAATCTTTGAAAATCACAAAAGGAAAAATGGTTTCCTAAAATGGGTAAAGCTGCAAAAAAAAAAAAAAAAAAGAGTCACATGCACTGCCACCTTAAAAATAACAAGATCATTGCAAACCAACGCACAACCCTTGCGTTATCACCATCCTGGAGCGGTCTTCGTGTCAAGTGCCACAAGTCCCGCGGATTGATTTAACCAGCAAAAAAAAAAAAAACACACATTTTCATATCATTCATCATTCCTATATCATCCATGTACTTTCATATTCGCATCCCAGAAGGGCGAAAAGAAACAGAAGAAAAAGAAACAGAAGAAAAGAAAAAGAAAAAGGAAAATCAAACAGAAAAAACATCTCACCAAATCAATCATTGCATCCATGTGCATCCCAGCATCAAGAGCCTGCATTCCATGCATCATTCAAAGCTTCCCAATTTTCAAAAAGAAACTCAGTTGCTTTGGACTCGTTAGTCCCCAAATTTTCAAAAAAAGTCAGTTACTTTGGACCAATGGGTCCCCGAAATCTCATTTTCAGAAAATCATCATGGCACCGAGTTAGTAAACTCCATCAGCACAGAGTTAGTAAACTCCCACAGAGTTAGTGAACTCCTTCCACAGATCACAACGTCGCGTACGAGCGCGCGGCAGATCCTACAGACTTCGTTAAGTCCATCGGATTAATTGTGTCAACCTAAGGCATAGCGTAGATCCATTGATCATATCAGTTCCGGACCTGATATTGATCGGCCGCTCGAAAAGGCCACCCCCAGAGCTCGGACTCGACGAGGGTCCGTTAAAAGGTTTTAGGCAACCTCCGAATTCCCCAATTTACGGCACTTCCCATTTACTGCTTTCATTTACTGCTTTACGCAATTTACTGCTTTCTCGTCGACGCGACAAGTGTTGACTCTCTCTCTCTCTCAAAAGAAGAGAGATCAAAAAAAAAAGAGAAAAAAAAGAAAAGGAAAATTCAGGTTTCTCTAAGTAGACAAAATTAGTATTATTTCTGAATTCTTTATTTCTATTTTGCCTCGGAATATGTTTCGGCCAATTCATATTCCTTGGTAAAATCCAAATAAAGAGGGGCAGCTGTCATACCCTAATTTTGTCCGCCTAGGTTTAAAACCCTAATTTTCCGCAAAAAATAAATAAATTGAGAAGTGTGGTTTTATTTTGAAGAGTAAAGAGCATTGTGCATGCATTTTTGGGTTTTAAAAGTCATTCTAGGGCTTTTAAATTCATTGTTAGAGTGGAAATGCATTTGTTGTTAAAAAACAAGGTTTTTAGGGCAAAAGGGTATTTTGGTCATTGTCAAAAATAAGATAATTTCTCATCAAGAATCATTGTGCAATTTTAGAGAAATTTATTTGAGGCAAAACATTTTTGGTCATGTATGTATGTATGCGCATGCATGCATACATTGTGCACAAAATTTCAAAAAGGATCAAAAGGGAATATTCTACAAAAAGTTCCAAGATGTGATTTTTATGACATTTTTGGTCATGGTGATCACATAAAATGGCATATTCCTAAGATTCCTAGTATGTGGCCTAAATTGGGTGTATTTTTGTACAATGATCCTAAGAAGAATAATCAAAAATGAAGGGATAATGGAATGGTCATATAATAGTACAATAGTACAAGATGACAACTAGCAAAACTTGGTGACCAAGGACCCCTCCCAATGTTGTGTCGCCTATCCCTCTCATTCCCTCTCATATTTTCATTTTTTGACCTCAATCCATGTGTGATTCAATCCTCACCCTCCATTCAAATTTTAGATGCAATCCTAGGGTGAGATGAGATGCACAATGACCTAACTACCCTTAAACCTAATTGCTTTCTATATATACCCTATTAACCTCACCTCACAAAGGAGAAAAACTTTGGCCTCATCATTCACTCACAAACCCTAGCACACAAAACCCTCCTCACCTCCTCTCCATTTTATGCGCCACCCCCTCTCCCTCCTCTCTAACTCACTTCTTCATTTCTCATCTACCCACACACATTCAATCCATTTTCCAAGCCTAAAACACTAATTTTTAACCATCAATCCTTCATAAAATCACACAAAAGTTCAAGATCAAGGGTCATTTTTTGGAGATTGGAGACCAAGCTTGAAGATAAGTTGATTTGGTTGATTGTTTCTTCATCTATTGTGTTTATTTAGAGCTCATCTTAAGGTATGTGATTCTTAGACCCCTTCTCTTGTAAATCCTTGCATAAAGTCATCAGTTTTTGCATATTTGTGAGATTTCCACTTCCAAAAATGTAGATCCTCTCTTTTAACTTCATTTTTATGCTTGTACATATTTTAATCTCATGAATCTTTGTTTTGATGCTTTGATTTTGGGGTTATATGCATGCTTTTGTCGTTTTAGTTGAAATAAAATGTTATTGGCTTTGATAATAATTTCGCATGTTTTAAATAAATATGTGTTTTATGATTTTTGTTGGTTATCATGGTTGAATCTTGTGAATAGATGCATCTATGTTTTGGTTATGTCACTCGCTTGCTTGATTTGGTTGGCTTGTTAAAATAAATTGATGATTGGCCATTAAACTTGCAAATATTCAAACCTATGTTGTTAATTGTGAAGTTTGTGATTTGAGAAAAATGAATTTGGGTTTTGGTTCATTTATGATCCACAAATGATCTTGGGTTATGCTAAGTTGGCAAGAGATAGGTTACTTCAACCTTGATGCCTATGCTTGTAAGCATTTAAAAATTCAATTCCCATTTGATGTGCTTGTGAAATGTGAGCAAAAAGGGGTCTATAAACAATTGAATTTGCGCACATGATTGGTCTCCAATGACCTTGATGCATCCTCAAGTTTAATCATGCTTTATTTGCTCTTTGAGTTTAATGTAAATTGTTGTTTGAAGCTTGTGAAGTTTTGGCAAAGGATAGGCCACTTAGAGCCTTGATGCATTAAATTGTTGTGGTGCATTAAAATGTTGAATTGGTGTTCACAATTTGCTTGTTTTGATTTCCACCAATTGTTACTCGTTAGTAACTCTCCAAAACTTCAAAACCATGTTGCATACAAAGAACAACTTGTTACTCGTTAGTAACGTTCCAACTTCAAAACATTTTTTTTGCATTTACATAACCATTGATAAACAACTTCACTTCTTCTCAAAACAATTTCAAACTATTTTTCACAAATTAAAAACTTTGTTGAGGATAATGCGAAGCCTTTGCTTGCACGATTGTCAACAATGGGGTGCTAGTGGTGATCACTTGGAGTCTTTGCTCAATTGATTATCATGAACACTCATTTTTCAAAAGAACTCTCATTTCACAAATTAAAAACTTTGTTGAGGATAATGCGAAGCCTTTGCTTGCACGATCGTCAATAATGGGATGCTAGTGGTGATCACTCGAAACCTTTGTTGTTTGATCACTGTGAACATTCAATTTTCACAATTAAACAACTAAAAAATAAAAACCTTTTCTCGACAACCGAGAACTACGTAAGCTTTGAATTCTCCATCGCACTGGGAGATACGTAGGAGCAGGTCACATTCCCGTCAAGCACGACAAATGAAAACCATTTTCTTTTCAAAAGACAAACCCTTTTCCAAAACAAAGCAATTTCTAAAAACAAAACAATTTTCGAAAACAAGAACTACGTCGCTTTGATTCCCTCCCCAGGATACGTAGGCACGGTGCCCTCCCGTCAAGCGCAAAAGATTAAATTTTCCTTAAGTTTTTTCATAAAGTAAGGAGAGATAAAGAGAGATAAAAACAAAGCATTTCTTAAATCAACCTTTTAAATCACACGTCAAATCGAGGTTCCCTTTCAGTAGAAAGGATGTGTGGGGTGCTCGTACCTTCCCCATGCATAACCGACCCCCGAACTCAAATCTCGTGGTTCCAAGGACCATTGTCTTTCAAGAAAGGTTTTTTTCAATGTTTTACCTCTAAAAAAAATATTGGTGGCGACTCCAATTCACGTTGTGCGAAGAGAAATCCCTCCAAAGGATTTTTCGGGGTGCAACACCCTCAAATTGATGCGGATCATCAAGGAGCATCAATTTGCTAACAAGAAACTGATGGCGCGGATGAGGAACAGCTTTGGTCAAAATATCTGCAACCTGAAATTGAGTATTGATATGGGGAATGGATATAACTCGATTATCATAGGCTTCACGAATAGCATGGAAATCAACTTCAATATGTTTAGTACGCTCATGAAAAACCGGATTTGCAACAATCTGAATGGCACTTGTATTGTCAGCATAGAGAGATGTCGGCTCAGGTTGAGGAAATCCAGGTTCACCCAGTAGACCATGAAGCCAAAGTATTTCAGAGTATGCCGTAGAAATAGCACGATATTCCTATTCAGTTGAGGACTTAGAGACTCTTGCTTGCTTCTTACTTTTCCATGAGATAAACGAAGAACCAAGAAACATGCACCAACCAGTGACAGAGCGGCGAATGCCAGGACACCCAGCCCAATCAGCATCACTATAGGCAATCAACTTAAGGGGGGTCCCTCTAGGAAAGAATAAGCACCGTTGAGATGTACCTTTCAAGTAGCGAATTATACGACGAACCGCTGCCAAGTGAAGATGACGGGGAGAATGCATGAACTGACTTACTTGCTGAACAGCAAACGAAATGTCAGGTCATGTGATGGTCAAGTAGTTAAGACTACCCACAAGCTGCCGATACAATAAAGGATCGGTCAAAAGTTCACCCTCGTCACGGTGGTATTTAACATTAACTTCAAGAGGAGTATCCACAAGATTAGCGGATTGGAGGCCAGCCATAGAAATAAGGTCTGTGGTATACTTATGCTGATGGAGAAATATACCCTTAGAAGTAGAATGAACTTCAAGTCCAAGAAAATAATGTAAAAGACCAAGGTCTTTCATCAGAACCAGTAATGATCATATCATCGACATAAAGAAGGCGCGGAACAATGCCCGTAGATGTGCGGTGAATGAACAAAGATGAATCATACTGACTTTCAGTAAAAGAGAACCCAAGAAGAGTGGAACGGAATTTGTCATACCATGCTCTAGGCGCCTGTTTTAAACCATATAGAGAGCGTTTGAGCTTGCACACCCCCTTAGATGAAGAGAATAGGCCCTGGGGGGGAGTCATATAAATATCTTCAGTCAGGTTGCCATGAAGAAATGCATTCTTAACATCCATTTGGTGGAGAGACCACGCATGAGAAGCAGCTATAGAGAGCACCATTCTAACAGTAGTCATTTTAGCAACCCGTGCAAATGTCTCATCATAATCAATACCATATTCCTGTTTGTTGCCTAAAGCAACCAATCGAGCCTTGTACCGATTGAGAGATCCATCAGAATTCAATTTCACAGAATAAACCCATTTACAGCCTATGGGTTTGATATCTGGGAGGCAAGGAACAATATCCCAAGTGAAATTGTCTTGAAGGGCCTGAAATTCGTCATTCATGGCATTCACCCAACGCACATCTTTAATAGCCTGCGAGTAACACGTAGGAATAGGTGTGCTAGAGAGAGAAGCAGTTAAAGCAGTATGAGAAGAATCAAACCTGTCTGGTGAATATCTATCAGGTGCTCGGGACGTTCTACTAGAACGCCGTGGTGCAACTGGTGCAGGATCAGGATCCGGTGGCGGATCAGCGTCGGAAGGGGGAGTGGGAACCTGCACACTGTGTTTCCTTACATATATGAGACTTGGTTTAAAACGTTCTATAGGTGAACGCGGGGTGGAAAATTGGGGAAGTATCGCAATATCATTTAGTCCAGGAGAAGGGCAAGGAAACATAAACTGTTTATCAGAAAATGTCATATTCCTAGAAATGCGAAAACGATGGTTAGAGACATCATAACACACGAAACCCTTATGAGAATGACTATACCCCATAAATGCACATTGGACCGATTGTGCTCCAAGCTTATGTCTTTCAGTGGGTGGTAGGTGAACAAAACATACACACCCAAAAGTGTGTAAGCTACTATAATCAGGCCGAGTTTTAAAAAGACGAAAGTAAGGAGAATCAAACCCAATCACCGTGGAAGGAAGACGGTTGATCAAAAAAACAACTTTGGAAAGAGCCTCCACCCAAAATTTTGATGGAACAGAAGCCTGGAGAAGTAAGGTACGTGTAACATCCAACAAGTGACGATTCTTACGTTCTGCAACACCATTTTGCTAAGGGGTGTTGGGACAAGATTGTTGAGACAATACACCTTTTTGCTGTAAGAACTCCTGAAACTCATGAGACATATACTCACCACCAAAATCAGACCGAAGAATTTTAATACTGGTTTGAAATTGATTTTCAACATACATCAGAAATTTCTTAAACATAGAAAACACTTCAGATTTAGATTTAAGAAAATAATTCCAAGTAAAACGACTATAATCATCGATAAAGGTGACAAAATATTTATAGTGAGCATGAGAAGCGACAGGTGAGATTCCCCAAACATCACTATGAATCATCTCAAAACAAGTAGAAGCACGATGAGCACCAGACAGAAAGGGAAGTGTTTTACTTTTAGCTAATTTGCAAACAGAACATGAAATAGAGGCACTAGAATCCATAGGTTTAGTACCTAACAAGCCAGTCTTAAATAAGTGAGACATAACAATAGAGTTTGGATGGCCCAATTTCCTATGCCAATCGTCACATACATTCAAAACACTAGTACAAGCAAGAGATAAATAATTTGGAATAAACTGGAGTGGAAATACTCTTCCAACTTTAGGCCCCTTCACGATCACCTTCCCCGACACCCGCTCCTGCACAAGACAACCATCCTGAGTAAGATTAACATCACAACCTTCATCCACTAATTGACCAGCAGACAATAAATATGAGGTAAGCCCAGGTGCTACTAGAACATTTCGAAAGGTACAATTTATGTCACCAACATTAGTTATAGGAAGGGTACTACCATCAGCAATTTGAATTTTCTGATTACCAATATAAGAACGTAAATTATGCAAGTGTTTAGAGGAACCTGTCATGTGATTCGATGCACCAGAGTCAAGTAACCTTGAGATGAAAGAAGACATACCAGTAATGCCCAAGGCAGAAAGAGCAGATAGTACTGCTTGTTGAATTAAGTCAAGCTGTAGAGCACCACCATCAGAGGCACCAGTGGTGGAAGGACCAGCGGCAGAGCTAGAGGCACCAGTGGTGGAAGGACCAGCTGCAGAGCTAGTGGTGGCATGGAATGCCTGCACCGGACGCTTAGTCGGTCATGGAGGACGCGTAGGACAGGCAGAGATGACATGACCCTGCTGCTTGCAGTAATTGCAAAATTTCTTAGGACAACTACGAGCAACATGTCCAAATTGTTTACAAGAGAAGCATTGAGTCTGTCGCATACCACGGCCTCTAGTTTGCGCAGCATATGCAATTGTCACAGGTTCAGAAAGGACGGGATCATGAGACATGGTTCCTTGAGTATGGAGACGTTTTTCTTCCCTGAGCAGTTCACCAACACAGATATCCAAGGAAGGAACAGGGTTCCTATTCAGCAAAGCACCTCGAACAGCCTCAAATTCTGGACGAAGTTTCATGAGGAATTGATCCCGTTTACTAGTATCATAAACATCTTGGACGGCTGAAAGTGACGGCTTGGGAACAGCAGCATAGATAATAGCAGAGTGTTCTGTCCATAAATTCAGAAAACCAGAATAATATTCTTGAATTGACAAATTACCTTGTTTGTAATTGGCGATTTCTAACTCCAATTGAAAACGCCTGGCCGTATTGTCCTGGTTGTAAATACGCTTCAAATAATTCCACATTTCTTGAGCAGTTGAAAATGATCGCAAATTATTGATCATCTGAGGATCAATAGTACTGAGGATCCAGGAAATAATCTGAGCATCTTTGACTTCCCATGCGTTTAAGGCAGTTTTATCTTCCGGTGCCTTAGAAATCCCATCGAGGTGATTCCGTAATCCTTCCCTTTAACATACATCTTGAATTGAAATTCCCAAGCAGCATAATTTTTACCAGTGAATCGAACACAAAATTATCCCGTTCATTGTCAGAAGCCATTAAAAAAATGATGACGTGAACAAATCAGAATTTGCCCAAAAACAAAATATAAGTCCAAGTAACCCAAAGCAAGAACCAATAGAATAACCAATATAAGTCCAACGAAGATCAGCGAACGAAGATTGTGGTCACAAAGCAAGAACCAATAATAGAATAACCAGTAATCACAACAAGGAAACCAAGAGACCAAGAGATATTGGTTACAACGAAAGATATTGGTCACAATCACAACAAGGAAACCAAGAACCAAGAAACAAAATTACCAACGAAAGATATTGATCACAACGAAATTACCAGGAACGAAGTCACAACAAGATCAGAGGAAACCAAGAGAATTCAGGTGTGAGACCGACGAACGAACGAAGACACCGGCAGCAAACAAGGAAAAAAATCAAAACAGGTATTTGGGATCAAACCTGCTCTGATACCATGTCACGAAAGGAGACACGATATTGGTCACGCAGTTTGGCCAATCGTTGCCTACGTCTGCAACTACAGAGCAACTGTAGTTCCATTTTATTGATTGTATAATCGTGTGATCGAGTACAAACACTAATGCGTTTAAATAGGCTATTCTATGTGAAAACCTAACGGGCTTGGGCCGAATACATATATAAATAAATCAACTATTTACAACTTCCTTATTTCCTTATTCACACATAAATCTATTTCAAGAGGAGTGTTTTGCCTTATAGTGTAAAACAACTTAGAGAAAGTAGTAAATAACACAAAGATGTATAGTGGTTCACCCAAAACCCTGGGCTACATCCACTCCTCACTCCCTATGGGCTACAATTTTTACCATCTCCCTAGGCTAAAAGTTCTCTTGGTAGTTTTCTTCCCACAGCTTTACCTACTGTTTACACTCATAGTAAGATCCTTCTGATCTATTAGACAGCTTCAATCACAAAAGCACTCACTTCTTGATCCCTAAAGCAACACATGCTACTTGAGAAGGATTCCTACAGGTTTTCTGTTAAGTGTTTGGGTTTGTGAGATTTCTAGAGCTTGGTTGGTACAAATGGTGTTTTCAACTGATACAACGACAGAAGAATTAATACATACTCAGAAATTGAATAAATCTCTTCAGTTTTGTAGCAACTGAGTATAGATGAGAGAAAACTTGACACTTGAGAAGGCTGGTAGGTTTGAGCTCAATGTACTCTCACACTGATCAACGATGGCCAGATGCGTTTATTTATAGATGAAATTATGTGTAATAACATCTGTTCCATTGAAAAGAGTTGTTGGCGAAAGATTATAGCTGTTTACAGCCATTGAGAGGTCGTATGTTTAAAGACAGTTGTGTTTCTGCTTTTCTGCAGAAGAAAGTTGTTTCCAGTTGTTATGACTCTTCTCAACTATGACAGTTTCTGGAGATGATGCTTCTCAAGTTGATGCTTCTTATGAAGATTTATATGAATTGATACTTCTCAACTTGACTATTCTCATCATGACCCTTCTGATCTCGACTCTTCTGGTTATGATGCTTCTCATCTTGACTCTTCTTGTTATGATGCTTCTCATCTCTATCCTTTTGAGAACCTTTCTAATGTTGGTTATGTCATAATGCGCGCTTCTGAGGTTGATCCTTTTGGTTATCCTTCTCATGTTGCTACAGATTATAATTCTCTTGATGATCTTTCTAAAATTTACCCATTTGGTCTTGATCTTTGATCTTATCAGGAGAAACCTTCTTCTTTAAGACTTTGTGAGCAACATTGTTTTAAGTCTTATCAACTATGATGCTTCTCATAAGCATATATCTTCTTGAAATTTGATTAATTTTTCGTGTGCTTATTGTTCACTAAAGAAGAAGAGTTAGTAATATATGAAATCAGATAACTTAAGCTTCTCACATTTGAAGTTTGGTAATCATCAAAACTAACTAGGGATTTTGCCTCAACAAGGATAGGGAAAGATTCTATCTCAAGAAGAAGCAAGTTACTCATAACTGGTGAGAGAGTTCTATGGTTGCATGAACATCAGAAATAACAAACAAAGTTTCACAACCAAGGTAAAAGGAACTACTCTGGTTGTTACTCCAAAGATTTTGGCTGAAGCTTTTGAAATCCTATCCTATGGTGCATCCATATATGGTGAAGACTGCTATGAAAAGGCAAACACTACAAAGGAAGAAGTTGTGAAGGAAGTTATGAAGGATCCTATGGATAATCTCATCTCATCATCTCTCAAAGATCACGCACGAATCATGCACAACATGGTTGTACACTCCTTGATGCCTAGAGAAGGGAGTTTTGAGAGAATCAAGACCACTGACCTCCTCATTGTCTACCATCTCTACAAAAGGTATGTGATCAACTTACCTTATGTCATCTTCCATTATATAATAAACATTGTCCAAACCCTTAGGAAAACAACCTCACTACCCTATGGCATGTTCTTAACCAAAGTCTTAAGAATACATGGCATTTCTCTTGAAAATGAGACATTCAATAGGGATAAAACACTGTTCTTGTCCAAGAGTGTCAAACAGATGGGTTTGAAACCTTCTAGCCTACCCCTAGAACAAACTGGTGAGGTTACAGAACCTTCTCAAGAACCTACTCTAGTCACCAAACCACCTGATGAACCTACTCAACAAAATGAATCCACTCTTAAACACAATCCTGAACCTGCCTTTGAACCTACCAAAGATCCTATCGCTGAACCTACTCATGAACCATCTCCAAAAAAAGAACCAAGTCCTGAACCCACTAAAGAACCATCTCCAGAACCCGCTAGAGAACCAAGCCCTGTACCTACTCAAGAACCAATTTTTGAACATGCTCAAGAGCCAAATCAAGCTTCTGATTCACCTCCTATTCTGAGATTAACCTAGATGACCCACAAGAACCCATCTCACCTTCAGATGATCTCAAGGAACACTAGAAAGAATCTTCTTAGGGGGAGATAAGTGTTTCAACCTACTCAAGCCCCTTCATTGGAAGAGGAACCTGCTTATGACTGGAATGAGGTATTTGAGCATGACTCTCCACATGAAGACAGCCAAATGGAACTATCTTCTGGTAAGAAAGCTGCTGACTCTGTTAAGAAAAGTTATATTGAGGAAGAGATGGAAATCAGTCAAGAGAAACCTTCCCAAATGCCTATTGAAGATCAACCTTCTCATGGAGTTGATACAACCACTACTGAAGCTGCTGAAACAAATGATCAAGTGGTTGAGGAAAAGAGAGACATGAATGTGGACCCCTCCACTGTCAAGGTCGGTGAGAAAATGACAAAGACTCCTTTAGTCCCCTATGACCCTATCCACTCAAACTCTCCTAACCAAGACAATCTCTCACCAATCTCTCAAGCAGTGCATGAAATTGCCTCAATTTCCCTAACAGAAATGCTCAACACTCTTGTGCAACCAAATATTCCACCATCCACCCCTGCCACTGAAGTTCAAGGCTCAACTGGCCATTTTCTCAATCCATTCTCACAATGGAGAGATCATCCTCAACCATCTCCAGCCAAAACTGGAAACACATTGGCTTTTGAGAACATAAACAGATTTTTGAAAATAGTTGTTTATGACACCTCTGTACCCAAAATGCCTGAAGCATCTGGTACCTCTAAGCTTCCCCCAGATTTTCCCTCACAATTTGGATCCTCCTATCAAACTCTAAATGCTTCACTTTCTTCTTTTGGGAAGACTCCTCCTAGCAGCAAACCATCAATAGACAAGGATGAATCTTCCAATTCTGGAGAAAAGAAAGATGTCATGGCTGCTATGAAGAATATGCGAGCACAGAAAAACCTTCCCAATAGCATAAGGATTCTGCAGAAGGAAGGCAGAGTTGAAGCCCAAAGGAGTTATGCCTACTCGAAATAAGTAATGAAGAATGTGATCCCCTCCATAATGCCTGAACTCACTCTACCCGAGTTCCCTCCACCACAGCCTTTTGAAGACATCGCTGAACTAGGAACCTCCTCAAACTCTTCTGATGACTCTTCTCCAACCAAGTAGCATCCTAATTTCTTATCTACCCCCTTTTGTTGTTGACAAAAGGGGGAGAATAGAGATTAAGTTTTAGCTACTTAGTTTAATAGTCTATTTTGGGGTTTTTGTGACATCCTAGTTAATCCCAGAACATTTTGCTATGTACTTATGAAATGTCACATAAACATGTTTTTTAATTTTCTGCATTCTATAATTCTGTTTGTAGTGACGATTATCAAACCATGATGGTCATGATGTATGACTTGAATGATCAACAATAATTATCCTTTTGTTATATGTTGCTTGAAATTCTTAATTTGTTCTTGATCAAATTGACATGTTCAAAATGCCTTTCAATGAAAAACAAAAAGCTTTAAACTAATTTAAGTTTGTCATCACCAAAAAGGGGGAGATTAATTGTTGATATAAAAATCTCTTTTATGTTTTGATGAAACAAACTTAAGTTAAGGATTAAGTTTTCTGATTATGTGTGATCTAAAATGTTCATCTAGTGCAAAGTACAGGTCCTAAAAATAGCAAAATAATCAACTACCTAAGAATCAACATGTACAAAAATCAAAGATAGAATTGATATGAGAAGGTACAATTGAGAAGGTTTGACTAAAATCGACAGAAGGTTTGACCAACTTAACAGAAGGTTTGATATAAAAATCTCTTTTATGTTTTGATGAAACAAACTTAAGTTAAGGATTAAGTTTTCTGATTATGTGTGATCTAAAATGTTCATCTAGTGCAAAGTACAGGTCCTAAAAATAGCAAAATAATCAACTACCTAAGAATCAACATGTACGAAAATCAAAGATAGAATTGATATGAGAAGGTACAATTGAGAAGGTTTGACCAACTTAACAGAAGGTTCACCAAAAAGTCAACAGAAGGTTTGACCAAATTGGTCAACAGAAGGTTTGACTAAAAAGTCAACAGAAAGTTTGACCAAAAAAGTCAATAGAAGGTTTGACCAAGCCATCACAAATGCAAGACCAAAGATGAGAAGGTTCACGATGAGAAGGTTCAAGAACAGCAACATACTCAATCCGGAAAACTTCAACAACTTAAGAACTATTTTTCTCATTAATGAACTGAAGCATTAATTGAATAATGTTGCATTTAATGTGTTGATAAGGTTTTAAATGCAAGAGAGGAAATTAATGATTACTCCTAAGGGCATTAAAGTTTTTTTGTTTGAGGAATAATTCATTTGAGAAAGTTCATGAGTTGTCAAAAGTAAGTATAAGGTACAAGTCAGAATGAGAAGGTTCAGAAGTACAGAAAAAGTACAATGTGCAGAATGAGAAGAGTCAAAAGCTGCAAACTAAAGCAACTCTCATCGTGGCTACCCTACAAGGCTAGAACTGATTTCAAACGACTCTCTTCAACTTTCTAACAGCTTTACTCATCATCTTGAGCTATATAACTGCTGGAATTCAAAAACTACAAGTGTGAGATTTAATTGGAACCTACTCAAAGCTCAAGCTTCTCAAAGTAATCCAACCTTTTCATCCCACACTCAAAGCTTCTCAAGTTCAGATTCTGGGATCCATTTACTGAGTGTGCAATTGCTTGTTAAACTATATTTCAAACACTTAGTGTAGTTTATCCTCAAGCTATTCATCATCCCAAAAACCCCAAAACCATTGTTGTAAATTGTGTTATGAACATTCCATCAAACTACCTAGATTGTGAGGTGAGTTATGGTGTGATCTGAAAAGATAAACCTTTAGGAAACTAGGAGAGAGTTTCTTAGTAGGTAAATACAACTTGGTGAAGCTGTGCAAGAGTGCACTTGTCTTTTGTGTGGTGATCAAAAGAAAGTGGTTGTGGTAAGTCTTTTGTGGCTGAGTAAAAGCAAGTGTAATAGCTATTAGGAGAATAGTAGAAATACTCACTTGGAAGTGAGGAGAGAACATAGCCTAAATGGGGTGAACCTCTATAACTCCTCTGTGTTCTTTAAACTACTTTCCATACTATTGTTTAAACTGCTTTGCATTTGAGATTGTTTTTAAAACCAAGAGAAGGTTAATTTCATCAACCTTCTGATCAAGACAGTTTTCAAACTAATACTTGATCTTCCAACCTACTCATCTCTATTTGAAAACTACTTCTATTGCATAGTCTAAATTTATCTTACAATCATTATTAATCTTCATCTTTTACGGGTTTATACGTGTTTGATGTTTTTACAACTAACTTTAATCTTCTCATCTCCAAGTTAAGCTTGAGAACAAATTGTTGAGAAGGTTTAGAAATTAAAAAGGGTACACAATTCAACCCCCTTCCCCGTGTAACTTAGTCACTTCATATATATCAAAGTATGGGAATCATTAGTAGATTCATGGAATCTCTTAAGAAACCTCACTTGTTTGTAGCTAAGAGGATTTTAAGGTACATCCAACGTACCTTAGACTTTGGTTTCTTGTTTCCAAGGAAAGACGAAGAAAGGTTGAAGAGGGATCTAGTATGCTACTCCAATGCAGACTCGCGTGGGGATAAAGTTGAGAGGAAGAGCACCTCAGGCTACTACCTTCAATTCTAAGGTGCACCAATCTCATGGTGTTGTAAGAAGCCGTAATTGCTCTATCAAGTTGTGAGGCTAAATATATAGTCGGTCCTATGGCGTCGTGCCAATCTCTATGAATTGATTCATTTCTAAGTGACTTGAAGATTGAAGTTGGCAAGCCACTGAAAATACTGGTTAACAATAACTCAGCCATTAATCTTGCCAAAAATCCAGTATCACATGGCAAGAGTAAACACATTGAGACTAGATACCATTTCCTTCGAGACCAAGTCAACAAAGGGTGATTAGAGCTACAATATTATCCTAGTTAGCAGCAAGTAGGTGTAATTTCCTTAGGGATTTTGAATTAGGAGGAATGTTATATTTGTAAGACAAGTTCATGCTTTAACTTAAATTAAGATTGTTAATTTGTTTGTTGAATAACTAACAAAGTTAGTTGGTTAAAGGTGTAACTAACATTGCCAACGGCTATGCTATATTAAGCACATGACCACTGAATGAAATCAATCATTTAAGTTGTAAAGGCTACCCTGTGCAATAGTGTGTGTGAGTTCTCGTGAGCCCAGAAACATGACGCCTAGAAACAAGGCGCCTCACGCTTAAGTTCTGTGTTCGTTGCTAAGATCCCGTGTACATGTTGTTGTGTTGCCCCCGTGCCCGTGCCTAGAAACTAGGTGATGATCTCTGATATTCCAACAATTAACGAAAACAATATTAAAAAACAAAAATTCAAAGTAATAACAAATTATATTGCTCAAATAATTATAGCATCAGAAACTATGCATAAGCATATATCTTTCATAGAGTATCAATTGAACACATATGAGATAATCAATCATCCAACCAGGTAAAAAGAAGTGTAATAGAGAATCCAACTATAAATTTTTATTTAAATAAATTAACACTTAAAGAAATATATCAATGTTCGGATAAGTTTTGTGAAACTCAGACCGACCCGGCTGGATCAGTTTACTCTATGGATCAGATATGTATACGACCCTGTCAAACCCATGCAACTAGGACAGAGATGGTTGACCGGTTTCGTGAATAAATTGTTTTATTTTAGACTTCATATTTATCTAAAAGATTAATGGCCTAACTAAAAGATTAATTTATAGGATTAGACTTCATATCTATCTATTTTAGACAATGTGATGGTTGCTATTGAAACTACTCATCATTTGAACTGTAAGGTGCGGGGGAAAGTGGAGGAGGTAGCTGATAATCCGCAAGTATAAGGTTTTATCGCGTAATAAACTGAATATCGATTCACAGGGAGTAAGGTGTGATTACCAATCTAGTTTTTGATATTGATTAGCTGAAAGGGAATAATTTGATAAAAAGGAGTATTTTGTTGATTAAAATTCAGAATATAAAAGGCGTCTTAAGATTATGGTTAAATCACAATGACAGAATTAATTCTACAGAAGGCGCACGAATCGTGCCTTGGAGACGCACAAACCGTGCGCATCGTAAAACTTTTGAGATTCTAATCAGACACAACACGCACGGATCGTCCTTAGGAGGTGCACGGATCGTGCGCTGTATGGACTTTTGGAATTCTGATTTGCGAACAACACGCACGGATCGTGCTAGGAGGTGCACACGGATCGTGCGCTGACTTAAGGTGATTTTCTTCGTTTTTCTTCCAAGACTTGCGAATAGGACGCACGGACCATGCTAGAATGCACACGGACCGTGCCTAAACTCTTATACTTAGCTCCATTTTGCTTGACACTACAACAGAAATAGGCCAACAGGGGCGCTTTTTTTTATCCATCAGGGGCGCTTTCGGGTGCCCCTGAATCTGACGCTCCTGATGCCAATCCCACAATCAAGAGCGCTCGTAAAAAGCGCCCCTGTTAGTCTTAGCGCCCCAGACCAACAGGGGCGCTTCTGATTGCTTTTTTTAAAAAAAAAAACATTTTTTTTTCCTGTTTCTGGTGTATCCTATAGTTTGCAACACATCCCTATAGTTAGAATATTAGGCATCAGGGGCACTTTTTAAAAGCGCCCCTGATGCTCAAAACACTGAGGGCCTTTAGGGGCGCTTTTTTAAAGCGCTAAGCGCCCCTAAAGGCTCTCCGTGTTTTGAGCATCAGGGGCGCTTTTAAAAAGCGCCCCTGGCGCTTTTAAAAAGCGCCCCTGATGTCCAAAATACGAAGGGCCTTTAGGGGCGCTTTTTATAAAGCGCCCCTGATGCCTAATATACGGAGGGCCTTATTTTGGGCATCAGGGGCACTTTTTTAGAAAGCTCCCCTAAAGAACCTCCGTATTTTGGGCTTCAGAGGCGCTTTTTTAAAAAACGACCCTAATGGGTGCGCCCTTTTTTAACAATTCAGTTGTAGTGTGATTTTGCTTCTTTCGCCTTGCACTTTTGATGCTTGCTTTAATTCACCCAAATTTCTCCATTTCTTCATTATATGATCCTGAAAATAAAAACCAACACTTTGTAGTAAAATAGCTCCAAAGTAGAACTAAAATTCCACCATTTTTATTTAATTCAAATACTAAAAACACTCTAAAGTAAGACTTATCAGTGGCCCTCAAAACTGACATAAGCAAAGACTATGATAAGGTGGATCTGGGGTACTTGAGATGTGTTCTTGAGAAGTTGGGCTTTAATGAGAAGTGGGTGACTTGGATGACGATGTGTGTTGAAACGGTACAAAATATTCAGTGCTTATGAATGGAGAGAGAGCTGGCCCAGTCTCACAGGGAGAGGTCTTAGGCAAGGTGATCCACTGTCACCTTACCTTTTTATTTTATGTGTAGAGGGCCTTACGGCTTTACTTAAAAAATGTGAGGCGAGAGGAGAGATTCATGGAGTCAAAGTGTGTAGAGGGGATCCAATCCTAAAACACTTGTTATTTGCAAATGACTGTTTTTTATTTTGCAGGGTTGATGTGAATGAAAGCACAAAACTTAAGGAAGTCTTAGAAACTTATGAGATGGCTTTGAGGCAGTCTATCAACCTCCAGAAATCTGAGATTTATTTCAGCAGGAATACTAATAAGGACATCAGAGAGTAGGTGGTTAATATTCTGGGGGTAACTGAACGTATTGACACAGGGAAGTATATTGGCTTACCCTCTATGGTAAGCGGTAGCAAGAAATAATTATTTGGATATCTGCGAGATCGCGTGTGGAATAAGGTCAAACAGTGGTTAGGGTGACATATATCTAAAGCAGGGAGGGAGGTTCTTGTGAAATCAGTGGTTCAAGATATCCCGACTTATTGTATGAGTACCTTCTTGATTCCTACATCTCTAGGAGAGGAGATGGAGAGGATGATTAATTCTTTCTGGTGGGGTTCGAATAGAGAAGCAAGAAAAGGGATTAATTGGTTGAGTTGGGATAGGAAATCTATGTGCAAGGAGTTTGGTGGTATGGGCTTTCGACACTTCCACGGTTTCAATTTGGCTATGCTAGGGAAGCAACGTTGGCGCTTGTGCACCAACAAGGATGCTATAATTACTCGCGTCTTCAAAACTATATACACGAGATGCGGCTTTGTTTGAGGATAATAGATTTGGTATTGGTCTTTGCATTCGGGATAGTGAGGGTTCGTTTGTTAAAGCGAAGTCTACCTGGTTTTATGGTGTACCACAACCACGGGAAGCAGAGGCTTTGGGATTAATGTTAGCACTCAAATGCTTACAAGAACTAGACCTCCAACAAGTTACCATCGAGCTGGATTGCAAAGTGGTAGTAGATGGCATCCGAGGAGTACTGTGTAATTTCGTTACCGAGTTTGGCTCAAATTTGAGAACTTGCAAGACTTTATTATCGATGACACAAAACTATGCGGTTAGTTTCATCCCGAGGTAAGCCAACCTTGTTGCTCATAGACGAGCTAGAGCATCAAGGGATTTTGCTAGCTCCAAAGTTTTTGATTGTAGTCAGAAATGTATTACCACTTTGATTATGAATGAAGTGATATAAGTTTTCCTTTCTCAAAAAAAATATAAATATCAATCCATGGCCTAACTAAAAGATTAATTTATAGGATTAGACTTCATATCTATCTATATATATATATATATATATATATATATATATATATATATATAGACACACACACTTTTATTCAGGTTTTTCCACCATCTTTATGTCATGATTTGATTAATCATCTTCAAGAGTAACTTTATATTTGTTGCAATAGTAAGACTAAGCTAATAACAAAGTAAAATCTACTATTGTTTAATTAAGTGTCCAGCTATGGTAAGTTCGATGTTAAGTAAAGGTTTTAAGGTTAAAAATTTAATTCCATAGTAAATACAAAGAGCGTGACATAAATTAAGGGATGAAAATGAAAAAAGGACTGCTAACTTATGTATTAATTTTTAAGATTTATTATATAATTAGAGGTTGTCGAGGTGTCCTCTTGTTCCCTCATCTAGAAGGTCTTTTGATACATGGTGATAATTGGTGACGCCCATACAGATGAACTTAGTCTTCTTATTCATCCAATCTTGGTGTGCCTGGTGATGGTTTAGCAGACGGTGTTGGTTGAGGTGTTAGTTCCAGCACAAATGTTTCAGAAGAACTAGAACCACCGCGTAGCCAAATAGATGTCGAACCTGAAAGGGCATTATGGTTGCACTCTTTGATCAACCAGTGGCATATACTATTTTAGTTTCCTACAACGTCCACGTTGTCGTTGTGGAGGTGGTTGGGAAAGTATTTTTTGTTGTTTGAGGGGGTTGGGAAAGTATTTGTTGTTGTGGTGGTACTGTTTGTGTATGCATATATGGGTCAACCAACTTTAACTTCACATATATGTATGGTTTGGAATTCTTGAAAAGACAAAATTTAGTGGCAGACCAGCTTGTGGTTCAGGGGGTTCACTTGTCGTACATTTTTACTAGTTTCATCACATCTTCGTTCATGGTGTGCCAACTCGTAAGGATTTTTTGGCTAAGGCTTTGCCGCAATAATGTAGTTCACAAATCTCGTGGATCTTAGTCAAGACATAGTCGCATTCTTTCCCATAGATTGATTTGAGCAGGGGTAATGAGATCCCTCGTTGGTGCAATCCGCCTTTGATTACCGAATAAGATGGGAGCTCTTCGCCTGATTTGAGCAGCTTCTTGGCGGTTTCCCAATCTCTATGTACTAGATGATGGGATCTATCCAAGTAGTTTCCTCGTCAATTGCGTTAATTGTCAAGGCCGATGTGGCCTTCAAAGAGACACTCAGTTGTGAGAGAGTTTCATGAATAACAAACCTGATATGTCTGGATGCTCTAGAACTCGCTAATTTTGACTGGACGTCTGCTCTTGTGTTCTCACCTTGGAGGACGTGCCTGATGTTGACATATGAAAAGTGGCTCTCATCAACGCTCTTTTCTTTGCAAGATATCATTACAGGACGATGTGCTTAGTAACATATTCCTCTTGGATGAATCAGTCAGGATTTCAACTCAACGGGTATTGAAATCTTGAGCTAGCCACAATCTAGCGATGTACGCCTCATACTCGGCTTGGTTATTTGATGATGACAATAAAAATATTAGAGAAACCTCCACCATGATGCCATTTCGGTTTTCAACTATGAGGCCGGTCCCACTTCCCTTGTTGTTGGACGAGCCATCGATGTGGATGGTCCATAGTAAGTATTTAGGCTCAACAAGAGTGACCAAGGTCATTTCTGCAAGAAAATCAGCCAATGTTTGTGCTTCCAAAGCATCCCTTACTTCATATCTGATTCCGAATTCCAAAAGTTCGACCGCCCATTTGATCATTCTTCCATCTAGATCTTGCAGGTGAAGAATCTGTCAAATCGGCTGGTTTGTTCTAACGACTATCTCGTGGGCGACAAAATATGTTCGGAGTCGTCGTGTGGCAAGCACTAATTCTAAAGATACCTACTCGTCTTTCTAGTAGCATATCTTGAGGCTCTGGAGGGCTTTAATGAGTATGTATAGCTACCGCTGTCCGTCTTTTGTCTCTTAAATAAGGACGGTGCTAAGAGCATCTTCGGAGACTGCTAGGCAGAGGTAAAGGGTTTCCCCCTCCACAGGCCGGGTTAACACTAGAGGGTCGGAGAGTGTTGCTTTTAGTTGGGCAAGAGCCTTCTCACATTCCTCGGTCAATTCAAATCCCTTTTTAATTGTTTCAAGAAGGGGAGAGACCGATTTGCGGCCTGACAAAAAAATTTAGATAGTGCCGCCATCATTCTGGTGAGTTTATGGACTTCATTCTTCGTGGAAAGAGGTCTCATTTAAGTGACCGTTTTGCATTTGTCGGGGTTGGCCTGGATTCCTTGCTCAGTGAGGTAAAAGTCGAGGAGTTTTCCCGCTCGTACCCCGAATGTGCATTTTTTCAGATTAAGTCTCATGTTGTGTTTCTGCAGTTAAGCAAATACTTCGGCAAGGTCGGCAGTGTGGTCGACATCCTCCCTTGTTTTAACAATCACATCGTCCACATAAATTCTAGAATATATTCGGTTGATCTGGGATTTGAAACCTTTGTTCATCACTCTCTGGTAGGTGGCTCCTGCATTCTTCAAGTCTAACGGCATGACCCGGTAGTAGTAATTACCCTTATGAGTCATAAATGCAGTTTTTTCCTTGTCAGGGGGATACATTGGGATCATAATTGTAACTTGAGTAAGCTTCCATGAATGAAAGGAGTCAGAATCTAGATGAGTTTTTGATCAGCTAATCCACACTAGGAAGGGAGAAAGAAGCTTTATTGAGATCAATGTAATCTACGCACATTCTCCATTTCACATTGGCCTTTTTGACGAGTACCACATTGGCCTTTGTTGAGTCCCAAGAAAACATGAATAAAAATTTCTTCAAAAAAAACCGTAAAACATACGTTAAGTGTTTTTCTTATAGCGTTTTCTAATGAGCCTTTTTGAATTATTTTTATGTCATTGGAAACTAGACTCATTTTTATCCAGCTTGAGCACAAATTTCATGTAGTTTGGTTAAGTTTTCATGTCCTAGAGCATCTTACAATTTGGGTAACTGATTAGTGGCTTAAAAGGTTAGAGGCATATCCTAAGTTTGGTAGTTCTATATAGGTACATGTTTGTATAATTATAATCTAGGTTTTAGATGATGTTATGCGTATAAGTTATAAAATATGTCGTGGTAATGTATAATACTTTAAAGATGCATAATTACTGTTAATTTATATTCTGGTCTATTTATAGATTTAGTTTGTAATGGGCTTGCTATGAAAACAATATGATAAAATCATCCTAGTTGTGATTGAATGCATTGTTATTCATAACAATATTTTTTGTTAGTCCCTCTCTATTTCTACTTGGAACATACTTCCTTAGTATTCTTATTTGTTTTTTTGCAGAAAGATCAAAAGAAATAACGTGGATAAGCATAATAATTTCTTGTTAGATGCACTAGGTTACTCGAAAAGCACAATGAATGTTCAAGCGGACTCAATGGAGGATGAATGGCAAGCAACATTAAATAGAGCGAATCATTACTAGTTTTCCTAATTTGTTTTTAGTTAAGAGAAATTGATACATTTATCTTGGGAGCTAGATCACCAAAAATTGGTGTATGTACTTCTTTTTGGTCTAGTTTATACAAATAATAGTGGGTAGTCTTTGTAACCCTTCCAAGAGGGTTGATTTAGCAGGGCACTTTTGATGTGGACCTTAGAACACTCTAATTTAAAAAACCTTATGTATCGAAAAATTTCTATGTTCGATAACATATATATTGTTCTTCACACTTTTTAAAGACAACATAGGTTCACAACTTATCATCTTAGTAAACAAAACTTAAAGGCTTGAGTAAGGGATTTTTCCATTATGAATGTCTGCTTAAGATCATGATGGTCCCCCCGTTAAGTTCGCATCCGGAAGAGACAAGGTTAGACAGTAAATTATGAGCACGTATTTTAGATGGGTTGTTAGCCTCGCCCGATTATCTTTTTTATTTTATCTATAATTTTTCAATTTGGTCTTTCGAGCCTTTGTAAGTTGTATAAACTGGATCTTATTTTTTGCAATTTGTACATTTGTATTCTTAGGCTAATATTAAAGCCAAATCTTAGAAGGATGCCTTCCAAATAGCATTTTTTTCCTTCTCAAAACCCATGGCGTAAATAAAATTTTATTAAAGAATGTTGTTCATAAAACACCATATCATAAAAAGAAATTATTTCAATATATTAATTGATTATATTTTTATTTTAATAAATGTCTTTAATTTGTTTATTTTATCATATTATTTTGGTAAAGAAAGATTTTAGTACATTTTAACGCTGGGAGTTCTCATGTCGAAGTTCCTTGGGTTTATGTCTCTTAGAAGATGTCACGTGCTCTAACTCTCTAATAGCAGTCGTCTAACTTCCACTCATCAAAGCTCATCTAATACATGGGTATCTTAAACAATAAAAAGCGTAGTATTTAAAAGGCAAAGTCCCAAAACACATGATTCCTTATTTTAATATTAAACTAAAAAATCATTTTTCTTAAAAGCAAATAATAAAAGTGGAAATGCACTTTTATAATAAATACCATCAATAGCTTTTTTATATTATGCATTTTCATACATGTTGTTTATTTTTTGGTATTTCTTTTTTAAAAAAGAATATCATACGTATGTTATATAAACAGAGTGACTTCTATGGTGGGGGATCAACAAAGTCCCTCTTCGATGTACTTGTTAAATGTGCAAAAGGATATAGTGTAAAATATTATTAATGTTATGGATTTAAGGCTAATTGATACAACCTCAATCATTCACCATATTTTATATTTTATCTCATGGTCAATTTGACTAATACATCAGTTATAGACTTTGTTGGTCCCTCACCCTTGAAGGCACGATAAATATGAATTTTATCATATAAATTTTTAAGTTCATACCGTAAGTATTTATAGTATTAATTTTAAATATTAAGGGCATTGTCTTATAATTTATACCATAATTATGCTATTTATTTGTTTTGACGATATAAATATGTTATTTATGGTATGCTCTTTTAACAATACATACCATAAATTTATATTTATTATTATTAAAATCCCACATCTATTTATAAATTAGATATATGTAAAAAAAAATCAATAATGCGTGAACTAATACATGACTAAATCACAATTAAGTATAGAAATATTATTTTTTGCCGTATTCATTCATATATATATTAAATATGAATTCTTATCTTAATATACAATAAAGTCACATAATCTTAAATTTTTTACACGATTATTTCATGTGTGATATTAATTCTAAATTATCACATTAAATATAACTAAATTAATATGAAATTATTTTGAATTAAACTATATTTTGGAAGTGAAATTTATTATACTTCATTATTAAATCAATAAATAATTAGATGAATATATTGCAACAAGGAATGCAACATAATATTTCCATATAAATTATTAATATTTCGATACTATTTAAATGTTTTGAAATGTTACCGTTTATTAGTCTTAATTATTTACTAAGTTTCAAATTTAAATATTTTACCTTATTACACCAAAATTAAAAAAATAAGAAACTAAAAAACATTAATTTTAATTTAATAAATTCTCTTTTAAGTTTCTTAAAATTTAATATCACCCATTTAAAGAGAAAGTAATGAAATTAACAAAAACATATATACTCCATCTGGACCTATTTATAAGCAAAAAAACACTTTGTAGGTTCATTGAATAACCGACGTATCTAGTATATAATATAGAGTAGAAACATTGGTAATTCAATTAATCTAAAATTGAATAATATAAAATCATTACCGTTGTTAATGAAATTTATTTACTTTATGCTAAATGAATTAAGTTTGAAAATTTAATGTCACACCAACCCCTTTTACGTCTTTATTCAGTTGAATTTTGGATTGAAATGACTTTCTTATAAATATGTGGTTGCATTCATCACCATCTCACTACTCATTTGCAAAGAAAAATTTTCTCGAGAAACTTTAACGATCTATCTCTCTTCGCGGTCACCAACTTGGTTTTGCTTATAACAAAGGTTTTCACTTATATTAATCTTTTGCTTACATATATGTTTTTAAACATGTACTTGTGAGGTTGAATTGATTATGATGATGCTAAAGAGAGGTATATTGATGGTGACTTGGGGCTTTAGTATACTAACCTTTTATCCCACACACACACACACTGGCACTTTCAACTCTTTTTTATTTTTTATTTCTATGTCATTTTCTATTGACCGATGATCCACAAGGCATAAAATCTAAAATCTTGATTATTGTTACAGGTCCAATGAAATGGAAGTCTCTAATGATATCGTGCACAACGTCACCTTCTCTGATGAGTTTTCTTTTGTTCTTTGTTGAAAAGACAACATAACTATCCAAACGACTGTGATTTCTTTGATTAAGGTGCAATAAGCAACCTAGATATTGTGTGTGTATTTATATGTTATGTACAAATATATGGTTTTTTTTACATTTTAAACTTTATTCTACTAATTTTTAAAACAAATTTCTATTACTTTTGAAGGTAATGTTTAGTCAAGCAGTGTTTTCAAATACATTGCTCCAAGAAATTCTGGACAAACTGACAACCACCACAAGAGAGTAAAAACAAAAACAACTCAAAATCTAGTTGCAAATTTGAATGTGCAATCTATGTCCAATGATTGAATCTTATACATTTTATAATTGCTTTCGAAAGAACCTAATATATTAGAGGTGTTACATCTTTTTACAGAAGAAGAAAGAAGCTAATACAAATGACAAGTCTAAACAAGGAAATGCTACTCCAACTAATGATAAGGTCAAACAACTCTTCATCTGCAAGGAATTTAATGGAGCTAAATCTCTTGGATCTGTCAAATCCTACTGTTATGAAAAGATTTCAGCTCGAGGTATGGACTTCTACACTTTATGTAACTGATTAATTGTACGTAATGCATGCACTAATTATCCTCCGTATTTGTTTGAGTTTAAAGGATATACTATTTTGGTGTAAACTAGTTTTACACTAACATTCAATAAGAGGATATTATTTTGAGGTGAATTTTAAGATTGGGTTAGAAGAGTAGGCTGACATGGAGAAATAGTGAAACGTCATGGGATATTAGTATGAAACTGGTTTACATTGACTCATCACCATCACACTACTCCTTTGCAAATAAAAATTTTCTTTAGAAACTTTAATGATTGATCTCTCTTCGCGGTCGCCAATTTTCGTGATTGCGGTGACCTCTTCGGGGTCACCAATTTGGTTTTGCCTATAACAAATGTTGATTTTCACTTATATTAATATTTTGCTTACATATATGTTCTTATACATGTACTTGTGAGGTTGAATTGATTATGGTGATGCTTTAGAGGGGAATATCGATGGTGGCTTTGGGCTTCAGTATACTAACCTTGTATCACACACACACAAACACTTTGGCACCGTCAATTCATTTTTATTTTTATGCCATTTTGTATTGACCCTTGATCCACAAGGCATAAAATCCAAACTCTTGAATTGTTGTTACAGGTCCAACAAAATGGAAGTGTCTAATGATATCGTACACAATGTCACCTTCTCAGATGAGTTTTCCTATATTCTTTGTGGAAAAACAACATAACTATCCAAACGATTGTGGTTTCTTTGATTAAGGTGCAGTAAGCAACCTACGTCATGATTTAGAGAGATATGATATTGGAATGTACCATGTCTTGTTCCACTTGTTGGAAATAAAAGCGAAAGTGATCATTTGAAAAGAGTGATAGTAGTGTTGGTTGCGGTTGATTAGGCATAGTAGGTTTGGTAAAGATTTTAAATATCTGGTGCTACCATATGTTAGCATTATTAATATCTTCACTGACATTTATTATTACTCTTTACTAATAGAAGTTTTTGAATGAGGAATTAAGAAAAAAAGAAATAATATTGAAGCAATCTTGTAAAGCTCCTAAATAATGAGATTACGTACCTAGTAAAAAGTTTCTCAAAGTTGATGTATGTACTTTGTCCTTAATGCAACACCGTGTCAGTTTTAGGGAATGCTACCAAGTCTTAATGGCGGTATTCTTAGCTCAATCTGCATATTCACGCCTTCAACCCTGAAACAAGCAACAAAAGGCTTTGGAAACTGTTGAACTCAAGGATTGCGATTAAATATAAATTTAATGTAATATATAATAAATTTAACAAGGACTAAATTGTTTGTGAGGATAAGAAATTAAAATAATAACGTTGTAAAATATTTAGTGGTTGTTAATTTAAAAGTTTTAGGAACGATCTCAATTGACTTAACGTTGAAGCATACTGAATAAAATGTTTTACGAATTCCTACAATGGTTATAATCAAAGTTCTTAATTATTTAATCCTACTTCCTTACGCAATAGAATCTTTATCCCTCATAAACTCTCTAATTTCCTTAGTTGACTTTAATTTGAAATTAAGTGCTTGGAAGAGGAATTCCTGTATGATTCTAACACTAGTGGAAAAAACACCTTTTGAATCGGTTATTAGGCACATTTGGAATTGGTTATTGGCCGATTCAAGTACTACCGATTCTAAATGTTGAGGGACATTACGAATCGGTTAAAAAACCGATTCATAATAGGATGTTTTGACTCGGTTATTTAAATACCCGATTCATATTGCTTTCCCAGACCCACAATACAAACCTGGCAATGAGACATTATAAATCGGTTATATAAACAACCGATTCATATAAGTATACTTTAGAAATCGGTTATATAAACAACCGATTCAAATTGGTCTACTTAAAAATCGGTTTTTTATAACCGATTCATAATGTCCAATTTTTTTTTTGTAATTTTTTTTTCATTGACACCTAAACCAATTTAATTCCAGCAACCCACAAATTTTCAAACAACTGATAATAATTCATAAACTTCTATTAAAGTTAAAAGTACTACAAGCACAAAATTACACCAATTCTTAAACTTAAAACACTACAACAGATTTGGGGATGGGCAGCATTTTTTTTTAGCCATGGGCAGCGTTTCTGAGCGCTGCTAAATTTGGCGCTGGTGATTCCTCCCCAAAAATGGGTAGCGTTTGAGAAGCGCTGCTCATTAATAGCCATAGGCAGCGTTTGAAGGGAAAAGCGCTGCTCATTCACCTAGAGCGTTTAGCAATGGGCAGCGTTTGGTAAGGGGAAGCGCTGCCCATTGCTAAACGCGCTAGGTGAATGAGCAGCGCTTGGTGGGAGAAGCGCTGCTCATTCACCTAGCGCGTACAACAATGGGCAGCGCTTGGTAAAGGGAAGCGCTGCCCATTCACCTAGCACGTTTAGCAATGGGCAGCGCTTCCCTTTACCAAGCGCTGCCCATTGCTATACGCACTAGGTGAATGAGCAGCGCTTCTCCCACCAAGCGCTGCCCATTGTTTAATTTTTTTTATCTTTTTTTTCTGTTTTTTTGTATTTCCCTTTTTACATTTGATAATTTCCTGGTCATATACAGCCAATTAATACCAATCTAATCCATTATATACTAACAACATATGTATATATAAACTAGTTATATATCCAAATGCACCAATATGATCACAAACCAAAACAAACTAGCTAACAAGTTATTATATGTATCAAAAACTTAGCAACTTACAATATTAACAAATTAATATGTATCCAAATCAAACTCTCTAACAATATGTATCTAATTTAAAACAAGTTAGCAACTTACATATGCATGAACCAATTCATATGCATGTATCCAAAACTAACAAGCTACTTACAATATGTATCTAAATTAAAACAAGTTAGCAACTTACATATGCATGAACCAATTCATATGCATGTATCCAAATAAAACTCTAACAATTTACAAAAATACAATCTATCTAAAATCAAAAGAATTGCGAGACATAATGGCACCACTCTCCTCTAAGCTCATTAATCTGTGCAGTAGAGTATGTCTTCCACCGACAATCGGGAAAATACTGAAATTATATAATTAAATAAAATTAGAATTGTAATATATGGTTAAATCAAAATAAAAAAGAGTTTTGTAAAGATACCTGTCTGGGGATAATCATTTGGTTGTGGGTAATAATTTCCTTCATAAATCTCATTACGTAATACCCACAATCATTGTTATTTGGTTGTTTCGGACACTACAAAACAAAAGATTAGTTAATTGTTGAATTTAATTTAATACATTTTTTTGACAACAATAATGTAAATAAATATATGATAAGATTGATTACAAACTTACCTCTATTGGCACCCATTTTGTCTGTGATTGTTCCAATCCCCAATATTCCTTCAAACAACTGAACACAATTGGATATAACTATATTATTAAAAATACATACAGTTAACAACTAAAACAAAGAAATATGCAGAGTGATCGAAATACACACACCTATTAAATATCACAAACAAGTCTGGGTGGGTGTTGAAATGACCATGCACAGAATCAATGTAGTACACCGTATCTGTCTTAGGATTTATTGCAAGCAAAATCCAATGATCCCTACAAAATAAAACTTTGAATAAGTAATTGACTAGTATTTAAAAAATGCATGTTATATAAGAATAGATTAAATCTCTCAGCCTACAAGATATGGTGCCAAAAACATGGTATCGACGCCTGTATGTTGAGAATCCAATAAGCGTCGAGTGATATAATTTGTAACATCTGTCTTGTTTTGTTTCACAAGGTCGTTATAATTAGACAGATCCTCCCTGACATTACGGAGGTGTGTACTATCCGGACACAAGAACACATATCTCTGTGTCTGCTCCGAAGGGACCAAAATGTTATGATACAAGCACCTACAATTAGAGGTATATATATACAAATTAAATTAACGATATAATAAAATAAACTTAATGATGTTAAATAATAAATTACATACGTGCCTGATATATGCTCTAATACAAACACTAGTTGCCCAATTCATCTGAAATAAATCATTAATATCCTGTTTTGGGATTATCAATAGTTGATCGGGATTTCCAAAAATGTTGTCATCCATCTGTAATACAAGCGGGGTTCCATCATCCATCTTGAATTGCGCATGCATTTCGGTATACAAAATAATCCAAGAATCATCAATGGAAGAGGCGGAGGGCTGACACACTATTGAAGGAGGGGCGGGCTGAGTCACTTTTGGAGGGGCGGGTCGAGTCACTTTTGGAGGGGCAGGCCGAGCCACTTTTGGAGGAGGGGCGGACTTAGTCACTTTTGGAGCAACGGAGGCCCGAGTCACTTTTCGAGGAGGGGCGGGCTGAGTCACTGTTGGAGGAGGAGAGGGCTGAGTCAATGTTGGAGGAGGAGAGGGCCGAGTCCCTTTTTGAGGGGCAGGCAAAGAAACTTGTGTTGAAGGGCCGGACCGAGACACTTTCTTGCTAGTAGATATTGCCTTGCTAACACTTTTGCCCCTAGATTTTGCATTTTGGCGTACCTATATATAAATAAAAAAATTCGTTAGCTAGCACACAATAAATGACAAAATAAAAGAATTAGTTAGTTACAAATATATTGTCACTTACAACAATAAGGTGTGTTGGCCATGCCACAATGTACCAACTGCATCTTGTACAGTTAGTAAATCTATAGTGGGTATTAGAGCAGGCAATGGTGCATCCCCCATAATTGCACAGTCAACTCTAACTCTAACATGATCTGGAGGTATGGGTAAATTGTGCATCAAAGTTCCCAATTGGTCACATGTGAAGCCTATTGCAACCATTTGGTGTGAGTTTGAGATATACAATTCACACTCACACTCATTGTTGTCCTAAATCAATTATAAACAAAAATTAATAAATACATTGCGTAGAAGAAAGAGAGTTTAATAATTAATTTCTTATTTATCGTCAAAAAAAATAATTAATACCTTAGTTGACGGAATGGTGCAGCTATCTCGTGCGCTATCTGTGGCAGGGGATGGTACTGCAGGCGAAACCAACCCATAGTGCAATTTGATTTGACTAAGTTCAGACCTTAGACCTTCATACAATACCCGCAACTCTCTACTTTGTTTACAATCATGATGCTCATCATAAGTTCTCTTCTTTGATCCAAGGTAGTTGGATGGATTAACGCCAAATCCACAACCCCTTGTACGACCTGTGTATTCTTCCTTTTCCAAGGCACGAGTATGGATTTCCTTTTCAAAGCAATCAATGATCTCTCCTTGTGACAAAGACTCTGATATGGTTTCCTGATTCACAAACAAAAGTATAATAAATAAAATTATTATACATTTTATAGATCATAAAAGTTTTGGGATCCACAACCTCCCCATCCTTTTGTCTGGCTGCTACCCACAAAAAATGTCGCTCAATGCTTTCTTTAGTAGGATCTTTCCCACTCTCCTCCAACTATATTTAAATTTACCAAATGTTAAGAAATTATAAATCAAAAGATTTATTAAACAAAGAGAAATCAAGCTTATTGTGTTTTACCAATCTCTCTTCAAAAACTTGATATCCACTAGCACCGCCTCTATAAGGGTATTCACAACCAGAAGCTCTCTCTCGATTCGCTTGGCAAAGTTTCTATTTAGAGACATAAGTATACATTAATGTATAATATATAATTGTCAACTATATTTTAAGTTATAACTTAATATATTATAGTACTAACCATGAAATCTTCATCTTTGGTGCGTCTCCTAACAAATGTAACTCAATCCTCCTCCGTAATAAATCCACTATATGGGGTTGGAGGCTTCCATCTGAGGTTTCCACTATTATCAAACAACCATTTTTTTTAGACTACCCCTGAAATTCCGATGTAGCTTTCCAGCTTCCTTCATACACCAGTCTTTTCGAGACTCATCCACATCAAAATATTTCTGCATACACATATTCAATGAAAATGATATAAATATATATGGTTACAAATTTATTACATAAGATTACAAAAGAGATGTAAATTATACCTGTATTGTTAACCAAAACTCCTCTTTGTGTTTCCTCAAAACAACACTTTTCTCACTCCAAGTACTGATTGTAATTGGTATCATTTGTTTTACCTTACTACCGAGGAAGGTAACCAAATCTGCGCGATTATCCCCAATTGGCTGACCCTTAATATTCTACACCACCTACATTATGTCATTAGTAAATTAGTTAACAAACAATTAAAACTAAGTGTTGAATTAATAAGTTAATTAGTAATTAGTAACTTACTAGTACTTTTCCTTTTCCTTTATTTACTCGATTGATGATTTTTTTTTTGACCGTCATTCCCCGAGGAGCCTGCTTTCTGATATACTTTTCAACATCACACTCATGATCGCTATCATGATCACTGTCATGATTACTATGATCCGCCATCTGACCTGCAATAAAACATAATCACGCACTATTCGCATATTTAGGCATATTCGATCTTACTTTGCTAGTTTCATTCACCACACATATACAAGTTTGCATAACTTATATTTGATAGGTATCAAGAAAACAAAGCCTACATATCAATGCAATATCTATGAAGAAATGAATCATCATGGTTCAAAACAAACAAAAGAAATCAAAGAAATCAAACTAAATAAAACAATTTTTTTGAAGCTAATACATTCAACTATTTTAAACTAAAGCAATCAAAGACTTTGATGTCTTCCATATTGTCATTCTTCATATAATAAATACAAGAAAACAACAAAAGTACCTGAACAAGTGGAAGCAACGATGAACTCCAACGAATGCGAACTACGCACTAGCAAATGAAGCGAACAAACACGAACTCGAGCTCGAACTCACGAACCAACACGAACTCGAAGGAAGTATTTTCAATTCCTATAAACAATTCATTAATTAAATTACTAATTAAAGAACCATCATACAAATATGGAAGACAAAAATACAATCAATTTTTGTGACATTAACAAAATAAGACAAACACTTCGCCCTTTCAATAAACCAATCAATAAGCATCAACTTTGATCATCTAACATAAAGTTCCAATGCCATTAAAATTAATAAAACAACATGCAATCCTAAATATTCAAGTTTATAAAATCCCTTAACCGAAAGCAACATTAAATTAACAAGCATTGGACATCTCAACAAACACTAAGCCTACATCAAATTAAATTAACAAGCATTTCATTTGGACATTTCAACAAACACTACAACTACATTTCCCCCAAAGTTTAGAAACACCATTTTAAAGAACCAATCATCAACCATAACCTTTAAATCATCTAACCTAATTTTCCAATGCCATTAAAATAACTAGAGCAACATGTAGTAATACTAAACTTTGTGAAAGAGAAACGAAAATGGGGAAGAAATCACCTTACACGAAAATGGAGAAGAAATGGAGAAGTGTGGAAGAGATGTCCTTTGGGAAAACGAAAATGGGAGAGAGCCACGAAAATGAGAGCTTGAGAGAACTAAAATGAGAGCTTGAGAGGACAAAGATGAGAGCTTGAGAGGAGTATGTGTCCGTTTTAGGCCAATGGAGGAGGAGGAGGAAGAGAGCTTGAGAGAGTGTTAGTGTGTTGAGGAGAGGACTAGAACGAAAATGTATGTCTTGAGAGGGAAAAAAATGAAAAATTAAAAAACACACCAATAGGCAGCGCTTCACTAATAAGCGCTGGCCATTGAGAACCCGTCTACCCAAAAGGTAGCGCTTGCTGCATAGGCGCTGCCTATTGCACAGCGCGTCTAACCCAAAAGGTAGCGCTTGCTGCATAGGCGCTGCCTATTGCGCAGCGCGTCTAACCCAAAAGGTAGCGCTTGCTCCATAGGCGCTGCTTATTGCGCAATGCGTCCTGCCCAAAAGCAGCGCTTGCTTCATACGCGCTGCCCATTGCTCCGTGTTTTAGTTAAAAGCAGCGCTTCTAGCATAAACGCTGCCCATTTTAGCGCCTTTTTTTTCAATATCTATTGTAGTGAAAGTTACACAAAATTCACCAATTCATAAACTTGAAAGTAGTACAAAATTACACCAATTCATAAACTTGAAAGTATGTGCATGTTTCTTTCAATTCATAACAAAATACTTCTATCAAACTTGTTAGCGAATCAGACATTTCCCACTGGACGAATCTTCATATAGACTTCCGCCCAAAGCTTGCGGATCTCTAAAATTTCCTCAAAAGTGTATGCCTTTGGGTTATCAAATACCTACAAATGTCCATACAAAAAACTCAGCACAATGAGAACCAAAAGACACTAATATGTCAAAACAGAGAACCAAAAGACACCATACAACTACAACTTAAAATGTCAAAACAGAGTATACTAATATAATCAGTGCAAGCAATTTAAAATGAGAACCAAAAGACACTCTACAAAGCTGCTGCCTGCTTCTAAATGATCAGTGGCAAGCATCCTAAAGAGAAGATCAAAAGAGGTACTGGTACTGGTACTGGTACTGGTACTGGGCACCTTTCATCTAATTGTGGACACAACAAAACCGTTGATTCCCAATTTTCCACAACAAAAAATATCAAATTTTTAGAATGCCCAAAACTTAGAAACAAAAATCTAAGAAACAGAGCAAGAGAAATAAAAGAAAAAAGAAAAAGAATTGAGAAAAAAGGAAATAGCAACACCTACCCATTGCAGTTTTCTGAGAATTCGTGATCTGTTGTTTTTGTTACAGCAAAAGTTCGTAGGTTCTCTCTCTCAACAATCAAAGGAAGAGTCTTTTTGGAATGTATTGTTGTTTTAAAGCAACAGGGTATATATACACAAAAATATGTGTTTCATTTCATTTATAAAAAATTTATATATTTATAAACAAATAAACACCCCACTGGGATCTCATATGGGCACCTTTCATCTTCTCTCTTCATAGCTAACCCAATTATAAACATGGTACTGGTACATGTAAATAGCTTAAAAGTGGGTTATTTCCATTCTCACAACTTGTCAACCATCCTAAACAGAAGATCAAAATGATCTCAATTCCAACTAAAATCAAATTTTCTTCAATTCCTAGAAAATCAAATTTAACAGAAAATGTAACTGATATAACAGATTTAACAGAAACAAGTCCTAATTTTCTTCAACAGAAAGAAGTCCTGATTTAACAGATTTAACAGAAAAAAGTCCTAATTTTCTTCAATTCATAGAAAATCAAATTTAACAGAAAATGTAATTTAAACTTATATATACCTCCTCCCAGTTTATCTATGATATTGGCATTCACAATCGTCACCATATACTTCATCACAAAATACCCACAATGATACCCATTTTGTTGTTGGGCCACCTACACAAAATTAAAGTTAGCTTCACTTATACAAATGTAGCAAAGAGTAATGAATGTGGTAAATTATAGTTAATTACCTTAGGGAGCAACCATATGGTGTCCACCGGAGAATCCATTGCTCTAAAACCATCAAGTTAGTTATAGTTAATTATCTAAACTTGCTTGTTAAACTTGCTCTAAAACCATTGCTCTAAAATATTACAATGTAAACAATAAAAACTTACTTGTTAATCATCTCTTTGACTTTTCTAACTGGTTTTTTACCATTTGAACACATCCAGACCACAGTATTTTGCTCGGGGACCAACACAATCAGTTGCCAATGGTTGCTGCAGTATTGGTAAAGATAATAAGATGTAAGAAAGAAACAAACAAAGGAAAAATGTATTATCAATTTGTTCAAATATACAATTACGTACTCATTGCAAAACGGAGCCAAATATACTTTCTTATTAGTGTTGGCCATCTTGTTTTGAATATATTCTGAAACCTTGCTCGTGGAAGAGTACTTCAAGGTAATCTTATATGGACAGAAAAATCCATATAAGTCACTAACACTCCTTTCAGCACATAGGCGATGTAAATATCTAATAGCATGTAAAAATAAATTTATCAAATTAATATATATAGAAATGTGAGAAATTTAATTACGAAATAAATTACTACTTACGTGCACCATATAGCCAAGTGGGATAAGTCAAGCCACCTGTCACCGCCAGCCATGTCGCTGAGTTCTCCGAAAGAGATATAGGAATGTCCATCTTCATGCTCCAAGTTTATTTGGATGTGCCTCTCATCATACCCCTTAATGACTATCTCTCTCAGCCAATCGGTTTCAACCGGCTCCTCCACATGAGATGGTGAGCAGCTACCCTTAGATCCAAGAGTGCTTATGTGAAAGGGAACCTGGACAGCTGCATTTTGACCGCAATTTCCTGCAGCAGCCATTTGCTGTACACTAGTTCCAAAATCAAATCAGTGTCTGTATCAGCTGTATTTAGAACAAAATAATAATATTAATAATAATAATAAATAATAATATAACATATACCTTTGCCACCTCCACCCTAACTCATTCTTCCAATTTCTTCTCGAACAATTCCATCATCTTCGTTGAATCTTGTGAACGGCTCGATTCCGCACGAGCAACACCTCCAAAGAATTTTTTTAGACCAATGCCTCTTCCAGCTGTCCGAACACGACCAGGATGGTCAGGTTTTCCAATGGCAGCGGTCAAAATATCATTTTTTTCCCTCTTGCAAGAAAGGATCCTTGGCTGCTCAAATCCACAATTTCATCCTACAACAAAAGCAAGCAATAAAACTAACAATTACATAAAGAAATAAATCCAGAAACTTCTGTTACAATTACTTATGAATTTATCATCTAAAAGTTTCCAGAAACGTTTAATTTTATTCATTGCTTTATGTTGTTTTGTAATGATTGATTCATTGCTCATGTTTGTGTTTAAAGACAACTAAAATGTGATAGCTGAATCTAAACTAGCATCAGGGAATGGACATTGTGGTGCTGCAGTTAATAACACATTCTTTTGCACGTAGCAATGCCAGTAGCATTGGAACACTTGAATAGGGAAACAAGCAATAGAGGGACTAAAAGGAATGAAATTAGTTTGAAGGATGGCATGTTTCTGTATAACTTAAACTTGTTTTGTAGCTTTGTTTGGTTGGTTTGGTTTAAAATGCAGAGGGGATGCATGTCTTTTTATAGGTGTTGGAGAGGGTATAGGTGTATGGGCAAAAATTGGGGGAAGAAAAGTATGAGAACCAAATATAGCTAACATATTCAATATGAGATGTAAAATCCAGATTTGGATACTCATAATTAGAACCAAATATAGATCTAAACTCAACACACAAACACAAGGATGTAAATCCTTGTCTTCAATGATGCACATTCAGAACAGAATTAAATGATGCAAATCCTTTATAGCTAACATATAGCTAACATATGAAGAAAAACTTTATAGCTAACATATAAAGAAAAACTTGTTAGAATTCATATCTCTCCAAACTCAACAAACAAACACAAGGATGCAAATCCAACACCCTGAACTAAAGGAACTGATACAGTAACATTGACTAATAAAACTAGGCAGATATAATACTCTCTAACAAAGGCTCAAAACTCATTGAAAAATGATCAAATTAAATAGGCAAGTCCCTAACATTCATATAAACATATATGAACACCTAGAAGTAGGCTGTCTGGTCATGATTAAACCATTATAGGTTGATGAATATTTAGAAGTACCATCATATAATTAATCATATAATTAATGTAAATAAGCTTACCCAATAGCTCGAGGACAAAAGCTGTCAGATAATGTCAAAAATGCAATGAGAAATGACATTGAGATCCATCTGTTCAAAACACAGACATCAGCTACCTGTAAGAACCATGTGTTCAAAACACAGACATCTCAATTTACTTGACTTACAAGAACAAAATTAATAACATGCATTGAATACAAAGAATAACATTGAGAAGTGAAAACCTTAGAAATTAGAAAGAATGACATGCATTGCATACAAAGAATGACAATTGAGAACAAAATTAGTTATCCTTTTGCCTCAGATTCAAAGCCATATAATATTGATTCAAAAAAGAAAACAGATTGCAAACTAAAAGGAAAACCCTAGAAATTAGAAAAAGGGGTACTTGAAGAAATGCGAACCAGAGACGGTAGCGGCAGGCGAGTTAGGAAGCACGATGGTGACGGTGACGGTGACGGTGACGGTGATGGCGACTTAAGACAAGCGACGATGACACACCATTCACGAAATAGACGACACAGAGTGAGTGCGAGATAGAGGAAACGGCGACGGAGAGGAAACGTGAGACACGGAGAGGAAACGTGAGTGAGAGACCGTGAGTGACAGAGTGAGAGTTTTAGGGTATTAGTGAAAGAGGGAGCGCGAATGAGAGGGAGGGAGTGTGAAAATTTTAGAATTTTTGTGTCAAAGGGACTTTAAGAATCGGGTATCTACAAAACCGATTCCTAATATACCCAATATGAATCGGTTGTTCAAACAACCGATTCCTAATGTATAAATTTTTTCCAAAACATCGTTATAATTGCAAAAATGCCACGGCCTCTCGCTTTAGAATTAGTTATCCACAAAACCGATTCCTAATAGTGCTTTTTAAAGAGGATTTTGCACTAGTGTAAATACCGATGACTATTCTAGGATAAGAAATATAAGGATTTAAGTACTCATGCATTTATAACTGAAGGAAGACCCTTATTAGGCATGAGAAGGAAGACTCTAAGATCTAATGTGGTCTTAAGTTCCTCAGTTTATGTAGAATTGTGTACAACATTATAATTCAAATATTGTAATGTTAATTCAATTAATGACATTGCTACATTCATTCATTTTTTTAAGGTAGCAAATCTAAGGACTTGATGTGGATAACTTGTGATGAATATCAAGTTTTAAAAATTTTAACTTTTCTGTTTATCATGTATTTTTAATACCTTAGCTTTAAATAGCTAATAAAACTAAGGTTTCACACAAAGCATATGTAAACATTGGTTTCCTTCCGTCACCTTTGAATGTGTCTCTTATGCACTTAGCAGGTCCTTTTCCTTTCTATCTACTGGCCAACCATTTACTCTCTCTTCTTGAATTCAGTGACCATTCTTCTCCTTCAACATCTTCTCCACTTTCTTCAGTTTCTTCTTCAGTTTCCTGAGAGAACTTAAGAGCAACTGCCTTTCCTTTATTAGAAGATATACTCCCTACCTTATGAGAAGCTTTAAGAGCAACTGTTTTGTTCTTCTTGTTGCGTTAAAAACACACTTAGGGAATGTTTACTCTTTCGCAGAAGTAATATAAAAGATTGTCGTCTCCACAGGGATTACTTAACAAGTACCAAACTACTTAAGATTTATTATTATTTAGACGACGAATAATTGATGGTGATGGGAACTGAAGTAAAATGAAATAAATAACAATAATAAAATACTAGATTCAATAAATGGAGGGAATCCCCCTATGTCTAATTCTGCTAGAATTCCCTTATTTAATTTAATTACCAATCCCTTTATTAAAGCTATTAATCCGTTTGGTCATTCGCGATTAATATTATTTTTCCTAAATTAACCCTAGTTTGGTTATGCTAGAATTTAAATGTAAGAAAGCGTACAGAGCAAAAAGGTTGAATGATTAAAAGACTAAATTAATTCTAGCCCCAATTATCCTATAGGTCCACCAACTAATTGTAGTACGGTCGCTAATCAACTAATTGATTATGAACATGCAAAGGGTGATCAATCCTAAATGTGTGATTAAATCAATAGGACAATATTAATTAAAATAAAAATAGGAATTCAAACCAGAAATTAGAACATAAAAAGGTCTCTACGCAAACAAGATTCACCTAAGACCCTAGAAGAGGATTTAGGCATCAATAGGTGTCAAGAACAATAAAATAGAAATAAAGTTCATGAAATACAAAGATAAGAATAACCCGGTAAATAGAGAAATTTCTGGTCTAAGTCTTCAATCTCTTTTTTCTGCTCTAGAGCTCTCTCACAAATAGAGAAATTCCTGGTCTAAGTCTTCAATCTCCTTTTTCTGCTCCAGAGCACTCTCACAGTGTCAAGAACGGTACCCAAAAATCCTTCCTTTCTCACTCTGTGTGTTGCCGTCAATGTTCTCAATTACCTCCTGTATGCGTGGTTTTTTTTTGGTGTTGTCTCATAACATGGCTTGCCCTTGAGTACATTGTGTGAATCCTTTTATATTTGCTCCTTGATTTGCGTGCATAATTTCCTTTCTTTCTCTCCAAGGCGCTGGATAACTTCCTTTTAAGTCATGGGCTTCTTTTACTACTTCAACCCAAATCTTCTTCTTTGATTTCAGCCCATAATATATATATATATATATATATATATATATATATATATATATATATAGTGGTTTTGAATTGGACTTTTATTTATTTTCATATTTTTCTCTTTTCTGGACAACAAGAGCAAATTAAGTCAGTAATTTATACTATTAATAATAATAGCTCTGACAATAACTCAAAAGTGTCTCTAAAAAATGCACTAAATTGGAGTTTTTTAAAAGTATCTGTATGAAAAGCACTAACTTGCTCATGTAATTTCAATGAGACAAGCAGGAGATCAATATCTAGAGTTGCTAGAGATTTGGCTACTTCTATGTTTAAGCCCCACCTTTATTAACTCATGCTTTTATCATTATTTAATTTGATTGATTATGTTCATTTGAATTGTTAGAGTGTATTAGACATCCACTTTAAAAATGATTAGGAATAGGAAAATAGAATTGTGGAAAGAAAATAGAGTTCAACAACATTAGCTTCTACTAGGGCATGGAGGGACCTTTTTGCAAAACCCAAAACAAGCATCTAATCACTCCATTTCTACTTGCCACCTTCGCACCATTCAAACAATAGGAACACATGCAAATAAACCTTATATTGCTTCAGCTGAACCATACGTCACCACTTAAACAAAGAGAAAAGAAAGAAAAGAAATGAAAATAGAGAGAATGAGAGGAAGAGAATAGGGAACGTGAAAACAAGGAAGAAAGGAAGAAAATCAAAAGCCAAGCAAAAAAGTTCAGAACATTGAGAGCTTGAAGATTCAATTTCATGTGCCCTAGCCTCAAGCCCTCTTCATCTCCAACCTTGCACAATCACCATTGTTAGATCTTCAAAAACTCTAATGTGGGTTCTCAACCTATAGGGACTTAGGAAGGGCAAGATAAGACCCTTATTAGGCATTCATTATATTTTGAAATAATTTTATAATTTCTCAGTCATGCCCTCCAATTCTGTTTTGATTCCCCTTTTATGAATGCTTGAGTTTCATAAATCCTATTTCTATCAATCTTTGTTGTTCCTGTTGAAATTGAGCAGTTGCATGTTGAAATTATTCATTCTATGATGTGTTTGTATATGCCCTAAATGTGTCTATATGTTAATTGATGTTTTTCCACGTCTATGTTGAGTGGTTGATGGATTGTTAATGGGGAAAGTGATGACATAGAATTGAAATTAAAAAGGGTTGGGTGATGTCCCCAAACTCGTAATGATATATGATTCGTGTTTATCTCGTTGTTACTTCCAGAAACGTCGACCTTTCAACATGATTCTTGTTTATCTAGAAAGTAGACAAAATTAGCTTCAATTTGGAGAGTTGATTTTCTGAATTTGGTTAAGTATTGATGGATAAAAATGGATTGCAAGTTGGGCAAAAAGTTTTGTTCTGTTTCTGTACCACTATTTTTTATTTTAATAAATTGTACCATTTTGATTCTTAACTTGAAAAATAAAAATCATATTCCGAAAGTAGACTTATAAAGCTTTCCAAAGAGTGGTTGTTTGTGTAAATCCGATATCGTTTGGTATTTTAACTAATTCACCGAAGAAGATGTATGACTGCAGAAAATTCTGCACATCAGCTGTATGTGAAATTACTTGATTGTCTCACTATAATCTTGAAAGGTATTGGTTGATAATTTGGATTAATTCTGAATGTAACTTGAGCATGACTGTATCAAACATATTTTTAGAACTCATTAAATACAATGGTGATTCAAAGTAGGCAAAACCTAAATAATCTCCCTAAATACAAAGGTGATTTACATCCAAAGACTGATGTAAACGGGATTAACCTTAATCTAAGACACGATAGGTTCAGGGTAAGCCATAAGATGCTTACAGACTCCGCCGACATAGATCCTGGTCCGAAAGCTTTAAGGACTCATAGGGATAAAGATGATAAGAGCACGATGTTCACAGAAAAATCAGTTTCTATAGATGATATCCTCATATACTCTAGGAGTCATTAAGAACATGCTGAATAACTTAGATTAGTTCTAGAATTTCTTAGAACTAAGAGCCTTTTTGATAAACCTGAGAAGTGTGAGTTTTTGTTGAGTGAGGTAAATTTTTGGGTCATCTTATCTCCTCGGGAGTAGTGTCTGTAGACCCCTGCAAATTCGAAGCAGCGCTCAATTGGGAGCGACCAACCTCGGTCACCAAAGTTCTTAGTTTCTTAGGCTAGCAGGGTATTAGAGAAGGTTCATTAGAGGAATTTCCCAGCTTGCCTTACCTTTAACTTGGTTAACCCGAAAGGAGCATCATTTTGTGTGGACTAAAGCTTGTGAAAATAGTTTGTTAGAGCTTAAACAAAGACTAACCACAATGCCAGTGCTTACTCTTCCAGACACAACCTTATAGTCTCACCAAAAAAAAAACCTTACAGTTCCAAGTGTATAGTGATCCCTCCAAGAAAGGTTTAGGGTGTGTCCTTATGCAGGGGGTTCAGGTTGTAGCTTATGCCTCTCATCAGTTGAGATCTCATGAAAAAAATTATCTGACGCATGATTTAGAGCTAGCTGCGGTAGGGTTCACTCTAAAGGTTTGGGGACATTATCTTTATGGATCACGTTTTGAAGTATTAAGTGATCATAAAAGTTTAAGGTACCTTTTTGACCAAAAAGAACTGAATAATAGGCAGCGGAGATGTATAGAATTTCTCAAGGACTATGACTTTGAATTGAAATATCATCTTGGCAAGGCAAATGTAGTTGTAGATGCCTTGAGTAAGAAGTCACTTCATATCTCCACCATGATGGTTCATGAGATGGGATTGTTAGAAGCGTTCAAAGATCTTAGACTAGTGATCTCACTCGGGGAGCATGGATTGTTTTTAAGTCACCTAAAGATTTCTTGTGACTTCAGAAATCAGATATGACTAGCCCAGACCTTAGATGAGGAGCTTCAAGCTAGGAAGTTTTACCCAGGTTTCTCCAAAGCCAAAGATGGGACCATTCTTTTTAAACTAACGATATGTGTTCCTAATGATATGGATATTAGAAATCAAGCGTTAGAAGAAGCACATAACAGTGGATTCTCCGTGCATCCTGGTGCCAGCAAGATGTACAGAGACCTCAAGCAAATGTATTGGTAGCCAGGCGTGAAGGCCCACATAGAAAAGTTTGTTTCTCAGTGTCTAGTTTGTCAACAAACCAAAATAGAAATCCCTAAATGGAAATGGGATAACATATCCAAGGATTTTGTAGTAGGCTTGCCCCGAACACAACCAGGATATAATTCTATATGGGTCATAGTTGACAGACTCACAACATCAACACACTTCCTTCCTGCCAAAGCCACATACAACACATCCAGGTTAGCTAAGCTTTATATCATAGAGATCATTAGGTTACACGGGGTACCGGCTACTATAGTGTCAGATAGAGACCCTAAGATCACCTCTAGGTTTTGGGACACGTTAAACAAAGCCTTAGGGACCAACTTGAGCTTTAGCATGGAATACCATCCCCAGTCTGATGGCCAGACAGAACGAACCATCCAAACCTTAGAGGACATTCTGAGAGTGTGTGTTTTGGAAAGTGATTGAAGTTGGGATGCACATCTCTCCTAAATAGAGTTTGCTTATAACAACAGCTACAATTCTAGCATTGGCATGACACCTTATGAGGCATTATAGGGTCGTAAGTGTAGGACACCCTTGTGCTGGTATGAATTAGGAGAGAGAAGCATATTAGGGTCATAGCTAGTTCGAGAAACATCCGAAAAGATTCGTTTAACTAGGGACAGGTTAAGAACGGACCAGAGCCGCCAAAAGAGTTACACCGACAAGCGTAGATGACCTCTTGAGTTTGAGGAGGGAGACCATGTGTTTGTAAGAGTAACCCCTACAGTAGGCATTGGCAAGGCCTTTCGGGCTAAAAAGTTAACCCGTCTCTCTAATTAAGAATCAAAACCATCTCTCTAATTAAGGTCATTTGGGAAGTAACAACTCCGGAAGAGGCTACATGGGAACTTGAAGAAGAGTTTCAACTCAAGTACCCAAACTTGTTTGCATAGGTATGTACGTTACAATTTTTGTGGGCAAAAATTTTTAAAAGAAAGGGAGTAATGTAAAACCCCACCTTTATTAACTCATGGTTTGCTCATTATTTAATTTGATTGATTATGTTAATTTGAATTGTTATAGTATATTAGACATGCATTTTATAAAAGACTAGGAATAGGAATATAGAATTTCGGAAAGAAAAATAGAGTTCAACAACATTAGCATCAACTAGGGCATGGAGAGACCTTTTTGCAAAAACCAAAACAGGTGTCTAATCACTCCATTTCCACTTTCCACCTAGGCACCATTCAACCAATAGGAACACATGCAAATAAACCTTACATTGTTTCAGCTGAACCATACATCACCACTTAAACAAAAGAGAAAAGAAAAGAAAATAGAGAGAATGAGAGGAAGAGAAGAGGGAACGTGAAAACAAGGAAGAAAGGAAGAAAATGAAAGGTCGAGCTAAAAAGTTCGGAATATTGAGAGCTTGAAGATTCAATTTCACGAACCCTAGCCTCAATCTCTCTTCATCTCCAACATTGCAAAATCACCATTGTTAGAGCTTCAAAAACCCTAATGCGAGTTCTCAACCTATGGGGACTTAGGAATGGCAAGATAAGACCCTTATTAGGCATTCATTATATTCTAAATAACTGTTACAATTTATCAATCATGTCCTCAAATTCTGTTTTGATTTCCCTCTTATGATTATTTGAGTTTCATAAACCCTATTTCTATCAATCTTTGTTGTTGCTGTTGAAATTGAGCAGTTGCATGCTGAAATTATTCATTCGGTGATGTGTTTGTATATGCCCTAAATGGGTGTATCTGTTAATTGAGGTGTTTTACACGTCTATATATGTTGAGTGGTTGGTGGACTGTTAATGGGGAAAGTGATGACATAGAACTGAAATTAAAAAGGGTTTGGTGGTTGGTGGACTGTTAATGGGGAAAGTGATGACATAGAACTGAAATTAAAAAGGGTTTGGGGCTGTCCCCAAACCCGTATTGATTTATGTTCAGTGTTTGTTTTGTTGTGACTTCCACAAACGTCCTTTCAACATGATTCTTGTTTATATAGAAACTAAAGTAAATTTTCTTCAATTTGGTTAAGTATTGATGGATAAGTATGGATTGCAAGTTGGGCAAAAAGTTGTATCCTGTTTCTGTACCACTGTGTTTTATTTTTATAAACTGTACCATTTATATTCTTAAATTGCAAAATAAAAATCATATTCAGAAAGTAAACTTATAAATCTTTCCAAAGAGTGGTTGTTTGTGGAAATCCGATATTTTTTGGTATTTGAATTAATTCACCGAAGTAGATGTATGACTGCTGAAAATTCTGCACATCAGCTGTATGTGAAAATACTTGATTGCCTCACTATAATCTTGAAATATATCTCTTTATAATTTGGTTTAATTCGGAATGTAACTTGAATATGACTGTATCATACATAATTTTAGAACCCAATTGAATACAAAGGTGATTCAAAGTGGGCAAAACTTAAATAATCACTCTAAATACAAAGGAGATTCACATCCAAAGACTGATGTAAACAGGACTAAACTTAATCTAAGACACAGTCGATCCAAGGTAAGCCATAAGATGTTTACACACTCCGGCGACATAGATCTCAGTCCGAAACGCGCAAAGGACGCATAGGGATAAAGATGATAAGAACACGATGTTCACTCAAAAAAATCAATTTTAAGTAAACCTATGATTATCTGCTTATGTTTTAGAGTCAATGAGAACTCATTGAGATTTTTTATCTCACCCTTTCATGTTTTGTTTCAGATAAGAGCAAGGAAAAGGCGAAGTAGAGGAGAACACAAGATTTATTTGTTCACCTTATGTTTTTTTTGCTACTTAAGAGCTGTTTTGGACTGGGCCGAACCTTCTCTGGCTTGGGCAAGGCCCATTTCCGTAATTCAGGACATCCGTGTCTGCATCCCAAACGTACCCAACGGTGAGGATCTATCCTACGCATCCCACGGCTCAGGTACAGCACCAACGTCAACACACTTCCTCCTTGTCAAAGCCACATACAACACATCCAGGTTAGCTAAGCTTTATATCATAGAGATCATTAGGTTACACGGGGTACCGACTACTATAGTGTCAGATAGAGACCCTAAGATCACCTCTAGGTTTAGGGGCGCGTTAAACAAAGTTTTAGGGGCCAACTTGAGCTTTAGCATGTCATACCATCCCCAGTCTGATGGCCAGACATAACGAACCATCCAAACCATAGAGGGCATTCTGAGAGTGTGTGTTTTGGAAAGTGGTTGAAGTTGGGATGAGCATCTCTCCTAAATAGAGTTTGCTTATAACAACAGCTACAACTCTAGCATTGGCATGACATCTTATGAGGCATTATAGGGTCGTAAGTGTAGGACACCCTTGTGCTAGTACGAATTAGGAGAGAGAAGTATATTAGGGTCGTAGCTAGTTCGGAAAACATCCGAAAAGATTCGTTTAATTAGGGACAGGTTAAGAATGGCCCAGAGCTGCCAAAAGAGTTACACCGACAAGCGTAGATGACCTCTTGAGTTTGAAGAGGGTGACCATGTGTTTGTAAGAGTAACCCCTACAATAGGCATTGGCAAGGCCTTTCGGGCTAAAAAGTTAACCCGTCTGTCTAATTAAGAAACAAAACCATCTCTCTAATTAAGGTCATTTGGGAAGTAACAACTCCGGAAGAGGCTACATGGGATCTTGAAGAAGAGTTTCAACTCAAGTACCCATACTTGTTTGCATAGGTATGTACGTTACAATATTTGTGGGAAAAAATTTTAAAAAGAAGGGGAGTAATGTAAAACCCCACCTTTATTAACTCATGGTTTGCTCATTATTTAATTTGATTGATTATGTTAATTTGAATTGTTATAGTATATTAGACATGCATTTTATAAATGACTAGGATAGGAATATAGAATTTCGGAAAGAAAAATAGAGTTCAACAACATTAGCATCAACTAGGGCATGGAGAGACCTTTTTGCAAAAACCAAAACAGGCATCTAATCACTCCATTTCGACTTTCCACCCTGGGACCATTCAACCAATAGGAACACATGCAAATAAACCTTACATTGTTTCAGCTGAACCACACATCACCACTTAAACAAAAGAGAAAAGAAACGAAAATAGAGAGAATGAGAGGAAGAGAAGAGGGAACGTGAAAACAAGGAAGAAAGGAAGAAAATCAAAGGTCAAGCTAAAAGGTTCAGAACATTGAGAGCTGGAAGATTCAATTTCACGAACCCTAGCCTCAATCCCTGTTCATCTCCAACCTTGCAAAATCACCATTGTTAGGGCTTCAAAAACCCTAATGCGAGTTCTCAACCTATGGGGACTTAGGAATGGCAAGATGAGACCCTTATTAGGAATTCATTATATTATAAATAACTGTTATAATTTATCATTCATGTCCTCAAATTCTGTTTTGATTAGTTGGTGTTGAAATTGAGTAGTTGCATGCTGAAATTATTCATTCTGTGATGTGTTTGTATATGCCCTAAATGTGTGTATATGTTAATTGAGGTTTTTCCAATGTCTATATATGTTGAGTGGTTGGTGGACTGTTAATGGGGAAAGTGATGACATAGAACTGAAATTAAAAAGGGTTTGGTGCTGTCCCCAAACCCGTATTGATATATGTTCAGTGTTTGTTTTGTTGTGACTTCCATAAACGTCATTTCAACATGATTCTTGTTTATTTAGAAACTAAAGTAAATTTTCTTCAATTTGGTTAAGTATGATGGATAAGTATGGATTGCAAGTTGGGCAAAAAGTTGTATCCTGTTTCTGTACCACTGTGTTTTATTTTTATAAACTGTACCATTTATATTCTTAAATTGCAAAATAAAAATCATATTCAGAAAGTATACTTATAAATCTTTCCAAAGAGTGGTTGTTTGTGGAAATCCGATATTGTTTGGTATTTTAATTAATTCACCGAAGTAGATGTATGACTGTAGAAAATTCTACACATCAGGTGTATTGGAAAATACTTGATTGTCTCACTATAATTTTGAAATATATTTCTTTATAATTTGGTTTAATTCGGAATGTAACTTGAATATGACTGTATCACACATAATTTTAGAACCCAGTTGAATACAAAGGTGATTCAAAGTGGGCAAAACTTAAATAATCACCCTAAACACAAAGGAGATTCTCATCCAAAGACTGATGTAAACAGGATTAAACTTAATCTAAGACACAGTCGATCCAAGGTAAGCCATAAGATGCTTACACACTCCGGCGACATAGATCCCGCTCCGAAAGCGCAAAGGACCCATAGGGATAAAGATGATAAGAACACGATGTTCACTCAAAAAAATAAATTTCAAGTAAACCCATGATTATCTGTTTATGTTTTAGAGTCAATGAGAACTCATTGAGATTTTGTATCTCACCCTTTCATGTTTTGTTTCAGATAAGAGCAAGGAAAAGGCCAAGTAGAGGAGAACACAAGATTTATTTGTTCACCTTATGTTTTTTTTGCTACTCAAGAACTGTTCCGGACTGGGCCAAACCTTCTCTGGCTTGGGCCTAGCCCATATCCGTAATTCAGGACATCCGTGTCAGCATCCCAAACGTACCCAACGGTCAGGATCTATCCTACGCATCCGACGGCTCAGGTACGACACCTCATCTATAAATAGAGGCTCCGCCCTCCAATCCAGGGACGCATTCACACAATATTAAGGATGACCTCGGACAATCCGAGCTCCAGCTCCAACACAACTGAGTTCAGCACTCAATCTCCAAGATCACCTCATCTGGAAGTGCACAATAATCCCGAGCCCCAAATCCAGAGCTCGCTAGAACCCGGATACGTCGTGGGAGCATCGTCATTTGCTTCCATACTCTATCGGAGCTATAAATATTTCCTCTAGATCAGACCTTCTCACCGAGGTACGTCCCAAACTTTGATTCACTTCAGACCATTTTCTCTTCTTTTTCGCAGGTTTGGCTCACCTCCCAAGCACGGCTTGAGCTCGCAGGTTCCGCTCGCCTCTCCACCAAGGCATGAGCCTCCGTGGCCGAAGGGTTCCCAATTTCGCCTTGTGCGAGCCGAGCTTCCTCTGATCTCCGAGCTGACGAGCTCCATCAGAGGCCGAGGTCTTCCAAATTTCGCCTCGTGCGAGCCTGCAGCGCCTCTAATCTCCGAGCTCTGTGCTCCATCAGGGGTTGAAGGGCGGAGGTCCACAGCTATCTCTGTTGGAGGAATCTTTGGAGAGAGGAGCCCGTAGCGGCTTTCTCATCTATGAAGACTATGGCCCGCAGCGGCTTTCATGCGATCCAGCTACGGAGTGGGGGCCCGCAGTGGCCTTCCCATCTTTAAAAGCGTGGACTTCAGCGAATATCTCCTAAACTCTTGTTCTTAATTGCAAGAATCTCACAAGACCTTCAAGTATTTATCGTTGACCTCAGATTTTCACTCTCGAGTTATATTATGCTAACATACAGGTTTGGCCGTCCTACAACAGTTTATTTTCTGATATCGGCTATGGTTTTCTACTCTGCTATGGGAATTCAATCATAACATGCGAACAAGACAGAAGCATATCATCACAGAAGTGCTGAAGTACAAAACTAATTTAAGGCCAGAAAAAAGGGACGGCGCCCATTGTATGTTACAAATTGAAATTGGCCCCAGACATACCCGAGGCCTACCAGAAAAAGGAAAAAATAAATTAAAAAAGTCAATCAGCTCTATCAGGCTCCTGCTTATCTTCTGCCCCTGCCTCCTACTCCGGATTGGTTAGAACGGCCTCATATTCAGCATTGGGAGTTGCAGCAGGGTCGTAGATCACGGCACCCTTGTAAACAATCTTCCCGCCTTCAACGTTATACTTGGCATCCAGCAAGTTGGCGTTTAGTCCTGGCTCTAGGACCACAACCATGTTGAGACAGCGCTCTGTTGCGTTAAAAACACACTTAGAGCAAGTGTACTCTTTCGCAGAAGTAGTATAAAAGAATATCGTATCCACAGAGATTAATTAACAAGTACTAAACTACTTAAAATTATTTATTGTTTAGACGAGTGAATAATTGAGTTGTAATTGAAACAATGAAATAAAAAGTAAACAATTAACAAATAATAAAATGCAAGATTTAATAGATGCAGAGAGAGGTCTAGAGTCGCGGTTTCACTTGCAAGCTTCGATTCCCCTATGTCTAATTCTACTTGAATTCCCTTATTTTATTCAATTACCAATCCCTTTACTAAAGCTACTAATCCGTTTGGTCATTCGCGATTAATATTCTTTTTCCTAAATTAACCCTAGTTTGGTCATGCTAGAATTTAAATTTAAGAAAAGCATAAAGCACAAAAAGGTTGAATGATGGGAAGACTAAATTAAAGTTTGGTCATGCATTAATTATAGCCCCAATTATCCTATAGGTCCACCAACTAATTACAGTACGGTCGCTGATCAACTAATTGATTATTAACATGAAAAGGGTAGCTAATCCTAATTATGTGATAAAAACAATAGAATAATATTAATTGAAATAAAAACAGGAATTCAAATAAGAAATTAGAACATAAAGAGGTTTCTAAACATGCAAGATCCATCTATGACCCTAGACGAGGACTTAAGTGTCCATAATAATAAAGAACAATAAAAGAAAAATAAGGTTCATGAATTACAGAAATAAGAATAACCCAGAAATAGAGAAAGTCTTAATCTTTGTCTTCAATCTCCTTCTTTTACTCCAAAGCTCTTTCACGGTCTTCTCTCCCTCCGTAGCGTTTCCGTAGCATTTGTGTGACTATTGTTTGTTTATGTCGTGTCTACCCCCTTTCACAAGTGAAGCTCTCCTTTTATATTAGTTCATTTTCTTTCTCTCCAAGCAAAGGATCAAGTCAAGATTGCTTCCACTTTTAATTGCAAGATATGTCAATCCCTAAATATTAGGACTTAGATCCTTCCTAAATATGTGTTGCTTGCTCTCCACTCCATGCCTCTTTCTTTCTCTCCAAGTCACATGTGCATCACTTTTAATTGAAATCTCCAAGAGGATCTTCTTTTTATTACTGCGGGCCTTCTTGCATTAATGGGCTTGGGCTTGCGCTTGCTTTCTTTTATTCTAACATTTCTTCTAATTTCAGCCCACATTTATATTATTTTCTTTTTCTACCTTCCTGCAAATATAGAGTAATTTAAGTCAGTTTTTTATTTAATCAGTAATAATTACTCTAAAAACACCTCAAAATATCTCTAATAAATGCACTAAATTAGAGTTTATCACGCTCAAAGCCAGACATGGCCGCATCCCCATCTTCTTGGTGAGCTCGGCTTTGTCCCCCTTCAGCTGCTCCACCTCCTTGGCCTTCTTTTCCTTATCAGCTTCGGCGGCCTCCACCCTCTCCTGAGTCGACTTTAGATCAGCCTTCAGCTTCGGAAGATCAGCAATTGCCTTCTTCTGCTGGCTAACCTGGGAGTTGGCCTCATCAAGCTGCTGCCGGACTCCTCTCAACTTCTCAAGCTCTTCTTTCAAGCTCTGGTACTCCTCGGAGTAGGCTACCAAGTTACGATCTAGGTAAGTGCTCAACTCACGACATGCATGAATAAATTTTCCTTGTAAATGTCTATTTTCAGCATCAAGGGCGGACATCTTACCTTGGAAGTGTTGAGTCATCTTGCCTACTGCCAGCTCCTATAGCTCTCTGATGACCTCGGCACTGGTCTGGCCGACCCGAATGCAGGCCTCAAAATCGGCAAGGGAACCCTGGCCTTTTCCTTTCTCCATGCTCTTTTGTTGTGTTGGTTCTTGCTTTTTCTGTTGAGCAGGTACTTTGGAGGCAGCCTCAGCACTGCCCCTTTTGTGGCCGTCTTTGCCACCAGGCCCAGAGCTCGGCTGCGGCGTAGAAGAGCGGACAGCAGGAGATTTCTTTTGATTTTGTATTTGTTGTTTTTCAAAAACAGACTTGCTCCCAAAATGGGACTTTCCCGCCTGTTTATCTGAAGGGCCGGACCCCGAGGCCGACCCAGAAGGTTTATCTACATTTGTTGCAGGAATGCTTTTATGGACCTTGGCCGAAGTATCCACTCCAGCCTTGTCGAAGACAGCATCGAGATCCAGCTCGACCATTTTACCTGCGGCGACAAAAGAAAAGGATCAGCAACAACGGTTTGCCGAAGCCAGCATAATACAAATCAACAAGAAAAGATTAACTAAATCAAATTAAAAGTGGCGAAGTATCTACCTAGTTTGGCTTTGGACTCGGCCACGACATCTATCATAGAGCCGCAGTGAAATCTCAGGCCAGCCTTAACCATTACTTTTCCCCACTTATTGAAAAGCTCATATGATTTTTTGTCTTCTCTTTTCAGCTTTTCAGGATTCATCATATATCTCTGAGTCCCGATTTCCACCCCCTTTCGGAAAAAGTGACTTTGATCCTATTACAGCTAGAAGTGTGCCCTTTTCAGCTTCCCGTTCTCAAAATCTCCAACAGTAAGCTCGGCAGCACTGCTCACAGCTCGGATAAAGAAGAAGTTCGGCTTGAAGTCCCGGTTTGAGTCATTGGCTGGAAAGAAGTAAGACCGATTTGCATTGCACCGGAGCCCAACATTGTAGTGGGAACTCTCCCGAGGCGCTCCATGGCCATCTCAAAGCCTTGGACGAAGCCCCAACCATTTGGCTGCAGTTGCAAAGGGGCCATATGAAGAAACCTTAGCATGCACTTCTGGAACTCAGAAAGAGGGATCCGGACCCCCATGGTCTCCAAGGTGACTTCATAAAAGAAGAAACCTATTGCATCTTGCTCCAAGCATACCGGATAGTCCCCAGCCTCAAGCAGTTTCCACCTCTGCTCAGCAGGACCGGCTATGAACTTCTCGTAATAAGAGAGGGGCTTGTCCGTCCTCAGCTTTGCAGGAGTGTTGCAAATCCTCTTGGAAACTCAGTTGTACTGGTATTCAATTAGGACCTCAGCCTCGTCCGCCTCGGCCGCAACTTCAAGTTCGGCTTCCAGCTCTTCCGCCCAAGATTCGACTTCGTCATCTCCCATCTCCTGATTCTTCTCCACTGTGCACTCTGAAGTTTGCCAAACTGGCTCTCTTATCGAAGCTCCCGACCCCGCAAGGGAAGAAGCATAGGTAGAATAGATCAGAGAAGGGGCCCCCCTTGGGGCCGGCATTGGATCTCCAATTGCAGACTTCCGCAATATTGGTTTGCCAGGCGGCTTCCCTGGAGCTGGGCGTTCCTCACTACTAGTTCTGACCATTATCTGCAAGGGGAGGATGGTGCCATCACTAACTTAATCTATCTATCTCGAGCTCCTTATCTTAATTCATAGCGGTACAAGTCTAGGCCTCGGGAACTCCCAAGGTCGGACTACTGGTGTGCCAAAAAGTGTGCAAGTATACCCAGTCACAAACAAGTAGTATAAAAGATCGAACCCACAGGGATTGGATTAACTCTTGTATGCTTAAGAAGATATAAATTAGTGCAGCTACACTACTCACAATTTTGGATGGAGTTGAAAAGAAAACAGAATGTAAATATGCAGGAAAATGTAGAGGAAATCAGTTGAGAATGATAGTTGAGATGTCTTCACCAAATAAATCACTTTCAAGAGTTATGTGCTTTTATGTGGTGCAGATGCACTAAGTGCAGCTGCATCAGTATGTGCTTTTCAGCTACTTTCTTCAGAGTTTCGTTACAAGCTTCCTATGTCTAGGCATGCTAAATAAGTTCACTCCTGCCTTTAAAGTACCCACTGAATCACCCTAAGGACTATGTTATCCTATGTCTAGGACTTAACATGGAATTAACAAGCTTTCTTTATTAAACAAGTTAACAAAGGCTTTATTAAACATTCACCGTTATTAGTTCTTGATTTCTAGTTATAAACCATGTCTGTGAATATAACTCTACTTATTCTAAGTGATCAACCTTAAAATAAGATGGATGTAGTATAACACAAGAACCAAAATGCATACACCATGTAAAAACACAATAACTTTCTCAAAAGAACATTATAAGGTTAGAACATCTCAACTAAAGAAGTTTAGCTCATAATAAGCATTGCAAGACAAAGATAGATGAAAGAAAACATGTTGATACAATGGAAATTACAAGAGAAGACAATAGGGTAGAGATTACACCAATTGAAGACCTCTTGCATAAGTTTGCCAAGCAATGCAGATGCACTGATTCGTTGCACTAGCTAATTCTATGAAGAAGTGAAGGGAGAAGTCGTCAATTCCTTCCTTACCTTCTTACAACTTAACAACTAACTTAAACTATAAAGAGAAGTGAAATAAAAATGCTCTCTAAGATGATCTCCAAGAAGTGAAAGATGAGATATGAGATGATCTCCAAGTGAAGAATGAAGGTCTTTATATAGGCTTGGAGCTTTCCTTCAAGTGAGGGTTTGCTTGGAGATTAAGTTAACCTTGAGGAGTTAACCATGGTTACTTTTCAGAACTTGAATAAGCAAATTGAGTCCAACACTCATTCTCAAAGAGAGGTCCAATTATGGATGGCCAAGTGTCCCATGTCAAAGGATCTTTATGATAGTCTTTATATTGTAGGCGCCTCCTTTTACAAGTTGCCATGTGCCTCCATGTGACTTGTGACTAAGCATGATGTCATAGAAATATTTATGCCATGGTATGAATTGAGGTGCTTCCATTGTGGAGTAATTCTGTCTTTGGTGCAGGATGGTGCAGATGCACTAAATCTCGTTGCACTGTGGTAATCTGGTGCAGATGCGCTGCTTGTTTTCCGGTGCAGATGCATCAACTGTGGTTGCACTGAACAAACACATCAAACATACCAATATATATACAAAATGCTAAGTCATGAGTATAAACCTTGAATGTTGTTTATTTTATTCATACTACTATATTTGACACATATTTTACTTGATTCTAAACAATTATTTAGGTTTAGATGCGTAAATAACTCTATATAAAATAGAGTTATCACACCCCCAAACTTAAACCATTGCTTGTCCTCAAGTAATGACAAAAAGAAAACACAAATAAGATTTTCATAATCAAGAAGAACTGATCAGCTCACTTCTTTTCAAAGATTGATTTTCAAGAAATGCATCTTATGAACTTCATTTTTCAGAAATTTTTTGTCTTTGGGCCTTTGAATTCCAAAACATCCAAAGCTATTAAAACTCATTTGTGTGAGTGTGTGCCCCACTGAGATTCAATCAGTCCCAAAACTAAGTAAAAAGTTTCTCTTAGCCTTTGAAAAATTTAGATCACGTTTGGTCAAAACAAAGATGTTTCAAAATATAGACTAGACTAACAACATCTTCAAGACTTGGGGGCTTTAAGCACTACAAAGGGCTTTGATTTGAGTATTTCAAAACTGTTGAGTCAATGCACTATTTGTATTTTTTGGTGGTTCTTTATTCTTGATGCAGATGCAGTGAGTGCAGGTGCATCGTTTTTCTGAAGTGCAATTGCACTGGGTATTTTTGTGCTAGTGCAGTTGTACTGAACATGTGACGGTGCAGGTGCATTGAGTGCAGCTGCACTGATACTACTTTTCAAGACTTGTAGCATATATTGCCTTCCTCACTGACCCCCTTATGAATACCTTTTTCTTTGGTTCTGTCTTTCTTTCTTCTTTTTCTTTCTTTTTGAATTTTTTTCTTTTCAGACCAAATGCACTATTGGAGTGGGTACCGTTTAATGACTCAGGCAAATATAGCTAATTACAACACTTTGGACACTTTTGGTAGTATTTATGGTAACCTTTTGCACTGACCACTCTAAGTTTTTCATACTTTGCCTTAGTATTCATAAAAACTCCCCCAAACTTAATTCTTTATGCTCTTCTATATTTTTAGTAAAAATTTGTTTTCAACTTTAGTTTTCTAAAAATTCCTCTTGCATCAGATAGTTCTTCACATAGCAAGGTTCCTTTCAAAAACTCAGTTTTGATGTGTCAAAGCAATAATAACAGTGGTCATTTGGGAAAAACAATGCTTCTTTTCTTTTTCTTTCTTTTCATCCTTAAAAATCAGTTCTAAAAATGCATTTTTTCTAAGTTTTTGAAAAAGATTGCAAGCTGATCATGCTTCAAGATTATCAAATCCTAAGACATATTGACTTTGATCTACTTAAAACTGTTTTTTGACAGAATCTTTTACTTTTGAAAACAGTTTTATGCATTTCAAAATACTTTGTTAAGTAAATCTAAAATTACTTCAAAATAACACATACAAACACAACTTACTAAATCAAAACAAACACAGATATTTAAAACACATACACACACACACACACAGATATATATATATATATATATATATATATATATATATATATATTAGCACATGCATATGAAGTTTAAGTGCTTCTCTCCCCCCCCCCCCCCCCCCCCCCCCCCCCCCAAACTTAAAAGTGAGCAGTGTCCTCACTGCTCCTAGTTGAGTTTCAAAAGAGATTTGTTTAAAAATGGGGAGGGGGTTTGGTACATGTGGGATAAAACCAGTTATAAGTACATTATAAGCAAAATATATATAAACAACATATAAAGTTTACTCATTTTTGGCCCCACTTCTGAGCCTGCAGCTAGCCCTTGTTGGAACATGCTTTGTTTTTAGCTTTTTGGCTCTGGGCCTCTTCAATGCAGCTGTTTTGGATGCAGTTGCTTCAGGTTCAGTTGTGGTTGTTGTAGTTGTTGACTCATCTTCTCTGCTTTTGCTTCTGTTGCTGGTGCTGTTGCACCAATTGCTGTTTTGAGTGCTATTGCACCAGGTTCTGATGTTAGTTCAGTTGCACCAGGTGCATCTGCACTGCTCTGCATTGCAACTTCTTCAGGTTGCTTTACTGCTGCAGCATCCGTTTCTTTTGTTGCTTCCTTCTCAGTGGTTGCTTCTTTGGTTGTCTCTGTCTCTTGGGGTTGATCTTCCTTAGTTGCCTCTACCTCCATTTTGTCAGCACCAGCATCTTCTTTATCTGCCTCTTTTTCAGCAGCTTTCTCAACTTCTTTGCTCTCTCCACACCTCCTACCTCTGGGGTCTCCTTCACAATCTTTGCCACCTCAGAAGTGTCCTTGAGAGTTTTCTGGATCTTCTCCAGCTCTTCTTTCTTTTTAGCTTCAAGTTTTCTCAACACCAGTTGAACAGTGTCCTGTATGTTCTTTGGGATCACAGTTACTGTTGGTGTCTTCTGGGATGCAGCTGCATAAGATGCAGTTGCATCAGTGGCTGCTTGATCAGGACCTCCATTTCCATCCTTTTCTTCTGCTTCTGCCATTGGTTCTTCATGAATGACCTGCAATGATTCTTTTTCACAAACAGGATTAGTTGGAATAATGGGATCAGTAGGTATGGGATTTGTTGGTGTTTGTTGAGTGGGGATGGTTCTTTTTGCTGGGTGGGTTGTGGTGATGTAAGTATTGTCTCTGCTGAGTGAATGGAAGATGGTGATGGGGATTTGTTTTCTTTTTCTGGCTCTGTGTGTTGTTGTGATGGGCTAATTGGGGTGAGAACTGGTTCAGCTTGTGACTTAGCAGCATATTTCTTCCTTACCAATTCCTCCATTGTCAAATCTAAATCATCATCATCAACATTTCCCTCTTCTGATCCTGTTTCATCCTCATCCTCCTCTTCATTCCTCTCCATTTCTTTCCCCACTTTCACTGTGACCTCATCCTCCTCAGGGTCAACTAGGTCTTCACTCATCATTTCTTCCTCCTCCTCCACAGTCACTTTCTTATTTCCCTTCTCTTTTCTTGTTGGTCTCTTCCTCTTCAAGTTCTTTTTCTTCTTACTCTCTTTCTCATTTTCTTCTTCATTTTTCTCTTCCTCTTCTTCACATCCTTCCTCCTCATTCTGATTTTGAAATACCCAGGATGGAAACACAGGTATTTCTAATTGTGTTGGTGCTTGAGACATCTCCATCAGTCTAAGCTTGATCCACTCATGTTGTTCTTGTTGAAATTTCCATACCGCCTGTTGCTTCTGCATCCAATGCTCCTGCACCAGACTAGAAGTTTCTTTTGCAATCTTGGACCTTTCTTTCATCTCAGCAGATAGGGGTCCAGGGGGTAGTTTTCTTGGTTCATTTACATCAATACTAACTCCTTATTGCATGCATAGCTCTGTGATTAAGCAAGGGAAAAATAAAAAGCCAGATTTCTTCTTTCAACAGTCTAAGATTTCTTTAGTGATTATTCTTCCTAAATCCACATTGTCTTCTGTTAAGATTGAGTCCAAAAGGATCAATCTTTCTTTGGACATGGTATATGTGTGTGATGTGGGATAAATGGAGCAATCAATATATAAGTGCCAGTTACTCAATTCAGGGATTATGTATCTGGTTTTCAATTCGTATTCAAAAAGAGTAATCTTATCCCATTTTGAGTTTTTAATGGCAACTCTGGACTTAATTCTTTCCATTGCCTTCCTCCCATAGTTTTCACATTTTTCTTCAAAGTCAGTCCCATTGTAAATCAAGTTATAATGATCATTTATCCTTTTTGCATCAAAATATACCCTTCTACCCCTAACTAAGGAATGGTTTAAAGTTTTACCTCCCTTGTTGTCTCGAATTCCTGAGTAGAATTCTCTAACAATCTGCTCCAAATAGAATCCCCTGTGTTGCACGAATCTGTCCCAGTGCATGTTGGAGATAGTTGAGAGGAAACTGGTGTGAGCCTTTGTCAAATCATAGCCTCTTTCTGGTAAGAATTTCATCTCCCAGAAGTGTGCTTTTTCAGTGTCAACAATAACTGTCGCAAAAGTAGTTGATTTTGAAATCTGCTTAGTGGGTGCTTCTGCACTAGCTTCAGTTTTGCTCGAAGATTTGATAGCACTGTGCTTACGGGCCATTGATGAACTTTTGTAGAGAAGTTTAAAAGGGATCTGTGAGAGGTTGGAGATGAACGTTTATGGAGAAATGGGGAATTTGTGAAAGAAATGATTTGAGAGAGGGATTCTATTTTTGTGAGAGGGTGAGTAACGGTAGGGAAGGAGTGAATGTGGGTTACTGGGAATTGATTTGATGTGCGTTATAGCCATTACGCTATGTGGAGTGGCATGCGTGAAGACACGTGTAGGTTTAGGTAAGACAACTCATCATCTCAGCCACTAATGATGATTACACTGTTGATGCGGTGGCATTTTTGAGAAGTTTTCACCTAAGTGACAATTTTGAATTTGGTGGTGCAAGAGCACTGAGAATCAACCAGTGCAGCTGCACTAAAATTTGCATTCCTACAAAACACTTGATAAACATCAAACTGAACAAAATAACTTAATATTTAGCAAAAAAAATCATGGGTTGCCTCCCATAAGCCCTTGTTTTAAGAGTCTTACAGCCTGACTTTCATTTTTGTGACTTAAGGATTTTCAAAATAAGTGGTGCCCTTGTCTCTCACCACATGCTCACCATAATACATTTTCACTCTTTGGCCATTTACCTTGAAGGTAGTATTTGTGGCTGCATCATATAAATCAACTGCACCATGGGGGTATAATTTGACTAATCTGAATGGTCCTGACCACCTTGATTTCAGTTTTCCAAGGTTCCTTGGATTCTTCTAAGGTGGTCCTGACCACCTTAATCTAGAATTGTACAACAAGACCATTCCTCATTCTCTAAGTTCTGTCCTTTGGATTCTCTTGTCATGCCATACTTTGGTTTTTGCTTTGTAAATTTCTGCATTCTCATAAGAGAATTGCCTAAATTCTTCTAATTCATTTAATTCCAAAAACCTTTGTGCACCTGCCTTATTGAGATCAAAATTTAACTTTTTTATAGCCCAATATGACTTGTTTTCTAGCTCAACAGGTAGATGACATACTTTCTCATAAACTAACCTATAGGGGGACATACTTAATGGAGTTTTAAATGTTGTTCTGTATGCCCATAATGCTTCATCTAAGTGTAAAGACCAATCTTTTCTTGTTGGTCCAACCATTTTTTCAAGCATTCTTTTAATTTCCCCATTTGATAGCTCAGCTTGTCCACTTGTTTGAGGGTGATAGGCTGTAGCAATCTTATGTTTAACCCCATATTTTGCAAGAAGATTTTCTATGAGTTTATTGCAAAAATGTGAGCCTTCATCATTAATGATTGCTCTTAGGGTGCCAAATCTTGTAAAAATGTTTCTTTGAAGAAATTTGCTAACTGATTTAGCATCATTATTAGGCAATGCTACTGCCTCTACCCATTTAGACACATCATCAACAGCTACTAAGATGTATTGATTGCCAAAAGAGGGTGGAAAAGGACCCATGAAATCCATGCCCCATACATCAAAAAGTTCAATTTCTAAAATATTTGTTCTAGGCATTTCATGTCTTTCAGAAATGTTTCCAGCTCTTTGACATTTATCACAGGTTTTGACCATTAAATATGCATCTTTAAATAAAGTAGGCCAATAATAACCTGACTGTAATACCTTGGCTGCTGTTCTGTTGCTTCCAAAGTGGCCTCCATATGGTGTGCGAAAACTTTCTAACTGTAATACCTTAACTGTGGGTACCTTGACTGTGTATAGTTGCACACTTTCTGCTGTTCTGTTCATATGAACACAGTGCAGAAGCACTGCTTGCTGTTCTGATTCTGGGATGCATTTCCTCAGTATCTGATCTGGACACATCTTGTATAGAAAGGGATCATCCCAATAGTATTATTTTACTACATGGAAAAATCTCCTTCTTTGCTGGTAATTCATGTCCACTGGTACAACTTTGCTCACAAGGAGGTTGACTATGTCAGCATACCATGGTGCAGCTGCATCAGATGCACCTGCACTAAGTGCAGAAGCACTGGGTGCTGTACCGGTAACTGCTAACAATTTTTCATCTGGGAAACTTTTCTTAATCTCTCCTTCATGTGTACATGTACTTTCACCTTCAAGTGTAGATAAATGGTCAGCAACTTGGTTCTCCACCCCCTTTTTATCTCTAATTTCAAGATCAAACTCTTGAAGGAAGAGAACCCATCTTATTAACCTTGGTTTTGCATCTTACTTTGAAATTAAATACTTGATGGCTGAATGATCAGTATAAACAATAACTTTGGTGCCAACCAAGTAAGATCTAAATTTGTCAAATGCAAAAACAAATGCTAATAATTCTTTTTCTGTTACAATATAATTCATTTGAGCTTCTATGAGTGTTTTACTAGCATAATAAATGGAATGAAAGATTTTGTCATACCTTTGCCCTAGGACAGCTCCCACTGCAAAGTCACTAGCATCACACATCAATTCAAAAGGTCTACTCCAATCTGGTGTAACAATCACTGGTGTAGTCACCAATGCCTTTTTGAGCTTTTGCAATGCTTCCATACATGATTCATCAAAGTTGAATTGTGTATCTTGTTGCAAAAGAGTACACAATGGCTTGGATATTTTTGAGAAATCTTTGATAAATCTCCTGTAGAAGCCTGCATGACCTAAGAGCTTCTAATTCCTTTAACAGTTGTTGGAGGTGGTAGTTTTTCAATAACTTCAATTTTAGCTTTATCCAATTCAAGACATTTCTTTGACACTTTATGTCCTAGCACAAAACCTTTTTGTACCATAAAATGGCACTTCTCCCAATTGAGCACTAGATTGGTTTCCTCACATCTTTGGAGAATTTCCTCTAAGTTTGACAAACATAACTGAAATGTTTCTCCAAAAACTGAAAAATCATCCATGAAAACTTCCATTGATTGATGAATGAAATCAGAGAATATGGACATCATGGATCTTTGAAAAGTTGTAGGTGCATTACAAAGTCCAAAAGGCATCCTTCTAAATGCAAAGGTACCATAGGGACATGAAAAGGTAGTTTTCTGTTGGTCCTCAGGTTCTATTGCAATTTGATTGTAGCCTGAATAACCATCTAAGAAACAGTAAAACTCTTTACCTGCTAACCTATCTAACATTTGGTCAATGAATGGTAAAGGAAAATGATCATTCTTTGTGGCCTTATTGAGTTTCCTATAGTCCATACAAATCCTCCATCCTGTAACAGTCCTTGTTGGTATTAACTCATTTTTCTCATTGGCTATAACTGTAACACCCCCTTTCTTTGGAACACATTGCACAGGGCTTACATATGCACTATCTGAGATAGGGTATATGATTCCAGCATCTACTTCTTTGTCCTTCTATGCTATTTTTAGAATTATCTTCTAAAATGATCCTATGCATGCATATTGAAGGGCTAATTCCTTTTATGTCTGCCATTTGCCAACTTATTGCTTTTTTATGCTTCTGTAAGGTACTAATGACATCATGCTCTTGCTCTATTGAGAGATCAGATGCAATGATTACTGGAAGTGAATCATCTTCCCCTAAGAAAGCATATTTCAAATGTTTGGCGAGTTCTTTCAATTCTAATTTTCGAGGTTGTTCAATTGAGGGTAAATTCTTTTTAAGGTTAGTGTCTTCCAAATTAAGAGATTCAAAAGTTCTAGACCATACCTTTTGTGTTGGTTCTTCTCTTGGCAGAATGTCTTTTTCCAGCATTTCTTCATCTAGTGGTGCAGCTGCACTTGGTGCAAGTGCATTGGTGAGATGATCATACTGCTTTTGGAACTGCTTCTGCACTAAATGGTCAAGAGAAATGATAGCTGAACACTCTTCTTTCTCCTCTGCAGGGTATTTTAGAGCATTCATGACATTGAATTTCACTTCTTGATCATTCACTCTCTTGTTTAGTTCTCCCTTCTGTACATCAATCAATGTTTTCCCAGTTGCCAAGAATGGTCTCCCAAGAATGACTGGCACTTCCTCATCTGCAACAAAATCAAAAATAACAAAATCTGCAGGAAATACAAACTTGTCAACCTTAACCAAAATATCTTCAATCATTCCTTCTGGGTAGGCTATTGATCTGTCTGCAAGTTGAAGTGTCACAGTGGTAGAACTAGCATTTCCAATTCCTAGTTGTGTAAAGATGGATTTAGGCATCAAGTTGATACTTGCACCTAAATCACACAATGCACGACCTGTATAGAATTTAGCTATTGAAAATGGAATTGTAAAACCACCAGGATCCTTCAATTTTCTTGGTATTTTGTTTTGTAAAATTAGGCTACATTCTTTGGACATGGCAACTGTCTCAAAATCCCCTAATCTTTTTCTTTTTGAAAGCACATCTTTCATAAATTTAGCATAATTAGGCATTTGTTAAAGTGCATCAACTAAGGGAACATTGATGTGCAGCTGTTTTAAATTTTCAAGAAACTTACTGAATTGCTTCTCCTCATGTGCCTTTTTTAATCTTTGAGGAAAAGGAGGAGGAGGATATTCAGGAACTAACCTTGGTGTTGGAACTTCCTTTGATGCAGATGCATGAGATGTTTCTGCATCTTGAACATTTTCTTTTCTATTTTTATTTTTTTCACCTTCAATCTTATAGGGTTCTGCAAGATCCTTCCCATTTCTAAGAGAAATGGCTTTCATTTACTCTTTACCTGGTCTGTGGGATGTGGTAGCTTCTGTATTTGAAGGTAATGTACCTGTTGGTCTTTGATACATAGCTGTTGCCAATTGACCCACTTGATTTTCCAAATTCTTTATAGATGCATCTTGAGCTTACCAAGCTGTTCTAGTTTCACTAATAAAGGATTTGAGCAAGGCATCTAAGGAATTATCATTGGCAGGTGGTTGTTGTCTTTGGTAGTTCTGAGATTGAAATCCAGGTGGTGTGTCTGGTGCAGTTGCACTGGCATTGTTCCATCTAAAGTTTGGATGGTTCTTCCAACCAGGGTTATAGGTATTGGAATAAGGGTTATTACTTCTAGTATATCCTACATAATTTACAGAGACAGGATTGCTAGGACACTCCTCATAAAGGTGACCTCCTCCACAATAAACACAACTTGTAGCTCCTGGAGGGGCTTGTTCTATGGCTGCTGGAGTGTTTTCTGTTGGTGCAGCTGCATTAGATGCAGTTGCATTGGTTAAAGTGAAGTTTTTGAACATGTTTGCAAGTGAGGCTACTTGAGCAAATAGGGCTGATATTTCATTAATTTCATGTACCCCTGATGGTTTCTTTTGGGCACTCACCCTCTCAGTAGGTCAACTAGAACTATTGGTAGCAATTCTATCAATCAATTCACATGCTTCATTATAAGACAGATTTAACAACACACCCCCAGATGATGCTTCAAGCATTATTCTGGTTTGGGGTTCTAAACCATTATAAAAAGTTTCCATCTGAATAATGACAGGTAAACCATGATGTGGACATTTTCTTAAAAGCTCTTTCCATCTTTCCCATGCTTCAAACAATGATTCAAATTCTTTTTGTCTAAAAGATGTTATATCATTTCTCATCCTGACATTTTTAATGGGTGGAAAATATTTTGATAAAAACTTTTCTGCCATTTCATTCCATGAATGAATAGAATTAGGCTCCAATGAATTTAACCAAGATTTAGCCTTATCTTTCAAGGAATATGGAAATAGCTTAAGTCTAAATGCATCCTCACTAACACCAGGAATGATAAAGTTATTACACACTTCTAAAAATTGCTTTAAATGCTCATGGGGATCCTCATGAGGAAATCCACCAAATTGACCAATTGTTTGTAACATTTGAAACATCATGGGTTTAAATTCAAAATGCACAGCATCTATATGAGGTCTTGCTATGCTTGTTTGCATGTTTTGATGATCAAACATAGCATAATCCCTCATAGGCCTATCTCTATCATTAATCATACCTATTGGTCCCATGTGAATGAATTGATTCCTGTGATCTGCTTCAGTATCTGGTTGTGATCCAGGACCACCTCTGACTAAGGCTGGTCTTGAGCCTTGTCCTTCACCTCCTTGAGACATTGTATTTCTGCAGTCTTTAAGTTTTTGCTTTTGGAGTCTAAGCAGGTTTCTGAACTGTCTTTCTATTTCTGGATTTAATTCAAATTCTGGTGATCTACCTCTGGGCATAAGCTAGTGCATCTGCACCTGTTTCTGCACAGAAAACAAACTGCCAGAGTAATAAAACACTAATTTATAAATCTAAACAACAAAAATTAATGGCAATCCCCGGCAACGACCCCAAAAACTTGGTGTGCGAAAAAGTGTGCAAGTATACACAATCACAAACAAGTAGTATAAAAGATCGAACCCACAGGGATTGGATTAACTCTTGTATGCTTAAGAAGATATAAATTAGTGCAGCTACACTAATCACAATTTTGGATGGAGTTGAAAAGAAAACAGAATGTAAATATGCAGGAAAATGTAGAGGAAATCAGTTGAGAATGATAGTTAAGATGTCTTCACCAAATAAATCACTTTCAAGAGTTATGTGCTTTTATGTGGTGCAGATGCACTGAGTGCAGCTGCATCAGTATGTGCTTTTCAGCTACTTTTTTCAGAGTTTCGTTACAAGCTTCCTATGTCTAGGCATGCTAAATAAGTTCACTCCTGCCTTTAAAGTACCCACTGAATCACCCTAAGGACTATGTTATCCTATGTCTAGGACTCAACATGGAATTAACAAGCTTTCTTTATTAAACAAGTTAACAAAGGCTTTATTAAACACTCACCCTTATTAGTTCTTGATTTCTAGTTATAAACCATGTCTGTGAATATAACTCTACTTATTCTAAGCGATCAACCTTAAAATAAGATGGATGTAGTATAACACAAGAACCAAAATGCATACTGTTATTCCGAGTAGGTTCCCAGGAAAGAGAGGTGGGTCACAAAGGACACGCTTAGAAACCAAGTCTTTCCTAGCCAGAACTTTCCCTTAAACAACAATGTTTTCGAAATCAAGCCGAAGAGATTACTGGGATGAGTCGCGGACTAGGTCGCTTTCTTTAAGACGTTTCGTGGCACTACTCCAAGGTGCAAGTAGGCTATCAACCACGACGTCCCCAGGATAAAACAGCCCAGACAACTGTTACTAATTTCCACTGCACTGTGAGAAATTAGCTCTAAGATATACACCTTCAATATGGTTATAAAAACCACTCTTATGGTTATAAAAACCACTCTTAGCTTGGAAATGCTTCAAGCTTTCAAAGAACTAGAAATGATTTAGGGAGAAGAGAGAAAAAGTTGAGGAGAAAACTCTTGATCCACAACTTTTTGGTGTGAAGAACAAGTGAGGAGAAGGTCTCCTTTTATATGCCAAGTGAGTGAGGAAAGTTCTTGGTTTGTCCAATGTGAGACTTTTTATAATTCACACACATCTTAAAAGAGAGTTCCAACAATCCCCCACTTGAATTTAAAAAGTAATTTTAGAAATAGCGTCAAACGCTTCTATAAGATTGAGCATAAACAAAGGTGTCTACGACTTGAACCTTTGCGTAGCGGTTAAGATTTCGATTTAACAAGAGTGACTCGTAGTCTTGAACTCTATCTCAAACATCAAAACCACACACAACCTTTTCCATGGGTGTATTCTTATAAGCCCGTGCTTTTATGGCCCTGCACGTCTATCCCGGTTTAGTGAACGCTCTAGGAATCCTGCCAACAATTCCATAGGAAGCGGCCCCACTTCCACATTCACAAAGGTGAGTCTATCAGGAGTACTCCTGTAGCTAGGTACTCAACTCCACATAGAGTATAAATCTCATTAAGAGTTTCTATTATCTCAGCCTTATGTCGCTGCAGGAATCATGCTTCTTTAATTATAATAGCATGTTCATCTCGTATCACTCCACAACTTGTTATTACCCATTGAACCTAAATCTTGGGATCTCCAGTCTTTTAGGTCGGGTTACCATCGTGAGCGACTCATGATTCTAATGGCAGTAGTCCCATCCTTTGAGATGTATTTTGGACTTTCTCCCTAGCTAATCCTTTCGTCACAGGATCAGCTAAGTTTTGATCAGTGCGTACATGATCCACTCTCACAGCTCCTTTTGTGAGACAGTCTCTCACAGTGCTGTGCTTACGACGTATTTGTCGTCTCTTACCGTTAAAATAGCGGTTCTCTATTTTTGCAATAGCCGAGGTACTATCGCAGTGGATCAACACAGCTGGCATCGGTTTTTCCCATAAGGGAATCTCTGCTAGTAGGCATCTTAACCAACTAGCTTCTTCACTAGCGGTTGCTAGTGCAATCATTTCAGACTCCATAGTGGACTGGGCCAATATGGTCTGTTTCTTAGATTTCCATGAGACGGCACCACCAGCTATACTGAAAATATAGCCACTGGTTGCTTTGGAATCATCTGATAGAGTATTCCAATCAGCATCACTGTACCCTTCAAGTACAGCTGGAAATCTCTGATAATGTAATCCGAGATTCATGGTCCTTTTAAGGTATCTCATGACTCTCTCAATAGCATGCCAATGCTCTATACTAGGTCGACTAGTAAACCTGCATAATAATCCCACAACATAGGCAATGTCTGGTCTAGTACAATCAGTGGCATACCTTAGGCTGCCAATGATGCTCGCATATTCCGTTTGTCTTACACTGTCACCAGTGTTCTTAAATAGCTTTACAATCAAAGTAATTGTATTTCTTTAAGATCTTTTCAATGTAATGAGATTGATCCAAAGAAATTCCCTTCTCAGACCTAGTGATCTTAATACCAAGTATTACACTGGCTTCTCCGAGGTCTTTCATATCAAAGTTGTCGCACAACAGTGATTTCACTTTATTAACAGCATGAATGTTTGATCCAAATATGAGTAAGTCGTCTACATAGAGACATATGATAGTGCAAATGTCATTCTCAGTTTTGTAATAAATGCATTTGTCACTTTCATTCACTTTAAACCCATTCGATATAATCAAATTATCAAACTTTTCATGCCATTGTTTAGGAGCTTGCTTGAGACCATATGTAACACCCCCCTTTTACTATTACAACTAAATAGACAATTATCAGAGTCACCTCGAAGGGCGCTACATTTTTCACCATTTTTCACCTCCAAAATAATTTATATAAAAGAAATCACCAAGCAGCGGAAATATTAACCAGTTTAAACATCTCCAGAATTAACAATTAAAGACATCTCCAAAATTAATTAAAACAATTTCCAATAACTAAAATAATAGTTCAAAACGATAACTAACGACTCCCCGGTACTACATATCAGAGCTGACACAGACCCAAACGAGAGAGGAAGCAGAACCTAGCAATTCCTCCACGAGCACTAGCGATCACCTGCAGCGTTGCCGCATGAGAGCAACATTCCAAGCAGAAGGGGTGAGTCTAACAGAGGTAATAAGCAGATGATAAAAATATGCTAGCATCAGGTAACTACAGCAACACAATACAATTACACCATATCACAGCACCAGATACCAAAGGAAAAGTCCATTTGACAGTGAACCACCAAAATTATAACATTCATAGACAATGGGATGATATGCAACCCCTCCAGTGGGCATATGCATGCGGTACCGATCACCAAAATGAGCCACGACGGGCATATCACCAATAAACACCAGAGGCAGAGCCTATATCACCAAAACATGCATATGACAATGCGACACCATGATTATGCACCAACTCACCATAACAAGTATTTAAAATAAATACTATATCACCAGAATCAAAACAAATGATTTCACCAAAAATAGCACCAAGTTGTAGCATCACAGCTACCACTAAACTCTCCTGAGCATACCAGCACCGCACCTGAAATATTAACACCAGACGGCTCCACAACGCGGACATAACGCACGCACACCACGCACAAGACTGGCGCACAGCGCCTAGGCACATCGCACCTACTTCAGCGAATTAATTAAAATAGCAAACGACATCGGATTTCAACAAATAAATACTTGTTGGAAAGCCCTATGGGTCTGGTTATCATCCCTAAGTTCAGTTTTTGAAGGAGAGTGTCCAATAGGTACAGTTTTCGAAAAGCACACAGGCTAGTTGCAAAAGAGGACAGTTTCTGTCCTTCAAATTCAAGCAATTCCAAAGTGACCAAAACTCAATCAAATTGCATGAAACTTGTGCATAAATTGGGGAAAATTTTGTCTAGTTTTCAAAGAAATTGGATTCGTTCGAAAAGGAGTTTTTTGAAAACGTGGTAACCAAAACACTGACCCTGTGTCCAGATTGTTTCCAGAATCTTACTCTAACTTGTGGAATTCATATCTCAAGCTACACAACTCTAAACGCAACCAAACCAGTGCCAAATTAACAAACATTGAGTCTATTTTCCAGAAAAATAAACCACATAATTTTTCGGTCAATACAACGTTCCCAGTCATCGAAATACCGAATCTATACCCAAATCGTTTCCAGAATTTTAACCTAACTTGTATCGCCTATAACTCGAGCTATACAACTCCGAATTTAACGAAACCAGTGCCAAAACGACCGGCGTTAAGTCTATTTTCAAAAACAATCAACCTCATAATTTTTGGATCAACCAAACAGCGCCAGTTTTAGAAAAACCGAACCTGTGTCCAGAACCGCTAAATTGCCAAACACCAAACCCTAACGGCAACGACACCGCAACCACCACAACAAAAACGACAATTCGACAACGCGACAACAACAATCAACCACGCACAGCAACAACAAAAACACGAACAATAACAACACCATCATCGTGATACAACAATCACGCAACAACAAATAACGAAACAAATCACAATAACGTGCAATAATCATCAAAGCACCAATCTCAACGAAAACACGATATGCAACAACACGAACAATTCAACAAAACCCTAGACTACCCACACATAATTATCATCAACCCATTATCAAGGTTAAGCCCACCCTTACCTCGAATAACGTAAGCTCCGGAACACGACGAACGAGACACGAACAAAACCACAGCAACACGAACGATCCCCTTTTGAAATTCTTCGCGAAACCCTCCTCTTCTCTCCCTCTTTGCGCCGCGTACTCTCTCTCTCTCACTCTCACTTTCGTTTTTCTTTTGCTTGCTGCGAATGAGGGTTTGGCTTAAACCCCCAGGGTTTATGTTGAGGGCTCAGTAAACACTGGGCTCTCTACGTCACCACCTCCTTTACTCGTTTCACCTCCTACGCATATAAAATATTAACCTTTTAATTTATCTATATCCCGCCTCCAAATTATTTTAATAATTCAATCAACTATTTTAATTAAATTATTTCCGGGGTGTTACACCATACAGAGACTTATCCAACTTACAGACCTTCTGTTCTTGCCCATGAACTACAAACCCTTCAGGTTGTTCCATATAGATTTCTTCTTCTAATTCACCATTTAAAAAAGCAGTTTTAACATCCATTTGGTGTACTTCCAAATTGTAAATTGCGGCCAACGATATTAGTACCCTTATGGATGTGATTCTAGTAACAGGTGAATATGTGTCGAAGAAATCTATATTCTCTCTTTGTCTAAAACCTTTGGCTACAAGGCGAGCCTTGTATTTATCAACAGTGCCATCAGGTTTGAGTTTCTTTTTCAAAATCCATTTACAACCAATGGGTTTGCAACCAGGGGGCAAGTCCACTAAGTGCCATGTCTTGTTAGACTCTAGAGAATCCATCTCATCATTGATGGCTTCTTGCCACAAATCGGCATCCAAAGAAGACAATGCTTCTTGAATGCTAGTTGGATCCTCTTCTAACGTATAGACCAAATAGTCGGGTCCATAGTCCTTAGCAACACGTGCTCTCTTACCTCTTCGAGGTTCTATTTCCCTTTGCTCGTTGTTTTCAACGTTCCTAGGCACAGAAACTTGACTAGTTCCAGTGCCCCCACTATTTCTAGATTTAAAAGGGAATTCATTTTCATAAAAGTCAACATCATTTGACTCTATGATCACTTTAGCTTTAAGGTCATAGAACCTGTAAGCTTTACTGTTTACTGCATACCCAATGAATACACATTCATAGGCTCTACTGGCGAGTTTAACTCTTTTTGGATCTGGGATCCTGACATAAGCCAAGCAACCCCAGATTCGGAAATAAGACACATTTGGTTGTCTTTTCTTTATTATCTCATAAGGAGAAATTTTGCTCTTAGACTTTGGAAGTCTATTCAGGACATAACATACAGTTAGCAAAATTTCCCCCCACCAGTGAGATGCATCTCCAGAATAGAGCATAATAGCAACTACCAATTCGGTAAAAGTTCTATTCTTTCTTTCTGCTTTACCATTCATTTCAGGAGAATATGGTGCAGTCGTTTCATGTATGATTCCCTTTGATTTATAAAAATCATTAAACAATTGGGAATCATATTCAGTTCCTCTATCACTTCGAAAACGCTTTATCTTTTTGCTAAATTGATTTTCAACTTCGTTTACAAACACTTTGAACATGTCAAGCGCTTCACTTTTATTTTTCATAAGGTATACAAAAGTGTAGTCCGAGCAATCGTCAATAAAAGTGATAAAATAACGTTTACCATTTCTAGTTAACGTTCCGTCTAATTCGCATATATCAGAATGAATTAAATCCAAGGGCTCAGATTCTCTCATTTTTGATTTATGAGATGTTTTCGTAATTTTTGCTTGACTACAAAATTCGCATTTTTGAAAATCATTTAAAGATAATTTAGGAATTAATCCTAAGTTGCTCATGTTCGAAATAATGCGCTTATTAACATGACAAAAACGAGCATGCCAAATATTAAAATCACACAGCATATAAGCAAAAGGAGAAGTTTTATCAGTGGCGTACCCTTTCCCAACAAATACATTATTTTTGGTCAAAGTAAATAAATCCCCCCCAATAGTTTGAGTGAACCCTGCCTTATTCAGAAGGAAACCAGAAACCAGATTCTTCCTTATCTCTGGAGTGTGCTTCACACCTTTCAGGATCAAAATCTTTCCAGAAGTGAATTTCAGTTCCACATCTCCAATACCAGCAACAATAGTGGTGTGAGCATCGCCCAGCAGCACTTTCTTATCATCAACAGCAGTGTATGTTTTGAACATAGCACGATTGTTGCACACGTGGATAGATGATCCTGTGTCCAACCACCAATCCTCAGTTCCACCAACAAGATTAATTTCAGAAATCATAGCAGTAAAATGCTGCTCTTCAGTCAGGTTAGCCTGCGGAGCAGGATTAGGCCTGTTCCTACACTTGCGTGCCATATGACCTGGTCTCCCACAATTGAAACAAGTGAACAGAGGAGCAGCATCATTCTTAGGTTGTGGTGGAGGTTGAGGCTTAGCATTTGGGGACTTTGGAGGTTTCCCATTCTTGTTGTTGCGGTTCTTTTGAATCTGATTACGGTTCTGATTCTTGAAAGGTTTGCCAGTTGGCTTCAGAACTGCTCCTGCTTTCTTGTTTGAAACAAACAAGACTTCATCATTCTGATCTTGTTTCCGAGATTCCTCCTCAATTCGGAGTCGGGTAATCAAACTTTCCAAAGAAAACTCTTTGGTCTTGTGCCTGAGAGAATTCTTGAAATCCTTCCAAGCAGAAGGGAGTTTGTCAATAATAACAGCTACTTGAAATTGTTCATCTAAGGCCATGCCTTCAGATATAATTTCATGAGCTATTTTCTGTATCTCATGTGACTGAGTCTCTACAGATTTTTCATCTGTCATCTTGTAGTTGAGATAGCGGCTCACAGCATATTTCTTAGCACCCGCTTCTTCAGTATCATATTTCTTTTTCAGAGCATTCCACACATCCCTGGCAGACTTGCAAGTGCTATAACAATCATAAAGATCATCAGCAAGCCCATTAAGAATAAAATTCTTACAGAGATAGTCATGCTCCTTCCAAAGGAGTATTTCTTTTGCAGTTTTGGCTCTTTCATCAGCAGTCTCATCTGCCACTGGACACTCATCAGTTAAAACATTGGCAACCTTTTTCACAGTCAAGAAGAAAAGCATCTTTTACTGCCAACGTTTGAAGTGAGCTCCTTCAAACCGGAATGGTTTGTTGAAGTCCGAAGCAGCGGAACCAACACCAGTAATTTCTTCGGTTGTCATGGCTGAATCGAAACGTCTTAAAATTGTTATTCCGAGTAGGTTCCCAGGAAAGAGAGGTGGGTCACAAAGGACACGCTTAGAAACCAAGTCTTTCCTAGCCAGAACTTTCCCTTAAACAACAATGTTTTCGAAATCAAGCCGAAGAGATTACTGGGATGAGTCGCGGACTAGGTCGCTTTCTTTAAGACGTTTCGTGGCACTACTCCAAGGTGCAAGTAGGCTATCAACCACGACGTCCCCAGGATAAAACAGCCCAGACAACTGTTACTAATTTCCACTGCACTGTGAGAAATTAGCTCTAAGATATACACCTTCAATATGGTTATAAAAACCACTCTTATGGTTATAAAAACCACTCTTAGCTTGGAAATGCTTCAAGCTTTCAAAGAACTAGAAATGATTTAGGGAGAAGAGAGAAAAAGTTGAGGAGAAAACTCTTGATCCACAACTTTTTGGTGTGAAGAACAAGTGAGGAGAAGGTCTCCTTTTATATGCCAAGTGAGTGAGGAAAGTTCTTGGTTTGTCCAATGTGGGACTTTTTATAATTCACACACATCTTAAAAGAGAGTTCCAACACATACACCGTGTAAAAACACAATAACTTTCTCAAAAGATCATTATAAGGTTAGAATATCTCAACTAAAGAAGTTTAGCTCATAATAGGCATCGCAAGACAAAGATAGATGAAAGAAAACATGTTGATACAGCGGAAATTACAAGAGAAGACAATAGGTAGAGATTACACCAATTGAAGACCTCTTGCATAAATTTGCCAAGCAATGCAGATGCATTGATTCCTTGCACTAGCTAATTCTATGAAGAAGTGTAAAGAGAAGTCGTCAATTCCTTCCTTACCTTCTTACAACTTAACAACTAACTTAAACTATAAAGAGAAGTGAAATAAAAATGCTCTATAAGATGATCTCCAAGAAATGAAAGATGAGATATGAGATGATCTCCAAGTGAAGAATGAAGGTCTTTATATAGGCTTGGAGCTTTCCTTCAAGTGAGGGTTTGCTTGGAGATTAAGTTAACCTTGAGGAGTTAACCATGGTTACTTTTAAGAACTTGAATAAGCAATTTGAGTCCAACACTCATCCTCAAAGAGAGGTCCAATTATGGATGGCCAAGTGTCCCATGTCAAAGGATCTTTATGATAGTCTTTATATTGTAGGCGCCTCCTTTTACAAGTTGCCATGTGCCTCCATGTGACTTGTGACTAAGCATGATGTCATAGAAATATTTATGCCATGGTATGAATTGAGGTGCTTCCATTGTGGAGTAATTCTGTCTTTGGTGCAGGATGGTGCAGATGCACTAAATCTGGTTGCACTGTGGTAATCTGGTGCAGCTGCATCTAGTGCAGAGGCATTGCTTGTTTTCCGGTGCAGATGCATCAACTGTAGGTGCACTGAACAAACACAACAAACATACCAATATATATACAAAATGCTAAGTCATGAGTATAAACCTTGAATGTTGTTTATTTTATTCATACTACTATATTTGACACATATTTTACTTGATTCTAAACAATTATTTAGGTTTAGATGCGTAAGTAACTCTATATAAAATAGAGTTATCAACTACCTCCTCCCCTTGGAGTGAGCAGCAACGGCCGCCGACATGGCGACGTCGGCCGCTGACGAAATATTAAAGCACTTAAAAGATGTTTTGTGCAGGAAAACTGACCTTTGTGCAGATATTTACGAATGTCGGACTAAATGGTGATCTCGCAGATGGGAAAAACCCAGGAAATGACGTCGACAGCTAAAAAACGATCTCGCGCGCCTACGAAAATAGTTCGCCTTGCAGAGCTCAGGTTGACCAAATATTCAGGAATGGTCAAATGGACTTTCAACTCGCCTTTTATGGAAGCAAGAGGCGAAGCGTCACAATGAATTAATGCGCGTCATTTCAGATCTGTGCGAACAGGTATCCGAACTCCCTAAAGCGTTGTGTATTCATTTAACTCACCTTTCAGGAAGCAGGACTCAACCAGTCCCCACCTCGGAAGACGAGCAACAAATAAGTCGAGGCCGAACTCGCGCCGTTTTCGTCCTCGACTTGAGGGGCCATTGTTCTAGACTGGGCCAAACCTTCTATGGCTTGGGCCTGGCCCATTTCCGTAATTCAGGACATCCGTGTCAGCATCCCAAACGTACCCAACGATCAGGATCTATCCTACGCATCCGAAGGCTCAGGTACGACACCTCATCTATAAATAGAGGCTCCACCCTCCAATCCAGGGACGCATTCACCCATCACTACACGTTCTCACGCGAACTCCCCCCATTTAACCACGGCACCTCGCCGTGCTCGTATTCCATATACTTCCCTTTAATTTCTCAGTTTTTTCATCTCTATCCTTTACTGACTTGAGCGTCGGAGTGTCTTGCAAGTACCCCCACCCGACGTGGACAGAGGATCACCTCGGACAATCCGAGCTCCAGCTCCAACACAACTGAGTTCAGCACTCAATCTCCAAGATCACCTCATCTGGAAGCGCACAGTCATCCTGAGCCCCGAATCCAGATCGCGCTGGAACCCGGGTACCTCATGCCCGTACTCCGGTACCGAACAAGAACTTTTTTTTTGACAAGAAGCTACTCAAGAACTTATGATATTAAGTTGTAATGTAGTATGGTGATAATGGACTTTTAGAATCACCTATGTTATGTGTGTGTAACAATTACTTGACATGTTAAGTGTATTATGAATGTTTTGTTTTAATCCCAACAAGCTATTGTCGATTAAGGTGTTACACTATGGTTCTCACTTTGGGTCTCCAAGCCTTTGGTAAACAACTAAGCAATTTTCTAACTTTGTCAAGATTTGAGTTGTATTTAAATCCATTTATGATTGTAGTGAATCTTCAAAACACCTCATCTATTGATTCATATTCATTGAGAATACCAATTTTGGCTTCTTTTACCTGATCCATTCTTTCATGAGCAGTTTGTAGCGTGTCCCAGATTACCAACTATCTTGTCAAATTCAGCTCTACCAAAAGCACAAGTTAGATATAACTTGACTTTAAAGTTTAGTAATGCCTTGTGTTTGTCATCATTATTCAATTAGCTAGGCTTTAGGCTTTTCTGTAGGAGTGCCATCATCGTAAGTTACCATGGGAACATAAGGTCCATTCTTAACAATGTCTCATATGTCAGTATCAAGAGATTCCATGAATAACTTCATTTGATTTTTCTTGTAGTGGTAGTGTTCTCCAAAAAATCCAGGCAGTCTGTTTGATGATGCTCCTTCTGGTAAGAAGGCAACAAAAATTGGTTTTGCAATGACTTCTACCAAGACCTTTCCTCCGAGACTTTTAGAATGTGCTCAACCAAAGGCCGAACTATGATGCCAATTAAAGTCAATTTGAACCGCAAGAAAATGAAGTTTAATTTGTGACCCTTTTTAAAATCTATTTAGATTAACCAAATTCACTAAGAAGATATATGTTTTGGTTATGAGAGGGTATACACTGTTGTGTTTTTTGTGAAAAACAAAGTATATTTCAAAAGTGGGGAATAAATTATATTAAAGTAAATATAATATATAGTTTTGTTTTATCAGTATATATTTAGTGTTGGTTTATCATTATCAATATAATATATATATATATATATATATATATATATATATATATATATATGTGTGTGTGTGTTCATTTATGTTTGTTATTATAATATATATATATATATATTGTGTGTGTGTGTGTGTGTGTCAAAGTGATTGACCTTGTAAAAATTTTACGTTTCAAATAAGAATACTTTTAACTCAAATCCATTACCGTTTGTATCATTATTATTATATAAACGTTTTCAATTGGTATGACTTGTTATGATATAATATATTTTTATGAGTCCGTTGGATACTTCGGAAAAAAAAAATGAAAGTATATTATTTTGGATATAAAATAAGGAAAGTTTGGAACATATTGGTGTGTGTTTTTGAGACCTTTTGACACTTCATTCTTGACACATATCCTGGGTTCATATCTCCTGTTACCAAAGTCACTCACTGACATTAAAATTTTTGCCAGTTCGGATTCCTCATTTGTTATTTGCGATTGGGACGAGACCGGTTGTATCTCGGGGAATTTGCGCTGTAGAGGCGAATAAATTCTTCAGGACAACCACCAGGCGCCTCCGGTTGTTTTCACTAACGTTTGTTCTTTTCGCAGGTATTCTGGTTTGTTGATTTTGTTGCGTAAATCACTACATACACTTGATGCCAATTAAAGTCAATTTGAACCACAAGAAAATGAAGCTTAATTTGTGACCCTTTTTAAAATCTATTTAGATTAACCAAATTCACTAAGAAGATATATGTTTTGGTTATGAGAAGGTATACACTTGAGAAGCTTCTGACTTCATGTATCTTCTCAAAAGCTAGACTATGTAAGAAGATACTCTTAGTAGTTGTTCGGAATGGGATGAAACCCATAGCAAGAAAAATGTGTGTTCTTCTGCAACTACCATACCGGAAACGAATATCGCCTTCTCAACATGACAATATAATGTGAAGAGAAGAAACAATAGTGGAGAGACGGGTGCCTTTGTCTGTCTTTGTTGTCTTGAAATCGACATCGTGGCAACGAAAAAATGTGGTTTGGTGAGAAGATGGGTTTTGACTGCATTAATCTAAAATGACAATTTTATATATTTTGAAATGAGAGTCACATGAGTTACACGAGATGTTTTTATCTAAGCAATTCATATTGATCATATCACTTAAAATGAGTCTCTGCTCTCTATCTCTCAAACATAAGAAGGCTCTCACTCTATGATGCACAGATACGATATGTGTATCAGATACGATACGAACTTCCTTGAAAAACATAGGATACGATACGTTTAGGATTCGTTTGTAAAAAACAAAATATTCACAAAATAATAGAAAATACAAAGACAAATAGACCCAAGGAAACATAGGCTAGCACAATAAACAAAGAGACGCATAGAAACTAGCGAAATGCTTTTGTAAAACAAAGACTGAGGATAGTTGTTTTCTTTTTTGTGTTTATATGACTCACGTTACTTTTGCTCTCGTGCTTATAAGGCGTACTGAATGTATCCTTACTACGTATAGGGACTTTTATTTTTTTTAAAAGTAAGAAAAACATTTTAATACTAACCTAACATATACTCATGACGTATCGGGGAAGTGTCGGGAAGTATCAGATACAGATATGACAACAAAATTGAAGTATCCGTGCATCATAGCTCTCACTAAAATGGGTCCTTCACTTGTGTTCGGGTTTGACCCAAACACGAACCGTTCGAACAAAATTACATTTGATCGAAATGGGCCACTGGGTTGTTTAGATTGGTCCCAACACGGTGGGATATTCTTGTGTGCTATTCATTCATCAAACTTCCCATAATTACAAACATTTGCCTAAAGTAAAACTCAAAACTAACAGTAACTTTATTTGAAGTAATTGAGGAAAGGTTAAAAAACATAAATGTACTAATAACAATGAATCAAAATTAATCAAAATTGAACAGTGCTATTCCTTCAAAGCATAAGTGATAACGGAATTTCCCCGGTTCTTTTGGAATGACCCCTGCATGAAATCAAAACATAGCCTTTACAACTGAGACCATAGCGGACATATTAAGAGAACAGCAGCAGAAGAAGAGAAATATAATATACCAAATGCAAATCAGTAAAGTAAGGATGCTTTAGAGCTGCTTCAGCAGAAATCCTTTTACTTGGGTCCAGGCAAATCAGTTTCTGGGAAGAATAATTAAGAAACCAATTATAGAAGAAATAATTAAAACAGGACAAAGATAGAGAATAGAGACATCAAATATGTGGAATTACTCAGTAAGTTTCTAAACTAAAACAATTTATATCGAGTATCTAAAGTTGCTAATATATTATAATTATGTTCATAGATAAAAAAATTTAACAAAATTTGTAATTAAGTGCCTACATTGAGACTGGATATGGCAAGTTATACAATGATAAACAAAAAACATTGTTGTTTTTAAATAAAAAAATACGAGGTGTGAAAATGATAGCAGAAGGACTAAGTGCCAAAAAATCAATACATAAAATAAGGTTTGCATAAACTTTTAGTAAAAAAAAAGTTTGTGTCAACCACAACTTCATGATAGTGAAATAAAAATAATCAACATGGTGTAGCATAAGTAATAGACACTTAGGCTCCTTAACCATCAAGTCAAGAGTTCGATCCTTGGACCGTTGGACGGTGCATATGAAAAAATATTTGGTGGGATATGTCAACCCCTTAAATTCTTGGTGCGCAGGTAATATTTTGATTTTATAAAAAATAATAAAAGAGTGAATGAAACTTACCGATAGAAGATTAATTCCAGCTGGTTCAAGATCAGTGAAAATTCTTAACAAATCCTGCATAAGTAGCAGAAACTTGTAACTTATCCGATACTTCATAACAAAAAAATTAGTAAACTAACTCTTATGTGAAATGTGAGAGAAATATTTACCAATGGATGGTATGTGGCATACTTTTTAAGGTAAGGACATAAGTTACTGATTCCTGGCCACGTTTCCTCTGTCGGGGTTCCTAGCATCCTTCAATAGAAAAACTTTGTTGGTTAGTAATTAAGAACTAAAAAAATGAATGCTAATTGGTTTGTGTGTCTATAAACTTACATGAAAATCGCCTCTAATTCATCCCTCAAATTATATCCTCGAAATATAGGTTTTTTAAGTACCATCTCTCCGAATATACAGCCAACACCCCACATATCAATTGGAGTTGAATATTTTCCGGTTTGAAACAAGATTTCAGGTGCAGTATACCAGCGAGTAGCTACCTAAAAATAGCAAGCATTAAATATTTATATATTAGTGTCTATATGTCACATATATGCCAATGGTTTGCACTACCGGGTCCATTTGGATAAACAGCTTAATCAAGTTCTTATGAGATAACAGTTTATAGATAAAAGATAAAAGGGATAAATATGTTTTTAGTCCCTATAATTACAACGAGTTTTGTTTTTAGTCCCTATAAAATATTTTGAGCACTTTTGGTCCCTACTTTTTTTTTCCGTTAGCACTTTTAGTCCTGCTGTTTATTTTCATTAACGGAGCTGACGTGGCACTGCACATGTGGCTTTTTTAAATGTGTTGGCATTTTCCACGTCAGTAATACAGACATGTCATCTGACACGTGTTTGCTGGTGTTTTTAGCAAACAATCACTAGTTTTATTAGAGGGTTTGTGAGATCAAACTAGAAAAATCTCAAAGCAATGCCTCTGAATTGCGCATGGTTTTTGTTGAAGAAAACGTAGAAAAAGGGGACGATTTGCAATGATTTAACAGAATCGAAAAGAAAAGAAGCAGTAAATGGTGCGTGAATTGTAAAGAAAAGAAAAACAAATTGCATTGAATCATAAAAATGGTACACGATCACGTACAGCGATTCTTCCACTCGTTTTTCGCTCTGGCTTGGAAGTTAGAGTTTCAGGAATCGGGTGTGTATTGTGATTTGCGACCCCTGTTTCTTCTCAGAAACAGTTATTTATACCAAGGAAAAAAGGGGGAAAAAACAGAACTAAGTAACCGCCTAGCAATTTGAAAATAAGTAACTGCCCCTACTTTCGACCAAGTAACTGCTCCTATTTTCGACCAAAACCGCTCTATCACGCTTCGACCAACTGCTAGTCTTCAGCGCATAACTGCTCTGTTTTCTGTCTGTCGAAAGCCTGTGTCCATTTTCCTCTCTCTTGCTTTTGCTTCCCTGGAAACTTGTCGAGTTTACCTTGCGCATGACCATTTTCTCTGTCGAAATAATTTGGTCTTTGTTGAAATAGAAGTCAGGCCTTGTTGACCATTGGAATATGAAGCATGTCGAAATTATAGGCTAACAAATTGCCCCCCAAAAATGTCTTTTTCGACTGAACTTGAGGAGGAAGAAGAGAAAAACGTTTTTGAATTCACCATCGAAATAACTTTGCACTTGAATAAAACAGCCGTATACCTGATGTCACCACTGTTAAGTGTTGTTTCCATATTCAAGCCTTAAACTTGAACAGCCTGTAATTTCGGCCTTTGACTATGTTTTGGCAACTTAAATGCCATGTTTTTACGCTTTCTTTATATTTATTCCAGCGTTATTTTAACTTCGTGCAACGTTGGCTTATACTTTTTCAAGTATTTGCCATTTATACGCAAAATTCTTTCATCAGCGCCGATCTCTTCGACCTCATATGCGCCGTTTGAATAAACTTGTAAAATTTTAAATGGTCCTTCCCAACTTGGGGACCATTTACCAAAGACTCTATCTTTTTTATCCATAGGCAATAGGACCTTCCACACTAGATCACCTGAATCAAAGGTTTTAGACTTAACCTTTTTGTTATAAGTTTTAGCTACCCTCTCTTTCTGTCGAATAAGCGTATCTAAAGCTAATAACCTTTCTTCGTCTAAATCAACCAATTCATCAAGCATCATATTCCAATAATAATCAGAGGGAATCTCCCACTGTCTTTGAATTCTTGTTGATTGTAGACAAATTTCAACAGGCAACACTGCATCGTGTCCAAATGTTAGCCTATAAGGAGTAGTGTTGATAGATTCTTTGGGTGAATTTCGACAAGCCCATAATGCTTGATCAAGGGTATTATGTCAATTTTTGGGTTTCTGCCCAACATGCTTTTTAATCAAATTAATAATAACTTTATTGGCAGCTTCTACTTGACCATTGGCTTGTGCATAATATGGTGTTGAAGTTAATAACTTAAAACCAATTTCAGAAGCAAACTCTACCATTTTTCTACCAGTGAAAACTGATCCTTGATCTGTAGTAATGGTTTCTGGAATTCCAAACCTATAAATGATATGATTTTGAATAAACCTTATCACTGCTTCTTGATCAACATTGGCTAAAGGTATAGCTTCAACCCATTTGGTGAAGTAATCAATTCCCACAAGGATATATCTATGGCCCTTCGACGAAGTTGGCTTTATCTCTCCAATCACATCTAGAGCCCAACCTCTAAATGGCCAAGGTTTGACTATGGCATGCAATTCATTTGCAGGTACATGTTGTATCCCAGCATGCTTTTGACACTCTTGGCATCCCTTAGCAAACTCTATGCAATCTTTCAGCATAGTTGGCCAATACATTCCTTGTCGAAATAATAACCACTTCATTTTGTGGCCTACTTGGTGTGAACCACATGCTCCACTATGTGTATCGGAAACTGCTAAATATGCCTCATTTTCACTAAGACATTTTAATAGTACTCCTTCAGGAGTCTTTTTAAACAATTCGTTTCCAATTATCACATAGCTCAAAGCTCTGTATTTTACTTTTTTATTGGTATTTCTTGTGGGATTTTGCAAATATTCCACAATAGGCCTTCGCCAATCATTATTGGTCATATTGTCAAGAGCAAAAATTTCTGCTAAGTCAAAGTCACCAAAAAATTGACGTTTTTCGACAACGACCAGTTCCTCGTTTGCGTTCGCATCTGTTGCCCCCCCAGTTATTGGTGTTGACAATAGTGACGAAGAATAGTCATTAGAAATGATCTTATCCTTTATTTCAATTAACTCTTCCAGGCTTTGTTTTGAAACTTTATAGCCTGAAGCAATTTGTGCCAATTCATTTGCCACTTGATTATCAATTCGTGGTAAATGTTCTAAGTGAACAGACTCAAATCTTTTTAACAAAGCATTGGCAACAACAAAATATCTGATAAGGTGCTCTTTAATGCATTTGTACTCTCTTGTCAATTGTTTGACCACCAACTCAGAGTCACCTTTTATTTCGACATGACTTGCCCCCAGCTCAAGTAAAATTTCAAGGCCTACTATTAAAGCCTCATACTCAGCTTCATTATTGGAGCAAACATCTCGAATTTTAAACTTATACTTCGTTGGAATGTTAGTAGGAGATATTATTAAAATACCAATCCCAACTCCATGTTTATGGCTTGAACCATCAAAGTACAACCTCCAAGGATATATGTCTACAAAACTTAATGTTTCTTCGACAACAGAATGGTCAACTATAAAATCAGCAACCACTTGTCCTTTAATTGATTTTAGAGGTTGATAAGTTAAGTTGTATTCTGACAAAGCCAAAGCCCATTTACCAATTCGGCTATGCATTATTGGTTTTGACAGCATATGTTTAATAACATCAAAATGCGAATAAACAGAAACATCAGCTGGTTTTATATATTGCTTTAACTTTGTACACGAGAAATACAAACAAAGGCACAACTTTTCTATAGGAGTGTACCTCGTTTCGGCATCATTTAAGACCCTACTGAGGTAATAAATGGCTCTTTCGACACCACTATCATCCTCTTGTGCTAACATGCTACCTATTGTTCTATCAGAAGCTGCTATATACAATTTGAGCACTTTGTGTTTAATAACAGGCAACAAAATTGGTGGTTTCATCAAATAAGACTTGATTTCGTCGAAGGCTGCTTGATGCATTGGTTCCCATTTGAACTCTTCTTCCTTCTTCAGTCTTAACAATGGCGAAAAAACTTGTGTTTTGCCACTTAGATTTGATATAAATCTTCGAAGGAAATTGATTTTTCCCAGCAACGACTGAAGCTCTTTTTTGGTCGAAGGGGCCTTCGTTTCCATAATTGCCTTAGTCTTATTTTGATTGATTTCAATGCCTTTTTTGTGCACTATAAAACCCAAGAAATCACCTGCACGTACACAAAAGGCACATTTTAATGGATTTAATTTCAATCCATATTTCCTCATTCTTTCAAAAGAACGGCGAAGATGGTCTAAATGGCCACTTTCTGAGGAAGATTTAACCACCACATCATCTATGTATACTTGCATAAAATCATCAATAAAATCATGAAACATAGAGTTCATGGCCCTCTGATATGTAGCACCAGCATTCTTTAAGCCAAAGGGCATTACTACCCATTCATAAACACCCAATGCCCCTGGACATCTAAAAGCAGTTTTCGACACATCCTCTTCGGCAATGAAGATTTGATTATACCCAGAATAACCATCGAGCATACTAAGATAATCAAATCCTGCTGCTGAATCTATTAGCATTTCTGCCACAGGCATTGCGTATTCATCCTTGGGAGTTGCATTATTTAAATCCCTAAAGTCTATGCAAACTCTAAGAGTCCCATTTTTCTTTATTACAAGAACTATATTAGTTAACCATTCGACATACCTGGCAGTTCTGATGAATTTGTTTCTGAAAAGCCTTTCGATTTCCTCTTTGATCTTAGCCAACACTTGAGGAGCAAATCTTCTTGGCACTTGCTTCACTGGTTTCTTCCCTGGTCGAATTGGTAATTGCATTTCCACTACTTCTCGACTTAACCCAAGCATTTCGTCGTAATCCCAAGCAAAGCAGTCTTTGAACTCCCTTAGCAATGTGATGACTTGGGTTTTTAGAGAAGCATCAATATTCGCACTAATATAAGTTGGCCGTTTTATTGAGCCATTTCCCAAATCAACTTCTTCTAACGGGTCTTGAGCTTGCATATGCTTTGCCGAATCTCTAGGATCCTTTTCAAAACCTAATGGATCATCATCATAAATGCAGTCAAGTCTTTCATCTATGACTATGCCATTTTCTTTATGTAACTCACTGGCTTCGACAGCCATTGTTTGTTGAATAATTTCGGCCTCTATAGCCGCTTTAAACTTGTTTTCGGCCATATAAGCCGTAATTTTGTCCCATGCATTGGGCACTGACATAAGAACACTTTCAAGAACCAGTGTTCCACCCCGTTGGTCGAACAACACCATCAGGATAGACACTATCATCTCCCATTATTTCTCTTTCCCAAACAAAACCATAATTTGGGTCAAGATGAACTGAGGCAAAAACATTATCCGCAGGAACATATGCCTCATTAGAAGATGAACATGGCGCAATCTGCGCCATTTGTTTCTCAAAGTTTTCCTTGGTAACTTGGTTCACATCAGCACGGAAGTAGCTCTGATCGGCTTCAACATACTCTACCAAACCATCTTCCTTCCACATTACTAAACGTTGATGCAAAGTTGAAGGGACAGCACCAACTCCATGGATCCACTCTCTACCAAGGAGTAAATTAAAATTCGCTTTAGAGGCTATCACTAAGAACAATGTAGTCCTCTTTATGGAACCAACGATTAAGTCCACCTCAATGGCCCCCAAAGAATGGCCAGTTTTGCCTTCATAGTTGCTTAAGACAATGTTATGTGGCCTGAGGTCAGTATCGAACTTACCAATCTTCTTCAAAAGACCATGTGGCATTAAATTCACTGCAGCTCCACCATCCACTAACACTTTGTTAATTCCAACACCATTGACTTTGGCCTGGACATACAAGGGTTTCAAGTGGTTTTGCATACTCATATCTGGCTTCTCGAAGGTAGCCATTTGGTCTTCGACACAACCATTGTTCATCACATAGTAACACATTGGCTTATGATGAGCCATATCCTTTGTAAAATCCTCTTCAACGTCATTTGGTACTGTGATAACATCGTACTCAAGAGGCAGTATTGACACCACATTGCAAACAACGTCGAAATCATCTTCAGAATCATCAAAATCCGACTCCATGTCTTCATCCATGTCGAAATCAGCATTCTTTTCTTTCACTGTTGACAATGGAGGAAATATTCTTTCAAGAGCAGGCCTTCTTGGCTTTTCTGTTACCACAGCCTTGCCTTTGGCCTTATTCGCTGCACACACATGACTAGCAACATCAGCATTCCTCTTTGTGGCAACTTCAGTTTTGTGAACCTCACTCTTCGCCACTATCATGCTGCGTGGAACTTGATTGTTAGCCAAATGACTTGGGACCTTGTTAATGTCAAAGTGTGCCTTCTTCTTCTGTTGTCTTTGGTAACGACGCCACTGTGTTCTAGTCATGGGGTTCTTACCCTTATAGTTATTCTTATAATTAAACTTAACAGCATCAGTACCTGGCTTGACAGCTTTAGCACGTTGATTATTGTACACCCACGCTTCAACAGGAGCACTAGCACTTGGGACAAAGGATTTATTTGTTGATAGCTTCAAATACCCTTTCGCTGAGGACTTCTCGTTAGCAAATTGTCGTTTGCTTGTTGAAGGCTTTGTTGACACATTAGCCTTATAGCCAGGAAGATCTCCTTTTGCAAAGTCAAATTTCGGCCTGTTATCAAGCCATTTTCTTTTACGTTGTTGTTGATCCTGATAACCTTCGACAGCTTTAGCTGCTTCTTTATCGAAGACAGCATTGCACCTTGGGCAAAGCATAACTTCAGAGTTATTCCAATTACACCGATTGAGGAAATCTATCAATTCTTCCTCAGCCTTTGGATACACCGCATGTATCTTCCCATCATATTCTTTTAGGGTCACCTCCTGTTTCTTACCTTCAGCATACATAAAACCTTTTAATTTTTCGGTGGCAGTCTTGACACACTTAGGAGGGTCTGCCATTTGAGCATCCACCATGCCTACATCAGCTTCGACAAGTTCAGAGTACATAGCTTCAGCCTTAGGCAATGGATCAACATCAATCTGCATAGGAGCTTTCATTTTCTTATCAGCAAATTTGAGTCTTCCTTCGTCAACTGCTTTTTGCACAATATCTCTGAAGAGCACACAACGGTCAGTGTTATGTCCCAAAAAATTATGGAACTTACAATAACCCTTTTTCTTTCTTTGGTCAAGAGTTGGTATTTTAAGGCCTTTAGGCACTAATATTTGACCATCAGTTACTAAAAGATCAAAAATTTCATCACATTTAGTAACATCAAAAGTATAAGTTTTAGGCATAAATCTATCATTCTTAGGCTCTACAGGGTTATTCCCATTCGCAGGCCTTAATAATTTACAGGTATAAGGAGGACCAGGCTTAAGTTCAGCCACGTCTATCTCCTCTCCTTCGACATTACTATATGTAACGTCAAATTCTTCTTCGACATATGCCACTTTTTCTTTTTTATGATACCTATTCGACCTAGATTTTTCCTCTCTAAGCCTTTCAACTTGTCGAACTCTATCAGCCAAATGAGCCATATCTCGCAAATGAGATGTGTCTAATTTCTTTCTAATTGAGTAATCAAGGCCACCAGCAGCCATTTCGACAAGCTCATGTTCAGGGACTTGTGTGAAGCAACGAGACTTCAACAGCCTAAATCTGTTTAAATAATCATCAATAGTTTCAGGCATTTTGCGCCGAACACTAGCCAATTCTTTAAGACTAATTTTCGACTAGCCCATGTAAAACTGTGCATGGAATGCCTTTTCTAATTGCCCCCATGTGAACATAGAACCAGGGGGTAAGGTCGTGAACCAAGTGAAAGCATTTTTAGTTAGAGAATTTGGAAAATATTTCATCTTCAAATTCTCATTTTGTGCTAAGTCCCCAGCCTCAGTCAAGAAACGAGCAATGTGTTCGACTGTGGACTCATTTGTATCACCACCAAACTTCGTAAACTTGGGAACTTTCCATCCCCTTGGTAACTCAGTTTGTAATACGTATTCACATAATGGTGATACAAAGTTAGGCCTTTGTAAACCTATGTTAAGGACATTTTGCGCCAAAATAGTTTCGACTAAAGTAGCTATATTGTTTTCTGCGCCAACATTGTGTTGTTGCACTTGTCGAACAACTTCATCAGCGTTCTGGTGTCTATTTACCAAAACTACTTCAGGGACGTGGTTTACTGCCCCTTGTAGTTCGCCTACAGTTGTGGACGCTTCGACTGCAACTGCTTCTTGGGGGTTAACTGACGACGCATTACCCGCAATAATAGGAACTTGCCTATTATTAACCGCTGGAGCCCCAAAGAAGTCTGCAATCCTACTCATCTGATTTGCCAACATTTGGTAACTGTTATTGGTATTTTGAATCAATGGATTGAAAACTGTACCAATTTGTTGGGTAAGCATATTAACCATATCGTGATTACTCTCGTCCACTTGCTGTCTTAAGGCCAACAAAGACGTATTGGTTAATGCTGGGGGATTTCGACCAAATACGCTCTCAGAAGAGACATGTGTAGGGGAAAAGGTCGAAATATGTGGCATTCCAGTAGGCATGCCATACATTCCCAAAGGAAATGGGGGTAGATGCACGTTATTCAAACGTGGGTCTAAACCGTTTCCCATTGCTATGTAAGGGCTATGAAGCCCTGCACTTAACGGCAAAGACATTGGCAAAGATGCCATTTCTGACTGCGTTGAACCAACATTAGTCATTGATAATGAAGGAACGGTTATCGACGATGATGGTCCTGCGCTAATGTTTGCAGAATCCATTGTTGTTCCTTGCCCTTGTGAAAGCACAGGGTTGGAACTAGACGCATTATTCGTACTGGATCGAACCATTTTACCACTTCTTAAGTGCATACAACAGCGAATACAAATAAGAGAGTATGAAAATGAACAAAATCAAAGGCAAAGTCCCATCGGGCGTGCCAATTTGTTTGCTGGTGTTTTTAGCAAACAATCACTAGTTTTATTAGAGGGTTTGTGAGATCAAACTAGAAAAATCTCAAAGCAATGCCTCTGAATTGCGCATGGTTTTTGTTGAAGAAAACGTAGAAAAAGGGGACGATTTGCAATGATTTAACAGAATCGAAAAGAAAAGAAGCAGTAAATGGTGCGTGAATTGTAAAGAAAAGAAAAACAAATTGCATTGAATCATAAAAATGGTACACGATCACGTACAGCGATTCTTCCACTCGTTTTTCGCTCTGGCTTGGAAGTTAGAGTTTCAGGAATCGGGTGTGTATTGTGATTTGCGACCCCTGTTTCTTCTCAGAAACAGTTATTTATACCAAGGAAAAGAGGGGGAAAAAACAGAACTAAGTAACCGCCTAGCAATTTGAAAATAAGTAACTGCCCCTACTTTCGACCAAGTAACTGCTCCTATTTTCGACCAAAACCGCTCTATCACGCTTCGACCAACTGCTAGTCTTCAGCGCATAACTGCTCTGTTTTCTGTCTGTCGAAAGCCTGTGTCCATTTTCCTCTCTCTTGCTTTTGCTTCCCTGGAAACTTGTCGAGTTTACCTTGCGCATGACCATTTTCTCTGTCGAAATAATTTGGTCTTTGTTGAAATAGAAGTCAGGCCTTGTTGACCATTGGAATATGAAGCATATCGAAATTATAGGCTAACAACACGTTGGAAATAAAAAACAACAAATAAAAAAACATTAAAACAAAAATGAGGATTTAATATTAAAAGTGTTGTTCTTCTTCTCTCCTTGTGTTTCGCTGTTTTCTTCTTCTCTCCCTCATTTGGACACCATTGAAGAGGAATTTCGGAGGTCAGAATGCGCAGAGGAGCATCATCAACGGACGACGCTTCAAGATGGAAAGGGAAAGCAACCATGGGTACAAGCTCAGGTTGGTGTTCCTCAGCATCAAAGGGTCCCCTTTGCAGGTGTGGCTCGAAAACAGTGCTCTACAGAGCTAAACATTGTGTAAATAAGGGAAAGTATTTCTGGAGATGTCCAATTTGGATGGTATGTCACTATTTCTTAAAAAATCTGCTTCTTAAACAATTAGGGTTTATGAAATTTGAAATTGGTAATAACTGTTTGTAATTAATTTGCAGAATCCAGAAACTTGTGACTTCTTTGATTGGTATGATGAGAATGACAAAAATGAAGAAGTTGGAAACAAAGCTGTGATAGATGCTGTTGCACTTGCTATGGAGATGTTGGAAGAAGGGAAAAAAAAGCAAGCTGAAATTTTGGAATAAGGAAAGAAGAAGAATACTGAAATATTGGAAAAAGGGAAGAAAAAAACTGCTAAAATGCAAAAGAAGATCAATATGGAGAGATTCTATACGAAGTTGTTCTTAACTTTCCTTGTTTTTCACTTTTGTTGAATGTGTATTTGGCCATGAAGTGATTTATGGTCAATAGGAAAGTACTTCTAATTTGGGTGTTCTCAATGTATTCTAATCTAATTTATGGTTTAGGGAGTTGTTGAAATATGTGTTTAGGTTGACTAAAAGCATTTTTAAGTTGTTGTAATTTGATGTTGAGGTTGTTTTAATGGAAAATTTGATGTTTATGTTTCTATTCAATTTGATGTTTACTGGTATGAGCACAATTGGTTGTATCTATGTAGATTGAATTGGTTGCAAGGACCAAAAGAAAAAACAAATGAAATAAGTAGGGACCAAAAGAAATAACAAATGAAAAAAGTAGGGATCAAAAGAAATAACGTCTGGAAAATATAGGGACCAAAACAAATAACATTTGGAAAAAGTAGGGATGAAAACAAATAAAAATGTGTGTAAAATGTTTGACAGAAAACCTGTATATTATATGACAATCACTGTAAATTATTGCACATCACATCCTGTAAATAATTTGTTAACAAAACTCTAAATAATTAGCATAAATCAACTTTGAACGTCATTGATGCTTGACAAAATACTTAGTGTGGCATAATTGTCTAGCCATTGTTTAGTTAGCAAACATGGTTCACCATACCATAACAAAATACTTAGTGTGGCAGAATTGTCTAGCCATATCTAGGCCTAAGTAAATACATAATTTGGTACACCGCCATAACAAAATACATAATTTCCTAATCCAAATACAAAAAAGCATCAGAAGTTCTTCATAATTACTGTGTTAGACCCTTCATGATTTATTCGACGCCCTTGGGAGGATGGTCATCTTCAATCACCAGAGGAGCTTTTGGATCACTCCCAAGACCTACAAACTTCTTGATGGCTTTGATTCTGTTGCTAAATCTAACAGGCTTCAATTCCAACTTCCTTGCCGCATGTGTCTTTTTCCTCTTCCCCTACACATTAACGATATTTATCAGTACACATCATAGGATTTTTTTATGAAATGTTAAATTGTAAATTGACATTATATAACTTACATCAGCTGAAGCAGGGGTTGGCATAGCAGTAGGTGGCTTAACAGGGGTTAGCTTAATAGGGGTTATTCTAACTGTGGAAACCATAGGTGGGTAGACAACCTTCAATGGTGTGGGCTCATCTTCAAAGAGAATTTTATGCATTGTGTTAGGTGTAGGTATGTCATTTGCAGGTGGGGCTTCTGATGTATGTGGCTGATATTGTGGTGATGCATCTACTTGGGGTTCATCAGTTTTTGCATTATCAAATAGAACAAGTTCTTGTGAAGGTTGATTTGTTGCTGCCATTTCAGCAACAAATTCAGTAGCAGTAGGTTGATTTGTTGCTGCCATTTCAGGTACATTTGTTGTGCCTCGCTTCTTTCCTGTTGGCCTTCCCTGATGCACAATTCAAATCAGAAAATGAAGTTACCACAAATCAGAATATGAATTAGAATATGGATCAGAATATGAAGTTACCCTTTTTTTAGGTGCATTATTAGTGGCATTAGCCTTGTTCTTGCTGTTGCTCCCTTTAGGCCTCCCCTAATACAATAAACAAATCAGAATTAGTATGGGTCCACAAACTGATAAATTATTAGTTAAAACCATAAATTGAATTTAAAGGTACTGAACTTACCACTTTCTTAGTTGCAAGTGTTGTTTGGCTACCTTGTGGAACTTGTTGTGTGCCTTCTTATGGAATTTGTTGTGTGCCTTCTTGTGTGCCTTCTTGTTGTGTGTCTTCTTGTGTCACCTTTTCCTTCTTACAAGTTCTTTTGTTATGACCATACTCCAAACAATTCTTACACCTACTACTTGTCCCTGCCCTCTTCCACCTTGTTAGGTTTTTAGGCTCATCAGGTTCTCTCCTACGCAATTTTTTGGGCCTACCAGGACCACGCTTATATTGAGGTGGGAGGATGTCAGGAAAATCAGTTTTTGGCCATTTGTTTTGTCCATTTATAGGTGATATGGTCTGACTATAACAGTCAATGTAATTGACTCTACTATAATACCTATAAACATAGTTGATTGGGTTTTCTTGTTTCTTGTAATGGCTGCCACTGCATGCCTACAAGGTATTCCTACTAAATCCCAAAAACCACATGAACATGTGTCTTTTCCTAAATCCACAACAAACCTTTCCACAAACAGACAATGAGTTACCTCAAAACTGTCACCACCAGCAAATATAGCAGACCAATTCCCACTTCTCTCAATCTCCCTATCAAGCCTCTTCATGGGCTTTGGCATCACTAGCCCATTATACAGACTAGCCTTTTCCCTCATGGTTGCAAACCTACCCATTAGATACCTTCTAATCCACTCAATCATGGTAATAATTGGCTTATCCCTTTGCAATAGGATAGTCGCATTAAATGATTCACTTAAGTTATTCATCAACACATCACATCTTGAGTAGAAAGGAAATGCATGCTTACACCATTTGTTAGTAGGTACAGCTGCCAACCATTCATAAGCTCTCTGATTCAGCTTCTTTAGCTCCAACATCTTTTCCTCCCATGCTTCAAAGTAAGTGCTTTTAGCAGCTGTCATCATCAACTCCTTAATCAATGTTCCCCCACCAAACTTCTTCTTGAAATTTGCATACAAATGCATTAAACAGAACCTGTGCTCTGCTGCAGGAAATTGTTCTTCAAAAACTTTCACTAAGCCCTACAGTATAACAATTTATAATTCAAGAAAGTCAAATTGTAATTACTAAACATCATAATTAATGAACATCATTTAATTAATAAACATCAGATATTACCTTCTGTTGATCAGAAATAAAACACCATCTTCCTTCACCAAGGTCTTCCATTAATAGGGTCATGAACCAACCCCAAGTATCTTTTGTCTCTGTCTCAACAACAGCAAATGCCAATGGTAGATATTGGTCATTTGGATCCCTCCCTACAGCAATCAAAAGCTTCCCTCCGTATTTTGACTTGAGGTGGCATCCATCTTCCACATCTATGTTTGGGATTCAAACTCTTAATCCGATATGTTGATGTCTGCCCAACTCTACTACAAAAAACATAGTACTTACAGACCTTAAAGGATTTACATATAGCTTTACATCTAGTCAAATCATTTTTTTTAACTTGATGTCTTTACCATTCAACACATTGTGCTCAAAAACAGCATCCTTAAACTGGGTTAGTGATGAGAATTCCATACCTGCTGTAAACTTGAAGTTCTTGGTCATTTCCTCATCAGGGTTGAACTTGTCATATTTAGGTCTATCATTTGTATCAGAGTCGGTGTCAACCTCACTCTCCAATTCTTCACTATTGTATTCATCTTCAATTGGATGAAGAGCATCCATTTCAGGGGTTACCATGCCCACCCCTACATTTTCTTCTTCCATAGCATCCATTGAGTGAATAAATTCCCCATCATCAGCATTACTCTTATTTTTTGCCCCTTTACCTCCCCTTGACTTTAGTTTCTTCCTTCCTCCTAATTCACCACTACATTCAGCTTCGTTAACATTAGGTTCTATAGTGACTTCAACTTCAAAACCAAAATGGTCATCTTCATTACAGACTCTCTCTTCTTCACTATCATCCAAATGTATCCCTTCAACAAAATTAACATCACTATCCGTTTCTTCGTCACTACTTTCATTGTCTACTCCATCCAATAAAATACCCTTACCTTTATCCAAATCCAAATATTCTACATAGATGTCCACCTCGCAATTGTTTAAGACAGCATAATTTGACAATTGAAGTGCATCATTATCATCCTTCAAAATCCTTCTATCATCATCTAAATTACCCGTTTTATCCTTCCACCAAATTCTTGCATTAAACTCATCAAAAGTGGGATCCAAATCCTTAATTAATCCAATTGCTTCAAAATAAGACCACTTATCCAAATCCAAATTCTTGTAAGCATGGATTTGCCCCCCCCCCCCCCCCCCCCCCCCCCCCCCTTCATAAATTAACTTGCGTTTTTTGACAAAAACACCCTTAGTATGGAAGACAGCAGTAAATGCCATTATCTATTTTTTGGTAAAAAAAAAGGACCACATTTCAGTTCAATAAAAAAAAAATTTGAACTTGACTATGTTACCCCACAATGAGACATTACTAATTAAACATAAACAAGTCAACAAGAAAGATACTAAGTTACCACAAATTCAAACAGAACACGTTTTAAATAGTATCATTTTTAATAGAAACTGTTAAACCCACTTTTAGTCAAACCCTAATCAACTCCTAGGAATCTGTATACCTCACCCACATGCATATCTACCCAACACATTCAAACAAAACAATAAAGACAGTCCCTGAACCCCACATGCATCTTTATTCAGAAACCCTACAAATGACTGACAACAACACAACTTCTAAAAAATACTACTTCAACTAGTAAACAACAAACTAAACACCATATCTACCCCACCACACCCAATAAAGTAGAAAAGGACCACTGAGATGAAGAAAAAGTAACATACTAAAAATAGTGATGACAGAATGAACTGAGTGTGAGAGGGAGATTTCGAGATTGAGAGTGAGACTCCGATTTCAATTCGTTGCTGCTTCACCGTCGATTTCTTTGTTCCTTCACCGTCGATTTCGTTGTTGCTTCACCGTCTTCCTTCAATTTCGTGTGAGACTGAGATTTCGAGAGTGGGTCTGAGAGTGAGACAGTGAGAGACGAGAGTGAGTCTGAGAGTGAGAGACGACAGTGAGAGACCATTTTGGGAATTAGGGTTGAAATGCTATTAATTTCAATTTTAGTTTTAGTTTTAATTTCAATTTTATTTTGTTTTTAAAATCGGTTTTAATTTTTAATTTCCAACGTGTCTTGTGACGTGTCATTGTTAAATGACATGGAAAATGCCAACACATTTAAAAAAGCCACATGTGCAGTGCCACGTCAGCACCGTTAATGAAAAGAAACGGCAGGACTAAAAGTGCTAACGGAAAAAAAAAAGTAGGGACCAAAAGTGCTCAAAATATTTTATAGGGACTAAAAACAAAACTCGTTGTAATTATAGGGACTAAAAACATATTTAACCCAAGATAAAATAATGTCAAATTATTTTTCTATATGTCATGAATTGTATTTTCATAAGCTATCCAAAGAAATTACCTGAAAATAGCTTATGAACATGTCATAAGTTATTTCCATAAGCTCCCCAGAACAATCTCATAAGTACTTATATATCGGTAGATAAGTAGATAAGCCGATCTAAACATGCCCTAGATTATTGATTGAAAGCCAAAATGAAAAGAGTGAAAAAATATCATACTGTTTTAGTATATAGCATGTCAGGATCTCCAAGTTCTCTAGCCAATCCAAAATCAGCAAGCTTGATTATCTTTTTAGATTTATCAATCAATAGATTCTTTGTTTTCAAATCTCTGTGTATAACTTTTTGAGAATGACAGTATGCAACTGCAGAGAGTATCTGATACATAAAACTCTTCAAGAACACACAAAAATTAAGAACTCATTAGTCCAAAACTCAAAATTAAAACTACTTATTAAACAAAATATAGAAAAAAATATCCCAACTACCTTTATAGTCATGGAATCAATAGAAGAATTACGTGCTTCTTTAATATACTGATGAAGATCACAATCAAGATGTTCAAAAACGAGTTTCACGTATTTGTTTTCCGTGATCGTTACATTCAACAACCTAAACCAGAATATTGGAGTATGTTAGTCAATTTATTAAATAAATGCAAAATATTTTAGTTCTTTTATTAATTTTAAGTTTTAATTTAAATCTCTATGAATTATAGTCCCTAATCAAGTATTAATTTAACTCACATTTTCATTTACCTGAGAATAAATTAATAGATTATATTTTTCTTACCTAACAATATTGCGATAGTGCAATTCTTTAAGAAGTGAGGCTTCTCTTATGATGAAACCAGGAACACCTTCTTCTACGCATTTAATGGTTCTAAGTAGAATTAAAAAATAAAGTGCGAGTTAGAGAGGAGAGTGAAGAACTTACAGAGATTTCCAGTCTGTTGCTTTCTCTTCATAAAATAAATCTTTCCTTGACATCTTGAAACGGAAGCAGAAAGAAGAGAAAGCGTGTGTGTGTGTGTGAGTTGAAGAGAACGATAAAGAAAGTAATTTGAGAAATGAAAGAAGTTTATAACAAACTAAACGGAATTCGTTGTTGGTTAATGGCTAAAGAGTTTGCATGTAGTGTACTATATATATAATTTGACCCGTTTAAAAACTTTCCTAAAGTCCTCTCTACTAGAGTGATTTTGTTCAATATCTTTTTAGAAGCATGAAAGCATGCATGATATTTAGGAGAATATCAGAAGAGAATTAGCAAGGAAGTAAAAAAGGGTAAAGAGAAAAATTATGACATCATCCCAATACAGGATAAAGAAAGTAATTTCAGAAACGAAATAGAGGCGTGCCACGTGGTAGTAAGTAAATAACGGACTAAACAAAATTCGTTGTTGGATAATGGTTAAAAAGTTTGCATATATGAACTATTATGTAGTTTACAAAAACCAAACTCGTATCATGGCTTTAATTTCCACCTCTTTTATATTTGTTATGTCAACCTAAGACACGAGGTCGATTCGTTTCTCCTGGATTTGATTCCCACGGTAGATAAATTTAATGTTGGCCATATAAAATAATAGTGGAACGAGTTAGACAAGTTGAGATATGTGACTTTGCACCGGTGGCAGATCTAGAAATATTGTTAGCGGGAAAGAAAAGGGAAAACAAAAAAACTAGGACATCCCAATACAATATGCATTCCATCTCCACTCTCATGTCTTAGCTTTCAAACCACAAAGCACTTGAAATTTCTGTGAGATATATAGATCCTCTCTCTACACCTTAGAACACATAAGTGGTTCGCAAAATTAACTAATGCAATACTTACAAGTTGATAGATGGAGCAATCCACGTGGATGACAGAGTGACGCAACAAGTTCGCAATTAAGCAACTGGTTTGTAGTAGAAACGTGAGTGAGAGATAGAGAAAATTAGAGAGAGAGAAAGAGAAAACGAGAAACAGAGAAGAGAACAGGAAAAGGACTACCGAGAGAGAAGGGATTGAGGGTGGTACGTGATTCCACCATGGCGCAGTGGAGAAAAGAGAATGGCGGAGATGTAGTGGTAAGAGGGAACAAGAGCGGCGTTCTGTGCGTTGATGGAGTCACTTGAGTTAAAGGCCAGGATTTCATAAAGTTTTTTTTGTTTGGCCAGAAAAATACTTCAAGGCTAAGATCTCTTGCAGTCATTTTTTTCACCGAAGAGAATCCACGTCCCGGTTAGAGCAAAATATGTTTGGAATGCTTTAAAAATGAGTTGGCAATTGGGTCCCAATAAAACACAGTAATGAACCCATGTGTAGGTTCACTGCTAAAAGATGCTATTAGAGCATCCACAATGGAGAGTTCTATCCCATTAAGAGTTAGATTTTAATAAGTACATCTATTGGGGAGAATGAAAATGGGTACCTACTGGGAGGAACCCGTTAAATTTTTATTTATTAAAAACTAATAAAAAATTGTAACTGTCATAAAGTGGGACTCATTTAGTATTTTTTGTTGGGGTTCTAGGTTGGAGAGATGAAGTTCTTATTAAATAATACTATTAAAAAATTGTAAAAGAGTGATGTGTACAAGTGAGACCCATTTAAGTACTCAAATAAAAGTTTCTCCATTGTGGATGCTTATGCGCCTATTGAGGCAAAATCCGTAATTAGTTTTGATAGTTAACAAATTTCAAATGTGAGAAGCTTAAGTTATCTGATTTCATATGCTACTAATGTTTCTTCTTGAGTGAAAAATAAGAACATGACAAATTAGCCTATTCTCAAGAAGACATATGCTTATGAGAAACATCTAATTTGAGAAGACTTGAAACAATTACAAATAGTGTTGAACATGACAAACAAAGAAGAAGACTTCTCTTGACATGGTCAAAGATCAAGAGCAGATGGGTAAACTTGAGAAAGATCATCGTGAGAAGGGTCATCACAATCCGTGTCAACATGAGAAGAATTAGAAGAATAGTTAGCCTCAGAAGTGTCAGGATAAATTATCATAAGAAGAGTCCTCAGAAGAATCTAGATGCATGACAAGCATCAAATGATAAGAGTCAAGTTGAGAAACATCATGACAAGAAGAGTCAAGATCAAAAGGGTCATGATGAGAACAATCAAGTTGAGAAGAGTCATATAAGAAATATCTTCATAAGAAGCATCAACTTGAGAAGCATCATTTTCAGAACACACACAGAAGAGAAGAGTCAGAGTTGAGAATAGTCATGACAGTTGTAAAACTGTTGTCTTCTGCTGAAGTGCAGAAACACAACAGTCTTAAAGACAACAGCTCTTCAACGGCTATAATCTTTTTGCAAAGACTCTTTTCTATGGACCAGAGGTTATTACACATACATTCAGCTATAAATAAACGCATTGGATCATCGTTGAATCAAGTGAGAGTACATTGAGCTCAAATCTTCCAATCTTTTCAAGTGTCAAGTTTTCTCTCATCCATACTCAGCTACTTCATAACTGTAGGGATTCATCTTATCGTTGAGTATGTATTTTTGCTTGTGTTGTAGTTTCTGTTGAAACACCATTTGTATCAACCAAGCTCTAGAAATCCCACAAATCCACACACTCAATAGAAACACTGTAAGAAACCTTCTCATGTAGCATATGTTGTTATAGGGCTTGAGAAGTGAGTTGCTTCTGTGTTAGAAGCTGCCTAATAGATCAAAAGGATTGTATTAGGTGTGAAAATATTAGGTAGAGCTGTGTCAAGAAAACTACCTAGAGAACTTTTAGCCTAGGGAGGCTGTAAAACTTGTAAACTATTTGAAAAATAGTGGAAATACTCACAGGGAGAGTGAGGAGTGGACGTAGCCCATGGTTTTGGGTGAACCACTATACATCATTGTGTTGTTTACTGCTTTCTCTAAGTTGTTTTACATTATGAGATAAAACACTCCACTTGGAGTAGACTTTGAAAACTGAGAAGACAACATATACTGACTCTTCTCTACTATAAACAGTTGTAACTAAAACACAATTTTCAACCCTTCTTGTGAACACTCAATTTTAACCGGTATTTTTTCACTTTTTTAGAAAAAATCACAAAAATATGTTTTTTGCATTTATTTGTTTCTTAATCGCTTAAAAAGGTCGTTTTGCGCTAGTTTACTAATTTTGCGTTATTATTACTTTTTTGTAGTGGTGGAAAATATGCTATTTCAAAAAATACAAAAAAAAAAAGGGTACAGCCACATAAGTCAACTTTGTAGACAAAAGATTAAAAGCAAAAATAGTACACAAAAATTTAAAACGAAAATTAAAAAAAAAAAGAGAGCAGCATGTGCTGCTGTTTGTGTTGCTGGCCTTGCTCCATTTTGAGAGTGAAGCTCAAATTCATTTCCCCTTGTCCATTTAGGGTTGCTAATTTAGCTTTGCCTTTTAGTGTGTTTGGTTTCATTTTTTTTCAATTTTAAAACAGATTACTATTAACACCCCCTGTGTTTTATTAAGACAGCCTCCCTGTATTTTAAATTCAGATCTCTTTTCGTACCCCACTTTTTGACTGCTACAACCCCCACTTTTTTTATAACAACTGTTATTTGCACCCCCTTTACTAGTTTTATTTATTTATTTCTTGTCACCTTTAGTTTTTTATTTGTTACTATTATTATTAGTACTATTAATATTATTACTATTACCTATTTCTCAAAAATGAAAAAATGTTAGTTCATATAAATAGAAATATTTTTCTCTATTTCCTTGCTCTCGTAAAAATACCTAAAATATGGGATTGGCTGAGATGCGACATCTTGTCGGTCCCAGCTTAAGACGCCCGACTTATGCAACTTGGTGATCTTAAACCTCTTTCAAAAAACTAAAATCAATCAACACACAAATATTTTCTAGAAGAACTACGTAGCATTTGATTCTCTGCCACGCGGAGATACGTAGGAGCGGGGCCATCCCGTCAAGCGAAATTAATCTTTTTTCTAATTTCTAATAAATAATCAACCTTTTTTTCTTTTAACACCTATTTTTATAAAAAATCAAAAAAAATGGTTTTTGATTGAGGTGTACACCTTGTCAAATTCCGGTTTAAGAGACTATAGCTGTACAGCTTTGATCTTAAGCCTCTTCAAAAATAAAATCAACCAACCAACAAAATTTTCAGGAAGAACTACGTGACTTTTAAGTTCCTCATTGTACCAGAGGATACGTAGGAGCGGGGCTTCCCCGTCAAGTCAAAAGTAAATTTATCTAAATTAGTTATTTTTATTATCTACTATTAAATATTACTTTTGGGTAAACAAATAATTAAATAATTTATTTACACAATCAAATTTAGGGTAACTGTCTTAGGACAGGTATATTAGGGATGTAGTGAAATTAGGTTTTCGCCCTTCCTTTTGCATAACCGACTCCCGAATCCATCTCAGTCAACGCAGACTGATAATCTAAGGTAGGTTTTTCTCAATTTTTCCTATTTAATAAATTGGGTGGCGACTCCCAAAAATTACTATTTTTGAGCTGTCTACGTCGAGACCCCGGTCACGACACTTCTCATGCATCTCTCTAGTTGGTAGACACTCAGAAATATCTTAAGTATTTTATACTTATAAATATCTTGTTATACATAAATCCCTTGCCTAAAAAGCTGTACTGAAAATCATTTATTGACAGTTAAGTTTTGAAGAAAGAAACTACTGACCCTTCTCAACTCTATTAGATAGTTGAGAAGACCTTCTCTACTTGTTATCAAAGTTGAGAAGATAGTTTTCACTCACCCTTCTACACTAAAGCACTCACTATCACAATATCTAATCATACTAGGGAAGTTAGTTATCTTGGTTGAGGTTAATTTTAAAAGGGTCACAATTTCAACTCCTTCTTTATGTCAATTCTTGACTTCAATGTCGTTATTCCAGACTCGACATTCCTTGGCCCCACTCACCCGTTTGCTCTATTACATTTCCATCACAATTTTACATAAGGTTAAAAGTAGGAAAATTGGCTTGCATCCCTGCCACATTCTCCTATGTTGCCTTGGATCACAATTATTGTTTTTTAACATTACAAGAGGTATTAGTATAGGACCCACATCTAATATAGTTCAAGGCAGAAACATAAGCTTAAATATATGATTGGTCCTTCGAATATATGACTGATTTATTTTAGTTTGTGCAAAAAAAAAATTAATTTAAACCCTGCAAAAACAAAAAGCCTCCAATTTAATGCCTCTGTTAACTTTTTGCTCAAAAAAAGTGATGTGGTGAACATAGATATCGTCAGCAATGACATTGGTGCCACATGTCAACAAATTATTGGATTGTTGTGCCACTTACATGCCATGTCATCAGTCCACGCCATCACTTCCATGTGGTACTGACATAACATATATACAGTATGTCACATGGCAGACATCCATTGGTATCAATATCTCCAATATTATACTAACAAGTTTGATTTGTTACAAGAACGGAATAAAGTGGAATTTGGGGAACCACATTCAGATAATATGGTAACCCCTCAACAAAACACTAATGTTGAGGGTCTAGAAAGATTGGACAATGTTATCCCATAGGGTGTTGATGCTAAAAAATGTGTGGTTAGGGAGGTGTTTGATGGTCGAAATAACATTCCTAGACTGGTTACGAATCAAGATCCAGACTCTTAGGGTCATAATACCCCTTGCAGTTCATCTTCTTCGATTATTCATCCTTCAGCTAGTAGTTGGCGTCATTCGTCTTCTCCTCAGCCCAGGTTATGGATGCCATTGAATCAGGTTGTGAAAACTATTCAATAGAAACTATGATTTCTTTGAATAAGAACTCGCAACAGTATCATTCTCTGGTGCAGGGTATTTTGCAATGTGAATGTCCATCGCTGAGTGTTCTGCAACAAGGTGTTGCTCTGCTTTCCCACATCAGAGGATTTATATTAAGACAAATTATGCTGGTATGGGATACATGGTTTTTCTGAAAACCAGGGTACAAATACGTATCATAAATTTACTATAAACATGACTAAAAGATGAGATACACAAATAACTAAAATATATAACAGAAAAATATAAAATGAAATATAAGAAAAAATTGCTTATATAACAGGAAATAGAAAAAAGATATACAATGTAATTGGAAAAGTTTCAATATCATTAAAAAATGAATGAAAATCTAATTTTTTACTATACGACAAATAATTTCCGGTATGGTTCATATACCCCTTCTTATTTGTATTTTTTCCTTTTTTATCAATAAATTGTAAAGTGCTGCAAATGATTGTTTTTAGGAGGTGTCAACCATAGCTAAAATGTCTTCTATTACTGTGACGCTTCTGCGCTACACTTTTTTCCTTAAAAAATATACTCTTGCAAACAATTATCTAAACAGAAGTGTTATTTGTACACCTATTCACAATTTTGTAGGGGGTTAATGCTTACACATAGTTTATGAAGTATTGAATATGGGTATATGATATATTTTAATCCTGTTCAAATTTGCTGTTAATGAATATATAGCGGTGGTTAATAAGTTCCGACACCTACTATATCCGTTAACCATTTATTATTGAATATAATTAACCACGTATTTGAACTGCATTAATAACTTCAATTGGTGTCACGATAGTTGTATGATTTTTTTGGTTCGGACCGTTCCTGGCTTACAGAAACCATTTCTCTTTAATATGTTCTCTGATGTTTCCACCCAGACACTACAAAGAAAAATGATAGGATATTCAAATTAATTATTTATCACATGATAGTTCATTTGGCAATTGGCAAAATTTCCTAGTAACATCGAGCAAAACTAAATTACACACAACTAAGGAATCGTCAACAAATTTACATGATATAACATCCCTCAGAAAAAATATGAAATAAATAATTTTAAATAAAGAAGAAAATCATTGAGGACTGATGATTAATTGCTTTGATTATATTTGACAGTGAAAGATGTAGTAGCAGAACTAGAAGCAGCCAATGACATGGTAGTACCCTGGCTGTCTGAGGAAGAGGAAACATTGTATGAAGATGCAGATTCCATGTCAATATTCTTTTTTGGCTGTCTAATTTTAAGGTCCATAACATCTGAAATCAAACCTGGTTTTGTTATCTTATTTTCATCAAAATCCATTTCTCCAGTGAGCATTTTGACCACAGAAGACATGGATGGCCGGAGTTTAGGAGTATCCTGAGTGCAAAGAAGGCCAATTTTCAGAAACTTACAAGCCTCGTCGGCATTGAATCCCCCGTTTAGTGATATGTCTACTAACTGTACCAATGCCTTTTGCTCAAAAAGTTCCCATGTCTGTAAGGAAATAAGCTTCTATTATAACTGGTCTACAATATCATAATGCAGTAGAATATGATTACTGTTAAGTCAATGAAACATCAAAACGTGTCACGTGACTTTCTTCCTTGGAGGAGAGAAAGAGACGGATACCATTCTTTGAATCTTGTGTAAGAAATTATAATGTGTTTAACAAATACAACTTGAGTTTAAGGATTATGCATCTGACAGAGTAAACCTTTTTTAAACTGTCATCCAATTAGACTTCACCATGATTCGACTTTGTTATATTACTTCTTAAAATATGTCCAAAAAAACATCTACATGATGAGATCTCATTAGATGACAGTGCATAGTCCTTAAACTCATACAATTTAAGATAGAAGCACCATTTAATAGCTGGTGTTTTACAGCGGTTCAATGTTTTCCAATTTAATTTAAAACATTATATTAATAATTTCTACATGCCCATGCTTGGGGAACAAAAGGAATATTAAATGCTCCTACTGATATCTGCTTTTGCAAATGACAATTTTGTTGTAGAAAGATCAAATCATTTAGAGTTTAAATTATACAGAGAGAACCGGCAGATGAATTTTAATTCAAGGGATTTCAGGTAAGGGACTAAAACTGAATATTCTTTAGAATCTTGGCTTAGGTAGAAATTAGAAAACATGAAGATTGAAGAAACAACGGTTGTCAGGACTGATGGCTATAAAACTAAGAACTATGTAAGTATGTTTTGGCATGTAGTTCATCGGTTCAAAATGAAAGTAAAATTAGTCAGGTGTATTTTCTAGATTTAATGGTTGAAAATTGAACGTTGCGACTGCCAAGAACAGGAAACGTTTTGATTCGAGTATCAAATAGCTAGTCAAATGCATAAAATTAAGTTTGTTAAAGACACAAAACACTGCTGTGAGTTTAGAAATACTCAAGTGAAAGTAGAACACTAATATTAATGCATCTTTGAGACTGACAACAAAACAAACATTTGCTCCAAATACTTCATAGTTATTGTATGCAACTTGAAGCACAGGAAAGAAGGTTCTGTTTTTTAAGGTAAAAAATATAGCATTAAAAGTAATTTAACATTTAATTTTGTATTATGCCCAAAGATCTGCCTATTGATAGAGAGATGAGAACAACAAACTATTTCATGTTTCCTCTCTTACTCTTTGTTTCTTAAACTCAAGGACACTTGAACATAACAGAGTACATAGGATACACATACCTTTTCTAGAATATATTGATCTTGTATTGGTAATCTTGTATTTGTGTTACATCTCCCACTGACAATCTCCACAAGGAGGACGCCAAAACTGTAAATATCTGCTTTACGTGTCAGCTGCCCCCTTATTGCATACTCTGGCGCCAAATAACCTCTGAAACAAAACACAAACACACAGCATTGAATTCCTGATACATATAATAGGTAGATAGGAGAGATAACAATGAACGCGATGATTTCCTCATTTTCATGAAAGTGAGAAGGTAATAATTGAAAAGACATAATAAACAATAGCATCCTGATGAAGAAAAAACCATGTTTTTGTTAACACATAAGTGCAATTTAGCAGCACTATATCAACCAAATGAATCCCCTTTGTCAGCACCATAAACCAATTATTTCAGATGAATATAAATTAAAAAGTCACCTATTGGCACCAAAATGAATTTTATCATATTTATAATTTATAAATTTGGAATAAAATCAATATAGTCGACCAGATTCTGTTTTGAGCATGTGTGTAGAAGACATGATGAAACCCAGATAAGTAGAGTTGGTCAAATGGAGGGTATTAAAGTTAGAGAGACAGTTAAAAAGAACCCTACCCAGCTCTTACAACAAAGTAAAACAAAAGAAATTCTTCCAGATTCAGCACTGACTGTAAATTAAAAAACTTACATTGTTCCTGCTACCCTTGTGCTCACATGAGTCATGTATGAAGGAATAAGCTTTGCAAGACCAAAATCAGAAATCTTAGGTGTAAGGTCTTTGTCAAGGAGAATATTACTTGCTTTTATATCCCTGTGAACAATATGTGGTTGTACTTCCTCGTGAAGAAAGGCAAGTCCACGTGCAACCCCAATGCATATTTTAGTTCGTGTTTGCCAATCGAAGTAGATATTGCTGTGACCTCCAGCTGCAAGTTCGGACACAGTAATTTATTTAAAGAGAATCAGGGTAAGGTTGAGAGTCAAAGACTTGTTAATACAATAAATCCATGAAATTATGATAAAATAAAAGTTTTTGTTCTCAAATTTTCCCAGAAAACTTCAAAAATTATACTGTATTTACCTAGAAGGGTTTGTGCGAGGCTGTTGTTCTCAAGGTAATTGTAGACTAATATTCGGTGATCTCCTTCCACACAACAACCATATAGTTTAACCAAATTTTCATGCTTAATTTCTGATATCGTATTAATCTCGGTCAAGAATTCTCTCACCCCCTGTCTTGATTCAGTTGAAAGAACTTTTATAGCAGCTACTTTTCCATCCTTCAGAAATCCCTGATCATCAACCACAATATTGTTGAGGTTTCATTGATAAAGGAAGGAAGAAAAAATAATATCAAGACAATTGATATGGAGATGAAAGCAATGCATGATAGTTGTTTTGTCACCTTATAAACAGGACCAAAACCACCCTCCCCGATTTTATTAGACACACTGAAATTGTCAGAGGCAACTTTCAATTCCTTGTAGGTAAAGACCTTTATTTGAATGCCTGAAAGTCCTGTTAACAAGTATATATTCAATTAAAACCAAGCATTGTAAGTATGTATTTGTTTATGCATTATATCATAGGTATCAAAATTCTAGAATGCAATGCAGCCATGTTCCTACAAGTTAGTGAAATGTAGTGAAGTTACCTTCATCGATTTCAGGATCTCGTCTTATATCAGAAGACACCTTCTTACCAAATAAGAAAGAAAAACAACTCATGGCAGTATCAAGTATTCGAATGCAGCTTTTAGTGTCAAATGGAATCAGTTTCTTTGAAAAAACCACTTCCAAGGTCACCTGACTGAACCATATAGAGTATTAATGTTAACCTTTTGAAGGATAATAAAGTGGAAAACCGATAAAAAAGAACATGATAGCAATATTGCAAAAACTCCAGGTCTCACAACAGAAAACAAACTACATTTGCAGTATTCTTCTATATCAGATGAAACTTACAAAAAGCACTAAAAGATATCATACATAGCTCCAACTTTTTTCACCAATATTCCAATTATATCGAAAGAGGATACTGTCATGAAAGACATGTGTACTGCAAAAGAAATAAAAGCCTATTCTGGACTAAACTACATCCAACTTCAGACACAGATATCAGCATCAAATTGCTGTTTGAGTACTGTAAATTTTAACTTAAACATATTTTGTATTAGTAAAATAAGTAATTTCGAAAATTCTACACAATGTGTCTGATGATCGTGACCCAAAAATGAGTATATTTGATTGTTCCCAAAGCCTTAACACCAAAAACAAACTAATGGCAGCGCCATTTAACTGTATCTCAAGTCTCAACCTCTGAACTAAGATATATTGTTGTTGATAAAACTGAATTGAGATATTTAACAATTATTATTATCATTATTGCTTGAAAGAGCACAATTAGAAAAGAAACCTTTTCTTTTCAACTGTATTATTACTATCAACCTCAACTTCTGAATATTTGTTTGGATTATAACTTATGTGCTTACCTATAGGTGCATATGTATAAGCCATTTCTCTGGCTAAAGATAAAATATAATTTTCATCGAACTATCTAATAGAGCTTATGGAAATAAGTATTTATGGTCATGTTTAATTGTTTTCATAAACTCTCCCAAACAACCTCAAAAGTGCTTTCAAAAAACCTCTGAAGTGCTTATGGCAATAGCTAACCTCAACTAAACCAATTCAATCATGCCCAAAGTATATTTTGTGCTGTTTGTGCTAGTTCAAAGAAAATTGAAAAGTCAACAAATGTGAGTTGAATTTCATCGTGAATTTAAATAAGGGGAAAACCAGAAACATAACCACAAATTCATAGCAGACGAAATAAAAACAATAAATCAAAATGTTACTAGTGCTACATAACAACAATAATCGCAAGTAATCCTCTAAGCAACAAAAAAACAAAAAACAAATTTGCAAATAGCAGAGAAAGAGAGAGAAATGAAAATGGAAGATACATAAATAACAGAACCGTAACATTTGGAGAAACAAACCTTAGAAACCCGTGTAAGTGAAGCGAGAACGAATGAAACCGCCTTCAAATAGAAAAGATGATGAAGAAGAAGAAAGTCAAGAAGAAAGATAATGTGTAGTTTGTGTCTGCTCTCTAATTTATACATACGGTCACTGTTGACTGCACGGCGCGTGAGAAGACGCGGTGTGATACACTTACGTGTCTAGTGTGAATGAATATCTATCTCACTTACCTCTCCATTGACTAAATTACTCGCTTCATTTGCAAATGGTTGAATAAATTAGATTCAATTTTCCAACAAAAAAAGTGATTACTCCCGTTCCATCCAGAGTTGATGGATATGATACCTTCTAGGTAAAATAGGCAAAATTGGTTTAATATTTATTTTTATTTTAAAATATTTAAATAGAAAAAAAAATGTGTAATTGAGTATTTTGCCTAGTTTTTCTTAGAAGGTATCATACCCACCCAACTTTGGGTGGATATAGTAGAATTTACCAAAAAAAAAATTAGATTCAATTTTCAATTTAATTTCTTTTATGAATAAACAAAGTTTTAGATAACATTTTGCAATAACGGCACCTCTAGACTTTTTCAAACAAAAGTATTTCTTTGTATTGTCTATCTATTGTCGTTTGTGTAATTTCTAACAAATGGCAATTTCAATTTCAAATTGGGGCGTCTACCCCTGCTTTTAAATTAATTTAAAATAGTACTAAACATGCACAATTGATACGTATGGTTTATAATTTCTTATGAAGTTATTAATATTTTTCAAATTATAATAGATTTAGTAATCTATGGATTGATTGGCATTTTGGACTATTTTAAGTGTACGTGAATATACACCATTTAATGATATCCAAAAGCTTTTGTTTGTCATTAGTAAATGAAATTCACAGTTATCTTAAAAAGGGTCTTATATTAATGTATCTGGCAATTAAAATCCAAAATTCCATGTATTGCTTCATCTCCCTAGCAGATATGTATGTAATTTTTGAGTCTCTCAAAAAGCTGATTGATCATGTTAAGAAAAGTTATTATCCCTCCATTCCATTCAAAAATGTGATAGAAATGACGACAATGTGGATAATAAAGCTCCTCTTTCAAGATAGGTTTGTCATAATCAAGCTCCTCCGCATTTAAATTTCGCGTCCTTACCAAAAAATGAAACTCTGGGGGATCGAACCACTCCGATCTTTGTGACAAATACACATACTAACCAACTGTGCCACTTCATTTTAATTATATATATTTTTCACACATAACTATTAATTATATTTACTTATTATTTACCTTTATAGTTACATGTGTTATATATATCTTAAGTAATATCTAATATTTTGTATCACTTTCTATATATTGTTGAGTATGAATAATTAATTTCAATTTTTTTTAATATCTAACAAGCGTCAAGCTATGCTTTGTAAAAAACAAGTTGCTCATATTGCAAAGCTAATTGATAATGAGTTGGTGGAAAATGGTACCCGATTGAATCAAGAAATGTATATTGCAAGAGCAGGGGATACACGTTGGGGATCTCACTTTAGGACTCTTAGAAGGTTGCATGGCTTGTTTAATCTCATCGTTGAAATGCTTGAATACCTCAAAAGTGATAGATCGTGTAAAGGTGAACCGAAAAGTTTGTTGTTGTTAATGCAAATTTTTGGTTTCATTTTTACGTTGCATCTAATGGTTGATGTGTTATCGGTTAAAAATGATTTGTCTCAAACATTACAAAAGGGTGATCAAGATATTGTGAATGTCATGGATCTTGCCTGACATAACAAGGCAAAGTTTCAAGATGTTTTTTTTTTTGTAAAATCGTACAACTATTAAATCATTGAAGAAAAAGGAAGACCCTATTTTAAAATCCTGAATCCGCCACCGATAATCCTATAAGCTTTTTCTTTGAATTTGCAAAAGTTTTTCGATCAATTTAATGTTAAGTTCTTGATTTCAAGGTCCCCAAGTTGTAGTTGTTGAAAAAGTAGTAATTACATTAGTGTTTGGTTCCAAACTTCATTTGGTCTATTAATACTATTTGTTAATATAACGTCCCACTTTTTATAAATAGTTATTAGAATATGTTTTAGAAATAATTTTCTTATTTTTAGTTGTGTGTTTTTGGGGCATAGAGAGAAATCTAAGTGCAACACTTTATATTTCTTAAACTAAATTGCGTTTTCATTAAGTTATGTAGATCCACACCTTTTTCATTTAAAGACATTTTAATATATAAATAATTCTATATATCTGTCTTAGATTTTTATGAAAGAAAGTATTTTAAAAGTTAATAATGAGATGCAAGAAAAAGCAACGATACTTGACTATTTTATTTATCATGTCATGTATATTATTAATTCAGTATGAAGTAATTGTGTGGCCTTTAACACCTCCTGCTGTTTAACTTTTATGTTGGGTTTATTTGAGAATGCCACATAAAAAGGAATTTAACATCTCATCTCAGGCTTCCTTTGATATGTGGTGGAAGAATTCCCATAAACTATATTAGTGACTCACCTTTGATGTAACACCCTAGTATTTTTAAATAGTAGAAATACCAAAACATACATTTCAGCTTATATCAGAGTATAAAATTTTCTGCTTAGATACACATATTAGTTTTTTTGGTTTCACGTTTCCTATTTTTATGGAGTGGAAACGTGGTCTGCATTTGCTCCTAATTTTTGGGAAATAAACTATTCGGTCCATTTTTCTCTCCCACTAAACCCATGATCTCAATTCTGAAAATTAAGCCCTTTATCGTGTAGTTGGATTATATAGTGCGCATGGGACTTGGTTCCCCCAAAGAATTTTAAGGATCATGTAGTGCGCATGGGACTTGGTTCCATGATGTGATTTTCATTTTACGTACATTTATCGCTTTTGATGAAACTCTTATATTCAGTTTGATTTTTCTCATATGTTTGTGTACACATTTGTTTAATTTGAGGAAATTCATTTAAATTTTACCTTGAATAAACATATGATTTATTCATTAAGTTAGGGACTTATTTTGAGATGCTTGACATATCGTAATACATGGAAGATAATACTCGTATTTAGAGGACCTATCGCCATGATTCATATATTAAGTTTCTCGTTATGATTGTGATGGGTTAAATGGACCAAGTGGGAGAATGTTAGTTTTTTTGGTTTCACGTTTCCTATTTTTATGGAGTGGAAACGTGCTCTGCATTTGCTCCTAATTTTGGGGAAATAAACTAACTCTGTATTCGGTCCATTTTTCTCTCTCACTAAACCAATGATCTCAATTCCGAAAATTAAGCCCTTTATCGTGTAGTTGGAAGTTGTTGTGATGGACAGAGCTCTATAAATACCACTTCCACCCTCTGTTTTGGTCACCGAACCTACTTCTCTATTCAGAACAAATTACACCATCGAATTAAGAGTGAGTGAGGGTTTGGAAAGAAGAACAGAGTTCTTCCGTTGGTAGCAGCTGCGAATCCGAGTTCTCCGTGGTGTGAAGCACGAAACTCAAATTGCAATAGCTGGAGGTTAGTGTTTTTCTTTATTGCTTCCGCTTAGCGATTTAAATGTGTTAGTGATGTAAGTGTTTAAATCGAATTTAGTTAATTTCTAACATCATTGCAAGAACAGCGGAAAGGATTACTTAACTTAAATATTAATTCAAGTCATATTATAGATTACAGAGACAATCACAGGAAACAAAACTAAGATAAAAGAACTAGTCTTCAATCTTCTCCTCGAGCATGTCACCTAACCATGCCTTTTAGCTTTCCTCATTTCCTGCTTCTCTGTAAAAACAACAATAATGATAGGGTGAGATAACATATCTCAGTGAATTCTACCGCGACCCCTAACAATCACTCAGTTCAGTTATAAAACCATAGCAATTGTAGTTTAATTTATAAACCACTTGCCTATTTAATTGTAGCCCATTACCGACCACACAACAGCCACAATCTCGGCATTCTAATGTGCTAACAATTTACTTGGCTTTCATAGTTTAATTTATAAACTACAAGTCCTATTTCATTTATCGAAACATCGACCGTGCAACAGCCACAATCTCGGGGAATCGTACATTATACTTAGCATAACATCAGCCGTACACACAACTACACTCCCGATGAACCCCCGCTAGTACTTTCCCTAACGGATATTGGGCCTAGGCTAAGGGCATATGACCTCCCCTGCTTCGTATGCTAATCCTCTTGGGTCGTCACCCATAATCGATATAACTTATATATCTTACCCGCATTGGGCCGTCAAATTTATACAATACCCACATTGAGCCATCAATCCAATTCGATATAATTTATATATATCGTGTCCATAATAATAGTAGAACATAGTTCCGTTTTGATTTCAAAACATTTGCTCACACGCATACTAATTTTGGTTTTTCGAAATATTTGTAGTTCGTGACAATTCGGTTTAAAACATTTCGTTCATAAACGTTTCGTCATGAATTACGGTTATTTTAGCATTATATAAGTTGAAGGAATGTTTAGGATTGGAAAACAATCGATTTAAGATCGAAACGGGTGAAAAATAGTGGGCCAAACTGATCTTGACACGGCCACCCGTGGCAAGCAACACGGACCGTTGTGACTGGTTGCAGATTTTTACACTGCACACCGAAAGTCCCACGGGTGCCCGTGGTGGCTGCCACAGTCCGTGGTGGATCACCAGTGGCCCTATTTTGCTGAATTTTGTTTCGCTTCTCAATCCGATTCGATTCCGTTCCTTTCCCAACTCGCTCCAAACACCAAAATAGATTTTAAACACACAATAACCAGTCCAAATATCAATCAATCATGCAATCATACCAATCAATTAACATACAATTGATAAATAACCATAAAAACATAACTTTCCGAAAAACCGTTTTTGACTCGTAGAATTTTCGAAACTTCAACGAACTCAACAAAATCAAAAACACCATCAAATATTAAAAAAACAAAATCCCTAAACGTGAGTAAAACTCACCCGGAATGTCGAGTCCTCAACAACCAGAAATTCACAAAATGTACGAAATCACGTAATCGATAATAGTAGCAACACGAACGATCCCCGTTGCTCCCCACGGACTTGAAATCACTCCAAAGCTACTCCAAATCAACCAAATTAGAATTCAGAAACCACTTTCCTCATTATGAGCTTCAATCAACAATGTAACTTCACTCTTCCCTCAATCTAGTCCCAAACCATCATGTAAAGCTCCCAATTTCATAAACTCCATTGATGACCCATTTGAGCTTAGTGGTTGACAATGGTGAAATGGTGAAGAAGATGAATGAGGTAATGAAATTAGTATCATTGTGAAAAGAATGAAAATTGGGAAAGAGTGGTATGAAGAGATCTCACATGCATTAAGCTTTGGTGAGGTTCCATTCCTCTTCTTCTTCCTCCCACTATCGTCTCTCTCTCTTCTCTCACTCCAAGATCTTATCTCACCTCAATGAAACCAAAATCAATTTTAGCCCAAATCCTTTAAAGCCTCACCAAGATAAATAGCATTTGCACTATCCTCTTTTCAATTGAGTCTTATAGCCCACCCAAACTCCCTAAAAGCCTCATCCAATCATCTCGTTGTGTGAGTGGCTTTGCGTTAGTGTTTTAGCATGCGTCGGCATACTAGAGGGAGTATGGTGTTCGGGCTCTGTTAGTGGTTAAGTACGTGTCGACGTTAGCGGAACAGTAGCTACGTCCGTGCTATATTTCAGGTGGGGGCAAGATACCGTATTCGTCGGGACGGTTAGCATAAAGTTTTAATTTAAATATGTGTAGAGTGACCCAATCTCTACTAGAGTTAAAGAGTCAGTGATACCTAAAGATCATTTGACTATACTTCAGAGTTACTGTTAAGTGAAGTTTAGGCATATAGTATTGACATATAATTAAGAGTTTGATAAATAAGACATTAATAAAGGATGGAAGATAAGCAATAATTTTATTTGATGTGTTTGTAACATGTTTAAATTAAGCTTTACGTTATCTTCCCATCTTTCTGACTTATACATGTATCTTAGTCCTATCTATTTTCTTTTGTATCTTTTCGATTCAGTCGAGGAGCCAGTTGGAGCAGATGGTGATGGTTTTCCTTCCACGATGGGTGTTGAAGGCATCAAAGATGTCGATGCTATATGACAGAGGATTCAGGTGTCTCATTGAGAAAACCTGTATTTTGTTTAGCTAGTGTGTCAGTCTTTCGAGTCTCGTTAAGATGGCTTTTTAGCTTGCTTTGTTTTATGTTATTAGTTTCCGCTGTTTTGAAATACTCTGATGTATATTTGAGTGGCTTTAGTATTTCCATATATTTTGTAAAACTCTTAACACTTTTATATATGTGATGTATGTTTAGTTATATAAGTATTTTAAGTTTTAAATTTACTCACTTTTGAAATTAAGATTTTAGGTGTCAAGGGTTACTTTGATGAGGACGAGAGACGTCTCAGTTAAGATGGTAACAAATAATTTCCTTAGATAGCGACCTGACCCCATTTATGTGCTTCTTTGATAGCATTGATATATTCTGTCATCTTGAAGTAAGCCCAACGTCGAACATGCTTCTCTATAGCTATCATGTGTTTTGTCACCAACAATTCTAATGTTTTCATAGGAGATTGGTCCTTTTAAAATAGTCAACAATATTCTTAAATAAAATAATTCCTCGGTACTTAAGGGAATCCAAATGAGTCGGCCAATAGTATAACATGTCTTTCTTGGTTTCCAGCACCTTTTGGTCCTTTGGTTAACAAACTTCAAAACAAATTTCCTAAAAGTCAAAGTCTTGTCATCTTGATACATCTTATTTGCCTGTAGCCATGATGTGAACATTGAATCTATAACTGATAGTGTTTGGAGTCGTTCCTATTTTTGGGGACAAAAAGGGCGCAAGGCCCACAAAAATAGAGCTACCGGCCCAACAAAACCCTAGCTCAGATGGCTAAGACCCGAATCCAGCTCAAGGATTGGATATAATAACGAAGGAACAACAGTGAAAACCTCTGAAACCCTAAATTCTGAATCTCCTCGTCTCGCCAACTCGTGCGCAGCTCTACTGGCTTCTCAAAAAACATGGCTCCAATACACCGTAGAGAATGACGAGCTTTTGTCATGGAAAGCACCAATCACGGTGGAGAGATCGTCTGAAGAGGGAACTTCACACGTAATATGCTGAATCACTATCTCATTGATAGATTCAACCACCAAATCTTTCACCTCTTCCTCGCGAGCTCTAGATATGCCAAAGAGGATAGATTAGAGTTCTGCTTCAATGATAGAGAAAAAATTGGTTTTATGGACAAAACCCTAAAGCATCGCGTCACTAGCATCTCTGAGGAGGCCACTGTAGCTCACTGAGGAACCACTAGGGGGATTGAAGCATCGCAACTTAAAAAGAGAAACCCAGGAGGTGGTTTCTGCCACACTAAGGGTTTCGAAATGAGAGAGTTGACCGCCATGCAACCCACTGTGTTTTATCTGCGCGCAACATCAATAACCGAGTCCACACACCAAATGATACAGCGCACCAAAGTCTGCACAGAATCCCAGTTGCCATTGAAGACCAGATTGTTACGCGCCTACCAAATCACATCCACACAAATTCATTAGCTTAGAAAGAAAATTTTGTTATGGTTATAATCACCAACAACCAAAATTTCACATTGAAACTTTATTGATATGGTTTGTTTGACCGCAAGGTAGTTAAAAAAACCACCTTTACCATACCTGGATTTTTATTTAAAAGCAGGGGAGTAAATGATGTTAGTACCTAAAATAGAAAATAGAAGGTTTAGTTCATCTATTACACTACCTATTGAAGAACTGTGGTGCTAAGTTTGTCACACGTTCCAAGCTTAACTGAAAATAAATATGTCTCTCAATATTATTCATTAGTTAAAACTAAGTTTGGGACCTTGTGTCTATTACCAATTCTTGATTTAGATTAGTTTCAACTCTAATATCTTTAATGTAATGTTGATGAAAATGAAATTTAGAGGAATTACTAGAGTTGCTCCACGCAACCTTATACTCAGTCTGTAATCAGTTGGTGTGTTTGTTTGTTCTCCAATAATGATTTTTCTCAATACTATCTACTTCTCTAAACCACTTCTCCCTCTCTTTAGGTTTTGCTTAAGCTTTTGTGCTTAGCACCTGTTTTCAATATGTCGTCACTTGGAAAGTATTATTGCAATGAAATTTATAAATTTTTTATTAGTAGGGGTTTTAGAATTTTCAATATGTCTTCACTAGGTGGTTTAAATGCTGGACTGCTTAATTAATCTAGACCTTTCTTGACTGACACACCCTTTTTGCTAGAGTTAGTGAAAGGCCAACTTCAAGATCTTGGTCCGCTAGAGCAGACTCAGTTTGTTGTACGCATTGAGAGGTCTCAATTAGTAACCAGTAATTTAGTGAAGCAGATTTTGTTTGACACTCAGAAGATAAAGTTATAAAGTTGATGATTATGCCCGTCTTCAATTTCCAACGTTTACCTACAGAGTAATGATAGAATATAATTACTATGAATCAAGTCGTAGTTGTTGGTAGTATATAAGAAGGTAACCAAGGTAATCAAGTAGGTACCTAGCAACAGTATGATCATGGTATTTCTTATAAATACACAGGAACCCATTACCCATCGCTTTCAGTTTCTTTGGACAGCTTGTACAACCAGGAAACGTGCAACCTTTTTCGTTGACCACAATCCTTGCACTAGTTGCTAATATGATACAGTAAGTGTCCTCCAATATGATTAAAAATGTTTAGGTGATTTGACAAATATAACGCAAAGCCGGAGAAATATAGCTAATATGTTTAGTTGAGAATGGCATTTCAAATGTAAATTTTCTAAAACTTAATTTGATTATATAGAAATAGATTTTAAATATTGCATTGTAACCCCAGACACAATCTCTCTTTTTGTTGTTACAAAATCTCCCTTCCTTTTAATAATGACATAAGAGATTTATTTGTGCTCATTTTATGTTTTTACTTTTACGTTCCGTTGCTTAATATTGATGAATGTTATCTTTCTTCAAATAGTAGTAAACATAGGTGGAATCTAGACTAAGCTCGGTTTCCATTTTGATGGGATGTCATCAATTTAAAAAATCTACCTTTCTATTTTAGAGTAGTCATAATGGAGGCCCATTCTATAAATGTTACTGTTAATTTAAACAAAAAATATTTTAAGTATTAACCAAACATGGCAAATAACAACAAGAATCGATCTGAGTGGTAACTGAGTTTTGATCTTATCTCAATGTCTCTAGTTTGAGTGTTGGATGTTGTTAGAATCTATTCATTTCTTGTAAACGGATTTCTGTTAGAATCTAACAGAATGATATTTCATTATTTGACTGAAAGTTTACAACCTATTTTATAGTGTGAGTGTTTACAATCAAATACACTGCACACACTAATAGAGTCACTGCAGTTACACTGCGGTGATGTTTACAACTAATACAATGACACTTACAATTGATACAAAGCTTAAATACAAAGCCTATTTTACATATTATTTCACATACTCTAACAGTTCCCCCTCAAGCACATAGGAAACACTCTGAGCTTGTCTTTGAGAAAGCAAAACTAGTTCTTTGATAGTGGCTTTGTGAGTATGTTTGCAACTTGAGCCTGAGAAGGAACATATTAAACAGTGAGACACTTGTTTAGAACTCTTTCACAGACAAAAAAGATGTCCAACTCCATGTGTTTGGTACGGGAATGTAAGATAGGATTGTGGCTCAAGGCCATAGTAGTTTGATTATCACATAGGATAACAGGAGGAGGCAGACTGATTTTCAATTCATGTAAAAGAGACTGAATCTATATAACTTCAGAGGATACAAGTGCCAAGCTCCTATATTCTGCTGCAGCATTTGATTTTGCAACCAGAGTTTGCTTCTTGGACCACCAAGAAACTAGATTTGGTCCTAAGAAGATGCAGGCACCTGAGGTGGAACACCTATCATCAATGTCAGACGCCCAATCAGCATCACAATAAGTAGTGATTGAGAGAGGTGAGATGCTATTTGCAGGCTGCAGAGTAAGTCCCAAGTCAATAGTACCTTTGAGATATCTTAAGATTCGTTTCACTACTATCCAATGTGTAGTCAAAGGCTGTGCCATAATTTGGCACACTTTGATGACAACATAACCAAGTTCTGGTCTTGTGATTGCTGCATATTGCAGAGCACCAACTATGCTTCTATAAAGAAGAGAGTCTTCAAAGTAATCAACACAATTTCTAGACAATTTTAGATTTGTAGGAAGATGAGTTGAAATACTCTTGCAATCATCCATGGCATCTCTATAAAGAATGTCCCTTATGAATTTAGCTTGTGAGAGGACTATAGCACCAGAACCTGTATGTCTACATTCAATTCCCAAAAAGTAGTCTATGTTGCCCATTTGCTTGAGATAAAAGATGGCATTAAGCTTATTGATGATAGATTAAACAAGGAGCTTAGAAGAGCTTGTAATGATAATGTCAACCACATATATTAGGATGTAGATACTCTGTCCTCCATGATTGTAAAGCAGCAAGGAAGGGTCACATTTAGATTGTTAAAAATCAAAACTGAATAGGGTCTTTGTAAGGTTCTAATACCAAGCACGAGGGGCTAGTTTGAGACCATAGATAGCTTTATTAAGCTTGTAAACAATAGACTTGTCAGAAAAGAATGTATCAATATAATCATATCCAAATTTTTTAGTGAAGCCCTTAGCCACAAGACGAGCCTTATATTTGTTAATAGTGCCATCAGGATTCTCTTTTATGCGAAACACCCATTTACAGCCAATAAGGGACTTCCCAGGAGAAAGTGAAGTAAGTTGCCATGTATGGTTGGCCTGCAAGGAATCAAACTCTACCTGCATAGCTTGAGCCCAACAAGGAGAGGCTAGGGCCTGTTGCATAGTCATAGGTTTAGTGGTGGTCAGATTTAGAGATGGGTATAGGGGTGGTTTAAGGCTGCCAGTTTTGGACCTTGTGAGCATGGGATGGTTATTTGTGGGTGGAGGTTGAGATGGTGAGGGAGAGGGAGATGACTAAAGATCAATGGAAGGGAGGTTGTGGATGGACGGGGCTGAAATGAATTGGAATGCATGGATTCATTTGGTGAGCCATGAGGGGAATTGTGTGGGATAAATGGTGTAGGAGGTTGAGTAATGTAGGGTGTTAAGGGATCTAGCGGTGGATGATGTGTGGGGGGAATAACACCTAAGGGAAGAGAGAGTGTGTTAGGAGGTGTGTTACATGATAGAGGAGTAGTGTTAGCACTAGAGTTCTTATGTTGAAAAGGAAAAATGAGACTCATTAAACAAAGCATCTTTGGAAATGTATAGTCTTCTACTAGGATCAAGGCATTTATAACCTTTGTGTGAGAAGAGGGTAGCAAGAACATTATAAGGAACAAAGGAAATGATAGTTAGGAATATGAAATAGAAGCTGAGATGGAATTAGGTGATTGTAAACTGATTTCTGTTAGAATCTAACACAATGATATTTCATTATTTGACTGAAAGGTTACAACCTATTTTATAGTGTGAGTGTTTACAATCCAATACACTGCACACACTAATACAGTCATTGTGGTTACACTGCAGTGATGTTTACAACTAATATAATGACATTTACAATTGATGCAAAGCTTAAGTACAAACCCTATTTTACGTATTATTTCACATACTCTAACAAATGTAATAAAAACTCTATTTTGTGGGGAAAATTTCAAGGAATGGAAAAACCAAATAAACATTTGGCTCTCAGTTTCTTCGATGTAGATTAGTTACTAGAAAAGCCAGTGGATACTGCGCTCCAATAACACTATAAGTGTCCTGTACTGGAAGAGAAACTGAGTATGAGTCGATAGGATAGAGTATTTTGTATTTAGGAAAAACTAACATTATTGAGGATCATGAAGCTCCCACATCTGTTCAAGAGGATTTGCAAGTCTCTTCTAGGTTTTGGAACTTCAAAATGATAAGGATTGTAAAGAGGAAGACTCTTCCATAGCTAGTGTTGAGGGTAGTGATTTTGAAGTTGTCTCAAACTCTCAAAGAAAGAAAGTAAAGCAACAATCAAACACAGATGGTACGAAAGGAAACTACTGAACCCGTGCTCGGGCGACTAGTTTAAAACTATCAAAATGAAATGTTTACCTTTGAAGGGTTTTGGTCTATGTCCCCCTTTTTTATTCTATTTTTTTTCATTTTTTATCAATAAATTTATAAAGTGTTACAGATGATTGTTGTTAGGACGGGGTGTCGGCCTAGCTTGGATGTCTTATACCATTGTGATGCTTCTGAACTTATGTTGGAAAAAAATTAAACCACGTTGAGTGTTTAGAAACACCTGGTGTGGAATGTCTCACACAAAAAACTCTCATATGAAAGTTAATATTTTAATTTAAAAAATGCACAATGATTATATTTAACACCCACTTTTGCTAAATTCCGCGTTAAATCCCATATTTTTATGTCATTCTTGTACTAGTGCTTGTGCAAAATATTTTGGAACCAAAGTCACCAAACCATGTTCTCAATACTCCTCTCACTAAGGCTATCACACAAGACGTGATTTATTGGTGGCATGATAAATCACTACAACAAAACTGGCAACCGAGGGCGGTTCAAAAGGCATTCTGCGGTGGTTTTGACCGCTGCTAAATGCTTCTCGCGGCGGTTCCAGAACCGCTGGAATAACCGCCGGGAGTAGCATTTAGCAGCGGTTTATGTGGCGGTTTGACATTTGAGGCGGTTCTAAACCGCCACAAAATACTTACTAAGCTATAAAATACCCAATACTTTTGCAGCGGTTTATGAGAATCTAGCGGCGGTTTACTATTTGCGGCAGTTGGTAACCGCCCCTAAACAGATTGAGTTAGAATAATCAGTATCAATCTGCAGCGGTTTTGGAGATATCTGCGACGGTTCGAAGCTATGTTATTACATTTAAGAGCGGTTCAAAACCGCCGCAATTAATTGGTTTTTTTTTAAAAATAATAATTTTGATTTGGCTTAGTCGAATTGTATGAAATGCTAAAAAAATTATATAATTACAATGATAACAACTAGAAATATAAGAAAACAACAATTAAATTAAATTAAAATTGACTTTATTACTTCCAAAAAATATTACAAGCAAGAATTCTATTCAAAAATTACATAGGTACCTAAGACAAGTATGAGAGAGAATTCTATTCAAAAATTACATAGGTACCTAAGACAAGTATTAGAGTACGTCGTTCAATCATAAACAAAAATTAAACATAAATCTTGCGAATTCATTGGATTGGAAGTACCAAACTGGTAAATGTGTTGCTCTTTAGAGTCCTATGTGCTAGTTTGATGTCCTGAAAACACCACATTGCAACCTGCGTGACATACAAAAGTTAAAGCATAAGAAAGCATTGACAAAGACAAAACAAAATGGAGATGAAACGAGACAGAGGGGGAGTCCTAAAATCAAGTCCATGAAGGAGAGTTGTCCCATGAAAATGAATGTACAAAGACTGGTCCAATGAATTAGGACAAACCCCATAAAAATATCTAGTTGTTTATTCCAAGGAAATTGACAAACCTGTAAAAATAGTGAATTATATGATTGTATAGAGAAAATCTTACCAGAGATCCACCATGGAGAACAACTGAGACTAAGTACAGAGGTATTGAGGGATATAAGGCACAAAATACCATCATGTTCTGATCTAATGAGTAATTGCCTAATCATATGGACCTGAAAATAGAGAAACGAAAGTCCCTAAGGCATACAAATTTCAAAGGAAAGTAAGTCTGCATTTATAATTAATCAAATTATAATAAAATAAAAAAAAACAAATGCCAAAAGCACAGTAGAAACATACTTCTAGGCTTGGACTATCAAGAAAATGTCTTTGAAATCAACAGGAATACATCACGCTCTTCAATTCCACCAACTATTGTATCATGCAAACCCTGAATACCCCTAAAATTGAAATACGAACAATTTCCGTGATCCACACAATGTACAGTAAAGAAATAATCAATTTCCGTGAACTCATAGTGGCTTTGAGAAGCCTCCATTGAAGCATAAAACGGATCCTGCCTCCACTGAAATCAAATAGAATAGATCATGTAAGATTTGTATTGAAACCTGATGCAGCAGATTCCGATGTGCAAGCATAACAACACATTTTGGATTTCCAGTGGTTTCGCTTGTGTGTAAGAGTAACAATGTCATATAAGTTGATTGTTTCATAAACATATTGTTGCTCTGCAATTTATGTAGAAAGTAAAAAAAACATCAAGGTATTTGATTGCTACTTCTTTAGATATAATTAAGACAAAAGTTGTTTTTCTGTAACTAAATAAATAAAATAACTTAATTGAGAGAAAATAAGTATATAGCCATATGAGCAAAATGTAAAAAAAGAATGATAATGTCAGAGAAACATATTGGTAAAAAGATTTATGAAACAATACATATAACTTCACCATGCCCCATCCTTTGAGGAATCTGTTTGTTTCTTATCCAATGGTCAAAGCATTGGTTATGTGATTTGCAACTTGACACTATCATGTGAACAATTCACTAGAATATAAGATCAAAGTGGTGAACCTCCAAGTGAGCAGCAGCTTTATCCTTATGAGTGAAAACACCAATTGACTCAACAACATCAACACCAATTGACTCAACAACATCAACACCAGCCTCACCCCATGGAATCTCCTCAAGGTTCCTGCGATTCAGATAAGTATATAAATATTACTCTTGACAAACACCCTTGACAAAGTAAATGACAGACATGTTCTGGAGACTACAAACTACCAACCACATCAATTATCGAACACTTTGGAACACACATACACAACATGATTTTATTCTACAGCAGAAAGTTTAAAGCCTTAGCAAAACAAACATCCATAATATTGGCAAAGAAGTTAACATCTCATGATTATGTGACCTGAAAACACATTACTAATACTTACTTCAATTGTCACTTTCCTCTTTCAAGTAGATTTGTTACAAGCAATGACCAAGTTAGGCTTTCCTGCAACAACACCCAAATAAGTGAATTAGTCGTGATTCTAATCAATTAACCACAGCTGTTAGCCTGTTAGAATCCCTCTATTCAAAGAAGTTGAGAAATAATTATAAGCAAAACTTATCTTTAAATTGTGTCTATGTTTTTTCAGCCAACAGATTTGTGTTATAAAACTTACGAAGCAGCCACATTGATTGTAGGTGAGTACAGACATGCGATGGTGCAATAATTATAAGCAAAATTTGCAAATAACTTTTGAAAGGTCAACCCTTAAGCCATGTCAATGACTCATATTAATTGTAGTGCAAAGATAGTACCATTAGTTGCCTTGGATTTTTGTTATCATCCAAAGATAGTACCATTATTTGTAAAAATAAAAAGAGAAGAGAAAGAAATCCAAAAGAAACAAAAAAAAAAACAAACAGGTGGAATGCAAAGTGGGAGAAAGAGGAAGAATAGAAGCAGCAAGAATTAAACCATGGAATCAAATAAAACTCTGTAATCCATATACAAAAACCACAGAAACAAGTGAATCATGACTACCAACACCAACACCACATTTAAAGGTGAATCAAATTTTGAGACGAGATCGATTTCCAGATTTCCCAGTCCCTGAAGTTTCAGGATTAGGTAAGGATAACATAGAACAAAATAAAATCGGAACTAGAAGAGCACTTCCCTAAAACAAACATTACAACAATCATAGGCAAACCCTTAAATTATTATGTTAGATTTCTCAATCATCAATGAAACATGTACAAGACAAATAAGAAGATCCAACATTAAATTAAATATCAAAACAAAACAACAGAAAAACAACAATTTTAGCTCCAATGGCAAACCCTTCTTCATCGAAGGAAGAAACAAAAGGGATTAAAACTCAAAACCCTAGAGAGAGAGAGGGAGAGGAAGAAGACGAACCTGGTTGGGTGTGGCGGAGGCGAGAGAGTTCCAGAGACAGAGAGAGCAAAACTGAGAGTTGTGAGAGACGAAGAACCGTTGCTGCGAGTTCCAGAGACGTGAATGAAAGAAAAGAAACCGAGGGTTTTCTTATTTTAATTTGTTTTATTAAAACAAAAAAAAGAGCGCTTTGGTCAAAAAAAAAAGGGTGGGAATTTTTTTTTGACATAAAAAGGGAAGGAGAGTTATTTTTGGGACGAAAATTTTACAACCGCCGCAGTATCCGCCCGGAACCGCCGTTGCTTGACGCCAAAAAACCCAACTGCCACAGATTACCAAATAACCGCCACCGTTTACTTACTAACTGAGGCAGTCAACTTAACCGCCGCACAAACCGCCGCCAAATGATAAGCGGCGGCAGTTTACCCTAAACCGCCGCAGAATAACCGCCGTCGGTTGCCAGTTTTGTTGTAGTGAATCAGCTGTCTACATGTACAAAACATATATGTTATGTGTACATTGTGTAGGAGCTTTGATAGATTGTTGATAATTTGGTCTGTGAGGACATAGTGTGTTGTAGCCAATGTTTTAAAACTCGGACCAGTGGCCGACTCGGTGATGGTACCGGGTCACTGGATCAAGGGTCGAACCGAGAGGTCGACAGTTGAACCGCATGATCAAAACCGGGACCGCATGACTCGGACCCGGTCTGTATTTCGTGAATTTTCAAGACCTATATAAAAGAATTCCAAATTTTCAAGACCTATAAATTTCATACCTGTAAAATTTAATTTACTAAAATTAAACAATTATACATAATGCCAAAAAAATCCAAAACAATCGCAACAACAGGTGGAAATACAATCAACCATGAAATGTGTATGGTGAAAAACTAATTAGTAACTTATCAAAAAAAGAAAAGAAAAACTAATTAGTAATTAATGCTTGAATTGTGGCAAGCCCATGTAATATATGTTATATGTTATATGTTTCACGTGTGCAACATAGACAACATCAACAGGTGGTGCAGTGGTTAACTTCCTTATAGATTGACTCAAAAGGGAAGAGGTTCGAACCTCTTCGAAGCCTTTTCTGCGAATTTTTATAAAAATTCTGTTTCTGTTTTCATCACACATGCACAACCCGGTCCGGGTTACACAAACCCACCGGGTCACCGAGTTTGCCAAAACCCGACCAGGTTTGGCCGGTTTCCACCGGATTGGTGCATTTTTGATCCGTAGGGTTAACCGACTCGGTTACCCACCCGGTTAGCCCGGCCGGAACACGAAGTCCAAAAAAGAAACTAGCAAATTCTATAGTTAGGAAAACCTAACATATTGCTGAAAAATTTCTTAGCAATGAAGTTAGGAATAAGATCCCACCAAACAAAACCACTAAACTTAGTTCCACGACCTGCAAGCTTATCAGAGCGGGCAATACCCTCTCTATAAATGTGAGTGCAAAGAAAGTTAAATTGCCTTGTCAAGTGTAAATAGTTATCCTATCTATTTCTAAGCTTCCAAGTAACTACTTTGCAACTCTTAAAAGCAGAAACCACTAATTGAGAGTCACACTCTAACCATAAAAACTTCCTATCTTTATCAAAAGCAATCTCTATAGCCAACATAGCCCCAATAATATCAACATGAAGCCCATAACTATTATCAATGGAGGCAGAAAAACAACCAAGGACAACAACACTTTTGTCTCAAAAAATACCACCCCAAGCCGCTGGACCAGGACAACCTTTAGCAACACCATTTGTTTTGCAATTTATCATGTAAGGAGCTGGAGGCATCCAAATAATGTGTTTGTTGTTTTGTAAATATGGTTATTTGATGATGTAAACTGATACGTGTTGAGAATTAGGAATATTTCCTAGTAAGTAAAAGTTAAGGCTTATATCAGTACGAGCGCCGATATGTTTACACAAAAATATTTTCGAAAAGAGACTTAAGCGATTGTTTTCTTAAAATTAACACGACGCATAAGTCACGCTTTCATTCATGGAAGCATTATGGGAAATAATCACCTTTTCATTAAAAAAAATAATGAGTTTTAGTATACTATTTGAGGAATGCAGAAGAAAGTGGAAACATTTTCACAGGAATGTTTTTCAAAGACTTGTGTTTACAAAAATCAATTGTTTTGAAAAGAGCACGCTATTTGGAACTAATAGGAGTTTTTCCAACGTAAAATGACTTTAGGGAGACAAGTGAGGTTTCGAACGAGTACATGAGAATTCTAAACCAGGTGGTACAGCTTTAGAACTAATGATTTCTGGGACACTCAGGTGCGAGTGCTCCAGTAATAGGGACTAACTTTTGGTGATGCATTTTCATGCAAGCATCGATGCCAATGTAGGAATCTAGGTGAACCAACGGTCTCGCTAACGTGCGTTGAGACTGGACCTAGGTGATAAAGGGTTTAACATCCTCTCCGAGGGGAAAAAAGGGAAATTGTCTCAGGTAAAGCCTGAGGGGGTACTGGACACGAATTCCATTGGGATGGGAATTTGGTGAATACATCATACAAGATTCATTTGAGATCCTTCATAGTATGACTCACTCCACAAAGTCCATTAATTTCAGAGGTAGTGAGTCTCCTCTACATGCTACTATGTGTGGTGTGCTCAATTTTGCGAGGAGGATGTTGATGTATCTACTTCATGAGTGTCTGTAGATTCGTTCGATTTATCTGGGGACTAATTACTTCGTTAGAGGATACCTCTAAGAGGTCTCGTGTTGTGTCATGGGGGTACATGATACATTATTTATATTTACAATGTGTGTTGGACAATTGCATTAGTGATCAATGATAGGAGTTTATTGGTGTTGGTGTACCCTATTGGTGTAGTACGCCATATAATTTCTATCTGATTTCACCAAGCCAAAATTATTATTCTAACCTAATATATTATATTGGGTTGAGGTTTAAATTTCTATGTGTTTGATCGCTTAAAAATCCTAACCGTGAGTTGATTGTAAGAAAATTTGACGTAAAGGTTTTTAGAGTCATCTGTGACTATTATAGAACAATTATAGGAATTTTAGATGAAAAGAAATGAAAAAGTTCATTTTTTCTGAATAATGTGTCAAAAATGTTGCTAGAAGTGCTGTTATGTGAAAACAATATGTGCAAGTATACACATTCGTAACAAGTAATAAAGAGTAAGTAGAAATCGTTCCCACGAGGATTGTTGAGTTCTTTTCTATATTTAATTAGCAAGTAAGCTAGTAACTAAAAGCAAAGTAAAATAACAAGTTGTAGAACTTAGTTTTATCAACAAACAGTAATTAAGATAAAGGATCAGTAGAAATCCAGAATGAGAGTAAGTTGAGAATGCTTTCACTATGCAAATTCATAATAATGGTCTAATGTTGTATCTGATGCTGCAGCACTAGGTGCTGCCGCAATGGATGTATTTTCTCAAATACTCTACACTAGGTTTTTTCCCCAAAAGTTTATCTCTAGACCTTAAAGGAGTATTGCCCTAGGCTGCTTAAGAACCCGCAGTGTTCACCTTATGGCTTATGCTCTCCCTATCTCTAGGTTTTAAGCAAGAAACACTAATATCTCTATTAATGCAACAAACCATATTATCCTTTGAGATCAATTTATAAACCATCTCTGAATCTATAAATGGTACTTATATTTAGGTGATCAATTCTAAATTAATTTTTGGAAATAGTATCACACAAAGGATAAAATGCTAAACATCAAATACATGCATTAAAAACATTAAGACTTCATTACATAGATCTAAACATCCCAACTAAGAGTATTTAGCTCATGATGAGCAAACAACACAAGAAATACAACTCAAACATAAATGTTAAAGCCATAATACCGAAAATACAAGGAAGAAAGATACTAAGAAGAGGTAGACTGAAGATTGACTCCAAGAACAGTAGCATGGAGGTTCAGATCAGCTCCCAAATCCACAAAATTCTCCAAGTAAATCAACTCGTGTATTGCTGCAGCATCACTCCCAACAACAGAATTTCTACTTTTTATTGTGAAAATGGAGCTTGGAACGAAAATGGAGAGAAAGACTATCTCTAAACCTAGCCTCCTTTCTGAACCAGCCTCCCAAATGAGGAAGATGAGCCTCCTTAAATAGTACTAGGGTTTAGTGATCGAAGAAATATCATTTGGAGGCTCTTTTTGTCATTATGTGTGTCTAGGAGTACAAGTGACCACATAGATGGAATATTCTTGGCATAATAGTACCCATTCCTTGCTTTGACAGCTAGCAGGTGCTAAAATCCGCGTGACTTCATTTTCTCTCTCATCTGACGCAGGAATGCATTGCTGCGGCACCTATTGCTGCAGCAATGAAATACACACATAAAAGCACAAAATGGGGCACCAAAGTGCCAAAAGACTCGAAACCAGAATTAATTCTTCTTTTACACTAAACAACATATTTTAACTATCTAAACACAATATTACTTTAGAACTCACAACAATTTAAGCTACGAAAGCATAAATAACTCTATATAAAATAGAGGTATCACACCCCCAAACTTAAACCATTGCTTGTCCTCAAGCAATGATGCTTGACAAAGACAAACAAACACAAGCAAGACAATATCCAGCTGCACAAATTGATTCAAACAGATTTTCAAATATGTTCAAATTGGGCATAGACTTTCAAATCCTCAATCCCTCATATACACCTTAAGTTCATCAAGATTCAAAGAATTGCATACTGCTCAAGGTGAGTGTGTGATCACTACGCTTAGTTCAGTCCTTAGCATGTTTCAAAAGTTCTCCTAGCCTTGGAAAGCATGGCTTTCTTTTGGTTATGCCAAAGATTTTTCAAAATGTAAGGTAGACTAACAATTTCCACAAAAAAACAGGGGTATAAGCATGACAAATGGCTTTGATGTAGCAATCCAGAACTCTAGGCCAGTGCACTTATTACAAATTGACATAACAATGCTGCAGCAACTGCTGCTGTAGGATTACAGACTAACAAAGACTCTTTGTACAGACACTTAACTGCTACTGTGTTGCATTGCCCTTATTCTTGAATTTCTTTTTGATAGCATTTTTGCTTTTTCAAACCTTTTTTTTTCTTTTTTTCTCTTTTTTTTTTTTGCATTGATGATTGGGCAAATACAACACATTATACTTATTTACAGACACTGGTGCTTTATAACATAGCACCTTTCATTCAAACTACATTCATATTCCTAAAATTATGTGCACATGACCTAATCTCATTCCTTCTTGCTTAGCCTTAATATATCTCAAAGAACCCCCAAACTTAGTTTCATATGCTACCCTAAGTTTTTAGTAGAAATTTGGCACAACCTTGGTCTACCAAAATCTAACTTCAGCATCAGATTGTTTCTAGCTTACTAATTTCCTACCTAAACCTAGAGTATGAGTGCCAGAACAATAGCAATCTAATCATCAATCCAAACCAGGCTATCCTCACTCAAACTCACCATAATCATCATTAAGTCAGCCCAAAAAGAAGCATAATCTATTACTGATATGAACAAAAGATACAACTAAACATGCCTTTTAAAAACAAATAACACAAGGTCCTCCCCCCAACTTAAGACTCAGCAGTGTCCCCACTGCTCATGCAAATACTATAGGGAGAGACCTTAAACACAAAAGACTGAAGTGAAAACATTTAACACAAAACAGTTTTTAAATCCTAAACAACTGATGGATGCTATTACTGATGCTACAGCATCCAAAAGGATTATTGAAACAGAACGAAGTAGAAAACAACAATTAAAGACAACTAACAGAACATAAACAACTAAACACAAAAGAGAAAGGGTTAACTAGAACGGACCCCTGGTTTGTTTCTAGTGCTGGCTCTTTCAACTTGGTGCACTCTTCAATAGTTGCATTGGGTGCTGCAGCATTAACCTTTTGCAAAACAGCTTGATTCGCGGAATATTTGGCCAATGGAGAGGCTCTGGCGGAGAAGGATGGACCTAATCATCTGGTACAGCAGAGTCGAATTTCTCCACAATAGAATCAGATACCCTTGGCCTCTTTTTGTCCACCAATTTGTTTCTTACAACTTTCTTTGCTGCTGCAACAAATGCTGCAGCTTTGCCTTCTGACACTGTTTCTGTAGCACTACCTGTGACAGCATTCACACTCTGCATTTCAATTTCCAATGGCCTTGGTGTTTTCTCTTTGGAATGTTGTGCTTTGGGTGGATTTTTATATGGTGAGGGAGGTTGTTTGGTTGATAGGGACTTGTGGAATGGATTATTTTGGGTGGAGGGGATGGTTTTGGAATACGGATTAGTTGTTTGGTTTGAGGTGGTTGTGGATGAAAGGTAAATAGTGAAGGGTTGTAACTGTGAGAAGTGGGCTTTTGTGATGGAGAAGATGTTTTGGGTGAAGGGATGGTTTAGGTGGAGGTGTGTTGAAAATGTTTTGGGTGGGTAGTGATTGGGAAAAAATTTGTTAACAGGGGTTAAATGATGAGAAAGAGAAAACACAGTGCCAATTAATAGAGGTGACTGCCAAATATGTCACATTGGCATTTGAAACTCCATTTTGACTTTTTAACCACATATTCAACACTTCAGCAACAGGTGCTGCAACACATGGTGCTGCAGCACCAAAATTCTGCATAATTGACAGCACAAACCACAGGACCACTTATTCATACCTGAAAAAGTAAAAACAAAAACACACAAAACACAATTAGTCCTAAAAATCTGGGTTGCCTCCCAGTAGCGCTTAATTTATAGTCATTAGCTAGACTTGGCCTTCAAAACCCAAGTTAGGGTGGATAATATGACAAGAAGAAAATATCATCCTTCCGCTTTCTCCTCTTAGTCAGAAATCCCATGTATTTCGCATAAGGAAACAAGTGTTCCCATGCCCCAATCAATAAGCATTTAGGATAGGAATTTCCCCTCTTTTGAAAAAATTGAAGCTCATTTTGCGGAGGACTTTTTCCTTCAATTACCAAGGCCTGAACCTTAATTGTCACATGACTCTTTTCATACCCCAACCTTGGCTTTTCTTTCTTGTCACTATTTTTGAATTTTTCTTGTTCTACAACTACACAATTTTTTTGGTTTTTCTTCCACTACTTCCAAATGACCACATTCAAGCTCACACTCTATACTCATTTCTTCCTTTTGCTCAACCACATATTCAATACAACTCTCTTCTTGTAGATGCTCCATAATAGTCCTAATGTGAGCCTCTATATTCTTACATGAAGCTTCAAAGTTGTCATGATAACTCTCTTCTTTTAGATCAATCACTTCTTCAATACAACTCTCCTATTTTATATGCTCCATAATTGTCTTAAAGTGAGCCTCTATATTCTTACATGATACTTGAAAGTTGTCACTATCCACTTTGATATCCTCAAGTGATTGAACTACAAATTCTTGGAAGTTGGAGATGGTCTCATAGAATCCTTCGGTTTGAGCTTGACAACTTGAATCTTGCTCACACACAAATTTTCCATGTGACAATCCATATTTTGGGATCTCATGGGCATGAAATTTGTCTCATAACATCCCCTTTCAAAGTTCTCACGCTCCAACTTCATAGATTCAATGGATTGAGCTAAGAGTTCTATTAAACTAGAGTTGTCCTCATGTGATCGTTCGGTTTGAGCTTGAGAAGATGGATTTGTCTCAAAACAGCCCCTTTTATGTTCACTACCATGAGATTCAAAATTGAAACATTGCTGTTGAGCATTCAATTCTTGCATAAAGTAAAAACTCCAATGGTCCATGGCATAAAGTGGAATTTTTTTCTTTCAAAAAAATATACTAAACACAAATTGTGAAACTAAAAACAACAAAGAGAAAACATTACAAGTAACAAAACACAATACGAAATAGAAAAAAATTGCTCAAAAATAGAACACACCAAAAACTAACTAAACTTACTAACTAAACAATAGAAAATAACTATCACAATCCCCGGCAACGGCGCCAAAAACTTGTTGTATGAAAACAATATGTGCAAGCATACACAATCGTAACAAGTAATAAAGAGTAAGTAGAGATCGTTCCCACGAGGATTGTTGAGTTCTTTTCTATATTTAATTAGCAAGTAAGCTAGTAAGTAAAATCAAAGTAAAATAACAAGTTGTAGAACTTAGTTTTATCAACAAACAGTAATTAAGATAAAGGATCAGTAGAAATCCAGAATGAGAGTAAGTTGGGAATGCTTCACTATGCAAATTCATAATAATGGTCTAATGTTGTATCTGATGCTGCAGCATTAGGTGCTGCCGCAATGGATGTATTTTCTCAAATACTCTACACTAGGTTTTTTTTCCCAAAAGTTTATCTCTAGACCTTAAAGGAGTATTGCCCTAGGCTGCTTAAGAACCCGCAGTGTTCACCTTATGGCTTATGCTCTCCCTATCGCTAAGTTTTAAGCAAGAAACACTAATATCTCTATTAATGAAACAAACCATATTATCCTTTGAGATCAATTTATAAACCATCTTTGAATCTATAAATGGTACTTATATTTAGGTGATCAATTCTAAATTAAGTTTTTGAAATAGTATCACACAAAGGATAAAATGCTAAACATCAAATACATGCATTAAAAACATTAAGACTTCATTACATAGATCTAAACATCTCAACTAAGAGTATTTAGCTATTGATGAGCAAACAACACAAGAAATACAACTCAAACATAAATGTTAAAGCCATAATACCGAAAATACAAGGAAGAAAGATACTAAGAAGAGGTAGACTGAAGATTGACTCCAAGAACAGTAGCATGGAGGTTCAGATCAGCTCCCAAATCCACAAAATTCTCCAAGTAAATCAACTCGTGTATTGCTGCAGCATCACTCCCAGCAACAGAATTTCTACTTTTTATTGTGAAAATGGAGCTTGGAACGAAAATGGAGAGAAAGACTATCTCTAAACCTAGCCTCCTTTCTGAACCAGCCTCCTAAATGAGGAAGATGAGCCTCCTTAAATAGTACTAGGGTTTAGTGATCGAAGAAATATCATTTGGAGGCTCTTTTTCTCATTATGTGTGCCTAGGAGTACAAGTGACCACATAGTAGGAATATTCTTGGCATAATAGTACTCATTCCTTGCTTTGACAGCTAGCAGGTGCTAAAATCTGCATGACATCATTTTCTCTCTCATCTGATGCAGGAATGCAATGCTGCGGCACCTATTACTGCAACAATGAAATACACACATAAAAGCACAAAATAGGGCACCAAAGTGCCAAAAGACTCCAAACCAGAATTAATTCTTCTTTTACACTAAACAATATATTTTAACTATCTAAACACAATATTACTTTAGAACTCACAACAATTTAAGCTAAGAAAGCATAAATAACTCTATATAAAATAGAGGTATCAAGTGCCGAAACACCAAACCAACCGAAAAATCTAGGCAGAAAATATCCAGTGGCAATAGGCAAAAAAACCATGTGGGGGCAAAAAAAAAATTTATTTACCAAAATAATGCACTTTGTGGGTTATTTACCAAAGTGGGCAAATTTTTTTTATAGTTCAGAAGTCGCCCCCCCCCCCCCCCCCCCCCAGGGTGACTTCTGAACTGTTTTTTGCAATTTTTTTTTAAAATGCAGTTCAGAAGTCGCCAGTCGCCCCCCCCAGGGTGACTTCTGAACTGTGTTTTGCAATTTTTTTTTTAAATACAGTTCAGAAGTCGCCCCCCCCCCCCCCCCCCCCCCCCCCAGGGTGCCTTCTGAACTGTGTTTTTTTAATTTTTCAATAATTATATATTAATATATAAATATCTAAATTAATTTATTTTAAATTTATAAAAATGATTATACCTGTTTATAATTTAATTACGTTAATATTTAGGACAAAAAATTAAGAGATTAAAAATTGGAACATAATATAATATAGAAAAAAGACTGAAATAAACAACAAAATTTTCAGAAATACAAGAATAGAAAATTAAAAACGAAACGAGAGGAAAACATGATCGAAACTACTTCCACGAAACATTTTCTGGTAGTGGCCATTGGACCGCTGGAGGGATAACCCGACGGATGATTTCATGGGTGGAAATAGTTGTTTCGACGCACAATTCGATAGGACTCCGAGTATGAGGTTGAAACAGCTCATGCTGCTGAAACATCTGCCGAACGTGATTGTCAGTCTTGATAGTCATTACGCACCACCAAATACGATTACCTTCGCCGGTCCGGGGGCAGCGATAAACGATACGAGTGATCGTTTGCTCCTCACCCTCCAGCTGCGCCTTTTCCGTTAGCTTTTCGTTCAGTTCGGCGAAGGTGATGTTGTTCTTAAGGCTGGAATCAATGGTGTTTGGACCACTAAAATACACACCATCTTCTTCCTTGTACATAACATGGGCCTGACAGTGAAGTGTACAGTAGTGGTTGATGACTGTTTCCGGTATGACTTGTTGTGGTGGGGGTGGTCGCAGAAGATGAATGATTTCTTCCGGAGTGCGTATTGTGTCTACGTACAGCTCCAAGAGACTACGTCCCATTGGAATGTTAGCATGACCTTCCATCATTGCGCGAACGTCGTGGTCGCTTTGGATCTCCATGACAGAATAACGGAATGTCCCGTCATCTCCACAATTGTACTTTCTGTAACGGATACGCTCCACGTCTTTACGCCACCCTCCCTCTGGTCGTATTTTTCTCTCAGCCTTCTCCTTGAGTTGGGCGAATGTGATGTCCTTATTCATCCTACAAAAGATATGATTAGGACAACGAAAGACAACACCATGTTCATCGGTGGTTACAGTTCCACTGTGATAAAGTGCGGTTAGGAATTTGTCATTTGAGTACTGGGTTGGGCACAACTGCCATTCCATTTCAGCGGGTTGGGCGACAGTGTTTGGGAAGAACCAAAGAAGAGAAGATTAATCAGAAATATAGGTTGAGGGTAAACTGTTGGTGTGAATTTGAGTGTAATGTGAGAACGTATTAATAATAGGGGTGATCGTATGTAAGCCGTTGATTTTGGATGATCTTAACCATTGATTTTAGGGTTTAGTGTCGGCAAAATCCTGGCCGTTAAAGAGTGTCGGCAAAATCTAGGCCGTTAAAGAGTGTCGGCAAAATCTAGGCCGTTAAATAGTGTCGGCAAAATCTAGGTCATTAAAGAAATTAAGACCTATGCAGTCTGCAGAATCCACACTTTAACAGTGCACTTTGCACAATGCACACTGTAATAGTGCACTCTGCACTCTGCACAATGAACACTTTAATAGTGCACTATGCACAAAGCACTATTAAAGATAAAAGAGTAAATTATTGATCCAAATGTAATAAATGTCACATAAGATTAAACCCTTAAAATTAATAACTTAGTTAATATAAAATTACAATACTTGATAAATTAAACTAAAAAGACATTACAGAAAAAAATTAACAAAGATGAGACCCAGTTCCACACTTTCGAGGTTGGGGGACACGCCGTGGACGTTGATGCCGATGTGGTGGTTGATGTTCTTCCTCAGTCGGGGCAGGCGGCGATGGCTCTGGAAAATTTTGGGGAACTGATGAAGAACTAGCACCGCCGGCCTGCTCTTGAATTTGATGAAGCAACGCCACAGATTGCGCAGAGCCGGGTTGGACCCCAAAGCACTCATAGAACATATCGGGGTCCCTTTCGGTGGTAGAATGTCGATATGTATCTTGAAAATGAGTATGTTCCACTAACTAGTTGTATTGTTCGTTATATTGGAATGTTGGTGTGTGGGAGATAGAGTGGCGGTGAGGCACATCTTCTTGGAATGTTGGTGTGTGGGAGATAGAGTGGCGGTGAGACACATCTTCTTGGGTCTTTTGTTGAGTTGGTGGTGCACGTCGCTGTCGATTACGGTTACGTTCTCGACGTTCGGTTTGAGTAGTTGGGGGAGCTGGCACGTCTTGTTCATCATCTTCATCCACATCACCAACATTTGCAAGACCACGTGGATCCCTTAGATGTTGGTCGGCTGAAATGTATGGCCTTGATTTTTTTAGAAACCAGCGCATGTATTTATCTGACTGCGTTGGTTTAGCAAAGCACGGTCGACCCACAACACATCGATTTTCTCTATCATTCCATAAATCAATTAACTGGCTGTGATATACAGCCCAATTAACATCAGTTTGTCCCTGCATGGTGATGTTGTGCATGTGGCTGATATCTATTGGTGCTGATGGTATGTCTTGGACGAGGCCAAATTGCAAAGTCACTCTATCCGCATGGTGCCATTCTACAATATGGAAACAAACCATAGCCGTGTTTGTAGTCCATATGCCTTGGTGCCGATATGCTATTTCTGGCAAATTGAATTCCCGATATGGCAACCACTCAAACTCTTCATGTGTCATGCGGTCTATTGTTGATCTGTACAAAACAAGGCTTTTTGGACACTTAGTGTGGCTAAGTGGCGTGCGAACCCATCTGGTAAAAAAAAAATTGTTAACGTAAAGAAGAAATATAATTGTTAGTATTCATAAGTTGTGTCAATTTTTTACCTCTTTGCTAGTGGCCATTCATAAGGACGGTTGCAGTCTGGTGCTAGGAACGGCATGCGGTACCAGACCCAAGACTGTAACAAAAGAGTACATCCACCCATGGTGCGTGAGGAGCATGTAGCTGTCTTACACAACATTCTGTATAAGTTCGTTAGGCATGCTGACCCCCAGCTGTAATTTGAAATTTCATCGAAGTTTTTCAATAGGGGTAGGTATCTTATGTTGACTCTGTTTGATGATTTGTCTGGGAGTATGTATCCCCCAATCAACTGCAATAGGTACGCCCTACAATATTGTCTTCGCACTTGGTTGGAAGCGCCCTCTGGAACATTATTAAATTCACGTTGTAGCCAAGTGAACTTAATTTGGTTGCCTACCATGCCATTTGTTGGGATAGGCTTACCCAAAAGTTGTTCGCATACTCGATCCCAATTTTTTTCACAACTTCCAGTAACGGCATTTCCATCAACGGGAAGTCCCAACTGCAACGCCACATCTTCGAGAGTTATTGTGCACTCCCCTACTGGAAGATGAAAAGTGTGTGTTTCTGGTCTCCAGCGTTCGACCATTGCTGCCACCAAAGCTGGATTTATTTTGAATGCGCCAATTGAAGCAATGTGACGAAATCCAGCTCTTTCTATCAAAGGTAATATAGAGGCATCTGGTTCTGGAAGTTTGAAAGCGTGGTGAACTTCCATTGGGTCATCGTTGAGAAGCATGGAAATGTGAGGTTCTTCGTTTAGTAAGGAAGACATTCTTAGAGGAAGTGTTGTTGAAGAGTTATGGTGACTTGAATGTTTGAGTTATGTGGTTGTGTTGCTGCCTTTTGTTGTATATATTCTAGTCTAAGCATTAGTGTCCTGGCCTTTAAGCAGTGAGGCACAATGCACATTGAACAATTCAAAAGTGTCGGTGCAATCGTGGCCTTTAAAAGTGTCAGTGCAATCCTAGCCTTTAAAAGTCACGTGTGCAATCCTGGCCTTTAAAAGTGTCGGTGCAATCCTGGCCTTTAAAAGTGTCAGTGCAATCCTCGCCTTTAAAAGTCACGTGTGCAATCGTGGCCTTTAAAAGTCACGTGTGCAATCCTGGCCTTTAAAAGTGTCGGTGCAATCCTGGCCTTTAAAAGTGACGTGTGCAATCCTGGCCTTTAAAAGTGTCGGTGCAATCCTGGCCTTTAAAAGTGTCAGTGCAATCCTCGCCTTTAAAAGTCACGTGTGCAATCGTGGCCTTTAAAAGTCACGTGTGCAATCCTGGCCTTTAAAAGTGTCGGTGCAATCCTGGCCTTTAAAAGTGTCAGTGCAATCCTCGCCTTTAAAAGTCACGTGTGCAATCGTGGCCTTTAAAAGTCACGTGTGCAATCCTGGCCTTTAAAAGTGTCGGTGCAATCCTGGCCTTTAAAAGTGTCAGTGCAATCCTCGCCTTTAAAAGTCACGTGTGCAATCGTGGCCTTTAAAAGTGTCGGTGCAATCCTGGCCTTCGAAACAATGACTAAAACCGGTTTTTCCTAAGTCTAAAAAATGAGTTTTTTACCATGTTTAGATCAATTTGAAGCAATTTTGTTAAATTACTAAATTAAAAAAAATGATATGACATTATAGTAGAGTTATAGAACTACGGTTTCATGTTTTGAATTATTACTAACGGACTTATAACCCACGTGTACAATATTCGAAACAATGACTAAAACCGGTTTTTCCTAAGTCTAAAAAATGAGTTTTTTACCATGTTTAGATCAATTTGAAGCAATTTTGTTAAATTACTAAAATAAAATAAATGATATGACATTATAGTAGAGTTATAGAACTACGGTTTCATCTTTTGAATTAGTACTAACGGACTTATAACCCACGTGTACAATATTCGAAAAAATGACTAAAACCGGTTTTCCCTAAGTCTAAAAAATGATTTTTTTACCATGTTTAGATCAATTTGAAGCAATTTTGTTAAATTACTAAATTAAAAAAAATGATATGACATTATAGTAGAGTTATAGAACTACGGTTTCATGTTTTGAATTAGTACTAACGGACTTATAACCCACGTGTACAAGATTCGAAAAAATGACTAAAACCGGTTTTTCCTAAGTCTAAAAAATGAGTTTTTTACCATGTTTAGATCAATTTGAAGCAATTTTGTTAAATTACTAAATTAAAATAAATGATATGACATTATAGTAGAGTTATAGAACTACGGTTTCATCTTTTGAATTAGTACTAACGGTCTTATAACCCACGTGTACAAGATTCGAAACAATGACTAAAACCGGTTTTTCCTAAGTCTAAAAAATGAGTTTTCCTAAGCACTAGACACTGCACTATGCACTAAGCAGTGAACAATGCACATTGAACAATTCAAAAGTGTCGGTGCAATCCTGGCCTTTAAAAGTGTCGGTGCAATCCTGGCCTTTAAAAGTGTCGGTGCAATCCTGGCCTTTAAAAGTCACGTGTGCAATCCTGGCCTTTAAAAGTGTCGGTGCAATCCTGGCCTTTAAAAGTGTCGGTGCAATCCTCGCCTTTAAAAGTCACGTGTGCAATCGTGGCCTTTAAAAGTGTCGGTGCAATCCTGGCCTTTAAAAGTGTCGGTGCAATCCTGGCCTTTAAAAGTGTCGGTGCAATCCTGGCCTTTAAAAGTGACGTGTGCAATCCTGGCCTTTAAAAGTGTCGGTGCAATCCTGGCCTTTAAAAGTGTCAGTGCAATCCTCGCCTGTAAAAGTCACGTGTGCAATCGTGGCCTTTAAAAGTGTCGGTGCAATCCTGGCCTTTAAAAGTGTCGGTGCAATCCTGGCCTTTAAAAGTCACGTGTGCAATCCTGGCCTTTAAAAGTGTCGGTGCAATCCTAGCCTTTAACAGTGTCGGTGCAATCCTGGCCTTCAAAACCAACGGTGAAATCTAGACCATTCAAATTTCAATAAATAGGCCCTAAATCTCTCACCACTAAACACCCAACTGCCATAGTTTCTCCTACTACCAACTGAAACTCAAACACACCCTCCTACTCCCAACTTCGTCAATGGCTCCAACGAATGTTTTCATCACGGTCTTTTACAATGGTTATGTTGAAAAAACAAATACTGAGGGTATATTTTTTAGGTGTCATAACAACACCCTTGTCAAAGTAAACTCTAATTCCAAACTAGCTCAAGTTAAACAAGCCATTGAAAAAAAAATCTCTTCTGACCATTCAAAAATGGTTGCTAGTCTTACATATCGGTACCCCACAACTCTCAGTACTGGCCATACCTTTTATGGGGGATTCGAAATAAATTCCGACGATGATGTTGAACTTATGATAGAGCATTTCAAAGAAGATAGACACCTTGGTATATGTACACCAGAAATATACGCAGATTTGGTTGAGGCTCCTTCTAACTACACCCAGGTAAGTCACGGCCACTCTATTCCATCTTCATCACAACAAAACTTACGTTTATCTCAACAAACAGAAATACCATACACTGACTTCATTCCACCTGTTTACCCTCAATTCAATCCTTCATCATCCCAAACTGACATGCATTACAGTCCTTCAACACCTCACCATCACTCTGCACCATCATCCTCAAACACACCCATTGACCTTAACACAAGCCACCCTCTACATACTCAAACTAATACCCCACCGTTTAGTATGTTTGTTGGTGTCCATAACGAAGACGTTGGGGACTATAGCGAAGATGAAGATGAAATTCTTCAGCGTGACGTCGATGAGGAACCAATTGAAACTAACCCCAACATAGGTGTTGCATTCCGCGAGCCTGTACCACACTTTCAAAACGTCACAGCTGATAACCCAGAACCTTATGATGTAGAGTTTGGCCATTCCATGGACAGGAACCAACTATTATCCAACGAAGACCCAAACGAACTCAAACTCAAAATGAAATTTCCCACAAAAGAAATAGCCCAACAATTCATCCAAACATATCACCTAAACCATTCAGTTGCATACGAAGTCTGTGAGTCTAAACCACACACATGGACCGTTTGTTGTGTTCATGAAACCTGTTTGTGGAGGTGTGTAGTGAGAGTAGGAGCAAAAACTGGATATTGGGGGATTACACAGTTGACTCACCCACACACATGTACAACATCTACTATTTCCCAAGATCACCGCCAGTTGACCTCCTCCCTCATGTGTACTCATATACTTCCACTTGTAAGGAAGGACCCGACAATATCAGTGGCTGTGTTGATTGCACACATCAAGGAGCGTTTCACGTACCAGAGTTCCTACAGAAAGGCTTGGATTGCTAAACAAAAAGCAATCGAGCTTATCTTCGGTAATTGGGAGGACTCTTACAATGAAGTAACCAGGTGGCTACATGCTTTCTCTTACTATATTCCAGACACAATTCACGATTGGCAGTACAAACCATTCTATGAGAATGGACAACTAGTTGCCGGCAAAGGTGTATTCCACCGCATCTTTTGGAGTTTCGGCCCGTGCATTAAAGGCTTTCAATTTTGCAAACCAGTTGTCTCTGTTGATGGAACATGGTTGTACGGTAGGTACAAAGGGTGTCTTCTTTTGGCAATCGCACAAGATGGAAGAAACAACACCTTCCCAATTGCATATGCAGTGGTCGAGGGTGAGACAAAGGAGGCTTGGTTTTTCTTCCTATCTCGTTTAAGACACTATGTGACACCACAGGAGGGTATTTGTTTGATATCAGATAGACACGAGTCTATCAAAAGTGCTGTTACGCAACTAAACACCAATTGGAAACACGTCTTCTGTGTTCGCCACATAGCACAAAACTTCATGAGACACTTCAAAAACACTCCTGCCAGGAAACATGTCATCAATATGGGTGAGTATTTTTAACAATTTTTTTTAATTAATTGGTTTCAAATTTCCATTCCATACTTACCAACATCTTCTTTTTTTTTCTTCAGCATATTCAATGACGGAAGAATCGGCCGATCACTACAAACAAAAAATTGGTCGGGAAGTAGGTGCTGAGGGGGTGGCTTGGGTTGAAGACATAACCGCAGAACAATTGTTGCAGTGGTGCGATGGAGGTTCCCGTTGGGGGCACATGACAACAAACCTTGCAGAGTGCATCAACAATGTTCTTAAGGGGGTGCGGAATCTCCCTATTCGTTCATTGATAGATGCAACATATTTCAGGATGAACGAGGTTTTCGTCAAAAGGGGAACACAGGCACAGGCAATGTTGACGTCCGGAACTATGTACTCTGAAAAATTGTTGGAAAATATTGCCAGGAACATAAATGTCTCAAAAACCCATAACGTCGCGGTTCACGATCGTGCCCAACAATTGTTCCGAGTTGAAGAACTTGTACGACCACAAAGTGGTAGACCTGCGCGAACATTCGTGGTGAACTTCAGAGCAAAAACGTGTGAGTGTGGGGAATTCCAGGCACTTCACTACCCTTGTTCACATGTCATCGCAGCATGCTCAAAATGCAATTACGACCACATGCAATTCGTGGATCCACCGTACACAATGGAGAATGTTTTCAATACTTACATTGTCGAGTTCCCACCCTTGCCAACTGAGACGTCATGGCCTTATTTCAATACTTTAGAACTAAAGCATGATCCCACTAAACGGAGAGATAAAAAGGGTCGTCCACAGTCTACCCGTATTCGTACAGAGATGGATCAAAGAGAAAGGGGTACACGCACCAGAAGATGCGGAATTTGTAGAAATGAGGGTCACAACAGAAACAACTGTCCTAACCGCAATTAATGTGTTGTAATATTTCGGATTACTCTTTTAAATAACTATTGTAATTTTCGGTTGGTCTTTTAAATAAATTATTGTGTTGTAATATTTCTTTCTGACCCTTCAATTAAATTAGGAAATTTGGATTACAATTATTAATTATCTAAATACTATTGTTTTATTTAAAATAAATTAATTTAGATATTTATATATTAATATATAATTATTGAAAAATTAAAAAAACACAGTTCAGAAGTCACCCTGGGGGGGGGGGGGGGGGGGGGGGGGCGACTTCTGAACTGTATTTAAAAAAAAAATTGCAAAACACAGTTCAGAAGTCACCCTGGGAGGGGGGCGACTTCTGAACTGTATTTTAAAAAAAATTTGCGAAACACAGTTCAGAAGTCACCCTGGGGGGGCGACTTCTGAACTGCATTTTAAAAAAAAATTGCAAAAAACAGTTCAGAAGTCACCCTGGGGAGGGGGGGGGGCGACTTCTGAACTATAAAAAAAATTTGCCCACTTTGGTAAATAACCCACAAAGTGCATTATTTTGGTAAATAAATTTTTTTTTGCCCCCACATGGTTTTTTTGCCGTGGCAATAACTATGAGTATCTACAGAACATATTTTGAAAGATTGTGTCATCATTACAAAATCTTTAGAAAGGTTCTCATCATTGTAAAATCTATCTAAGTGACATAAAGTTCCTTCAAATGACCGATTTGACAATTCACTGTCACATCAAATATCACATCACATCAAAAGATTTTGTCTTCATTGCAAATATTCCAAGAATCTTTAGAAAATTTTCTCGATGTGACAAATAACTACCTCAAATGGTCGACACGACACTTCGATGTGACGACCCTAATCATATCACATCACATCAACCCTTAATACACTGATTTGACACACAAAACAAAACATTTTCTAAATCCTATAAATACCCCCCTCACACTCCTCACTTTCTCACACCATTCTCTCATTCTTTCATTTCTACATCACTTTTTCTCTCTAGAAAACCTCCACCAATTTTCTCCCATCTATCTTTAGATCTCCAAATTTTCTTCAACTCTCTCTCTCTCTCTCCCCTTTCTCCCTCATGGCTGAACCCCTTTCCCCTCAATATACTTCACTTTTTCTTCCGTTTCACATTAGTCTAGGTGAATCTAGCATGGTGATCATGGAGGCTTGGAGTAGATCTTGAAGAAAGTATTTGGAAGACCTCTTTACGCATCTTTTTTGTCTTTTCCTAGGTTCAAAACTGAACCATCTCTCTCGTCTTGTGGGTAAAAAATCTTTCTTCATCTAATTAATTTTCTTTTCTAAATGTTGTTCACATAGTAAAGGATGTTACAAAGAAGCACGATCTTATGATTTTACAACCTTAAACACCAGAGTTTTCATGCACTTCTCACAAGTGTATTCATATCCAAAAGTCACAAACTTTCTATCAATTCTTTTGCTCAAAACCTTGGTCCTAAAGGAAGACGAGGAAGAAGAAAAATCTTTACTTTTGCTTAAAGAAACAATTTTTATAACAGTAGATTAGTAGATCCTTGAAAAAGAACTTTTTTGGTAAAGTTTTTGTAGATTAGTAGATCCTCGAAATGGATAAATGAAGATTTCATGAAAAGAAAGCTTGTCTTATATTTATAAAGGTGTTTGTTGTCTTTAAGCTCTAAAATGTTAGATGCATTAGAAATCTCTTATTTGATAAAGTTTTAAAGTTGTTTTCACTTAGATTCATATATGGTTTTCATTATGTTTTCATCTATTTAGCGCACTCATAAGATCTAAAGAAAAAGAAAAAGTCTTGCTTTAACAAAGAGGAATAGTTTTTAGATTATAATGAGAATAGATCTTTGATAAAAAAATGATTTCTTTAGTTAGCTTTGTTTATCTTCTCTTGGTTCTAATGGTTTTTTAAAGACAAGTTTCGATCTTTACAACTAGAAAGTTACTTTCAAGCTTAAAATTTTGATCTTTATGGGTTCATGAAACAGATTTAGTAAAATGGAAAGTTTTTTTACAAAAGTTTATGCGATTTTGATAAAGTTTCAATAGGGTTTTAAAAAGGATTGCACGTTATGTTTTGAAAAGATTTTTATTGTTTACAAAAGGAATTGACTTTATGTGTAATGTAATTTAAATATAGACTTTTGAGAAAAAGATTTGAGTTTAGAAAGAAAAATGAATTTTATGAAAACAAAGCCTTGATTTGAGAAAAGTTTTGCAAGAAAAATCTCACCGAAAGAGGAACTAATAACTAATAGTTCTGGTCGTCATTTCTAAATAATGTTAGTAAAGTAAAGGTCGAATCTTTAGGACATTAGGTTTCAAAAGGGTAACTGAGAAGCTCACCTACAAGTCAGATCTAGAATCTGAGTTATCAAGAACTTGTATGTTTATGTTGAAGGTCATGTGACCGGATTATATTTATCCTTCGTTATTCAATTCAGAAACTAATATGTGCTGCGTTTTTATCATTTTTATTTTTTAAATAGTTCATATAGTGAATATAATGTAAATTTTATAAATATGAAATTAAAGTCAATTCTTTCTTTTCTTTAAAACAAAATAGGAATTTCTCTTTCTTCATTGAATTTATTCTTTACCTTATGTGTTTTATTTATATTTTATAAATAGTTAATGTTTTTAACTTTTTGGGGTCTAGTTAAACGAAATGGAAAAAAATACACCACACACACTACAACTTCTCATCCCAGGGTTTGAATCCGGAAACCGAATCCCTCGCTGAAATTGCCGCCAAGGCAACCAACAATGAGAGACGGTTAATGTATTGAATAGTTTAACATATTCAATTTATAGTTTTTTCAAAAAAAAAAAAAATCAATGTATCATTTAGATTTAATAAATATGATATTATAGTGAGATCTCTTTTTTTAAAATTAAATTGAATTTTCTATTTCTTCATTGAAATTAACATTTAATGTTTATTTCTACATAAAATTTAGGCAAAATTACACTAGAGGACCTTTAAGTTATTTATTTGTAACAAGTTGGACCTTTAAGTTTTTTTTGTAACAAATAGGCCCTTTTAATGATTTCTCTAGCTTATATATTTTGATGTAATGCTACTTTATATATTGTGACTACTCTAGCTTATGTATTTTGATGCAAACAAACATATTTTGGTGTATTTTGATGTAATGAACGATATTACATTTTACTAAAAGGGCCAACGGTGTCAACGTCGGGTAACTTAAAGGGCCTATTTGTTACAAAAGAAACTTAAAGGGCCAATTTGTTACAAATAAATAAGTTAAAGGTCCCCTGGTGTAATTTTGCCTAAAATTTAATGTTAGTATTAAGTTACTGGAATATTTAAGGGTTTTGTGTTCTATAGTATTCTCCATTTAATAGTATTAATGTTTCTTCACAATGTACAATTTGTTAATTTTTTCTAACAATTTTACACTTGTTTTTCTGTAGGACTTGCACTCAGCAATACAGGAGGTGAGAATAGCAAAATATCCACCAGCCACCAGAGGCCCAGTCCACTTGACCAATTTACTGGGTACAAAAAATTAAAAACGGAACTCTTCGGATCATGATTATGGATACACGGAACCCGGTTCTTGACCCTGAGTATTTAAACCCAATCTTGAAAATCCGGTCACTTTTCTAGATTCTTTCTCTCTCTTTCTTTCTCTTCGTCTTTTTTTCTCTCTTCTTCTTCTTCCCTAGCTCTGCTAGGGTTTCTTCAATCTCACTGATTGATGATGATTGAAGCTCAGATGATGCTTCAATCACTACGAAACCTTGATTGTTGATGATTGCGAGCAAAACCCCTCTAGTTTTACGGTGCAATTTGTTGTTCCTGTACCTTTTCTCTTCGCGAACCCTTGTTCATGAGAGCGAGACTTTCCCAGCTTCAAACTTCTCGATTTCTCACCACAGTAGAGTAACCAAGGTATAGATCCTTCTCTTCAACTCCCTTTCTTTTATTTCAGCCTTTTGGGATTTTCAGAGACCCTAATTTCTGTTTGTGTTGGTGAACAGGTTTTAAAGATGAAGTTAAGGCTGTACAAGATATCAACAGGTAAAATCACAACCCTCTTTGTGATTTTAGTGTCGTTTTACACCGTGTGTACAAACCCTAATCTTCTTTGTTCTTTATTTCTACTGTATGTATGCTTCTGAACGTTCAAGGTGAACACTCACCCTCAAAACTCCTCAAGCTCTCTCTCAAAGCCCGAAGAAAGGTATATTCCTCTTCTCACCTTTCAAATCCTTCTTCCTTTCTAATTCAGTCACAGAATTAGTCTTCTAACCCTTCCATGTTCTTTATTTGCGAGGTCTTCACACCTTGAAGATGCAATCACAAACTTGGAGCCCTATGGTTTTCTAGAAGATCATGAAGAAGAGTTGATCTTGGAGAAGAAGAAGATTTTTAACAGAGTAGGTAAAGACAGAAGTTGTAAAACTGAAAACTTGTAAATTTTTATTATTCTGTGTTTTCTGAATGTAAGTGCCATAAGGCATATATATACATGGACTCTAAACTGAGAAAAAAAACTCCTAGTTTGTTGAGAGTTGGTTATAAGTCATAACTAACTTTCAACCATTCATAACAAACTTTTAGGCTAGAGAATCGACTGTGCAACGGCTAGCTGGTTTGTTTCTAGCCGTTGCAAACAACCTGAGGGTGTTTTTAGGATTTTCATTATAAATCCAACACAATTTAGTATTACCAAAGTATTCTCCTTGTTGATTTAAGAGTAACTCAGAAAAATGTTTTAGGTTCTTCTAAGTGTTTCTTTTATGACCACCAATGCTCATGCTTTTGCTGGTAAGGAATTTCAGAAAATCCAAGAAGGATAAGCCTCTTTCATAGCCAAATATCTTTTTCCTCACACTATGCAAGGATGCTTCAGTTGGTAAGGTATTATCTATTAGCCCTTATATATTTTGTCTCTTGATGATATAGTTTCTGATTCGGCATATATAATTCAGTACTATATATTCACACACTTACCTACATTGTAATTCAATGATTTAAGTTAATAATTTCATGTCATATGTTTCTAATGATTCTTGTAATGCTACCAATGTGGCATACTAAGGATATCAAATTATTGAGGTAGTAGAATTCCTTTTAACATCTCTAATGATTTCAATTACTTGCCATGTCAAACTTGTTTATAGCCAATTTTCCCTAATTATCTTTTCCATTAAACATTCACATGTCTAACTGTTCCTTCGAATTTTACTAAGTGATATTTTGGATCCCTAATTGTTCCTTGATCAAACATGGCTTCACATTTTAAAAGAAAACGACAAATCCTTTGCTTCTCCACAACTTAAGCCAATATGAGCAATCTCATAGAATAATTTAAATAATGTAAACAGACTAAAACTATCCAATAACTTGTATCATTAATATCTTTTTGTTCATGACTTAATTACTACTACATCTGTTTCACAACATGTAGATGTTATTTTTTAAGAATAATTTTGTCTCATTTTGTTTATCATTTTCAAAGTCAAGTGCAATTAGTTGTTGTTTTATCGATAATACCCTTAATTATTTATTGCACTGAGAGAAAAAAGTAGAAGGAAATAATAAGTAATTAAAGGCCTTCTAGGAAAATAAATATGTGTAAATAACCTTAGAACATGTAATGTGTAATGGGGAGAGTAAGACATAGTAGGAGTAATAACGAATAAATTTGAAAAAAAAAGAAAAAAAAATTTCGTAAATTCTGAATTATTAATTACATCACTGAATACTAGATATATTCTTTAAAACTAAAATTGAATTTTTCTTTCTTCATTGGGTTGATAGTTATTGTTTTCATTCTTCATTAAATTTAGTAATACTCCATTTATTTAATGAAGAATGACAACATAACAATTAACTTCACTGAAGAAAGAAAAATTCAGTTTAATACTTTTTTGGAAATGGAGAGGGCTTACACTCAATTCAATTTAAATTAGTAGGAATATATTTAGTGTTGGTTTATATGTAATATTTAATGCATGAATTATTTATTGTATAAAGATAATAAAAGGTTCTATTTTATTGGATGTTTAATATTGTTCCACAAGAATTAAGAGATATATATAGTTATGTCTAGAATTTTTAAACTAAAACATGATTTTAAAAAGAATAAAAAATGATAGTGTTTGATTGACCACACTAATGGAAATCCACTTAGAATTTGTCATATTTTAAATAGAACACTTTTATTCTATTTAATTAATAAATAATTTCGTGCACTAAATATTAGAAATAATTAATATATAATTTTAAGCTAATAAACTTAATAAATTAGTAATTAATGCTCAATAAATTCTTTAAAACTAAAGTTTAATTTCTCTTTCTTCATTGAAGTGAATAGTTAGTGTTTTCTTTCTGCATTAAATTTTATAATACTAAGTCATTGATTTAATGATTATTGATTTTACTGAAGAAAGAAAAATTCAATTTTCTTTGGAATTTAAAGAATATATTTAGGAGTTAGGATCCTCTCAGATATTGTTGTGTCAAGTACGAGAGAGAGTGACACATACAATTAAACAATAAATTCAATAAATGTCGTTATCCTTTTGTATGTGTCATTTCTCTATCCTACTTGACACAACAAGTTTTTGAGAGAATCCAAACTCTTTATTTTGCGTCATCTTCTTATTATTAAACTTATCAATTTAAAATTATATAATATGTATCTAATATTTAATGCATGAATTATTTATTAAATAAAGATAAAAAAATTCTAATTTATTGGATGTTTAATATTGTGACACTATGTAACACCCTGGGCCCCAATAATTCAATTGGTAGTAGGAATGCGTTGAACTTGTACTTAAGCCCCAAAATACAAGGTTCGATTCCCACGAAAGGCAAAAACTCTTTTTGTAACACCCTGGGCCTAACTAGCTCGATTGGTAGTGGGAGGGCCTAACTAGCTCGATTGGTAGTGGGAATGCATTGAACTTGTACTTAAGCCCCAGAGTACAAGGTTCAATTCCCACGGAAGGCGAAAACTCTACATGGGGGATAGAGAAGTTCATGATGTACACTTGTGGGTAGCCTACTAAGTCAGAAAAGAGCCAAGGGTGTTACACACTAGAATTAAGAGATGTAATTAATAATTTAGAGTTCATCTAAAATATTTTTCTCTTTACTAATATATTCATTGTTACTTCTAGTCTTTCTTCCCTCTATATACAAGACGTTTTAACGTTATTAATTTACACATACCAAGAAGGCTAATAAATTTGGTTATCTTTGGTGGAAGTATTTATCTTTTTATTAGAATATCCTTAACTATCTATTATTCCATTCTACATATTTCTATATTTGTAAAAAATTGTTAAGAGTATTATTGACAAAACAATAGTTAATGTTTCATTAGACTTAGAAAACAATAAGTAAAATGAAGTGAAATTATTCTTAAAAACGACATGTACATATTGTGAAACAGAAGAAATAATAACTATGTCCCCCAAAAAGAGACATATTATTCCTTTGTATATTTTTTTATAAAATTAAATTTTATAATATATTTTAGTTTTAGTTAATAAGTACATGTCGTTTTGTAAGAATATTTTTGTTTCATTTTATTTTTCATTTTTAAAGTTAAATGCAACATTAACTATTGTTTTGTTATTAATAATACTCTTAACTATTTATTGCAATGAGAGAGAATCAAAAAATAATTGGTTAAGGGTATTCTAGTAAAAAGATAATTACTTCTATCAAAGGTAACAAAAATCATTCGCCTTCTTGGTATGTGTAAAAATACCTTAAAAAACATGTATTATGAAATAGAGCGAGTAAGACAGAGTAGGAGTAACAATGAATTTATTAGGAAAAGAACAAATTACTTTTTATAACTTTTAAATTATTAACTACATTTTGTAATTCTCCTCGCGCATTCTTACACATCTAATAAAGTGATTTTTGATCCTCACAAGTACTTGTGAGACAAGTTATGAGAGAGAGTGACATAGACAAAATATAATAACATTTAGTATAGTTATTAATATATTGTATGTGTTACTCTCTCTCATAATTTGTCTCACGAATAGTTGTGAGGATCGAAACTTCAATAAAAGAGGACCTTTTTATTTTTTTATTTATTAAATAATTCATGCATTAAATATAATACATATTTAGTATATAGTTATAAGTTAATAAGTTTAATAAATAAGAAGTCAACGCTAATACTCCCTGCGGTCCACTTTATAAGAGAAAAATCACTTTTTAGGTTCATTCAATAAATGATATTTTTAGTCTATATTATATACTAGAAATATCATTTATTGATTGAACCTAAAAAGTGTTTTTCTCTTATAAAGTGGACCAGATGTAATATATTCTTTAAAATTAAAATTTAGTTTCTCTTTCTTGAGTGAAGTTAACGTTTTTTTTTTGAGAAAAACCAACTTAGGCCATTTCATTCATTAGAATAGAGGTGATACAATGTGGAACAAAGTCATGCACCTGGTGACGAGCATAAGATTGCGCCGCCCTAGCTAAGCTATGAGGCACACAATTAGCTTGAGTGAAGTTAACATTTAATGTTTACATATCATTATATTTTATAATACTAAGTCATTAGTTTATTAAAATTTAAAGAAAAAGGAAAACATTAAATGTTAAATTCATTGAAGAAAGAGAAACTCAAGTTTAATTTTAAACATGTAGCATTGACATCTTATTTATTAAACTTATTAAATTAAAATTATATCTTAAATATTTCTAAGATTTAATGCATGAATTATTTATTAATTAAAGATATTAAAAATGTCCTATTTTATTGGATGTTTAAGTTAGTGCAACAAGATCTAAGAGATGTAATTGTTGAGGCAAAATTCTTTGGATAGGTTTTGATGGAAACAAACTTTTTAGACTAGTGTTTAAGTTCTTTGATTCATTAGTGATCTAATGGATCTTTTTGAGTGATCTAAGTGCATGAGCCATTCAATCAAATCTCAAAAAGACAACGCGCTAAGAAAGCGCCACAAAGGTGGAAGATTGGAGACATCTATAAATAGGATTCTTCGAGTCAATCTGGGATTCTTCGACCTCAAAGGTTACTTCTGACCTTGAAATCAACGCTTTGAACATAAGTACCCATCAATGAAGTCGAGGCCGCACTCTCGTGACCGACCTCGACTTGGGGGGCAACTGTTCTAGACTGGCCCTAGAGGCCCAATTCGCGCCAGAAACGGCCTAATTCTGCACTGGATCTAGCCCAACAAGGAACTCATCATGCGAAATCAAGATCAACGACTCATATTACAGCGCCCCGATCCAACGGCTCTGGATCGTGCAAGACTCGCAGGACCCACTGCCCCGCATCTATAAATACGAGACAACCCTCCTGAATTAGGTACGTTTTGCTCATTTGTACCTCCCATTGACTTCTGATCCCGACTTTGGCACCAGAGTGTCTACAGGCACCCAACCCGTTGAGACCAACCTCAGAAGAAGGCGACGTTGACGAATACAACCTCGGAATATTCCGACTTCTGAAACACTAGCGATCTCGACCAAGAAAAGGACTATTACAAGGCAAGGTACATAACAAAAACTAAGTTTGAGACCTTGTGTCCTTTACCAATGCTTGATTTAGATTAGTTTCAACTCTAATATCTTTAATTTAATGTTGAAGAAATGAAATTTAGAGGAATTACTAGTGTTTCTCCGCAACACCTTATACTCAGTCTGCAATCAGTTGGTGTGTTAGGTTTGTTCTTCAATTATTTATCCATACTTGCTACTTCTCTAAACCACTTATGCCTCTCTTTAGGTTTTACTTCAGCTTTTGTGCCTATCGCAAGTTTTCAGTATGTCATCAATTGGAAATTATTATTGCAATGAATTTTAGAAATTTTGTATAAGTCGGGGTTTTAGAATTTTCATTATTTTTTCACTGAGTGGTTTTAGATGTTGGACTGCCTAATTCGGCTAGACCTTGCTTGATTGACACCCTTTTTGCAGGAGTTAGTGAAAGGCCAACTTCAGGATCTTGGTATGCCAGAGCGGACTTAGTTTGTTGTATACATTGAGAGGTCTTAATTAGTAACCAAGATCTATTTCTTCATTAATTTTCCCTTTTCCCTTAAGTGATTCTGATGTTGGCAATGTTAAGGGAAAATCCCTAAGTTATATTTTGGTGAGGTCAAACATATTTTGATAAGCTACTTAAGCTTTCTGATCCATTAAGTACCTAATAAGTTCTCTTGAGTGACCCTATACACGGGTATAAATTATTTGATCTCAAGAATAACCAATACTAGGAATTACCACATCATGAGAAGATAGATTGAGCTTTAGAATATTATTTTAAAGCTCAATAAGGTGCTTAGAAGACAACAACAATAAAACAATGTGTTGCACCCGAAAAATCTGAGAGGATCTCTCGTTCAATTCAATGATGTCACCATCAATATTTATTTTAAGGGAAAACATTGAAAAATCCCTCTAAAAAGAAAATGGCCTTGAAAACCAGATTTTGGACTCGGGAGTCGTTTATGTGTGGGAATGTACTAGCACCCCTCAACATCCTTTCGAAAAGGTTACCTCTGATCAGTTGTGCAAACTTATATTAACTTTAGAATATTTATTTCCCTTTTATTATAAAAAACACTTAATAAAAATTACTTGTTTTTGCATTTTTTTTTAGAACTAAAAAAGAAAAGTTTTGGCAAAGACTAAAAATGTAACACCCCGCAATACTAATTAAAGCGACAATCAATACATAGGCAATGATAATCAGAGTATAACGAACTACTATGGATTCCGACACACAACTAATCAAAATAACGGGATCAACCCACTACTAGCATAAAAAGTCTCGATCCGAGAACCATAACATGCTAAAATACAAGTCAGTAACAATACAAACTCGAGATAACTAAAATAGAATCCATAGCAGATAAACAAATCCTCTAAGTTCTCTGATCAACATAGATCAAGTACAAGGATTATACAAAATACAACTAAGCATAATGTCCAGTCATCAGACTCTACTAGATGATAATCAACTCAAAATGCTTCTTCACTTGGTACCTGTAAATCACAAAACAACAACAGTGAGATTACAAATCTCAATGAGTGACTCCGAGACCCCTTACGATTCCTCTTATTCGTTCCTTTTAAGACTCATTATCTTTCCATCCCGAATAATGCGGGAGCTCCCATTTGGTCCGGGAAACTCCAATTCGGTTATATCAATAAATCATTTTTATCAGTTTCTTTGGCTTAGCACAATCTGTGAAACGAAATCTCACGAGATCACGGAAACCCCAATCCAACATACCAATGAGGGATAATGTGGGGGCCTTGGCTTCCGGGCTCATGACTTCCCTCCACCAAGTATGCTAAATAATTGGGATCGTCATCCTTTAATTACTTATGTATCATAAAATAAATATACATAATCATCGGAATCATTTTGGAACACGTTAAAGGTTCTCACTCGATATTCAGTGTTTCAGCCCATCAACAATTCATTAACATAGTAAATAGTATCGAAATTAAGCAAACAAATATTCATTCATACATTTCAATAGACAGTATTAGTGCAGTAAATTTTCAGCAAGTATGCATAAACTTCGGAAAATTATTTGACCGACCAAACGACAACGAAATTCAACAAATGACCCCACTACAGAAAGCTAAGGATGTATATTTTATGAAAATGACTTTCGTTTTGCAAAATAATGAGCCAATTAGTACAGTTTTCAAAAATAGACAGAATGGTTCTCAGACTTAGACAGAATCTGTCCCCTGACTTCAAGCAATTCTAAAATGACCAAAACTTGACCAAATGACACGAAACTTGAGACTAACCAGAATAAAATTGAGTCTACTTTCTAACGGGACAAGAATTGTTCAAAACGGAGTTCAATTGAGACCACAAAACCCAAAACACTGAACCTATACTCAGTTTAACTTCAGAAATTTGACCCAACTTGGTATACTCATAACTCAAGCTACACAACTCCAAATACAACCAAACCAGTACCAATTTGACAAGAATTAAGTGTAGTTTCTAAAATGTGAACCACCTAATTTTTGGACCTCTAGATTGTTCCCAGTTACTGTATAACCGAACCTACACCCAGTATAGTCCTAGATTTTTGATCTGACTTGTGACTACAATTTCTCTAGTTATATTTATCCAAATTTACTCAACTCAGTGCCTAAAATGTAGCAAATTGTGTCTATTTTCCAGGAAAGCAAACCTTAAAATTTTTAAACACACAGAACGTTCAGAATTACAAAAACACTGAAGCTATGTCAAACAGTCCCAAACACAACATTATGCACACTTAACACCACCAATCACCAAAATTCAGCAACCAATTCAATTCATGCTGTAAATTCAGAATACACACACTACATTTTAAAATATATAACGTGGTGAGAACACTCACCCGGTTGACAACTAGTCGAGACTTTTCGCGAACCGAAAACCGTAACTTCCCGGACAAAGCTCTCTAACACCTCCAACCACTACCAACCCGAAAATCCAGCTACCCAAAGCAAACCACAGCCCTCTAATCTTCTCCTACTGAAATGAACTTTGAAAATCACTCTTGGAACCTTCTAATCACTTCAAAAGAGCCCACATTGCAAAAATGGAAGTGAAACCCTCTCCTTTTCCCCTTCAAACCCAATCTTATGGAGAAAGGTGAGATTATGATTGAACTTGATTCAGCTATTGATTTTGGTATCAATGGAAAGAGAATTAAGAATGGAGAAGAATGGTGGTGGAAATTTGAACATGCATCAAGAATTGAAGGAGAACCCTCCTCTTCTTCTTCCTCTCTCTTTCTCTCGTGACTCTTCTCTTTCTCTCCTCTCTTGAATTCTGTTTGTTTTTCTTTTGTTTTGTTTTAAAAAAAATTAAATGTGTTTTAACTTAAGTTTGGGTTCCGCTGGGGGTTGAGGTGGGAGTGAGTGAGTGTTGGGTAAGTGGAAAACCCCTAAATACCCTTATTCTACCCTTTATTCTCTAAGACACCCAATTCTATTGTTGTATTTCATTTTTCACCCCACACACAATTTACAGAATTCACACAATTGTACACTAGTTATTTAATTTAACCAAATAATAAACAAATCAAAGAATCATGGATAATAAAATTGCTCAATCGATTAGATACTCAAAATAATCATTTTGGGATGTTACAAAAAACAAGTTTTTTATTATTGCACTTGACAGATGCAATGGTTTGTAAAAGTCAAGCCTTCCTCTCATTGGTTTTTCTATTCATTTTTATTCTCAATGGTTAGTAAAGCGTGCGAGGATGAGTTGGAATCATTAATTGGTTTGTAAAAGATAAAAGAGTGGGGTAAAACCTAGACTCAAGTGAGTTAGAAATATAAAAAGATATGATATAAAGTAACTAATGTTTATTAAAAAGATAAATAAATAAAATGATGAATAACAATAGATGATAAGGTAACTAGAACCTATAACACCTACAACTCACAACCAAATTTTAAAACAGAACCTATAACCTAATAAATAAATAAAAAAACGTGATATTCAAATGTTTGTGGGGTGTAAACAGTTTACGGTGTTTATATAGAATAAAATAAACATTAAAATAAATCACAGCAAAAAAAATTAACAAAAGAAAGATAAAAGTTGGGGAGTGGTTCTCGACTCACGGGTGAAAAGGAGATTGAAGGGGAGTTGAAATCCCAAATAAGAAGCACACTGGGAGAAAGATTGATATTTTCGCAGAGAGAAAAAGATGAAGCAAAGATAGAGAGATAACGATCTGTGAGGAGAGAAAAGGGGTGGTTTGCGATGAAGAGATTTGGGCCGCGATGAAGAGAAAGGGATTTTTGGTGGTGATAGGTGGTGAGAACCGCGGTGAACAGAGGTTTTGGGCGGAGAATGAAGGGGTGCTCACGGTGGTTTTGTCTTCCGGTTCTTCTCACTATTCTTTCAGTTCTCTCTTTCTCTTACGATATGTTTGGATTAGGAGAGAAAGAGGGAAGAGAGAGTGTGGCAAGAGAGAAAGTGAAGAGAAATAGAGTAGATTAGGAGGTTGTTTGGTTTAAGCGAAAGAGAAGAGAAGCAGGGAAGAGAGAATTGTTCTCTTTCTCTTGATTTTAATCATTTAATTAATTAGTTACGTACTTATTTTAGCTATTTCATATAAATTTATAAAGTGTCCCAACCTATAACTTATAATAATTGTTATTCATTTAATTGAGTGCAAAATGGTAAAAGTCAAATTTAAGAGCCCATTTCTCTCCACTACTGGAGAGATTACAAAATGCACTAAACCAATCTTTCCTCCCTCTCTCTTTCCTATTTCTCTCCTTAACCAAACATGCCAACATCACTCTTTCTTCCTTAACTTTCTCTTCCCTCACTCTCTCTTCCCACTTTCACTCCAAAGAAACACACCCTTAATCTTTCTCTACTCTCTTAATCTCAAAAATCCTCCTCCTCCTTCTTCACATTCTCTGAAGAGGGATTGTACTAACTGCTCTTAGCGCGGAGGAAGATGACAAATTGCAATCTGAGGTTGCTGTTTGTGTGTTGCAGTTGGTGTGCAAGCCGGACAGATATTGCAGAGGCGTGAGTCTGCAAGCATACAGTGTAGTGATATGTAGGATATTTGGCAAGAAATGGGATAAAGCATTAAAACAAGGAGAAAGGAATTTGGCTTGAGACTCAAAATAGATTTATTATCAAAACCTCAATAGAATGCTGGGCATGCTCTCTTTTCTAATTATTTAAAAATAATTGTTTTTATTTGTTTGCTATGTAAAAAAAAAAGGAAAATATTAAAAGAACAAGAAGAAATTGTGTTATTTTGATCCTCAAACTGTTTCTTGCAGCAACCTACAATTATGTGCCTTCCCCTCTCTCTCTCTGAAGGGCTGCTAGGGCCCGATGGACCTAAATGGTCTTATGGAGCGCAGCTAGCTATGGTACTAGTAAAGCGGTCTGAGGGTCGATGCGGTCGTGAGGGTCAAGATCAGATCTAGAACTGATATGTTGACCACGAAGGATTTACGCTACGTCTTAGGCAGACACATCTAATCGGAAGGACCACTGGGGTTCTGAAGGATCCGTCATTCTCAGTGGCGACGTATGATCTGAAGGTAGAGTTCAAAGCCGTTGTTTTGACATGTTAAATCGAACTGAACTGAAGGACCGATTTGGTTTGAAGGATCTACGCTAGACTTGGTGCTAACATTGCGATCTGGTTTGCGATATAGGATTCAAGGCTTGTCGCATTGACTCAAGAAAATATGATGTGTATTCCTGCATGTAATGTATGTACACACAATGATTGATGTTTGTTGGGGTAGTGAATGAGATGTGGCTGATAATGGTTGCTGAAGTTGATGGAATCATAAAGTTGACGCAATGTAATTGTAATGCTTAGATGCAAGTGTTATGGTAGATAGATAGTTTGATGTTGGCATAAAGTGCATGGTGAAATGTTAGGATGCAAAAAGAAATGTTTTTGTTTTTTTAGATGAGATACGAGACTTAAACTTTTGATGCGAGAAGCAGAGAGGTGAATACTTTCTAATTATCATTCCTTGAAAAAATTAGGTTTGATTTGAACCCAAACTTTTGCAAAATCAAGGTATTCTATAGACCATGACATGAAATAAAATTTAACCACATTTGTAGACTTGTTCACATGTTTCTTCTATTTGGTGATGATTATCCCTCATGGCTAAACTCCTTATGTCTAAGAAATCAACTGAGGAGATTGTCTGTCTCACATTATGAACTTGCATTCTCTCTCTTTGAAGCATTGTCTAATTAACAAGTATAGTTTTGAAATACAAATGACTGAGTCGGTTGAATGGCGGTTCTAAGACAATTTTGGTGGGTAAATGTGGTGTGTGAGTGAAGTGATGGATACTATTCTTGTCCATGCTCATGGAGGATTGCCCTAGTGTAAGAAATGTGTGATTGTCCCAATATTGACATCAGAAGGTCACAAATGGCTAGCTTGCCCCTATTTTGGGATGCCAACAACTAGTAGTGTGGATGGAATGAAGGGTTGGGATTTGCCCCAATTTTGGATGGTGATTGATTGAGATGAAATGGAGTGAAGTTATAATAACCCTCTAACCCATAAGATATGATATTGCCCCAATGTACACACGACTAGGTTGCTCTAGTTCGAGTAAGATGAGGAAAGGGTGAAAAGTTGGGATACTTGGTTAGGGAATTACTCAAGTATGGCTTTACTAGCATGAATGTAGTGTGGAATGATGTGGACATTTTTTGTTGATTGGTCTAATAAGGACTTGGGGATATTTCTTGGGAAATTCCCGTAAGCACGATAGTGATGAGTCTTTGGTATGATGAGATTCCACTTTGTCAGTGATCACTAAACTTTAACATCAGTTTTCTTTTCTGAACAAATCTTGGGTGCAAGCCTCTTGAGTGTTTTTTTTTGTTCTTATTTTTTTCTTTTTCTTGTGAGTAAATAATAAATACAAATATTTAGTTCTAGAATTAAAACTTTAAGAAAATGAAAGCAATCAATCATTCATCAGAATGTAATTTTGGGTTCGAATCGTGGCCAATGATTAATGGTTTATGAAGGAATAGGATGATTAAACTAAAAGAAGTGGCTGAGGGTTAATGAGACAAAAGATCTTTTTATTCAGCGGTATAAGGTGGCTAGTGGTTAATGGTTAATTAAAGAATGGATGATTGGGCTCAAAGTGTTTGGGGGTTGATGAGACAAAGATCTTTTATTCGGTGGTGCATTTCATGATATGATGTATCAGCTCAATTATTTACATTGATTTTTTTTCAAGACTTTTTCTTTTGAGAATTTTGATTCTCTCTTTTTTGTCATTTTCACGTTATTTTCTTTTGAGCTAAATAAACTGAAGAAAGTGGTGCACCATTCTTAAATGAGGGATTGATCATTGTCTAGGGTGATTGAAAGATTTTGTCTTTTGTTTTTTTGGCTCAAAGTGGTTAGCAAAGGGCATTTGATTGATTTTTTTGGGAGATATGGGGAAAAAATGGAAAAACACCAAACTTCATTTCAAATCATGATTACTTTTTTTCTCAAAATTTTAACTAGAGGACAAAACTTTGTTTTATTTATTTGGTCTTTTTCTTTATCTTCTTTTATGCCCTAATTTTTGCTTAGGTTGCCCTTACGGGTTTTCCACCAAACGGGCTTTTTTTATTGATTTTCTTCTTCTTGTTTTTTACCCAAAGGACTTGCACCAAATGTTTGTGCTTTTCTAGTGATCACAAATTAATTTACCCCAATATGGAGCATCCAAAGTGTTATTGTGAAATTTCATCATTGGACATTAACCAAATAGTCATCAAAGGACTAATGAGAGGGCGTTAGATGCTTTATGGGAGGCTGGTGGTGGGGCTAGAAATGGATATAGAACAATGGTAAAATGCAAAGATGAGGGGACAAACTGACTCAAACAAGAGTAAATGCACATGCACTGTAAGTTAATTATACAAATGCTTCATAGAGAGTTAACATAATTTAAAAATATAAATAGAAGAATTTCTTTTTCAAAAACCACACCGGTCAACAAAATAGACAAATTGGGGCTCTATCATGATTTGTTTTAATAAAATTGTGAATTAGTTGCTAGTAAAAACCCTTTCTTTCAAAAATAATCAAGTAGCTTGAAATGACTTGAGTTTGCAATTAAGTTCGAGCATGTTTGCTTGAGCATTTCCAAGGAAGTACAATAAAATAAACCTCATCTCTCATCAAACAATATTTTGGTCAATTTTATGTTACCAATAAAAACAGCAATACTAGTACAAAACAAGCCAATTTTGGTCCTCATAACAACTTTGGTCCTATTAGATTTTGTTGTTTCTTTTGAAAAACTTCACTTCATAACAAGCATGCTTAGATAGCCCTTGCCAAATACCACATCCACAGGAGATATTTAATGCGATCAAAGATTTCACTCAAAATTGATACCTCGGTAAAGAAAAAAGATATACTGATTCTGGCATTCCCACACAAATCGAATTAGCGTGCCAGATCAATGTAAACCATCCCCACAAATGCACAGTACCCCTCAAACCCGTGAAAAAGGATAATGAGGTGGAAAGGTCAAGGTGAATAACAAAATCACATACTAGCAAGCATTTGCATACCACACATCAAGAGAAAACTTGCATCTAGCAAAAATAGGAAAGGTCGATTTTTGAAACTCACCACATATGTAACGACTGACAAGTCCAAAATAATTCTCCTACTAAACTAGTTTGGCCGAGTCGGAGAGGATGCCTTAGAGAGGATGCAATAAGCATAGGAGATGAAGAACATACTAATAGGGTCCTTAGTCCAAATTAAACCCAACTATATATACCACACTAACCGTTTTCAAGGTTAGAATAGCAATAGCAATAATTCATTGAGTGAAAAACATCAAGTTCGATCTCTCGGAAATGATAGTCCTTTATAGTAGTACATTTTTTTGAAAAGCTTGCAATGTATACGAACCCTTTAACCAATAGTAGTAATTCACAATTAAGAAAAATAGTAAATAACATTAAATTTAAACACGGTTCGAACTACTTATGCAAAATTATATCCTTGGAATGGAGGAAGTAACATTTAATGTTAACAATGTAAGAGTAGTAATTTTATTAACCATGTTAATAAAAGAAACTCAACTTCTTAACCATAACAGGAATCAATAATTTTATTTACTCCCTTTTCACTCAAAATTTTAACATAATAAAAATATTAAATATTATATATTTTGATCAACCGAAGGAGAACAGATTACATAGTAAAATGGATTATATATATATATCAAATGAGTGGGGATCAAGTTATTCCAAAAGTAACTCTTGTAAGAGTTACTCTACTTAATATCTCTTTGCACACTTTAAATTTCGCCGATTCAACCGTCAAATTATTAGTTCTAAATGAGTAGATCAAATATGCAAATTTTTATTAAATTTTAAAAATGTTTGATATTTGAACAAATAAGTTCAATTCAACGTACATTACGCTTTTAAAAATACAAGTAAAATAGAGACTATACGATTCTATAGCTACGAATATTCAATTTCAATAATTTTTGGTATGCGTCTTCATCAACATAATATGCAACTATTCAACGGTTGGATTGATAAAATTTAATGTCTACAAAGAGATATTACGTGGAGTAACTCTACAAAAGTTACTCTTGCAGTAACTTGATCCCCACTCATATCAAATTAATATAAATTTTCTAGAACCCAGCTGAAAAATAACATCCCCAATCGAAAGCAATGAACTGTTTGATAAATAACAAAAGAAGTCATTATTAAGCAAAAGCCTTATATATACAATTTTCTCCTTCAGATTTAGCCTTCCAAATTCCAGACGATTCTTCTTCACTCTTCATCACAGTCAGACAAAACATCATCATCTTTTGCCTGCTTTGAACTTGCCACTGGCTTCAAACCCTAATGCCACCAAAACACAATTAATTAATGTTCATTTATATAAGATTGCAATGATCACATTTTCGATTTTCAATCAATATTTTGAGTTGGTATATAATTCTAATTAATCTGGCATTGTTTTACAAATTACAAATGCAGAAATGCAGTGCCTTATAGATGCTATTGCATTGAAGAAATTAAGAAAATTCCTATCTGTTGAATTAAAAGTAGTGAAAGACAAGGTGGGTGTCGAGAAATAAATAAGAATTTGATGTTACCGCCAAGAATATTTTCAAAGCTTTTTCTTGTGGGTGAGTTTTGAGGACTTCGTGTGTTGCCTCCTGCAAAAATATTTTCAAGAATATTAAAAAAAATGATAGAAAAGTACAATAATAATTACTATAAATAAAAAATGAATAGAAAGAGAGAAATCTAGAAAACTATCCCTGGCTAATTTGAGTTCCTCCTGAAGCAAGGTTTTAGGTTCAGCATCAATGGAAAGCTTCCTTTCAAGCATAGGGGGAGGAGATGGCATCATTGGCTTCTCCTTCTTGTCCTCATTCTTCTGTGCGTGATCCTTCATTTTCAGCTGCAGAGAAGCGCACACACACAGACACAACTTGAATTGAAGAGAGGCCTATAGAAAATAAATTATTGTAGATATATTTATATATATACATATATATATATATATATATATATAGAGAGAGAGAGAGAGAGAGAGGGTGATAATTAATGTTTTGATTATCCCAATTAGTAACTGTAAGCAAGAGTGACGAAGAAGGGTATCTTTGACTAGTGTCATTATTATGAAGGGAAGGAAATGTGAGAGGGAGGGAGGGGAAGGGTGAAGAGCGTGAGATGCACAACTGTAGATGAATGAATGTGGCAGACATGGCGGGGAAGAAACAGTTAAGGAAATACAAATGGCAGTGGAACACCTGAATATAGGCTTCATAGGCATGAAACAACATGCAGGCTTAGTACAGACCAAAAATAAAAAGGTTGCCTTTACATCTTTGGTTGTTACAAGGTTAGTACTACCTGCCTGCAGTCATGCATGCTCTTTCATCATATTCATGTGTTTATATTTAAATAAATTTAAAATAAAATTAAAATATGAATTATAAAAGTGAAAAAATATTTAAATTAACAACATAGTATGCAAGTAAAACTTTACTTGAGAATATAAGTAATTCATTCTGTCAAACAAGAGTTACAACATATTGTTTTTTTGTTTTCCATATACAAAAGTTGGCGCATTTTGAGAAATCCACTCATTAGTCTCAGAAAGTGATTGCGTATAAAACTTTATGAAGCATTCCCTTTGAATCTATTTATAACCTATTTCGGATTGGCCTCTGCCGAACTCAGATTTGGACCTATCTTGGCAGTCCAAACACGCACATGGACTCCCATCCAGGCGATTTGTTTGTGGAGGCTTAAGAACGATGGAGAATGTGCGGCCCGAACAAACGGCTCAAATCTCACCTTTTGCTTGCTCACCAAAGTGATCCTTACACCTTCCTGACTTCTATAAATAGGCTGGCATTTATATAATGCAACCAGTACACTTTTTTGACTTTACCTCATGCTGATTTCCAGCTCACTGACTTGAGCGGTGGAGTGTCAATACAGGTACCACCCGATCGGGCTCTGATGGACGCCCTTTACCGATTGTTACCTGGAGCACCAGAGCTTGGGCCGGCACACCTCAGACGAGCTGGAGTCATCTTAAATTCACCTCAGATCCACCGTCGTGAGGTATCTTTCTCCCTCTCTATTGAGTTCCGTTCGGCACATAAGCAAAAAAACATTTGTATGTTCATTGAATAACTGATGTATCTGGTCTATATTATTGACAGATATGTAGATACTTTTTTCTATTTTCATATGGTTCAAGTCCCACACGGATATGATGAGTATTCAGGGAGTTATGGCTAAAACATGATAACTGATTCAAAATCGCTATTGCTACAAAAGTGAAACTTGTAACTAATTTTTCTCCCTTAATACTTAGTCAAATCAGGTGATTCTTGTGCCTAACTTGAAGGGTTTTGTGTCTAGTTTCTAATGAAAGAAAATTCAGTAACAAATAAGGTCTACGAAAAGAGTTATGCGTGAAATACCAAGGATGGTTCCATACGGGTTTCAAGCAAAATTTGCTTTGAGTTGGTATCTTCAATCCCAATCACCAAGAACCACGAAATTAAGCACCAAAACTAACCCAAACACTCTAAGTTCGAATTCCAGAAACTCCTACTTCTATACTATTCAAATGGCAATATGGTCTTCAATTTACACTAATGTTACCCTAAATTCAACATGCAAGTTTCCAAGATGCTCTAAAACTCCATTTTTATCAAGGTTGTTAACAGTGAATTAAAGAGAATGATGAGATAGATGTTGAGATTGGTATCATTGTGTAGAGAAGTAGAAATGGAGGACGATGATGAAAGTTTTACTTACATGCAACAATGTGGAAAGAAGCTATCTTCTCCTCTCTGCTCCCTCTCCTTCACGTCCCTCTCTCTCTTGTCTCTTCTCTCTATCCTCTCTCTATGTTTTTTCTGAATTTCAGCAATTGTGAGGAAGTGAGAGTGTGATTGTTTTTATTTCAATGAGCTGAAGGTTACTTAAGGTAGGGAGATGACCAAAATGCCCATTTTACATAAACTCTCACTTAACCCAATTTCTTCCCAACAATCACATAACTCATAAAATTCATATAATTAACATAGTTAAGCAATAATATATTGCTTTCACACCTCTAACATGACCATGACTCGACTTATTATTTTATCGAATAATAAATCGCTAGTTAAATTCGTAAATCGAAATTAACCGAACTAGGGATGTTACAATGAGCATTAAATTTTACATCATCGATTTGTGAAAGTCATTGTCCCTGGTGAGAATTGAGCCTTATAATGGATGGACAAATCTTTGGTCATTCTCTCATTTCTTGTGTGCGACTCACTCATGTTTGTTAGTTACTCTAGAACTTGACTTGATTCTTGTTAAACACTTGTTCACATACATGTTTGAAACGATCTAGGCAATTTTTTTCTTTTTTAGCTACTAGCCAAATAAGTCTACCCTGAATTTATCCCTTTGTGTAAGCCCCTTTGAGCCTTTCTATCCTATTATTTGTTTTATAGCTCATTAAAAGCGCAAAAGTGAAAAACAATGTTATTACCCAATCTTAGAGGGTGACGGAGCTTTGAATTGAAAATTGTCATATCCACAAGTGTGGGGTGTCCAAATTGTGCAAATGTGGTTTCACTTGGGTTAGTTCTCTGGCTCCCAATGGAAAGTTTGGCAAGTACATTTAGTATAGAAAAATATTCCTCAAAGAGGAAAAAAAAAAAAGAAAAAAAAAGTCAAAAGAAAAAATGGAATATGTATATATCTTTTTATTTTTGTTTCAAGAAGAGTGAAAATTGTGTGGAGAGAGTTACGTGGAGAAGTATATCAAAATAGAGAAATTCATCATACCTTGTTGAAGTTGGACCCTCTCATGCTCACTTTACAATTGATTTTCATTGCTTCTTAATCCTCTTTGATTCTTTGTAGCCTTCACTAGTGCAAATTTGACATTAAAAAGCATCATTTAACATCGGTTGTTTGAACATCTGATGCTAAATGTAGGCACGGTGGCAATTTTGCAATTAGATGGAAGTTTTCAGTTTTCGCACCTACATTTATCATTAGTGGTTTAAACAACCGATGTTAAAAGTATTAGTGTCAGACATTTAGCATCAGTTATTTAAACAACCGGTGTTAAATGTGTATTCCAAGCACATTTAACATTGGTTGTTAAAACACCTGATGCTAAAAGTCCCGTTTTACATCTTATCTAAGATCAATAATGTCTCAACAAAGATTATATGGTTAGCTTTATTATTGATTGAAAAAGAAATATTACGTGGAATTGATTACAATAGTTTGATAAATGATTTTGCATCACAAAAATAAATAAAAAAGATTAAATTTAAACTAATGGTTTTTGTCTTAAATAGTAAGGTTTTTGCTCACATGAGATGTGTGTTGTCCATTTTATGCTTCCTGTTCACTATGCAACTCAAAGGAGATGAAGTTATAATTGATGAGAATGAATTTTGCTCCAAAATATTCTGCTATCAATTCTAATGAAGATATAATTGAAGACAGTGGGGTGTTCTGAGCTTGAGCTGCCATATAGTGGTCATTTTTGTGCTTCTACTTTGCCTATGTGGTGTTATATCTTGCTATGTATACATTTTGGAATTAAATAGATTATAGTTTAGTCCAATAGATTTTGCTGTTTTGGTGCCTTTGTGTGTTACAATGTAGTGGAAAAAATTTCCATGAATTTCATGTCTTTCCGAAGTGGTGTGTATAGGTGCTCTTGTATGTCTTGGTGCCTTAGACATGGATAATTAACTTGCTTTTCGTATTTTTTTTATCTTATCCCTCTCCAATCAATGAAATTTCTACCAACTATCAATAAAGAATATAAAACTTTACCAAAATAAAATTATATAAAGGGCTTCATTTTGAAGCTCGCTTTAGGCCTCACTTACTGTTGGGCCGATCCTGTATGACAGCCCTAGTTACATCACACGACATCAACAATTAATGCAAAGATTTGGCACGCAAATCTAAAGATTTTCTCAACCCTATAAATACCCTCTCACACTCCTCACTTTCTCACATCATTCTCTCATTTCTTCATCACTTTTTCTCTCTAGAAAACCTCCAACATTTCCTCCCATCTCTCTCTCTCTCTCTCCCCTTTCTCTCTCATGGCTAAACCCCCTTCCCCTCAATAGAATTTTTTTCTTCCGTTTCACTTTAGTCTTGGTGAACCTAGCTTGGAGACCACGAAGGCTTGGAGTGGATCTTGAAGGAAGTATTTGGAATACCTCTTTCACGCATCTTTTTGTTGTTCCCTTGGTTCAAAAATGAACCATCTCTCATCTTTTGGGTAAAAAATTCTTTCTTCATATCATTTCATTTCCTAAATGTTGTTCACATAATAATGAATGTTACCAAAAGACACAATTTTATACTTTTACGACCTTAAACACTAGAGTTTTCAAGCACTTCAGACAATTGTATTTCGTATCAAAAAATCACAAACTTTCTATCATTTATTTTGCTCAAAACCTTGGTCCTATAGGAGGATGAAGAAGAAGAAAAATCTTTATATACTTTGTTTTAAAGAAACAATTTTTATAACATTAGATTAGCAGATCCTTCAAAAAAAACTCTTTTGGTAAAGTCTCAGTAGCATCTAGTTAGATCCAATCAATGTTTTCAAAGTAACTAATTAGCTTCTGGATTTGGAAAGGGATAACTGAAGATTTGATGAAAAGAAAGGATGTTTTATTTTTATAAATGTGTGATCTTTAATCTCAAAAACTGTAGATTCATTAGAGATCTCTTATTTGGTAAAGTTTTATAGTTGTTTTCACTTAGATTTATATAAGATTTTCACTATGTTTTCATCTATTTAGCATACTCATCAGATCTAAAGAAAAAGTCTAGCTTTAACAAAAAGGAATGGTTTTTAGATTAAAATGAGAATAGATCTTTGATAAAAAAAATAATTTCATTTGTTAGTTTTGTTTATCTTCTCTTGGATTTAATGGTTTTTTAGAACTGCATTTTGATTTTTCTTGAAAAAAGGATTTTGATTTTTGAAACAAAAGGAGTAGTTTTTAAAAGAAAAGTTTCGATCTTTACGACTAGAAAGTTATTTTCAAGCTTAAAGTTTTGATATTTATGTGTTCATGAAACAGATTTAGTAAATAGAAAATATTTTCACCAAAATTTATGAGATTCTGGTGAAGTTTCAATAGAGTTTTAAAAAGGATTTTACTTGTTTTGAAATGATTTTTAGTGTTTACAAAAGGAATTGACTTTTAGTGTAATGTAATTTTAACAAAGGTTTTTGAGAAAAAGATTTGAGGATAGAAATAAAAATGAATTCTAAGAAAAGAAAGACTTGATTTGAGAAAATTTAAGTTTTAGGGGGTTATTTAGATAGAACTCCCACTAGAAACTCATGCACACAACTGTGAGGTCTCGGGTTCAAACCCGAGACATGATATCTAGCCTAACAATTTTAACATTTGCCAGTTGAGTAGTTTTAAACATTTAACAGTAGTATAAATGTGTTTGTATCCATCATTACTTTTTTAAAGTCATTAATATTTTTTGTTTTTACTAAAAAACTACAGAATATAATTTATATACACAATAGATGTATAAGTATTTTACAGTATCTACCAATTACAAATTGAAACGTCATTAAAAAATAAGTCAATTAATAACCATTCCATGAATTATTATTGGTTGTGGTTGTAAAAGCCTATACACTGTATGTGTACATAAATTAAACTCAATACAATAAGCATTTTAAAAATTGACACACACACACACTCTCTCTCTCCCTCCCTCTCTCTCTCTATTTATATATATATATATATATATATATATATATATATATATATATATAAATGCTTCTCACCTTCTCTCTCTTATATCGTCGTCCAGATCTCCTCCTGTAGATTGTGCGTATCATCTTTCTCAAGTTTCAGCCTTTTTCCATGGAGTTCAAATATCGTGTGATCAACAAAAAATCCACAACAACGTCGTCTCCTCTTTCCTCAATCACCATTGTTTCTGAGCAAATACTGCCTGGTGAGAAATCCAAATCTATAACCTGTTTGTCTTAGTCACACGCTTTTTGAATAAAGTCATAAAGAACCAACCATTTTTTATATAATAGAAATTGTAGGGTGATGTTGAGGATAACACTCCCTACAATTTCTATTAAATAAAAATTGTTGGTTCTTTATGACTTATATGCGAAAAGCGTGTGACTAAGACAAACAGATTATGGATTTGGATTTCTCACCAGGCAATATTCGCTCAGAAACAGTGATGATTGAGGAAACAGGAGACTACGTCGTTGTGGTTTTTTTGTTGATCGCACGATATTTGAACTCCATGGAAAAAGGCTGAAACTTGAGAAAGATGACACGCACAATCTACAGGAGAAGATCTGGACGGCGATATAAGAGAGAGAAGGTTAGAAGCATTTATATATATATATATATATATATAAATAGAGAGAGAGAGAGAGTGTGTGTGTGTGTGTGTGTAAATTTTTAAAATGCTTATTGTATTGAGTTTAATTTATGTACACATATAGTGTATAGGCTTTTACAACCACAACCAATAACAATTCATGGAATGGTTATTAATTGACTTATTTTTTTAATGACGTTTCAATTTGTAATTGGTAGATAGTGTAAAACACTTATACATCTATTGTGTATATAAATTATATTCAGTAGTTGTTTAGTAAAAACAAAAAACATTAATGACTTTAAAAAAGTAATGATGGATAAACATACATTTATACTACTATTAAATGTTTAAAACTACTCAACTGGCAAATGTCGAAATTGTTAGGCTGGATATCATGTCCTGGGTTGAACCCGAGACCTCACAGTTGTGTGCATGAGTATCTGTGCATGAGTCTCTTAACGTTATTTTTTTTAAATAGTTCATATATTTAATATTTTACATATTCAATATATAATGTAAATTTAATAAATATAAAATTAAAGTCAATTCTTTCTTTTCTTTAAAACGAAATAGAAATTTTCTCCTTCTTCATTGAATTTATCCATTACTTTTATATATGTTGTATTTTTATTTTATAAATATAGTTAATGTATTGAATTATTTTGGGTTAACTTAAATGAAATGGAAAATAAACACCACGCACACACATTATAATTGCTTACAGGATTGGAACCGGGGAGCTATCGTCTCCATGTCACTAAAATTGCCAAGGCAGCCTACAATGAGAGACAATTAATGTATATTGAATAGTTTAACATATTCAATGTATAATTTAAAAAAAAAATTAATGTATAATAAGATATTATAGTGAGATTTCTTTTCTCTTTAAAACTAAATTGAATTTTCTACTTCTTCATTGAAATTAACATTTAATGTTTATTCTTCATAAAATTTACTGTTAGTATTGAGTTACAGGAATATTTAAGAGTTTTGTGCCTTATAGTATTCTCCATTTAATAGTATTAATGTTTCTTCATGATGTACAATTTAGTATTACTAAAGTATTCTCCTTGTGTTGATTTAAGAGTAACTCAGAAAAAGGTTTGAGGTTCTTCTACTATGAGTGTTTCTTTTATGACCAACAATGTTCATGCTTTTGCTCTGGTAAGGAAGTTTCAGATAATCAAAACAGAGGCACCAAGCCATGATGCTTCAGTTGGTAAGATTTTATCTATTATCCCTTATATATTTTGTCTCTTGATGATATAGCTTCTGATTCGACATATATAGTTTCAAGTCATATGTTTCTAATGATTCTTGTAATGTTACCACAATGTGGTATACTAAGGATATCAAATTATTGAGGTAGTAAAATTCCTTTTAACATCTCTAATTATTTCAATTACTTGCCATGTCAAACTTGTTTATAGCCAATTTTCCCTGATTGTCTCTTCCATTAAACATTCACATGTCTAACTGCTCCTTAGAATTTTACTAAGTGATATTTTGGATCCCTAACTATTCCTTGATCAAACATGGCTTCACACTTTAAAAAAATGACAAATCATTTGCTTCTCCACAACTTAAGCCAAAATGAGCAATCTCATAGAATAATTTAAATAATGTAAACAGACTAAAACTATCCAATATCTTGTATCATTAATATCTTTTTGTTCGTGACTTAATTACTACTACATCTGTTTCACAACATGCACATGTTATTTTTTAAGAATAATTTTGTCTCATTTTATTTATCATTTGCAAAGTCAAATACAATTAGTTGTTGTTTTATCAATAATACCCTTAATTATTTACTGAGAGAAAAAGGTAGAATGAAATAATAAGTAATTAAAGGCCTTCTAGAAAAACAGTAAAAAATATGTGTAATGTGTAATGGGGAGAATAAGACATAATAGGAGTAATAATGAATAAATTTGAAAAAAAAAAAGAAAAACACTTTCCGTAAATCCTGAATTATTAATTACATCACTGAATACTAGATATATTCTTTAAAACTAAAATTGAATTTTTCTTTCTTCATTGGGTTGATAGTTATTGTTTTCGTTCTTCATTAAATTTAGTAATACGCCATTTATTTAATGAAGAATGACAACATAACAATTAACTTCAGTGAAGAAAGAAAAATTCAGTTTAATATTTTTTTGGAAATAGAGAGGGCTTACACTCAATTCAATTTAAATTAGTAGGAATATATTTAGTGTTGGTTTATATATAACATTTAATGCATGAATTATTTATTGTATAAAGATAATAAAAGGTTCTATTTTATTGGATGTTGAATATTGTTCCACAAGAATTAAGAGATATATATAGTTATGTCTAGAATTTTTAAACTAAAACATGATTTTAAAAAGAATAAAAAATGATAGTGTTTGATTGACCACTATAGAAATATTAAAATGCACAACTTTAGCATACATCAGAAATTAATATTCCTGTTTAGATATTGAACACAACTAAAATTATTCGATATTATAAAATCCTCCCATTTATCACCTGTCGATACATCCATAAACCGAATACAGTTCATAACCTCAACATTAATTTTTAGTGTTCAATATCCTCACAAGGAAAGCGGAAACGATAAATAACTTAATACAAGTCAAGTCAAGTCATTAATCGAGTACAAAGACAACAAGGGAAGATACATAAACTAAGACTTGAAATGACTAAGTGTTCAAATCCTCTTCTCGTGCACGTCATCTACTCGTGCCTTATTGTCTTCTTCTTTCCCTGTTTCTCTGTAAAACAACAACATATGATAGGGTGAGATAATATATCTCAGTGAGTTCTACCGTTACCCCTAACCACTCTCGGTTCAATTATATTCTATAGTTTATAGTCCAATTCTTGATGGCTATGCACTATCCTTTTAATCAACTTAGTACAACATCTTAAACCCTTTTTCTTTTCTTCGGTTTGCGATGAACCCAGATCACCATATGCATCTCAGTGACTACATCTTTGGGTTTAGTTTGAGGGCTCATGACTTCCCTCTCCCTAGTGTACTAACATCTTGGGTCGTCACCCATAATCGATATAATTTATATATCATACTCGCATTGGGCCGTCAATCTTATATAATACCCTCATTGGGCCGTCAATCTTATTCGATATAATCTATATATATCGTGTCCATATCAATGAAGGAACATCAATTTCGGTTTTGTTTTAAAAAAAAAAACATTTGCTCACACGTCTTCTACTGTACGATTTTTCAAATTATTTATGTGTTCAAAACATTTCATCATCATAATCATATCACTCATAATCAAGGAGGAATTACAATTTTGATTCGGGTTAAAAACGGTACGCGAAACGGGATTGAAACGATTCTAAAAATAAAAATCTGGGCAGGGACACGGACCGTGTTGAAATGGACACGGACCGTGTCACAATATTTTTTTAAAAAAAAGCACCACTGCGGGAATTACACGGGTAACCACACGGACCGTGTTATTCTAGCAGTAACCCAAAACTTGTTTTTCTCGTCTCCCATTTAAACGTATTACGTCCAATCCGAATTCCAATCCAATTCCAACATAAAAACAGCGATTTTTCACACAATACTAGTCAATCCAATCCAAGTATCAAAACATATTCCAACATATATTTTGAGAAACAAACCGTAAAACGCTATTTTTCCGAAAAACGATTTTCGACTCGTAAAATATTCAAAACTCAACGAAACGAAACGAAATCAAAAACACCATCAAATATTCAAAAACGAAATCCCTAAACGTGAGTAAAACTCACCTATTTGATGAAATCGCTAATGAACGAGTCTTCACGCGAAATAATCGAAAAGTACCAACACGAACAATCCCCGTAATCGTCCGAATCACTTCAAACTCGAAACCAACACACTACAACCTTGGAGCAGCAACTTCAACCCTCCAACACTTCCAATAAGCCTTCCAAATCAAGCTTTGAAATTCCTTAGAACCTTGGGATAGCTTCCAATGTGCCAAAACTTCAATTTTTGACAAAATCTAACCATGGCTTCCAATACAACCACAAACACAACAAGATTTCAACTTAATCAAGATAAACTCTTTAGGGTTTGAAAAGGGGGAAAAGAGAAATAGAAAGATTGAGCTTTTCATACTTGCATCAATGAAAAGGAAATCAAAAATGGAATAGAATAGACTATGGAAGTCTCACCTTCAAGAAGAAATTGAGTTGTTCTCCACCTCTTCCTCTTCTCCTCTTCACGCCCTCTTCCTTCTCTCTCTCTATTCTTTTCTTTTCTTTTCTTGCTTCTGAATTGTTAATAATGAGAGGTGAGATAAGTCTCATGGTTAGGTGAGATGAGAGTGTAATTGAGAGGGAATTTACCAAAATACCCTTATTTCAATTTTTCACTTAAACTCTCATTTTAACCCCATTTCTCCCCAAATTACCACATAATTTGAATACTAAGGCATTTTAATCTTGTGACTTAGCCAATATATAATGCTTTCTCGACTATCCCATATTCATATCTTGATTTATTTTTCACTTCGAATAATAAATCACTCGTTAATTCCATAAATCGAATTTAACGAAGTTAGGGATGTTACAACCACACTAATGAAAATCCACTTAGAATTTGTCATATTTTAAATAATAGTTAGTAAAAAGTTCTGTAATCTAAAATAAAAATAAATTTTTTATTTACCGAGTTTTATAAAAAAACATTATTTTTTATATATCAATAAATAAAAAATTTAGTAAATAAAATAATTGTAACATATAAAAATCTTTAAAACTGAAGTTAATTAAAATAAATTGCATCCTTGAATGGAAATATTTACATATTTAGAAAAAATTATTTCTTCTTCAGAGAACAATTTCTTAATGATATTTGATTTAGTTATATAAATTGTTTTTTAATATCTAAAATAACATAACATATCTTAATGAATTTAGAACTTGATTATAAAATATAATTTTACTACTTTTATTATCTTTAATATTTAATAAATAATCCATGCAATAAATATTAGAAATATTTAACATATAATTTTTTAATAATAAATTTAATAAATAAGTAACTAATGCTCGATATATTATTTAAAACTAAAATTGAATTTCTCTTTCTACATTGAGTTGATAGTTACTGTTTTCGTTCTTCATTAAATTTTATAATACTAAGCCATTGATTTAATGAAGAACGACAACAAAACAATTAACTTCATTGAAGAAAGAAGAATTCAATGTAATTTTTTTTGGAAATGGAGAGGGCTTACCGTCAACGGCTTAAATATGTATTCTGCCCCTGCAAATATCACCATAATCCAGTTATACCCCTGTAAAAATAAAAACTTTAAAATTAACCTTGCAAATATAAATCGCTTACGGTTATGCCCCTCGGTCAGCTTTCCATCCAAAAAAATAATTTAAATAATGTTTAAATATATGTTCTGCCCCTGCAAATATCACCATAATCTAGTTATGCCCCTACAAATATCAGCATAATAGAAAAATTAAAGATTTTGACAGGGGCATAACTGGATTATAGTGATATTTGCAGGGGCATAACTGGATTATGGTGATATTTGCAGTGGTAAAACATATATTTAAACCTTATTTAAATTATTTTTTTGGATGAGAAACTGACCGAGGGGCATAACCGTAAGCGATTTATATTTGCAAGGGTAATTTTAAAGTTTTTATTTTTACAAGGGTATAACTGGATTATGGTGATATTTGCAGGGGCAAAACATATATTTAAACCTTTAAATTATAAAGAATATATTTAGTGTTGGCTTCTTATTAAAGATATTAATATATATATATATATATATATATATATATATATATATATATATATATATATATATCTAGTATTTAATACATGAATTTAAAGATATTAAAAGGTTCTATTTTATTGGATGTTTAATATTATTCCACGAGAATTAAAAGATATAGTTAAGTTTTGAATTTTTAAACTAAAATATCGTTTTAAAAAGAATAAAAAAATGCATGATAGTATGTGATTGACCACACAAAATGGAAGAAATCCACTTAGAATTTGTCTTATTTTAAATAATAGTTAGTAAAAATTTCAGTAATCTAAACTAAAAAAACTGTATTTATTGAGTATTATAAAAAAACATTATTTTTCATATATCAATAAATAAAAAATCTATGAATAAAACAATTTTAACATTTCAAAATCTTTAAAACTGAAGTTTATTAAAATAAATTGGAAACACTTTCAATAAATAAAAAATTTAGTGAATAAATTGTGATGTGACTAGGTTGAACTGCTTTGATACCATAAATGTAATACCCCGCAATTAACTAAAGCGGAATGTCAACACTTTATGTCCTAAATCAGAGAATATACAAAACTATTATGAATTCAATTTAAAACTTAACATAATATTGGGATCAACCCAAAAATAACAACATATGTCTCGGTCTGTAGACCCCCATATCCTGAATACAAGTTAGTACATAATACACACTTGAGAAAACAACTTAAACCGAATCCACAACAGCTAACTAAAGGGCAAAGAAATTTCACATGGCCATTCCTATTCCTAACCTAATCCAAGGTATTTCATATGGTATCTGGACTTGAGTGATGATTCAAAGAAATTTTTAGAAAATTCCATTTTATAACGATTTTGTTTATCCAATTTGACTAGTATAGGTCTGATTGCAAACCATTGATTTTCACAAAACTTGTGTTGTTTGGTTCTCTTTGTAAAACTTGATTTTGTAAATTTTGATATGTCTTCATAATTCTATTAAAGAGTTGTGCTTGGAATAAGGTTGTTTTAAGTTGGGGTGAGTTAAAGTCCACGGGGGATGGTGTTTTTCAAAATATTGTCTGTCTAAAAAGTTTGCAAAAAAGGATTTCTACCGAGTTAAAATGAGTTTCCTACCAAATTCCACTAAGGATTTAATGAAATTAGAGTATGCCTCCCAAATCTTTTTCTCTTCACGGTTTAATCTTTAAACTGGTTTCCGTTAAGTCAAATAACGTGAAATGGGCATTTCATTCCAAATTCAATTTTCAATTGAGTCAAGCTACAATAAAACCCTTTTTCATATTCGTTGGGCTAAGAATCGACCCATTTTAAGACAATTAAGTTTTCTTCTTCTGTGGTTTTGAATAAAAATGGTTAGGCGAATGTGTGGCGTAGGTCGTAAGTTTCTTTTTTTTCAAACTATTTGCGTGCACACACATAGGTCCAAGGTTATTAGTGTCACGATTGGAAAGCCATGTACAGTCGAGAGATCGATGAGTTGATTTCGTTTTTGGGCAGCAGGTTTGTAAGATATAGTTCTACACTTTCACCGTTCGGATCTTCGAAACGAGTTCTGAGGAGAGAGATATTGGCTTCGCACTGAAGCTGCAGTTTGGGGGAGTCGCCGTATTCGGAGATCGAGGAACGAGGCTAGGAGGGAGTTTGCGCCACCATAGTTGAGGTAAGGGTGGGCTTAACCTTGATAATGGGTTGATGATAATTATGTGTGGGTAGTCTAGAGTTTTGTTGAATTGTTCGTGTTGTTGCATATCGTGTTTTCGTTGAGATTGGTGCTTTGATGATTATTGCACGTTATTGTGATTTGTTTCGTTATTTGTTGTTGCGTGATTGTTGTATCACGATGATGGTGTTGTTATTGTTCGTGTTTTTTTTGTTGCTGTGCGTGGTTGATTGTTGTTGTCGCGTTGTCGAATTGTCGTTTTTGTTGTGGTGGTTGCGGTGTCGTTGCCGTTAGGGTTTGGTGTTTGGCAATTTAGCGATTCTGGACACCGGTTCGGTTTTTCTAAAACTGGCGCTGTTTGGTTGATCCAAAAATTATGAGGTTGATTGTTTTTGAAAATAGACTTAACGCCGGTCGTTTTGGCACTGGTTTCGTTAAATTCGGAGTTGTATAGCTCGAGTTATAGGCGATACAAGTTAGGTTAAAATTCTGGAAACGATTTGGGTATAGATTCGGTATTTCGGTGACTGGGAACGTTGTATTGACCCAAAAATTATGTGGTTTATTTTTCTGGAAAATAGACTTAATGCTTGTTAATTTGGCACTGGTTTGGGTGCGTTTAGAGTTGTGTAGCTCGAGATATGAATTCCACAAGTTAGAGTAAGATTCTGGAAACAATCTGGACACAGGGTCAGTGTTTTGGTTACCACGTTTTCAAAAGAACTCCTTTTCGAACGAATCCAATTTCTTTGAAAACTAGACAAAATTTGCCCCAGTTTATGCACAAGTTTCATGCAATTTGATTGAGTTTTGGTCACTTTGGAATTGCTTGAATTTGAAGGACAGAAACTGTCCTCTTTTGCAACTAGCCTGTGTGCTTTTCGAAAACTGTACCTATTGGACACTCTCCTTCAAAAACTGAACTTAGGGATGATAACCAGACCCATAGGGCTTTCCAACAAGTATTTATTTGTTGAAATCCGATGTCATTTGCTATTTTAATTAATTCGCTGAAGTAGGTGCGATGTGCCTAGGCGCTGTGCGCCAGTCTTGTGCGTGGTGTGCGTGCGTTATGTCCGCGTTGTGGAGCCGTCTGGTGTTAATATTTCAGGTGCGGTGCTGGTATGCTCAGGAGAGTTTAGTGGTAGCTGTGATGCTACAACTTGGTGCTAATTTTGGTGAAATCATTTGTTTTGATTCTGGTGATATAGTATTTATTTTAAATACTTGTTATGGTGAGTTGGTGCATAATCATGGTGTCGCATTGTCATATGCATGTTTTGGTGATATAGGCTCTGCCTCTGGTGTTTATTGGTGATATGCCCGTCGTGGCTCATTTTGGTGATCGGTACCGCATGCATATGCCCACTGGAGGGGTTGCATATCATCCCATTGTCTATGAATGTTATAATTTTGGTGGTTCACTGTCAAATGGATTTTTCCTTTGGTATCTGGTGCTGTGATATGGTGTAATTGTATTGTGTTGCTGTAGTTACCTGATGCTAGCATATTGTTATCATCTGCTTATTATCTCTGTTAGACTCACCCCTTCTGCTTGGAATGTTGCTCTCATGCGGCAACGCTGCAGGTGATCGCTAGTGCTCGTGGAGGAATTGCTAGGTTTTGCTTCCTCTCTCGTTTGGGTCTGTGTCAGCTCTGATATGTAGCACCGGGGAGTCGTTAGTTATCGTTTTGAACTATTATTTTAGTTATTGGAAATTGTTTTAATTAATTTTGGAGATGTCTCTAATTGTTAATTCTGGAGATGTTTAAACTGGTTAATATTTCCGCTGCTTGGTGATTTCTTTTATATAAATTATTTTGGAGATTTTTTTTGGTTTAAAATGGTGAAAAATGTAGCGCCCTTCGAGGTGACTCTGATAATTGTCTATTTAATTGTAATAGTAAAAGGGGGTGTTACATTAGTGGTATCAGAGCAGTTCGGTCTGTCCGGCCAAGTTGTCGAGTCGTCGAGTCGAGTAACACTTGAGTAATTGTTACTCGTTTCTGGTTATAGTTTCTGTTGCAGTGTTAGGTTGAGATGGCAGGACGGAACGATGCTGCACTCGCTGCTGCTTTGCAGGCTGTGGCTCAAGCTGTGGAGAATAACCCATGTGCTGCTGGTGATGCTGGGTCGCGCAGTTTGGCTACGTTTCAGAGGGAGAATCCTCCTACCTTTAAGGGCTAGTATAACCCTGATGGTGCTTTGGCGTGGCTGAAAGAGATGGAGAGAATCTTTCGTGTTATGGATTGCTCTGAGGCGCAGAAAGTCAGGTATGGTACTCATATGCTGGCAGAGGAGGCTGATGACTGGTGGTTGGAGGTGAGGCAGAGGTTGGCGACTGTGAATGAAGAGGTCACTTGGGCTGCGTTCAGCAGAGAATTTCTGAGAAAGTATTATCCTGAAGATGTCCGTGGGAAGAAAGAGATTGAGTTTCTGGAGCTGAAGCAGGGTAATATGTCGGTGACTGAGTATGCTGCCAAGTTCATTGAATTGGCGAAGTTCTATCCACATTATGGTGAGGCTGGTGCTGAATTCTCCAAATGCATCAAGTTTGAAAATGGGTTGCGGGCCGTATAGAATGTCTGCATCTGAATTGTCAGAACTGAAGGAGCAACTCGAGGATCTGCTTGAAAAGAAATTTGTGAGGCCAAGTGTGTCGCCGTGGGGAGCTCCAGTGTTGTTGGTGAAAAAGAAAGATGGTAGTATGAGGTTGTGTGTAGACTATCGGCAGCTGAATAAGGTGACTATTAAGAACAAGTATCCGCTTCCGAGGATTGATGACTTAATGGATCAGTTGGTGGGTGCTCAGGTGTTCAGTAAAATAGATTTGAGATCGGGTTATCATCAGATCAAGGTGAAAGACGAAGACATTCAGAAGACAGCTTTCAGAACCCGTTATGGGCATTATGAGTATTTCGTGATGCCTTTCGGTGTGACTAATGCGCCGGGAGTGTTCATGGAGTACATGAATCGTATCTTTCGTGAGTATCTGGATCGGTTTGTGGTGGTATTCATTGACGACATCCTAATTTATTCTAAGTCAGAAGAGGAGCATGCAGAACATCTGAGATTGGTATTGGAAATTCTGAGGGACAGGAAATTATATGCGAAGCTGTCTAAGTGTGAGTTTTGGTTGAAGGAGGTTAGCTTTCTGGGTCATGTTATTTCGGGGAATGGAATTGCCGTGGATCCGTCTAAGGTTGATGTCGTGTTACAATGGGAGTCTCCGAAGTCAGTTACTGAGATTAGAAGTTTTCTGGGTCTGGCAGATTACTATAGGAGGTTTATAGAAGGATTTTCGAAGTTGGCACTTCCGTTGACTCAGTTGACTTGCAAGGGTAAAGCTTTCATCTGGGATGACTGTTGTGAAGAGAGCTTCAGAGAATTGAAGAAGAGGTTGACGACGTCTCCTGTTCTGACGTTGCCTAATCCGGAAGAGTCGTTTGTGGTGTATTGTGATGCTTCCAAGATGGGGTTGGGAGGTGTGCTTATGCAGAATGGTAAGGTAGTTGCCTATGCGTCGAGACAGTTGAGGACTCATGAGAAGAACTACCCTACCCATGATTTAGAACTTGCTGCAGTTGTGTTCGCGTTGAAAATTTGGAGACATTATCTGTATGGTTCGAGGTTTGAGGTGTTCAGTGATCATAAGGGTTTGCAGTATCTGTTTGATCAGAAAGAGTTGAATATGAGACAGCGCAGATGGTTGGAGTTGCTGAAAGACTATGACTTTAGCTTGAACTATCATCCGGGAAAGGCTAATGTGGTAGCTGACGCTTTAAGTCGAAAGACGTTGCATATGTCAGCAATGATGGTTAGAGAACTCGAATTAATTGAGCAGTTCAGGGATATGAGTTTGGTTCGTGAAGTGACGCCTCAGAGTGTCAGATTGGGGATGTTGAAGATTGATAATGAATTCATGGCTAGCATTCGAGAAGCTCAGAAGTTAGATGTTAAATTAGTTGACCTGATGGTTGGGATTGATCAATCCGAGAATAAAGACTTTGAGTTGGATGCGCAGAATGTATTGAAGTACCGTGGAAGAATCTGCATTCCTGATGATGAGGAGATGAGAAGAGCAATTTTAGAAGAAGGTCATAGGAGTAAGTTGAGTATCCATCCGGGAGCTACAAAGATGTATCAGGATCTGAAGAAGATGTTTTGGTGGCCTGGTATGAAGCGTGATGTGGCGCAGTTTGTGTATTCCTGCTTGACTTGTCAGAAATCGAAGGTTGAGCATCAGAAGCCTGCTGGGTTGATGCAACCGTTGGAGATTCCGGAATGGAAGTGGGATAGTATTTCTATGGATTTCGTGATAGGGTTACCTAATACTGTGAGGGGGCACGATTCGATTTGGGTGATTGTGGATAGATTGACGAAGTCTGCTCATTTTATTCCTATCAATATCACGTATCCGGTGTCGAGATTGGCAGAGATTTATATTCAGGTGATTGTGAAGTTGCATGGTGTTCCTTTGTGCATTGTGTCTGACAGAGATCCTAGGTTCACTTCTGATTTCTGGAAGAGTTTGCAAGAAGCGTTGGGTTCTAAATTGAGGTTGAGTTCAGCTTATCATCCTCAAACTGATGGGCAGACAGAGAGGACCATTCAGTCGTTGGAAGACTTGTTGAGATCTTGTGTTCTTGAGTAGGGAGGTGCGTGGGATACTCACCTTCCGTTGATCGAGTTTACTTACAACAATAGTTACCATTCTAGCATCGGGATGGCACCGTTCGAGGCATTGTATGGTCGGAGATGTAGGACTCCGTTGTGTTGGCATGAATCTGGGGAGAGTATTGTTCTTGGACCCGAGGTTGTTCGAGAGACTACTGAAAAGGTGAAATTGATCCGTGAGAAAATGAAAGCGTCGCAGAGTAGACAGAAGAGCTATCATGATAAGAGAAGGAAGGATTTAGAATTCCAAGCTGGTGATCATGTGTTTTTGAGAGTCACGCCTATGGCTGGTGTTGGGCGTGCATTGAAGACAAAGAAGTTGACTCCTCGTTTCATTGGACCGTATCAGATCACTGAGAGAATTGGTAATGTTGCTTATAGGGTGGCCTTGCCGCCTAATCTTTCGAATTTGCACGATGTATTTCATGTGTCGCAACTTCGGAAGTATATTTCGGATCCGTCCCATGTGATTCCGATGGATGATGTGCATGTGCGGGATAATCTCACTGTGGAGACAATGCCTGTGCGAATTGAAGATCATGAAGTGAAGACTTTACGTGGCAAAGAGATAAACCTGGTAAAAGTGGTCTGGTTAGGAGCTGCTGGTGAAAGCATGACATGGGAGTTGGAGAGCAAGATGCGAGAGTTCTATCCGGAGCTGTTTGAATCAGGTATGTTTTCGAGGACGAAAATATTCTAAGTGGGGGAGAGTTGTAACGCCCTAAAATTTAATCAAATTATTTCGAAGTTGGATTGCCGTAGGATGATTGTAAGAATTGAAATTATGGGCGTAGTAGCTATGTTGAAAACGAGTTAGATGATAATCACGTGTTGTGGGCTAGTTAAAAATAGCATTGGGCTCCCTTCCTATGTGGATAAAGTCCCAAATAATTTAGCCCATTATGTTTCTCACTTATTATAAGTGGAGAGGATTAATTTAGGGTTGAGAGAGAGAGGAATTTCGGATTAGAGCAGCCACCAAAGAGAGAGAAAAGAAGAGAGAAAACAATTCCCGTTTTTCTCAAACCTGTCACTGTAAAATTGCGATTCCGGTTTCGTTAACCGTTGGATCGTCTTCGTTTTTGGGCAGCAGGTTCGTAAGATATAGTTCTACACTTTCACCGTTCGGATCTTCGAAACGAGTTCTGAGGAGAGAGATATTGGCTTCGCACTGAAGCTGCAGTTTGGGGGAGTCGCCGTATTCGGAGATCGAGGAACGAGACTAGGAGGGAGTTTGCGCCACCATAGTTGAGGTAAGGGTGGGCTTAACCTTGATAATGGGTTGATGATAATTATGTGTGGGTAGTCTAGGGTTTTGTTGAATTGTTCGTGTTGTTGCATATCGTGTTTTCGTTGAGATTGGTGCTTTGATGATTATTGCACGTTATTGTGATTTGTTTCGTTATTTGTTGTTGCGTGATTGTTGTATCACGATGATGGTGTTGTTATTGTTCGTGTTTTTGTGGTTGCTGTGCGTGGTTGATTGTTGTTGTTGCGTTGTCGAATTGTCATTTTTGTTGTGGTGGTTGCGGTGTCGTTGCCGTTAGGGTTTGGTGTTTGGCAATTTAGCGATTCTGGACACAGGTTCGGTTTTTCTAAAACTGGCGCTGTTTGGTAGATCCAAAAATTATGAGGTTGATTGTTTTTGAAAATAGACTTAACGCCGGTCGTTTTGGCACTGGGTTCGGTAAATTCGGAGTTGTATAGCTCGAGTTATAGGCGATACAAGTTAGGTTAAAATTCTGGAAACGATTTGGGTATAGATTCGGTATTTCGATGACTGGGAACGTTGTATTGACCGAAAAATTATGTGGTTTATTTTTCTGGAAAATAGACTTAATGCTTGTTAATTTGGCACTGGTTTGGTTGCGTTTAGAGTTGTGTAGTTCGAGATATGAATTCCACAAGTTAGAGTAAGATTCTGGAAACAATCTGGACACAGGGTCAGTGTTTTGGTTACCACGTTTTCAAAAGAACTCCTTTTCGAACGAATCCAATTTCTTTGAAAACTAGACAAAATTTGCCCCAATTTATGCACAAGTTTCATGCAGTTTGATTGAGTCTTGGTCACTTTGGAATTGCTTGAATTTGAAGGACAGAAACTGTCCTCTTTTGCAACTAGCCTGTGTGCTTTTCGAAAACTGTACCTATTGGACACTCTCCTTCAAAAACTGAACGTAGGGATGATAACCAGACCCATAGGGCTTTCCAACAAGTATTTATTTGTTGAAATCCGATGTCGTTTGCTATTTTAATTAATTCGCTGAAGTAGGTGCGATGTGCCTAGGCGCTGTGCGCCAGTCTTGTGCGTGGTGTGCGTGCGTTATGTCCGCGTTGTGGAGCCGTCTGGTGTTAATATTTCAGGTGCGGTGCTGGTATGCTCAGGAGAGTTTAGTGGTAGCTGTGATGCTACAACTTGGTGCTAATTTTGGTGAAATCATTTGTTTTGATTCTGGTGATATAGTATTTATTTTAAATACTTGTTATGGTGAGTTGGTGCATAATCATGGTGTCGCATTGTCATATGCATGTTTTGGTGATATAGGCTCTGCCTCTGGTGTTTATTGGTGATATGCCCGTCGTGGCTCATTTTGGTGATCGGTACCGCATGCATATGCCCACTGGAGGGGTTGCATATCATCCCATTGTCTATGAATGTTATAATTTTGGTGGTTCACTGTCAAATGGATTTTTCCTTTGGTATCTGGTGCTGTGATATGGTGTAATTGTATTGTGTTGCTGTAGTTACCTGATGCTAGCATATTGTTATCATCTGCTTATTATCTCTGTTAGACTCACCCCTTCTGCTTGGAATGTTGCTCTCATGCGGCAACGCTGCAGGTGATCGCTAGTGCTCGTGGAGGAATTGCTAGGTTTTGCTTCCTCTCTCGTTTGGGTCTGTGTCAGCTCTGATATGTAGCACCGGGGAGTCGTTAGTTATCGTTTTGAACTATTATTTTAGTTATTGGAAATTGTTTTAATTAATTTTGGAGATGTCTCTAATTGTTAATTCTGGAGATGTTTAAACTGGTTAATATTTCCGCTGCTTGGTGATTTCTTTTATATAAATTATTTTGGAGGTGAAAAATGTAGCGCCCTTCGAGGTGACTCTGATAATTGTCTATTTAGTTGTAATAGTAAAAGGGGGGTGTTACAAGACCCCTCATGAGTCAAAACTTCTTTCTACACCAGTGTCGTTTTTATTGCCCCACAGAGGCATAAAATTGCAAGATCCATCATGAGTCAAACTTGTATTGTCCACCAGTGCATCCTACTCTTGAGGCAATTCCTATTTACCAATACTGGGGCAGAAATATTTTCGTGACCCTTGATGAGTCAGATTTTGCTTGCTACACCTAGTAGTATTCTCTCTATGATAAAAACTTTCATCAATTCCCAACCAGTTTCCAGCAAGTCACCTACCTTTTTCCCTGTCATCTTGTAGCACATTTTTCATCTCTAATGCTTTCACCTTAAAAAATAAAAATAAAAAAATAAATACCCCTCACTTCAAACCTTCAAGATCCAAAAATCCAAAAACAAGACAACCAAGAAACACAGAAAAGTCTAGCTCTTAAATACCTATGAGTCCATACATGCTCATTAAATAATGCTTCAACAATAGTCAACTTGGAATCAATGATATGATTTAAAGAGTTAATGACAATCTATGAAAGAAAAAAAAGGGGGAAGAGAATATCAAACTTGAAGGTGTTTTTGCTTTGAAGGAGGAGGAGTGGTCATAAAAGAAAGAAGATCTTAGAAAGCTGGCAAGGATGAGGACAACCTCCCATTTGAGGACGAGTTTGATTGGTTTCAAATAAAGCACGCACAAAAAGAAAAAGTTTCAAGCAATGATAACTTTGAGGACCCATGCATCTCATATTCAAACTCAAAACTCATGCATACTCATGCATTGCATACATGACATGGTAACCACACCATTGTGTCTATTTGTCTCATACATTTCGCATCACGACATGCATTCCACTTCATGACAAGAAACATGTGTTTTTTTAGTCTCTTTGTGAATAAAGAAAAAAAAATCATTCAGAGCAAGGCATCCATTGCATTTTATTTCCAATTACATGCTATCGGTTCAGCCCTGGCATTGTCTTATTTTTTGTGCTACCGGTTATGCCTTGACACTGCACCTTTTATTTTCATGCTACCGGTGACGCCCTAGGGAGTGTATCTCGTGAGAGGATTTATATAATGAAAGTGTCAGAGGAACAAATCGTAGTCATAGATTAAATCTTGAATGACTAAGATTATAACCAAAACTCATGCTTAACTACTTTTAATCATGACCATCTATTTATTGTTATACCGTCGAGATTTATTCCTCTCACCCACTCACATTAAACTCCTCTCACTTGATATATATAGGGAGTATCAAGTGAGAGGAGTTTTATAATGAGAGTGTGAGAGAAACCAATCGTAGTCTTAGATTAAATCTTGAATGACTAAGATTATAACCAAAACTCATGTGAATTTTTTAAGTGAACATGTGATCATTTAACTAAGTTTAATCACAACTAACCATTTATTGTTATACGGTCCGTATTTATTCCTCTCATCCTGTCACATTAAAACTCCCATCACTTTATATATATATATAGATATATAGATTGTAGGATACAATATAAAATGTTATGAACCAACTGATAGTATTCTATATTATATCTAACAGTTAATATCACTGATACACCAATGAGAGAATTTGTTGGTCCCTCACCCTAAAAGGCACGACTATTATATAATACATAATAACTTACAATTGATATTTTTTCTGTGTTATATCGACAATTTATATTTTTTTATTATTATAAGATACAAAAAAGTTAAAAATGACCGATATATAAGGTAAATAAATTAATTTTTAATTCCCATCATAAAAAGTACCAATTTATTTTTTTCTTAAAATTCAATTACCTAATCTGTCTTTTACCTACAAGTTTTTGAAATTAACCATTTTTCCCGAAATTATTCAAAATTTGAAATTAAACAATTTCATTAACTCTCTTTAGTTTCTGTGTACTACAAATTATTACACAAGATTTCTACTCCATTTTCCTATAGAAGTAATTTTATAATTAAAATTCCCACCTACTTCCTAATAATCTAAACTATATATCTACCAAGCCTATTTGTAAAAAAAACTAGGTTTAAATATGCTTTTAGTCCCTGCAAATATAACTGTTTTTCAAATTTGCCATTGCAAATTTATTTTTAATACGTCCTTGCAAAATCAACTTGTTTTAAAAAATGTTCTTCCGTTAACCAACTGTTAAAAAATGCCGAGGTGGCAAACGGAGAGCTGAGTGTCATTTTTTTTCTTTTCTAATTTTTTTATTCTTATTTTCTCATGCCACATCATCAGCTTCTTCATCTTTCTCTTTCACGATGAAAGATCCCAAATCCAAAAAATCCCTAAAACGCAAATTCAAAAAACTCCCAAATCCAACCCTTCCATCTTTCTCTCTTCGACCCTCTTCTTCTGATTGTTTTACTTCCATGGGATTTGTGGACCCAATAGTACCTGTAGTTTTGATCCAATAACTGGTAAAGTGTTTGTGTCTTCCAGGTTATATTTTGATTCATGATCAACATCAATCTCAAGGTTGCAAATCAAATTTTGAAATTTCCTGTGATAATAAGAACGAATATGGTGTTGGGTATTGGTGTTATCTGAAGATCCGGTTGTTGAATGGGCATCGTTCAGAGTTTTTTGGGATTATTCTACTTGCAATTGCCGAAAAACAGTGGTTTTTCTGAATGGGTCTCAGTTCGTCTCTCTCTCTCTCTCTCACGGTTCGATTAGTTTTCTGTTTCTGCAATTTTCCGAGAGAGAGGAGAGATAGAGATACGAACTGAGAGAGGAAAGAGAGAGACAAACTGAGATAGAAAGAGACGAACTGAGTGAGAGAGTGATGATGGAGAGATGGAGATGGTGAGGGAAGAAGATGATGACGTGTCTCTCCACATGAGCATTTAAAATAATTAGAAATGAATATTAATGACACCTCAGGACTCCGTCAGCCACATCAGCATTTTTGTAACGTCTGACTAACTGAAGGGCATTCTTAAAAACGAGTTAATTTTGCAGGCACGTATTTATAAAAAATTGCAAGGTCATATTTGAAAAATAGGTATATTTGCAGGGACCAAAAATATATTTAAACCAAAAAACTATCTACCTAGCATTCCAAGCTAATCATCACACGTCCCCGGTCCCCACCCCATTACTCAATACAATATTATATTATATTATATTATATTATATTTTACGCCCAAAAAATTATTAAGTATCAGCCCAGGAAGGACTCAGCCGAATTGGAGGGTTCGGCAAACTTTTTTTTTGACAAATAAGACATTCTCATTCTATTAATTGAGAAGAAAATGAGCTCGAAGCATCCTTACGAGTTACAGAGAAACAAGGTTCAGGGACATATCCCCTCCACATCACAGATCCTGGAGTCTTTGCCATTCCTACAAGAGTATGAGCAGCCCTATTACAAGTTCTACTAACAAAGGAAATTCTACTATTTGACATTGAATTTAACATGAAATTACAATTCAGCACAAGATTCCTAATGGAAGAGTCTTCAATTTGCCCAGCCAAGCATTTAACCACCACCTGAGCATCTGTTTCCACCCAAATGGCTTCAAAATTTTGCTCCTTTGCCCATTCAAAGCCCACCTTAGGCACATGGTTTCAGCAACAATTGGGGAGACACTAATTTCCAGCAAATTGGTCCCTGCATACAAGATGTTACAAGCATGGTCCCTAGCAATTAACCCCCAACCTGTACTCCCATCAGAGAAGCAACCAACATCAATATTGATCTTCACCACACCAGCTCTTGGAGGTTCCCAGAAACCAAGTGGTCTATTAGTTACCGGGTTACTGGTCTTGCTGTTAGCTTCATTAAAATCTGCAACAAAATCAGCACTACTAGCAGCAACAGATATAGGATTAAAAACTATTTTGTTGAAAATCAAGTCATTTCTAGCCTTCCAAATCTTCCAAAGAGACACACAGAAAATTTGTTTGACTAGGGAATTATCAGCAGAAAGCCACTGAAGAATCCAATCAAAAATCTCAGTCTGAGGAGGACTCCGAAAGCCTAAGGGTGAGGAGAACCAGAGCATCTTCACCAGGTGACAATGCATGAAGAGATGGCTAGATGTTTCTTTTTCCATAGAGCACAAAGGACAAATAGGATCAATATTGAGTCCCTTTCTCTCCAATCTTTCCCTAGTTGGAAGGATGTCTTTGCAAAGTCTCCAAAGGAAATTCTTCACACAATTTGGTGCATTTATCTTCCAAACTCTCCACAGCTTTTTGCTGCTAGAAAAAGAGGTTTCAGGGGAATTCCTCTTAGAATCATTCATGAGCAGATGGTAAGCAGACTTGACTGTGTAGTTTGCATGCTTCTCCTAATGCCAAATCCTTTTATCCTCGGGTAGCCTTCAAGAGATAGGAATATTAATAATCTGCTGGGCTTCAAACCTATTAAAACACCTAAACAGAAGAGACCTGTTCCACTGCCTAGTATCCAAGTCAATAAGCTCACTAACAGTGGCATCAGCAGCCCACTGAGTAACAGGACTACAAATTTTAAAATTTGCTTGATCAGGCAGCCAATTGTCACTCCAAATTTGAGTTTTCAAACCATTTCCAATCAACCATCTAGAACCATTTACAACTAGATCTCTAGCACTAAATATACTCCTCCAAGCATAACTTGGTTGAAAACCAATAAAAGCTTTGGTGAGGTCAGTTCTAGGGAAATACCTGCCTTTGAAGACTCTGGCCATAAAAGAGGACTCATCCATCTACAATCTCCAGCATTGTTTTCCAAGAAGGGCAGAATTGAAGAAGCTAAAACCTCTGAAACCCATTCCACCCTTAGCTTTGGCTGCACCCATTTTATCCCAACTAATCTAGTGAATTTTCCTTTGTTGCTCAGTAGACCCCCACCAGAACTTAGCTACCATAGATTCCACTTCTTTACAAACACCAGTAGGGATTCTGAAGTAGCTCATAACATAATTTGGGATGGCTTGAGCAATTCATTTAATGAGGGTTTCTTTCCCAGCCCTAGAGAGTGACTTCTCTTTCCAACCTTTAAGCTTCTTCCACACTCTCTCTTGCACCAATGAGAAAACATCTTTCTTTGACCTGCCAAACACTACAGGGAGACCCAAGTACATGGCATGATAAGTCACAGCTTTTATCCCAATCTTGTTACAGATCATATCTCTCTCATGGATAGGCACATTTTGGCTATATGACATATCAGATTTGTCTAAGTTTACCACTGACCCGAAGCCAATTGGTATGAATGCAAGGTCTGAATAATGGACTCAGCTTCCCTTTCATTTGCACGGGCAAAAAGGAGACTATCATCCGCAAAAAGCAGCTGTGTAATAGCAGGAGCTGCTCTTGCAACTTTAAGGCCATGAATGTTCATTTGTTTACTCTCCTTATGCAACGTACCAGATAAAACATTGGCACAAAGGATGAAAATGTATGGGGAAAGGGGGTCTGGCAAACTTAGAAAGGAGAAGAGTGGCATTTTAGGTGAAAGAGGGCTTGCTGATTCAAAAGCTGAGATAAAAGAGCATGTGTGAAAAATGATTATTTGAGAATAAAGCTGAAGATATGATAACGTGCACGTCGAAGCTGCATGTGAAAGATGGAAAACTGCTCATGAATTCATGGGTAGTGGATATGATGCACAAAGGAATGTAAGAGATGACTATTAGTGGAAAACAAGGAACATGGTAGGTTAGTAGATTTTTCCTAGTTGAATAACTATTAGAGGCTGAGCAGTGGCGGAGCTAGACTGAAAAAGTCGGGTGGGCCACTAAAATAAACTTAATATATAAATTAAATACGCAACAGTTTGAGGCATAGAAGTTATCACTTCTTCAATTCTTGGTACTTCAACGGTTTCAGACATAAAAGTTATCACTTCTTCAATTCTTGGAACTTCAATAGGTAGAGGAGTAGAAATTATCACTTCAATTATTGGAATTTTAACCGATTCGGATGTAGAAGCTATCACTTGTTCATCTCTTTCATTCTCACAAGCTTTCCTCTTAAAACAATGATCAATTGTTGTACTTGTACTCTTCATTTTTACAATCTAGGTTAAATACCACTTTTGGTCCTTTATCTTTGCTCTAAGTTTCACTTTATTTTTTTTTTTAGAAATTAAAAAACTTAAATGCTGATGTGTAAAATGAAATGAAAATGAAAGATAAATGACCAAAACGGACCAAAAAAATGATAAAGGACCAAAGTGAAACTTAGAGCAAAGATAAAGGACCAAAAGTGGTATTTAGCCTACAATCTAATATAAACAAAAATCAATATTAGCAACAACAACAGTTAATTCACAGACTCAGAATGTTGAACTTTGAACAATTTACAAAGAGGATGAAAGTTGGTTTGGTTTTTATTGGAATTAAATCAAGGCAAACTAGAAGTCGAGAAGCACTAACTAGAAGAGTGTAGAAGCTACATACATGCTGCAAATAAATTTAACCACCGCCCCACCTCTTCATGATAGCATTAGCTGGTATATTAAGTTTGGTTACTAGCTTATGAGTAAGACATGAAATTGTGAAAGAAATAAAGCAATTCTTCCTCTCCATTTTCTCGCTTCTGTTTGTGTGTGTTTGTGGTCCTATATGAATTTTTTTTACTAGGTGGGCCGTGGCCCTACTGGGCCCAACCTAGTTCCGCCACTGAGGCTGAGGCGTAGTTAATTTTTAGCTAGACTAAGTGTTTCAAGTAATTATATTATTTTCTCGTTCTTTCTTTATGTTTTCTTTGTCCAGTAGAATATAATCACCTTCATACCTAACTCAACAGTTTTTGGAGTAGCTGAGGAACCCATGAGATGGAGTTTATCTCTGCGTAATTGCTTGAAGAAAGGGAATCACCTTTGGAAGCTATTAGACGATTCCTTGTCTAATTATCAAGTTGAACAACAAATTTGGCATGCCCGATGGGACCATCATAGACAAACAAGCTAAAATTTTTGATTCACCTGGACAGAATCATCTTTGACGGATGCACTTGCGTTCTCGTAGACAACTAAGAAATATGGATTCATTTTCAAATGATAGCAAGAATAATCCTCGCAAAACAACTGACTCATCACAAGGTGTATGATAACTCTATTTTATATAGAGTTATTTATACAACTAAACCTAAATAATTGTTGAAATCAAGTATAAATTAAGTAAATATCATAGAAGAGATTAGATAAACAACATTAAAGGATAAAGCAAGTGGTCATTCACAATATTAAGCATGATGTCTAGATATTGGTATGTTTGATATGTTTGTGAGTATTTTCAGATAAAACATCTACATTGGAAGAACACAATACACAAAGTAAAAGATTTTATCCAAATCATCCAGTGCACCTGCACTGCATGCACCTGCACTTGATGCAGCTGCACTGCATGCACCTGCACCATTCCGCGAATGGTAGAAAAAGGCCAACACCGGAAGCACCTCAAACCAAAAGAAGACAAAAGCACCGCCAAATGACATTATAGCTGATCCACAATCACATGGGGCACATGGAAACTTTATAAAGGAGGCGCCCACAATGGATGACCACTTGAAGAAATCATTTCATGAACCATATGGCAAGCTCTAATTGGACCACTCTTGATATTTTAGTATGAAACTCAAATTGCTTTTTCAAAGGCTGAAAAGTAACCATGGTTGAGCTCTCAAGTTTACTTAGCCCTCAAGGAATTCACTTTTTGGAGGCTATATAAGGATCCCCACTTCTCACTTTGAAAATATATAATCTCTTTTTCACATTTCTACACCTTTAGAATTTCTTGTATTTTTTACTTTCAAGTTCTTAGTTCTAATTTAAGAAATCTTTGTAAGAAAGAGAGGAAGAACTTGACAACTTCTACCTTCTCTTCGTCATAGATATAGAAAGGAGATCAGTGCACCTGCATTGCTTGATGCAAGAAAGCTTCAATATTGTAAACTTTACCTTGTTGCTCTTTCTTGATAATTTCCATCACCTCAATATGTTTTATTCAATCTCTTTTCATCTTGCAATGTCTATCATGAGCTAAATTCCTTTAGTTGAGATGTGCTAGTCTTATAATGATCTTTTGAAACAGTTTAAGTGTCATTTGTGTGTTGCATGTACTTTGATTCTTGTGTTATACTACATCCATCTTATTTTAAGGTTGATCGCTTAAAATGAGTAGAGTTATATTCACAGACATGGTTTATAACTAGAAATCAAGAATCAATAGGGGCAAGCGTTTAATAAAGCCTTTATTAACTTGTTTAATAAAAGAAGCTTATTAATTCCATGTTAGTTCTAGAAATAAGATAACATAGCCCTTAGGATTAAATCAGCAAGTACTTCAAGGTCAAGAGTGAATTTATCTAGCACACCTAGACATAGGAAGCTTGTAAAACAACTTTTGAAATAGTAGCTGAAAAGCACACAACTGATGCAGCTGCATCCAGTGCACCTGCACCACACGAATGCACTTAACAATTAAAAGAGAGTTATTTGATGAAAGCATCTCAACTATATTTCTCCACTAATTTCCTCTCTGTTGTTTATTGTCATTTTAACTTTATTTCAACTTCTACAAAAAAAACCAAACTTTGTGAGTAGATAGTTGCATTAATTTACATGTCCTCACAACAATACATTAAGAATTATACAATCTCTGTGGGAACGATACTTTACTTCTACTTTATTACTTGTTTGTGACTGTGTATACTTGCACAACATGTTTTTCACACGCCAAGTTTTTGGCGCCGTTGCCGGAGATTGCCATTAATTTTTATTGTTGTTTTAAAGATAGTAGATTAGTGTTTATTTTTATTTGTTTTGTTGTTTTGGTATTTTTATTATTTTTTGTGCAGAAACAGGTGTTGTTACACTTAGTGCAACTGCACTAGCTTATGCCCAGAGACAGATCACCAGAATTTGAGCATAATCCAGAGATAGAAAGACAGTTTAGAAGGTTGCGAAAACTCTAGAAACAAAGACTTCAAGGTTGCAGCAATACCATGTCTCAACAAGGTGAAGGAGAAGGCTCAAGACCAGCCTCAGTCAGAGGTGGTCCTGGATCACAACGAGATGCTGAAGCAGATCATAGGAATCAATTCATTCACATGGGACCAATAGGTATGATTAATGATAGAGATAGACCTATGAGAGATTATGCTATGTTTGATAATGAAAACATGCAAACAAGCATAGCAAGACCTCACATAGAGGCTGTCCATTTTGAATTTAAACCTATGATGTTTCAAATGTTACAAACAATTGGTCAATATGGTGGACATCCTCATGAGGATCCCCATGAACATTTAAAACAGTTTTTAGAAATATGTAGTAACTTTATCATACCTGGTGTTAGTGAAGATGCATTTAGACTTAAGCTATTTCCATATTCTTTGAAAGATAAGGCTAAATCATGGTTAAATTCATTGGAACCTAATTCTATTCATACATGGAATGAAATGGCTGAAAAGTTTTTGTCAAAATATTTCCCACCTATCAAAAATGTCAGAATGAGAAATGATATTACATCTTTTAGACAAAAAGACCAAGAATCATTGTTTGAAGCATGGGAAAGATGGAAAGAACTTTTAAGAAAATGTCCACACCATGGACTTCCAGTTATTATTCAAATGGAAACATTTTATAATGGTCTGGAACCATAAACCAGAATAATGCTTGATGCATCATCTGGTGGTGTTTTGTTAAATCTTTCTTATAATGAAGCATGTGAATTAATTGATAGAATTGCTACCAATAGCTCTAGTTGGCCTACTGAGAGGGTGAGTGCCTAAAAGAAATCATCAGGGGTACATGAAATTAGTGAAATATCTGCCCTATCTGCTCAAGTAGCCTCACTAGCAAATCTGGTTAAAAACCTTAACAATACCAGTGCAACTGCACCAGGTGCAGCTGCACCAGTTGAGAACACTGCAGCAGCAATAGAACAAGCCCCTCCAAGAGCTGTAAGTTGTGTTTATTGTGGAGGAGGTCACCTTTATGAGGAGTGTCCTAGCAACCCTGTCTCTGTAAATTATGTAAGTTATGATAGGAATAACAACCCTTACTCCAATACCTATAATGCTGGTTGGAAGAACCATCCAAACTTTAGATGGAACAATACTAGTGCACCTGCACCTAGTGCAACTGCACCAAGATTTCAATCTCAGAACTACCCAAGGCCACAACAACAACAACCTGCTACTGATAACTCCCCAGAAGGTTTACTTAAATCTTTTATTAGTGAAACTAGAACAGCTAGGCAAGCCCAAGATGCTTCAATTAAAAATCTGGAGAATCAAGTAGGTCAGTTAGCAATTGCTCTGTATCAAAGACCAACAGGTACACTACCATCAAATACAGAAGCAACACCATCTCAAAGGCCAGGTAAAGAACAGGTGAAAGCTATATCTCTCAGAAATGGGAAGGATCTAGCAGAACCTTATGAGAATGAAGGTACAGGTAAGGGAGAACAAAATAAAAATGAAAAAAAATCTCAAAATGCAGAAGCACCTGATGCATCTGCATCTCATCAAGTACCAACTCCAAGGTTAGTTCCTGAATATCCTCCTCCTCCTTATCCTCAAAGATTAAAAAAGGCACATGAGGAGAAGCAATTCAGTAAATTCTTAGATGTTTTTAAACAATTGCATATCAATGTTCCTTTGCTTGAAGCATTACAACAAATGCCTAATTATGCTAAGTTCATGAAAGATGTCCTTTCAAAGAGGAAAAGATTAGGTGATTTTGAAACTGTTGTCATGTCTAAGGAATGCAGTTTAATATTACAAAATAAACTTCTAAGAAAATTGAAAGATCCTGGTAGCTTTACCATTCCATTTTCAATAGGCAAGCTCTATACAGGCAGTGCATTGTGTGATCTAGGTGCAAGTATTAACTTGATGCCTAAATCAGTCTTTACACAACTAGGAATTGGTAATGCTAAACCTACAACTGTAACTTTGTCACTAGCAGATAGGTCAATAGCTTATCCAGAAGGAATCATTGAAGATGTACTGGTAAAGGTTGACAAATTTATATTTCCTGCAGATTTTGTTATCCTTGACTTTGTTGCAGATAAAGATGTACCAGTGATTCTTGGAAGACCATTCCTTGCAATAGGAAAAACATTGATTGATGTTCAAAGAGGAGAACTGACCATGAGAGTAAATGATCAAGAAGTGACTTTCAATGTGATGAATGCTATGAAGTATCCTGCAGAGGAAAGAGAAGAATGTTCAGCAATCATCTCTCTTGACCATTTAGTACAAGAACAATTCAACAAGCAGTATGACCACCTCAGCAGTGCACTTGCACCAGATGCAGTTGCACTACTAGAAGAAGAATTGCCAGAAAAAGGTATACTGCCAAAGGAAGAATCACCACCTAAGGTATGGGCTAGAACTTATGAATCTCTTAATTTAGAAAATCCCAACCTTAAAAAGAATTTACCATCAGTTGAACAACCTCCTAAACTAGAATTGAAAGAATTGCCAAAATTTTTGAAATATGCTTTTTTAGGAAAAGGTAATACTCTTCTAGTGATTATTGCATCTGATCTATCCATAGATCAGGAGAATGATCTCATAAATACCTTGAAAAAGCATAAAAAGGCTATAGGTTGGCAAATGGCAGACATAAAAGGAATTAGTCCTTCAATTTGTATGCATAGGATAATTTTAGAAGAAAATTCTAAAAATAGCATAGAAGGACAAAGAAGGCTTAATCCAATTATGAAAGAGGTTGTTAAGAAAGAAATTATAAAAAGGCTAGATGCTGGAATCATATACCCCATATCAGATAGTGCATGGGTTAGCCCTGTACAATGTGTTCCTAAGAAAGGGGGTGTAACAGTCATAGACAATGAAAAAAATGAGTTGATACCAACAAGAACTGTCACAGGGTGGAGAATTTGTATGGATTACAGAAAACTCAATAAAGCCACAAAGAAGGATCATTTTCCTTTGCCTTTCATTGATCAAATACTAGATAGGTTAGCAGGAAAAGAGTTTTATTGTTTCTTAGATGGTTATTCAGGTTACAATCAAATTGCAATAGAACCTAAGGATCAACAGAAAACTACTTTTACATGCCCCTATGGCACCTTTGCATTTAGAAGGATGCCTTTTGGTTTATGTAATGCACCTGCCACCTTTCAAAGATGCATGATGTCTATATTTTCTGACTTCATTGAGCAATCAATGGAAGTTTTCGTCGTTGGGGCAATACAATTGCAATCTCGACTTAAAGGTGGCAAGGAGGCACAATTGGAACAGACAAATAGGGACTGAGACCAGTAGTTTGGCTTGAGGTCCAAGTCCTCTCAAGTCGAAGGATCCATGTCCTAAAGCATCATAGAGAGATCTTAAGATGAGCTTGCTGAGGCATATGTTTCGACCTTCATGAAGCTGAATGGCCAAGTTAACATACATTTTGGCCACTTGGAGTGATGAAGAGCATAAGATATAGAGGGAGAGCCACAAGGTGAGGAAGGCAGTGTGTTCTATGTCGGAAACCTCCTCGTTATCAGTTACATGCTGATCTTCAATGTACCCAGAAAATGTGGCACGTTTGAAGTCAAATTGGTAGGTATTGGTGGTGTTGTTGGGATTGAAAATTTCTCCTGTCGGTTTAAGGCCAGTTATGGCAGCCACATCCAGCAAGGTGGGAGTGAGCATGCCACATTTAAGATGTAAGCTGTTAGTTGTGAGTTCCCAAAAATGTGATGCTGCGATGAGCATGGGGCTGTGGTACCTAGGGCCATATCTCGACAGTTGAATAAGGTCATAAATCCCTTGGGATTTCCAGAATTCGCCCTTCTTCGACTCAACTTTGTTAAGCCAGTTGGTGTAGAGTTCGTTCTCTGCGTGGGGTGAGGACCTAAAGACCCTATTGGGGGCATTCATAAACCCCATTTCGTAGGGCCCCTTTTTGAAAATCCTAGGGCTATATTTATGGTAGCTAGGGAAAATTTCTTGAAGTTTCTGTGTGTCTTCGTGTGATTCAGGGAGGGGCCCAAGAAAAGCATGCTTGTTAGGTTCAGAAGAGGGAATTAATACCTGTGATTTCCAAATTTGAGCGCGAGCATCTTCCAAATCAGGTTCAGCAACAAATTTCTGTTTTCCAGAAGCTTGAGAGCTTGAAGCAGAAGCCATTTTTTAGGTTTGAAAAATGTGATTTGTTCTTGATTTGTAAAAACCAGAGAAAGGTTTTAAGCGTTAATGGGGTTTCTCAGAAGGTTTTCTGGTTCGTTGGCGTTCTTCTAATGAAGAAGATAAAGAAGTTGGAAGAGAGTTACCGTTTAAATGGAGTTCCTAAAAAAGTTTCTGGTTCTGGATATGGGTTCGCAAGGGAGATGAAGAGTGAAAAAATAGAATGGAAAAGGAGGTACGCCTTTTATAGTTGCTGGATAATAATAAAAAAAAAAGAGGTATAAACCTTTGGGTTTTTTGCACTTTCAGAGAGTGGCCCACTAACAATCACGACCTGACAGTTATGGAAAAGTGGTTTTGTGGGGAGTTCCAAGGTAAAACGTGGCCCGCTAACTCTGAATAGTTGGCGCAATAAAGTGGTTTCCTTTTGAAAAAACGTCCTTTCAATTCTGAAAGAAGATGTTAATGACGTCAGCAGACTTGACACGAAACTGTTGAGTGAAGTTTCAAAAACGTCGTTTTCTTTCTTCATTCTAAATTTAGTCGAAAAAGACTTTTTTGGGGGGCAATTTGTTAGCCTGCATTTTCGACAAGCTCAATTAAATGCAGTCAATGAGGTTTGACTTATTATTTCAAGAGAAAGATGTCAATTTTGACATTGAGAAGAGTTAAGTTATTTGGTTGTGTCAAGATGATTTCGACATGAGGCTTGCTGAAATCGAAGTGTTGAAGACAGTGATTTCGACAAGAAGAGGTTTTGAAGACTGGAAACGGATTGGAATCAAGCAACCGCTGTCGAAGGGATGTAGCAGTTACATATTTAAATATTCTGTACAGTTATTTTCTATTTGTATAAATAGTAGTTTTTCATAGGAAAAACGGGTCACAATACGCACATACAGAATTCTCATACTCCAACTTCCAAGTGAGAGAGAAAAGCGAGTTACAGAACAATGTATGCACTTGTGCACCAATTTCTATTCATTAAATGCAATTTTAATCTGTTTTCTTAAATTCCTTGCACTTTACTTGCTTTTTACACATTCTGTTCAGAACTGTATCATTTTGAAGTAATTTCGACAGTTTCAACACCTTTGAAATTGGTGGTTATCTTCATCATTTTCATTAAAACCGTAAGAACATTAACGAAACTCGATAATTTCTGGGAAATCAATGCACAATACGTCTTAAGATTTACTAGTTGATCTTGCAAGCAAATAATTTTAAACTAGCGGTTGTTTACCAAAAACCACGGTAAACACATAGATAGACAACTTGGGCGACTGGAGGATAGTCTAAAGTTTTTTGGTAAAACTATGAGTTTATACCGACTAACTAATCATCTCAGCCTCGAGAAATTTACGAATAAGAGCCACTTAATCAGAATCAAAATTAGGCAACATCCAACTATAAGTGAAAATTTGCATGACAGACAGAAGTAACAAATAATCACAAATAACATCTCAAGAAGACACCAAAGGTATTAGGACCAATGCTAGAGGATCAACACTCATAGACCAAAGTTATGCAAAACTTTTTAGATTTTTTGGAAATTAAGAAAAATTAAAAAAATTAATAAAAAACAGTAAAATAGATTTATCTAACTAAAAGATAAATCCGTTTTTGTTTTTTTTTCCCAAAATGAATTTACCTTTTAATTTGGTAAATCCGTTAAAGACCAATTCACGAGGGTTTTTTCAGAATAACGAAAATTGTGGGGTATAGAGTCATATTGTGGGGGTAAAAAAAAACCCTAAATTAAATCCAATTTTATAACCAAATAAAAATGATTCTTAATAAAAAAAATGATTCTTAATCAAATATTTCAAAGGCGAACAACTTTCACAAAACAAAAAAGAAATTGTTTTTCAAAACTTGCGCCTAATTCCTTGATTTATTTTTTTTAATTTATAAAATTAAAACAAGCCAACCCAAATGTTATATCGATTGATTGTTGTCTTCACTTCACACTCTTTCACCTGTTTCGTATCTCTGTTGTGTTACTCTCTCATTTCACAACCATAACACAAAATAAAACCCATGTATTATTCTAATACTCATCACACGAGTGTTTATGCTTCTTATTCTTCGATGGATTTGGTATTCGCTCCAAAACCCCACACTGTGATTCTCAAAGCACCTTCTTCTTCTCTCTATCTTCCTATCAAGTTCAACTCTTCTTTGCGCCCGCTTTCTGCTTCCAAACATGTCAAAATTCAATGCGAACTTGAAGGGAAAGTCAATGGTGCTCTTTCTGGTGATTTTGACCCTCGCTTTATTGATAGGGTATAGTATAACCCTACTCCCCCTTTTTGTTTCTTTCTTATGAAACTGTTTTGCTTTTCTGGTTTTAGGTTAAATTTTTTGTTCAGAACGGTGTCAGGTTGTATTTTCTCGTTTTTTGATGTGAGTTTTTGCATTTGAGTACTTGTTGCAACTTTATGTATTTGTTATACAGTGACCATTCATTTCTCTTTGAAATAAAATTCACTTGCTGATAACATTTGTGATTTTATTGCCTGTGTGCTGTTACCCTGAAAGAGTTATTTTATTCTTTCTTTTTATTTGGATATTCTTTGGATATTCTTTCTTTTTTCTTTTCTTTCCTTTGGTTCTAGACATGCTTACTGAATATATTCAAGATAGAGTGTCATATTGCTTGCATTTTGTAGATGCTACAATTGAGTTAGAGAGTTAAGAAAAGAGATAAATAGATAGTTAGAAATATGGAAACTAGTCTTAGAAACACATGACTTTTGTCCAAGTGGGAGTAAAACAAAGTATGTGGTAAAAATTGGTGAGCATACATTACCAAAAATCGTACATTTTGAGTATCTTGAATTCATTAAAATGTTGATCTGGGATCTATGCAGGGAGAATAAAATCAAGGAATGCTTCAGGTGCTATTTGTGTAACAAAAGTACCACCCAATCCTAAAGAATTTTTCTTTCTGCATACAAGAAGGCTTACAATGTTGTGTGATATTGAATGTTAGGCAATAAAGAGATAAAAAGAAAGGAAGGTTAGTGCTGCAGAAATGAGAATGTTATGTTGGGTGGGTGGTCATAGAGACAAGATAAAATTAAGAGTTACGTAATTAGAGAGAAAGCCAAGATAGTTCTCATTGTAGAGAAAATGATACTTTTGTCTTGGGTGGTTTAAGCAGGAAAGGAGAAGCCTCTTAGAAGCACCATAGTGGAAGGTACACCAGACACATGATAGACAAAAAGTTAGATTAGAGGAAGAGGGAGATTGAAGAAAACTATAAGTCAAACCACCAAGAGAGCTCTAAAATTAAAAGGCTTATCTATAGACATAGTCCATGACAAAACATTTTGGCATCATTTAATCCATATAGCCAACTTAAACTTGTGGAAAAAGGCTTTGGTTGTTGTTTTATGTTCTTGTTTTTGTTTTGAGAATTTCTTTTCCCTGATTAATACACTCGACTTTTTTTATTTCCTAATAAAATTTTGGCTAAATGGGTACCTTCGTCTTTAATTATTCTTTTCTACTTATTATTATTAGGGTTTTTCTTCAACTTGGTCCTCGATTATCAATCAATGTGGTCTCCCATCATAATTACATCACCCCTCTTAAAAAAGAGCTAAAATACTCTGCAAGAATGACATATGAGGAGTGTGCATAACATAATTGTTTTGTTTGTTATATAAATTTAACCATATCATTTGTTTTTGCATTTATCCCCTGAATCTTTAGTGTTCAGGGAAGTATTTTCTTTTCATTATTAATCTATTGGATTCATTTAACTTGCTATCTATTAGGATGTATAGTTCCTTGTTTGTTATAAAATGGTTTTACATCATTGTTTTAATGAAGATATGGTGTCAGCATGCCCATAAGAATATTAGGTTATTCATCTACCAGGGTTTCACTTAATGATCAGTGCATTGTTGATGAGATATGTTACTAATGTAGAGGTATTTTCATTTTGTCAATGATATTTTGCATTATAGCAAAAGGCACTGGAAGCAGCAATGAATGATATAAACGGCTCTTTCGGAAAGGGTAGTGTTACAAGATTGGGCAGTGCTGGTGGAGCTTTGGTGTATGTATTTTCTTCACATTCTCTTATATCTGTCTCACTTATCTGTCTGTCCAACCGTGTCAAATTCTTTGAAAAACATCAATATTTGCTGTCACGGTTTTCTGTAATTCTGATCAGCTAAGATATAACAGATATTTGTTTGTCTTGAATGTTGCAGTGAAACTTTTCCCAGTGGCTGTCTGAGTTTAGACTTCGCTTTAGGTGGTGGTCTTCCAAAAGGAAGAATTGTAGAGGTATTGACTGTATACCTCATGCTGTCATTCCTTTGGTGATCTTATTTACATTCTGTTAGAGTATAAAAGAATATCGATATATTATGCTAAAATATCTTGGTTTATCGCCTAGGATCAGTTCTCAATCACCAAAACAACTGCTATCTTTTGCATATATGGTGCTTAAGCTATATTGTATTATGTACAGTAATTTATTAGGCTATTAAAACCCACCATCCAAACAATATGATTACATGCTTTATTTTTCACTGTGATAGAATTGTTGGTGGTTGTATTTTATTTTGTTAAACTAATTGGTTCTGTAATTGGCAAGCTGATATCATCCGCTATATCTTTTTCCAGATATTTGGACCGGAAAGTAGTGGGAAAACCACCTTAGCACTTCATGCTATTGCGGAAGTGCAGGTAATTAATCAGGAGTTTTCCGAACAATTAGTTACCAATCATGATTATCCATCTATCCTAAAAATGTTTTTGGAATGAATGAATGCACAATTTTTTTATGATGTGCAGAAGTTAGGAGGCAACGCAATGCTTGTTGATGCAGAACATGCTTTTGATCCAGCATATTCGAAATCGTTAGGAGTGGATGTAGAAAATTTAATTGTGTGCCAACCTGATCATGGAGAGATGGCTCTTGAGAGTAATACCTCTGCATAATAAGATAATTTTCGCGAGCAGGGCTCTGTATGGTATCTATAAATTGATTGAACTTTCCATATTGTAGTTGCAGATCGGATGTGTAGATCCGGCGCCGTAGATCTAATTTGTGTGGACTCTGTTTCAGCTCTCACTCCACGAGCAGAAGTTGAAGTAAACAATTGCTTTTCTTTGTTTTAGGTACTTCCATTTTATAAATTAGGGGTTTGCGTTTCTTTCTAACCATATTTTTCATGTAAATAAATGAAAGGGTGAGATTGGAATGCAGCAAATGGGATTGCAAGCTCGTCTTATGAGCCAAGCTTTGCGTAAAATGTCTGGAAATGCCTCTAAAGCTGGTTGTACTCTTATATTTTTGAACCAAATAAGATATAAGGTACTTGTATTTGATTATTCTAATTCCTTTCTGGAAGACCTCATGCGATTAATTATAAGTGCTAGCTGTTCGCAACTGTTAAATCTGCTTACTTCTGTAGATTGGTGTCTACTATGGAAATCCAGAAGTGACAAGTGGTGGAATTGCATTGAAGTTCTTTGCATCAGTTCGGCTAGAAGTTCGTCCTATAGGGAAGATTAAGTCTGTAAGCACAATGGCTTTAAACTTCGCTAATTGGCCTTTTTATTCCAGAGTATCTGCTGTTTTTGCATTTGAATAATTAATTATTTATTCTTTATAATCTTTTGACTGTACTGTAAAATTGTTTAATCTGAGGAAGTATGCATTTTCGTTTCCTTTTATTTTAGGCTAAAGGAGATGAAGAAATTGGACTTAAAGTTCGTGTAAGAGTGCAAAAGAGCAAGGTAGTCAAATTATTTCTGTATTTAAAAATTTTCTTCTGTTATTGCCAAAAAAAATATTCTTCTGTATCTTATTGTTGATTTATCGCTTGAAACTTGTCACTTTTAATTAGTTTCCAAATTTCACAATTATTACTTTTATTTCCTGTCGCGTATCAGTCTCCTAGTCCTACTGTTTAAATATCAACCCGGTTTTGTGAGGTTGAGTTTAACCCAAAATCTTAGATGGTATCGGAGACCTTTCTAGATCTGTTATTGGACCAAGATCTCTGTTATTTCACCTTCATTCGTCCATGCTCCATATATCCAGACCTAAGTGTGAGGGTGTATGTTTACACCCTTGACATTCCATGCGTATATATCCACGCTATAGATCTCCAATTTCGGGCACAAGGGTGTATGCTGAAATCCCACATCGACCATAGTTGTGAGTTGTGACCAAGTTGGTTCTTATAAGGTTTGGGTAATCATCACCTATTGAGCTAGCATTTAGGGTTGAGTTAGACCCTAAATCCCAAATTCTATGAAAACAATATGACTTCTGATTATTTTGAAAAGGACAAAACTTAGACACAGTACTATATTTACTGTTGTTACTGTTTGCTTATTATAACATGACATTTGGATAAAAGTTTCCATGTAAGCAATTTGAAATTTAATAAGATTAACGTTGTTAAAGCTGTTACGGTTTTCGAAAAGAGCCTCTGAAGCGGCGCCATAGGACCATCGTCAGAGCTTCAAACTCACCGCAAGCTTTCTTGAACTTGTGGAAGAAGAATAATTTAATGAGATCATCACTAAACTGGTGGAGAGCACTCAAGATGTTCTTATGCATAAAAGGTTACTGCACATCGCACGAATCCTTGGACCTGCAGTTGAAGTTCGTCTTGTACATGTGGTTAAGATTTATGCATTAACTAATCACAATAAGATTATTAAGATTATAACTAGCAGATGAAGTTTTTTGTTGCTAATTTAAGGAAGATCAAAGAGGGGAAAAGGATTAAGTACCTAACTGCTAATTTAAGGAAGATCAAAGAGGGGAAAAGGATTATGCGGGTTTGTTCTGCTTCTGTTGTGAGCTGTAGTAAATCCCTTCATTCACACTCACAAAGTAAAGTTAATTCCTCAAGATTCTGCTATTCCGGGCCACATGAGGTATGATTATGTAAACATTTACTCGAGAAGATGTACAACAAAAGAACTTTGGCACTGTAAGGCTCCAGAAAATCGAAGAAAATGGTTTGCCGGCAACAATGGGGAATTTTGCTGCAAATGATTTTTATCTTTTCTACCCAAAAATATCAACGAGATGATGCTAATTAGATCAGATTTGGTTGTTTTCATTGGTTTTTTATCTTTGGATTCCCTTTTTTCATTTTATATTAATTGAATAGCGTATTATGATTTGTGTTGTGATAGTTGACGAGAGAGACAGGATTAAGGTGTGAATAGTTGAACATGGCCTGCAATTTTTGGTGAGTGCGGCGAAACAAAGAGGGAAATTAGAAATGGGGTTAATGAGAGAGAGATGGCGTTAAGGTGTGACATGTAAAATATCCAGGTGTTTAATTATAATAGGACAACAGTAGTAACAGTATCTAGAGTACTGTTTATAAGTTTAGTCCTTTTGAAAACCCCTTTAGGGTGTTTCTTATAATTGTAAACAAAGCAAAAACAGCTTATGTTTTGTATAAAATCTCGAAAAAAATCGCTTTTAGACAACCTTAAAATCACTTTTTCCAAAAGTTAAAACAAAAGGACTCTATATATTGAATCACTTTTACAAGATTATCTACAATACTTCAATTTATTCTAAAGTTACAACCAAGATATCGGGATTTTTTTTTTATATATTGTAAGTTTGTAACAAAATAAGATAAAATGTTGGATGTTATTTTCTTGTGGAGGCAATTAATTTGATTGTTTTAGGTGTCAAGGCCTTACAAAGTAGCTGAATTTGACATTATATTCGGAGAGGGAGTCAATAAGCTGGTGAGTGTTGCAACAAAAAAGCATTTTTAACATTTAGTGTATAACATTATTTTGACTCTTCATTTGGAACGCAGGGTTGCATTTTAGATTGTGCAGAAATGATGGATATTGTCTTAAAGAAGGGCTCTTGGTACAGTTATGGGGATCACCGGTACTGTCTCCACCTTTGTATGCTGTGTTTATTCCTTTGGGCACATCTCCAAATTATGATGGGCTTTACAAAGCAGTTTTAGTCCATATGGGGCTCTACTTTTGAATGCTGCTGTGTTTATAAAACTGATAATCTCTTTGATTATTTTTCTGTGTTTTGCTTCCTCCAAATTATGGACTTTACAAAGCAATTTTAGTCCAGCTTGACAGGATAATGATGAGGAATGATCAGTTACAAAGTTAATTTGTGCAGTTTTATAATCTATGTGGGAGAACAAATTATAAATGAAGAATGATCAGTTACATTAATATTTTGAGGTCCGACAGACATTAGTGTAAAATGAAATTTTATGAGTAAACCAAAATAGGGATGAAATTACAAAGCAAAAAGCAAATTATATGAATGAAAAGTAATAAATACAAATATCACAATTATTCTATTTATTGTAGTTGCACGATTATAGTTAGCCTATGTGCAACAAACCTAGACACTATTTACATTTCGACACTTTCCACCTGATGTTACATGTTCTTTTGTTATATTATATAAGACATTCTTCTCATTGTGATCACACCTCTTCTCTTCTGTGTTTCTTTTTATTGTATGTGAGTTCTCATGTCTTAATGTAAATAATCCAAATGTGTCTTGAAACAGGTTAGGACAGGGACGGGAGAAAACAATGCAGTACTTGAAAGAGAACACACATCTTCTAGAAGAAGTTGAAAAGGTTGGTTGTTTGGATCCCCACTATATGCTATTGCCTATATATTAAATCAGATATGGTGCTCTATATTATTCTGTTTCTTGTGTGCTTTCAGCATAGTTAGGCTTTATAAGTATAGTTTATGCACTTCCATTCTAGTTGTCAAGTCCAAAACTTAAAAATCAAATGATCTTACCCATAAGCTATTTTCATAAGCTCGCCAAAATCGTTAGTTGGAACAAGCTCTGGGGAAGTGAGCTTCTCCAGGGTTGTGATACAGATAAATCAAGAGTCCTATAATAAGGAAACATCCAATTATAAATTCAATGTATTTGGTAAAATTCAAATTTAATGTAACTGACAATTTGAAAGCTGTTAGCCAGCAGAATCAGCTCATACTTTTATGGCTTTTCTCTTTGTCGGAAGTTATTCTTACTGTGGTTGGATGTGTCCTTATTCTTCATATATGGGATGAAATTTACTGTTGCATCAACTCTCAAGCTCACTCCAACGTTTGACGGTTCAGTTTTAAGCTCTGCAACACATCACTAAGAATGAATACAAGTTGTTTCTTTCAGCAATTTAAGAGCCTGAGATCTCTCTTCCCCACAAAATTAATCTCCAACTATAGAGAATAGTCCTAATCTTCTATTCCTATCTCTGGCAAATTGTTAGAATTATAACTACTCATCACTAACTTTCTTAACCAACATACCAGCCCATTGGGCTTACCCTTCAGATTGATAATCATTTCTTGACTCAATAGGATAAGTATAAGTATTCCATTAGCATCTGCTAATTATTGTCGGTAAGTGTTAGGTTCCTAGCAAAAGGGCAATTGTTACGTTACCAAGAATCAGAATAGGAACGTAACAGGAATTTATTGAATGATATGAAACAGTTGGAGAGAGTAGGCTCTCCGCCCCCGGCATAACCCGGTAATCCGGCCTCACTTGGTCTCGTGGACTAAACTCAAAATATGATCCAAGATGCATTAAAAGGGGATGAAAGCCTCTATTTATAGGCTTCCCATATGAGGTATAGAAGGGAATGAGCCTAACTAACCATTAACTACCCAACAGAATATATCAACTCCCCTAACAACCTAAAAGTAACTCATTTGGAACCCCCACTTACAAAGGGCCTAACAATACTGCCCCCATGAAAAACAACCTTGTCCTCAAGGTTGTTTCTAGGGAACTGCTCCAATGCTTGATCTTCTCATCAGTGGGTTCTTCACGAGTTAGGTGCTGTCGTATGGCTTTGGGGGGTTGCCCGTGGGAAGGCTTGACCTTGTCACATCCCGTTGTCGCTCCACATGTTGGGTGCTTCTGCCGTCCCAACACCCGGTCCTTTCACTTAATGCCTCTTATCTTTCCCCTTATGAAACATGACAATCAATTTCTATGCGCTTTTCTCCTTTTGTGAAAAACTAGATTAGAAATAATATGTAGCACTGCTTCATTCTCACAAATTAGTTTCATATTCCTTCTATCTCCCAATTTGAGTTGTTGGAGTAATGGCTTCAACCATGTAAGTTCACAAGTTGTTGGCATAGCTCTAACCATAGTACATAAGAATGCAAACCACGACATTCCAATGACCAACACAAGGAGCATTTTAGAAATTGGGTTACTACTCTTACTAAAATGGTAATGTCAGTTGTGGATATTGTACGGTATTTAGGTTTCACGACCTAATTTTACATCTACTGGGGTGTTTCAATGGTTTCCTCCTACCCGACAGTAGTTTGACATTGCAATCCATAGGAATATCTAGCAACATGAGTATTAAGCTGTTTGACTGTAAAACTTGAGCACTTGTCTCACTTGTAGACGAGTCCTGTTTGTTGTTTCATCAGAGCTTGGTCTTCTTGGATTGGGTTGTCTGACATGAGTTTCAGCTTGTTATTATGCTATGATAGAAACTCAATAGAACAGTAAAATAAACGTGCAAATGATGAGAGAATGATGTAGTATTCCTTGAACTCAGTGAGAAAATTACAAGAAATAGTACAGAATCTGTATAGGGAATAGAAAGTGACAAGTGCAGTACTCTCAATGAGAGAGAAACTGTACTACCCAGCCTAGCCTAGCCCAGCCCAATTCTTGCCTAAGCAACATTCTCTTTCCTACTCTACTTTTATTCCCTCCCTCTGCTAGAATGCACGAGGTGATACGCCCTCTCTCTCCAAATCTGCCACATCAGCAGGTTTGTTACACATCAGCAGGTTTGTTAAAAAATCCTTCCCACTACTTAGAGCTATTGACTTTCTTACCCTTTGTTATAAACTGAACTGAGAAAGATTTTGAATTGACATTGTATTTCATTATTGAGTTAAATGTACAATTGATAATCTATATATAGAGAGAGTATCACATAGATTGATACTTCACTCTTTAACGGACTTAACAGGATAACTGTTTGTTAACTGTCTAACAGTTTTAACAAAGTCTAACAAAGTAACTGTCAGTTAAACTGACTTTAACAGAACAACTCAACTAAACAGTTTAGTGAACTAACTGTTTTATATCAGTAACAACTAATAAATCAGGTTATATCTAACATTCCCCCCACAAGCTCAGCAGTACCAAGTACTCTGAGCTTGTTTCTGAAGTTGTAGAAGAGCTGCTTGCTGAGAGGTTTGGTCAGGATATCAGCTACTTGAAGTTGAGCAGGAATGTAAGAGACAACCAGAGATTTATTCAGTACTTTTTCCCGAACAAAGAATATATCTAACTCCATATCCTTGGTCCTAGAATGAAGGACAGGATTGTGACTCAGGGCCACTGTACTCTGATTATCACAGTAGATTACTGGTGCAGGAATGGACACTTTTAATTCATGCAGAAGAGACTGTAGCCATAACACTTCAAAGGCAGCAAGTGCCATGCTTCGATACTCTGCTTCAGCACTAGATTTTGCCACCAATCTTTGCTTTCTGGACCACCATGAGACAAGGTTTGGTCCAAGGAAGATGCAAGTACCAGAGGTGGATTTTCTATCATCAATATCTGAGGCCTAATCAGCATCACAATAGGCAGTGATGCTGAGAGAAGTGCTAGATGTTGCTGGTTGTAGAGTCAGACCATGATCAATAGAGCCTTTTAAGTATCTTAAAATCCTTTTTACTGCACTCCAATGAGACATGAGAGGTTGAGACATAAACTAGCATACCTTGTTGACAGAGTATCCCAGTTCAGGTCTGGTAACAGTGACATATTGCAGGGCACCAACAATACTTACGTACAGAGTTGGATCTTCAAATAAATCTGTACCTGTTTTGGAGAGCTTGAGATTAGCAGGTAAGGGGGTGGAGATACCTTTACAATCCTCCATACCTGCCCTATGGAGAATATCTCTAATATATTTAGCTTGAGACAAATGAAGAGCACCAGAGGGAGTGGATTTGCATTCTATGCCAAGGAAATATTCAAGTGTTCCCAATTGTTTCAAAGAGAAGGCAGAATTGAGCTTGGTGATGATCAGATTGATGGCAGTGTTTGAAGAGCCAGTTATGATGATGTCATCAACATAAATGAGGACCAAAATGCAGCAGCCACGATTGTTGAAAATTAGTAATGATGGATCACATTTTGACTGTTGAAAACCAAATGAAATCAGAGTTTTTGTCAAGCTTTCATACCAAGCCCTTGGAGCTTGTTTTAAGCCATAAATGGCCTTGTGTAATTTACACACTAGAGATGGATCACCTTGAACAAATCCTTGAGGTTGTTGCATATAAACTTCTTCTTGTAAATGTCCATTTAGAAAGGCATTATTCACATCCAATTGAATAAGAGGCCATTTTGAGGTAAGAGCAATGGTAAGCACAGTTCTAACTGTGATAGGTTTAACAACTGGTGAGAAAGTATCAGAGTAGTCTAGGCCATACTTTTGGTGGAATCCTTTTGCAACTAGACGAGCCTTATATTTGTTGATAGATCCATCCGGGTTCTCCTTGATCCTGAATACCCATTTGCACCCTATAGCTCTTTTTGAGGGTGGTAGAGGCACTAAGTCCCATGTTTTGTTGTCTTGAAGAGCTTTGAACTCTTGTTGCATAGCTGCTGCCCAATGAGGTGAGGAGAGGGCTTGTTGGACATTGGTTGGTTCTGTGGTGGTGAAATTGATGCTAGGGTACAGGGGTGCTTTTAGGTGGCCTGTTTTGGATCTTGTTAGCATGTGATGTGTGTTATGTGGTGGAGAAGGGGATGGTGAGGATGAAGAGTTTGGATCTATGGTGGTTGAGGCAGTGGAAGGTAAGGACAATGTTGGAGATTGTGGTTCACTAGGAGGTGGTGAAATATTGTAGGAAGGTGAAGGAATGGAAGGTGTGGCAATGTTTGTAGCTGTAGGGTGAGGTGAGTGGTGATTTTGGTAAGGGTTAGCTTGCACAACTCCAAGAGGAGCTGCTGTGGTAACAGAAGATGGAGAAGGTGAGTGTGTTTGTTTAATATTTTGGTAAGGAAAATGTTTCTCATTAAATAACACATCCTTGGAAATGTAGATACGACCAGTCTTGTCAAGACATTTGTAGCCTCTGTGAGTAGTAGAATACCCTAAGAATGTGCACTCCTTTGACCTGTATTGAAACTTAGGATTGTTGTAGGGGGTTAGTAATGGATAACATGTACAGCCAAAAACCTTTAGGAAATGATAGTCAGGATTTGTGTTGAACAAGGTTTTGAGAGGAATGATATGAGTATGAGATGCAGGCAATCTATTGATGATATACACAGCTGAATGAAATGCATGGTCCCAAAAATAATATGGAAGTGAAGAGTGAGAGAGTAAGGATAGACCCATTTCAACAATGTGTCTATGCTTCCTCTCCACAACTACATTTTGATGATGTGTGTGAGGACATATGATACGATGTATGATGCCTAGTTGATTTAGATAGTCCTTGAAAGGTCTAAATTCACCCCCCCAATCAGTTTGTATAGCTTTAATTTTGGTATTGAGTTGTAATTCAGCTAGGGCTTTAAATTGCTTAAAAATAGTGAGAGTTTCTGACTTGTTATGTAAAAAATAGATCCAGGTATATTTGCTAAAGGCATCAATGAAGGAAATGTAATATTTATAGCCCATGGATGATTGCATGGGGGCTGGACCCCATAAATCACAAAAGATAAGATCAAGAGGAGCATTATATGGAGTAGTAGGCTTAGAAGAGGCAACCTATGTGATTTGCCTAGACAACAAGCAACACAGAATTCTTTTTTATTTTTATTTAGTGTGGACAGATTACAAGATTGAACAACATGATTCATAGTATCTACATTAGAGTGCCCTAGCCTATTATGCCACTGAAAATAGAAATCACTAGGACTAGATACAACAAAATTTATTGACGGAACAGTAGAAGTATTAGGATAGGGCCCTGCTGAGGATAGGGCCCTGCTGAGTCCAACTTGCCTTGGAGCAGTGCTTGGTCATTGACCTGTGATTTCATCACATAATGAAAGGGATGAAATTGAATGTAAGCATTATTATCATATGCAAACTTAGAAACACTAATGAGATTTTTGTTTATGCTAGGGACATGTAAGACATCATTCAAATGCAATGTATGATTGGGGTGAGTAGGAGAGGGAAATGCAAAGGAAGAGATAGCTTTTACCGCCAGACCTTGTGATGGCAACCTCGGAGCCGTCGGTGACTATTTCGGTAGTCATGTAGGTGGGAGTGAATGAGACACCACGAGCAGGGATGGAAGACCGATCGATAAGTCAAGGAGACGCCACAACCGGCTATGGAGGTTCCGGTTGATAAGTCGGGATGAGCGCCACGGCAAGTCGATAAGCTCCAAGAACGGCTCAGAGAACCATAGAGACACGTCTCTAAATTTTTACTCAAAATTCAACTTTCTCATCTATTCTTTTCTCTCTCAATTTCTTCTCTTCTCTAATGTATATTTCAGAAATATCAACAATCATTTTTTCAACTTTCTCATCTATTCTTTTCTCTCTCAAGTTCTTCTCTTCTCTAATGCATCTTTCATAATCCCTTTGCCTTCTCTCCATCATGAACCATAAAAAATTGCAAACACACAACAAAAAACGCTAATAAAAAAGTGTTTTTTTTTCCTGCTCTTTTTTTTTTGCTTCTTTCTTTTTTTTCTTTTTTTTTTGAATTTTTGAATTTTTCCTTTTTTTTTTGATTTTTTTCCAAAATAAAAAATAAAAATAAGATGAACTAAAATTTAGAGACTAAAATTGAAAAGGATAGATAACACCTTGATAGAATCTAAGCTCTGATACCACTTGATGAGAATCTAATTGATTCCATGATAGATTATGGATCTAACCAAGTGATTTCTTTAATCAAAGATAACAAATAGGATAAAAAGAGAAAGGGAAGAGAAACATACAAACGGATTAGGCAAGAAGATGAAGAAATCGCCACATCCACGAGGATGATAAGATCAAGGTAGAATCACCACAAGAGTAAGAGGCTCTTGATAAGACTCAAATTTGGTTCTAAGAAGAACCCTAGAGAAACACTCTCTATTCTCACAATTCTATTTCGTCAAAAAATTCCTTTCAACTTACAAAACCACACCTATTTATAGGGAATAGATTGTGGACTCACTAAAGTGACAAACATAAACCTAAAAGCCCAAATTCAAGCCCAAACTAGGCCTTACGCAATTAGGCATCTAAGAATGAGAAATAACATGCCTAAAAATGTTTGGCTTATTCCAATTATAAAATTCATACGAAATCTTAATTATAAAGCTATTTAAAAGACAATGAACAATTTTAGATTATTTGCTATCATTAAGCAAATTAATCATTTGAGCTTCCAATTGTTCTTGTTCTTTAATCTTCTTTGCTCTTCCTCTTTTAATTGGTCCAAGTGCCATGTCTTGAATCTTCATGCTCTTTGTGTCCATAACATTTCTTAATGCTCTTGCGGTCGCCATCACCTTGGCCATTGCCAAGGAAGATGTTCTCCAGAAGTGAGGGAGGAGGAGCAGAACCAGGTGGAGTTGGCATGAGAGTGACATGTTGTGTGGCAGCAGTGTAGTTTGCTTGAGCAGATGTTCTCCAAGTTGTTGTTCAAGGTGGGATGCATTGGATAACCAGCAGTGTAGTTTGCTTGAGCAGATTGTTGTTGCCATTGATTGTTGCCTTGCTGCCACTGTCCTGTGTTGGGAGTGAAATTTCTCACATATTGGTATGGATTCCCATTGACATAGTGTTGGCCAGTGCCATATGTAGCATTGAATCTGTGACAGAGTTGCATTGAACGCCAAAACGTCCACCACCACGACCACCACGGTTTCCACGGCCATTTCGTCCACCACGGCCACGATATTGGTTGTTGCCTCTAAATCCAGTGTGTTGAGACTGAGAATTATCAGAATTGGGGTTTCCAGAGGTATAATTGGCCTGAGGGACATTCTGGGCTTCTATCGCAGAATTAGGGTTCGCAGAATTGGGGGTTTTTAAATTTGGCGTCGTTTGAGTGAAATTCAAGGAAGCAGCTTCTTCAGTGATACGGGCCTTGTCCAATCGCTGCTCATGAGCCAGTAAAAGAGCCCTAATTTCATCAAGATCGAACCATTCAATCTTTGAATTGATTAGGGTTACGAGAGCTTCGAATTCTGTTGGTAATCCCTCAAGAATTACATCTAATTGATCTTGGAGGGATACAGATTCTCCAATTGATAGTAACGAATCTGAAATATGTTTGATTTTAGCCAAAAATTCTGAAATTGTTGAAGATCCCTTCTTTGTCGTGCGCAACTGTGTTCGCAACTGGCGCACCTGTGCTTTAGTCTTTGATTGAAAAGCTTGATGAATATTTTCCCAGAGTTGAAACGTGTGACGACAACCTATCACTGACGATAGAATCGCCGGAGAGAGAGAGGCTTGAAGCCATGCCAGAAGCAATTGATCTTGAAGCTCCCAGTTGCTGTACGCTGGATTCTCTACGTTGGCAAGACGATTTGCTTCTGTGGCGAACTGAGGTGGAATCTCTGGGTAAACGCAGAAACGGTGGAGACGGTGTGCTCTTAGGACTGGTTCTATCTGTTGGAGCCAGACTAGATAATTGGATTCATCCAATTTTGCGGATATTTTGTAGTTGAAGGATGAAAGAGGGGTTGTTGTTGATGTTGGTGCCACCAAAATTGGTGGTGTATGAGGTGTAGCTGGGTGTGAAGATGCCATTGATTATGGCAGAAATACAAAGAAGGTGAGCGGAAGGTGAAAGAGAGGATCTTGACCATGGTGGTGGTGCCTTTTAGAGTGCTTCTGATACCATGTTATTAACTGAACTGAGAAAGATTTTGAATTGACATTGTATTTCATTATTGAGTTGAATGTACAATTGATAATCTATATATATAGAGAGAGTATCACATAGATTGATACTTCACTCTTTAACAGACTTAACAGGATAACTGTTTGTTAACTGTCTAACAGTTTTAACAAACAGTCTAACAAACTAACTGTCAGTTAAACTGACTTTAACAGAACAACTCAACTAAACAGTTTAGTGAACTAACTGTTTTATATCAGTAACAACTAATACATCTGGTTATATCTAACACCCTTCCTCACAAAAACTTTGCCAAATCTATTTTTCTTCTTAACCACATTCTCATCATGCTACTTGAGTCTTCTCAAATGTGACTTAACTATGAGTTTTTTCTGCGTCAAGTTGTCTTCGTTTGAGTCTTTTCGGCTTCAAGTTGTTTTTGCTTCGAGTCCTCGTAACTTTGATAAAACATCGGTTTGCTGACCCTGGGGTTGTCTCATACTTGATTTCCTGTTTGAATAAGTTAATAAATTTTTTTTCTTGAGTTGCATGAATATAATTTGTCTAGTTAGCAGGATTTTATCCTAGTCCAGGTCATGCTTTTTGTCTAGATAGGGCTTCATATTGTTTAATAATAAAGTACTTGATTTTAGATTAATCATAAAGAGAAGTTATCTAAGTAACTTACTTGTTTAGTACTCTACCTCTGGACTCAATTATAAGCAACAAACAACTTTTTAGATTCATTTGTTAACTCCAAGAAAAATAACTGAATGGTAGCCGAATACGGATTCATCAGTACACTTGCTACACACGGAAGCAAAAATCTGTCAAAAGTTTATGCTTAACCGGTAAAATATTGCTAGGTCACATGACGTGTTGTATATAATATGTTGTTAATATCAAACTCAAAGTAATAGAATGAATTAATTTGCAGGTAGTTCGGTCTTCAATGAGTGATGGAACTAGCCAAACAAGCTTTGCACATATGAAGAATAGTCAAGTGCTGCATCAAGACGAAGATATATTTGAGGAAAGTCAATGATGAAGAATGTTTTTATTTTTATTTTTGCTTAGTTTGGGTGATAGGTTGCAGGTTTATTCTTTCTTCAACACAAATATGGAACTGGTGGTGAAATTGATGATTTTAGATTATTTATTGTTTCATCCCTTTCCATCGGTAAATGTTAATGACATTGTTGACATATGAAGCATGAGAAATACAAGAAAGGTAAAAGTGAAATTCACAGGAAGAAAAATTGTGGCTTTTTATAACTGCTATCCAATTTTTAATTGAATTTTGAGCAAATGGCATTAGTCTTGTAATTCAGGGAATTATTATTTAATTTTCGAGAGAGCAATAAATAAGACGTTAATCCTTTTTTTTTCAATAATAAGACGTTAATCCTATATATATTACGTGTACATCTAGTGCACCTAAAAACACCTATCAATTGCTAATACACCCCATTTTAGTTTGTTTATATGGACAAGTGTGTGGTTAATTAGTTGGGGAGAGAAAAATATTAGTTTCCTAGACGTTAAGCCTATATTAAATTTGGTCCAATTTGACCCAACCCGAAAATTTCTTCGCCCCTGGGCTGGGTGGGCTCAAATTAACGGCTCTAGTCTCGGTGTAATCTCATCATTTCTCATCCTTTCATCTACTTACACTTGGCAGGTTAAGGGATGTGTATTATTAAAATCAAATATTCTAGAGATATTCATAACCTCCAGAAATACATGTTGGAAAACAATTGCATGCACGCATTTGGAATAACAACTACGAAGTACGACGATTATAAATTGTTGGGAGACTTAGACCAACTTTATCGCACTTTGCTTAAGTTGTGCAACAGTTGCATACGAAAAACTAGTTAAAGGAACTAAATCCAAAAATTTCAAATTTTATAGAGACCAAAAGTAGGTGAATTTTTTGTGAGACTAAAACCGAAAAAAAAACTCAAATTTTATAAGGAATAAAAACTTATTTAACCTTTTAAAGTAAATAGGTGTGATAACCAAGTACTTTTTGTATTAAATAGTGATGAATTTTAATGATCACCGGTGATGAATTTTTATACTACATCCTACACTAGAAACACCCGTGATGACCACCACTTTTGCTTTCCTATTTTTTTTTGAAGCAAACTTTTGCTTTCCTATTTTTCATCCGAAATAACCTCATTTCATCGACGGTTATTTACCTTCTCATAACTTCTCATCGGGGGTTTCTTCTTTTCTATTCTTTTATTGATATTTTTCACCACTATTTACACCTTGCACGTAACTTTAATTCATAAAAACAATGTAAAAGCAAAAAGTAGTTTACCTTACAACAAATAAAAGTAGTTCATTTATCATAGTTTGTTTTGGAAGAATTCTTTTGTACCATAATTTGATGAAGTACAATTGCTATTATGTGATGACACTAATTTACCACAAGCAACTTTTGACATTCCAGAAAAATTCTCCTATCTGCTTTTTCCTGTTCGCGAGTAAACAAAACAGAATACTCTCCTAACAAAACTAATCTATTTTTTCAAAAAAAAAAAACTATTCGAATGAGGAATTGAGGAGGTCATGAATATCACCGGCATTACGACCAAGTCGAATCGCTTCAAGTACTTGCTCAAATACGACGACATGGCATGGAATTCGTAGCACACCTTGTTGCTCGTAACCGTATTCCTGAGCCGACCGGTTCAGTAGGTTAACTATCACCGGATGGTTCAGCAACTTCGCTTTCACAACGAACCGCTCCATCTCCTCCCCAACGTAGACTGGCACTTGTCCCTTTGGTACACGCTTATGGCAGCAAGAATCAGCGCGGCGAGGTTGCACTGAGTTGGATCGGAGAAGAGTGTAATGTGACGAGTTGGCGACTCGAGAGAGTTTGCGGATCAATTGCTTCATAACTTTGTGAACCAGAGTGTGAGAAGAGAAGACTGAACAAAGAGAGAAAAGAGTGCAGGAATTTAAAAGCGTTGTGGGTGGGAAGTGGAGTTTGGGGAATATATATAGAGAGAGAGTGAGAGAATTATAGGTAGAGAGGTTATATATATTTGTGGAGAATTTTGTGGGGGTTAGTTTTGAATAGATAAAACGGTATATTTATGGGAATATATATATATATATATATATATATATATATATATATATATTTATGGGTTAGTTTTGAAGAGATAAAACGGTATATATAGATAGAGAGTGAGAGAAGAATGGGTACAGAATTATGGGAGGAATATATATTTTGTGGAGAATTTTTTGGGGGTTAGTTTTGAAGTTAAGCCGCGTGCGTACTCGGCAACTACGGAAGAGATAAAACGGTATATTTATTTAGATTCTTGTTATTTTTTTTAAGAAAAAAGTTTCAGACTTCGGAAAAAAGAAGGGTTAAATATGTTTTTAGTTCCTACAAAATTTTGCTATTTTGTTTTTAGTCCCTATAAAAAATTTCGTCAACTTTTAGTTCCTATAAAATTTCACAATTTTGTTTTAAGTCCCTATAAAATGTAAACTCGTGTATACCTTTAAAATTTTTGAATGATATTTTACATACATGTTAAAGATATTAAAAATATCTCCCTCACAAAAAATAAACTCAAAATTTGATTTCTAGGTTAGTATTTCCTTTAATTTGTTTATCGAATCTTTTGCACTTAAAAAATTTAGATTTAATTTATGCGTTATTAAAAAATTCAAAGTTTTTCTGGAAGAGATGTTTATAATGTCCTCAACATGTATGCAAAACATCACTCAAAAATTCAATGGATATACACTAGTTGGCATTTATAGGGACTAAAAACGAAAATTTGAAATTTTATAGGGACTAAAAGTCGATGAAAAATTTTATAGGGAGTAAAAACAAAATAGTGAAATTTTGTAGGGACTAAAAACATATTTAACCCAAAAAAGAATCTTGCTTCTAAAAAGTTCAATTTGAAAAGTATGTTTTTTTATATAAGTTACACAATTAACTTTCTACTTAAATATGAAAAATTTGCCGTGATTTTAAGTAAATGTTAAATTTTTGTTGTGCAACCATACCAACACTGAATTTGTTATGGAGGTTGAAGTTTTTTTTAGTAAAGTAGGGGATGAAATTTTTCTTGCCTAAACACACGGGCTTATATAAGAGAATTTTTTTTTTGTGACAATAATTTAATTGAGAAAAATAATTTGTTGTAAAATTGAATTTTGACAAACGTTTTTCTTGAGCTTTATTGTGAAAGAATATTTTGACCAAACTAGGTAAAAGAATATCTGTGTCAACAAAAGTAAAAGAATATAAAAAGCGAGAGTTACGCTTAAGTCAATTTTCAACAGAAACTTGTAGGTTCGGTTCGGTTGTAGTGTAAGAGCATATTAATAAACGCTGGTGCTTATAGCCCCATTTAGCATCTTGCGTTTTATCTTAAAAAAACGTTTTTTTATTCACAAACTTGATAAAAACATTCTCTTCTAGCGCAAGCGCATCTAAGCCTAAACAAGTGTAACATCCCTAGTTTGGTAAATTTCGGTTTCCGAAATTACCTAGCGATTTGTTATTTGAGTAAATAATAAATCAAGTCTCAGATACGAGTTTGTCGTGAAAGCAATATTAAATTGTTAGATTATGCGATTTATTTGAATTATAGTTTGAATTGTGTGGATTGTTGATGATTGTTTGGGTAGAAAATAGATTAAAGAGGGAATTAGGGAAACAAGGGCATTATAGTCATTACACCCTCTATTACTTAAATCACTCAACCTTCTCTCATTTCTCACATTGCTGAATTTTAGAAAAACAAAAGAGAAAATATAGGGAGAGAGAGAGAGAGAGAGAGTAGGTCGAGAGAGTTGAGAGGAAGAAGAAGAGAAGAGAGTTCCATGGATCTTCATTGCTTGTGTTTGATTTCAGCACCACTCTTCTCCATTTCTTGCTCTCTCTCCATTGGTACAAAAATCAGTGGCTACTTCTTCTTCTATCACAAAGCCCCATTTCTAGATCTCAAGCTCAAACACTAACAAAAATGGAGTCTTGAAGTTCATAAACTAATTGTGAAGTACAATACTCGACACTAGAGCCTTCCAATAGTCACCTTTCTATTTTGGGTTGATTGGGTAGCTCGAATTCGAAATTTGAAGTGGATTCCGAGTTCGTGGGCTTCGAAACTATTACGGGGAATGTTCGAGTGGTTTTTGGTCTCGTTCGTTATATGAAGATTCAAGTATTTGTGAATTCTACATTCCGGGTGAGTTTTACTCACGTTTAGGGAATTTACACTTTAAATTGATTGTGTTGAAATTCTAGAATCGATTGCTGTTTTGGTTTCGAAATGGTTTTAGAGTCACAAACCAAATTTTAGAAAAACATCTTTTACGGTTTAATTTTCCAATTATACTTTGATTGTGATGTGAAGTTTGGTTTGATTGTGATTGTTTGGACTGGAATGTGTTGTGAAATTTTCTGTTTTTCAGTTGGAATTGGTTCGGGTTTCGGTTTGGAATCGATCGGAATTGCGAAACGGAGTTAAAATGCTATTTCTGTACAAGTAGCACAGACCGTGCTCCTCAGAGGCACGGACCGTGCGTCCCGTAGACAGAAACTCACAATTTTTTTTACAGGTAGCACGGACCGTGCGCCCCAGTGGCACGGACCATACGTTGCTCTCGGGTTCAAAATGCTGTTTTGTCTTTTCGTCGCTCCTTTTTGTTCCAAATCACTTCTAAACCTTTTCTCAACCAATTGGGATGATATTTACTTTATAAAAACATGATTTTAACATGTTCAAACTTGGTTTTTAGGAAATGTTTTGGAACTTATCAATGTTTTGAAAAACCGAGGCTAGCCACGTGTGAGAACATATGTTTTTCAAATCAAAACGGAACTTCATGTTCTACTATTGTAGTGGACATGATATATAAATTATATCATATGTGATTGACGGCCCAATGCGGGTATTAAATAAGATTGACGGCCCAATGCGGGTGTGATATATAAATTATATCGAATTGAGGTGACGACCTCCAGATGTTAGCATACTAAGAGAGGGAAGTCATGAGCCCTTATCTTAGCCCCCCTGAGGTTTATTATTAGTTTGCCTTTAAGAGTTGTACACTTATCGGCCAGATGTTGGGGTTCACTCAAGCTTCCTTGGGTTGTTGGTGATGTGCTAGAATTAATAAGGCTTTATTGTAATTCTTTTATTGAATTACCAGATGTTTTTGCAATTCATTGGTAGAATTGCCAGATGGTTTTGTGATTCATATTGAATTACCAATTAAAGAGGAACTTTGTACTTAAACCGTGAGCGTAATTAGGGGTTCACTTAAGCTTTCGGAGTTGGTGACTTGCAAAAGATTAAAATGTAATATTGAAATTCATCACTTAAGCTACTTTGGGTGGTTGGTGATGTGATAAAAGATGAAATGGACTATTTTGTAATTTATATTGAATTACGAATTAAAAGGGTTTTCATAATTGAACCGAGTGAATGTTAGGGGTCGCGGTAGAACTCACTGAGATATGTTATCTCACCCTATCATTTGTTGTTGTTTTACAGAGAAACAAGGGAAAAGAAGAAGGTTAAGGGATGCGAGTAGGTGTCATGCAAGAAGAGGAGACTGAAGATTTAATGCTTCAGTCTTTGATTATGTTATTCCCCGTCGTCTTTGTAGTCGATATATGACTTGAGATAATTGAGTTATGTAATCCTTTCAGCTTTTTCCTTATTATAAGTAGGAAAGTTACTCTGATGTTTACTAAATTGTATATTCTTAGTATTTCTATTGATTAGAGATATTAGGGTGTTACATTTTGGTATCAGAGCAGTTCGACCTTGTCGGACATAGAGACCTTATGGTCGATAGGTTAGATCGAGTCAGCTAGGGACTTAGACAATTAAAATGTCAGAACCTTTCTGTAAATCATGTGATGTATTGGGTCAGGATCCACTCAATGTTTCATGTGAATTACTGCGAATGATGATGATTAGTTGCCTCAGCCCCGATAATGTCCAAAACCTAAACCTTAGGATCCTAGCCTTTTCGTTTCATTAGAGTGCGTAGCGTAAGCGAAGGGCTATAGATGGGCATCCGGATTTGTTCGAAGAAATTGTGGGCGACTACTCCATTCTTGAATCCAAGGTAATTGTTTTGCTACGGCCAAGTCGTTAATCTAAGATCAGTTAAGATTAGCTGATACCACAGAGCTATAACCTTTGAAATCAATCTACTCAGGACCGATATACGGTTTAGCAATTAATTCTTCTTAGTGACTCAAGCTAGAACCCTGACTTATGTCACAATTAGAGACTTCTATCGGATAAGTTCCAAGCCTAAATCAAGGTTCTGTTCTCCCAGAATCACATCTCGAACTGTATAAAGCCACTCTAGCAAATGATAGAGCAACATATGTAAGGGTGAACTGAGTTACCAAATGATCCGAACCCTTAAACCAAATCCTTTTCAGGATTAGACTAGTAAAGAGAGTCGATAGAAATCACCTTATACCAATCCTCTGGTTAAGTGCACGCTCGTCTCAGTCTGCGAGAAATTTTCGCTAGTTTTCCAACTCATTTTATTAATAACTCATACTTCGGAACTCCGATTTTTATGTTCTAAGAAGCATTGGAAAGCTAACGAAAATGTTTATACATCTGAGTAGGTCGTAAACTGAGTTTCTAATTTCATTTAGAAGTGTATCTCAGTCTTATCCTTAGCAGTTACACCCTAACGCATTTGTAGATTGGAAATCTTGCAATTGCACGGTGTATTGGACGAGGAGTTCCAACCATTAAGTTTAGATTCCTAGACACCGGTTTTGAATGGCCTTCATTGTAACTTTTTCCAAAGAATCTATTTCTCGGGAATGATTATTAGTAATTTTAGCCTTTCAATAATTGGAAGTGTTTTCTGAACTCTTACACTATAATCCCATTTTGTATGTCGGAAGAGCGAGAAGCTCAAAGTTACCTACGTGTCGGACAGAATGTTGTTATGGATGTTGAATCGTTCTAAAACTTGATTGATTAACGTGATCGTAAAGACTATGCTTGGACAGTTGCGGAAATTCGAAGAGAAGTTGGGCCAAGGAAATGTTTAATGATTTTATACTAAAATTTTATGAATCAATACGATGACACTATTGGTGTGCTCGTTTGATTCCCTAAACTTTTCATTTTCAAAAACTCCTTAGTGCCACCGTTGTTTTAATTTCATAATTAGTCCAAGAATAATCGTTACGTTAAGGTTAATCAATAGATCCAGAATTTCATAGAATGGTAATGAAGCTTACCTTCTAAGGAAAACCTTATGTCCTTCTAGTAAGATTCCTAATACCGAAACTCTTATTTCCTTAGCGTCTGTATGGACAAGACCTAAGAAGGCATAGATATAAAAATCTCAGCCTGATTGATCCAGAAGGACAATGATCTTGGATAAATCTTTGACTTAAGTAATTCCGAAAAGCCGTATATTGTGTAGGATTATCAGGTTCTAGGGTTAAATCCCGTGTACTAAGTTAAGGTTTGAAAGATACACTCTTATTAGTATTTTTGGGTTAGTTATGAGAATCGACTCCTTTGGGTACATGATAAAATTGTTTTATATCAAAATGTTTTCAAGAAAATTTTTCTGTAAACATTACCCCTTCGTGAGTCAGTCGGAAATATTGTTTGTACTGATGACTAACCAAAATGCTAGAAGTGTTTCTAAGATAACCGAAGATTTCAGTTCCTCAATCCTCTACCTGAATGTAGTGGAAGATTGGGTTAATAAGTGTATATAATTGCAAGTAAGGGAAGTATCAAGCCATGCTTAGGCAATTATCTTTCAGCAGTTATAGTGTTCAAGCTTCCGCCACTGAGGTAAATTCCAATAGTTAACCTTAATTTCGTTCGGGTTAACAGTGTGATGTCATGATTTTAATCCATTGTATTAGTCAAGACTAGTTGTTCAATCCAGATATTCTATTGGTTAAATGTCAATAGAACACGCATGCGCTAAACTCAGAGTTGTCTGATTATACTCCAGCACACGAGGCTGTTTCTAAGGAATCTCATAAGTCAGATATATGTAATAAAGGTTTTACCCACTACACTGTTTTGATGGAGGAATGTCTATGGATAAACCACATGTCGGGCTAAGACTAAATGATTGGACAGTGAGTGTTTAACACATGAGTCCTTGATAGTGAATACTGTAACCATTTTTGTGTCGTTGAGGTGAAAGGTCTATGTCTGTCTTTCATCATGATATATATATATATATATATATATATATATATATATATATATATATATATATATATATATATATATACACATGGGTTAGTATTGAAATCTTGTCATTAGGCCAAGTTGAGAAAAGAATTGAAAGGGAACGAATTGGATCGAATAGAATAGCGGTTTAAGAAAAACAAAATTTTCAAACAAAGGTACAAATGAAGGAGCCGGACCGTGCACCCTAAGGTTCGATCTGAGCGCCTACTTCTGTCCCTATTTTAAAAATCAAATATCCGCTTTCCGATCGACACAATCTCCTTCCAAATTCCTTCCTCAAACTGACCTAAGTATTTTAACATTAAAGAGGCCAAATTAAAGCACATCGAGGGAAATTTGTGAGATTTTGATCACACAAATGGTTAATTTCAACCAAGTAATACTTTTATACTTACTTTCAATGTCGAAAATTTATAAAATCTGAAAGTGAGAATACCTTTGGTTGAAACGTCGTGCATTTAGTAAGGTCATTTTTAAGTTGGGGTGAATTATCGTTTTTGGGGATAATCATATTTTTCAAAATTATCATTTGTTTGAAAACCCCATTGAAAAGAATCTTTACCCAAACAAAACGAAATTACTTTCAATTTTTGGAATTGAGTATGTCACTACAATTTTTAGAGTTTTTCTTGGGTCGAGTTGCAAGAAAAATCGTTTTCCCATATCTATTTGGTTAAGAGTCAATTCATTTTATAAAATCATTCTATTTTCTTCTGTGGGAATTTTAGTAAAACGAGTTAAGCTCTTATGTAAGCGTAACTCGGGAAGAGAAGAAAACTTTTCCTCTGAATACAGTGTGGTTTGAGTTTAAAGCGATCCTCTCATAGGCGTAAATTCCTCCCAACCCAATGCTACATTTTGGCAGAAACCTTTCAAGCTTATTCCCCCTTGAAGGCGAAAGTTGTGTCTCTACCCTAAGTTATGAATATGATTTCTAAACAAACGGTGGATACATCTGCGAGTAGACAACTGCTAGTGTCTGCATAGGAAGGTCAGATGTCGATAATCGATCAATAAATGTTGGCCTTGCGTCAATTATATGTATATGCTTCGAACGATTTTGAGGACAAAATCTTTCAAGTTGGGGTGATTGTAACATCCCTAGTTTGGTAAATTTCGGTTTACGAAATTACCTAGCGATTTGTTATTTGAGTAAATAGTAAATCAAGTCTCAGATACGAGTTTGTCGTGAAAGCAATATTAAATTGTTAGATTATGCGATTTATTTGAATTATAGTTTGAATTGTGTGGATTGTTGATGATTGTTTGGGTAGAAAATAGATTAAAGAGGGAATTAGGGAAACAAGGGCATTATAGTCATTACACCCTCTATTACTTAAATCACTCAACCTTCTCTCATTTCTCACATTGCTGAATTTTAGAAAAACAAAAGAGAAAATATAGGGAGAGAGAGAGAGAGTAGGTCGAGAGAGTTGAGAGGAAGAAGAAGAGAAGAGAGTTCCATGGATCTTCATTGCTTGTGTTTGATTTCAGCACCACTCTTCTCCATTTCTTGCTCTCTCTCCATTGGTACAAAAATCAGTGGCTACTTCTTCTTCTATCACAAAGCCCCATTTCTAGATCTCAAGCTCAAACACTAACAAAAATGGAGTCTTGAAGTTCATAAACTAATTGTGAAGTACAATACTCGACACTAGAGCCTTCCAATAGTCACCTTTCTGTTTTGGGTTGATTGGGTAGCTCGAATTCTAAATTTGAAGTGGATTCTGAGTTCGTGGGTTTCGAAACTATTACGGGGAATGTTCGAGTGGTTTTTGGTCTCGTTCGTTGTATGAAGATTCAAGTATTTGTGAATTCTACATTCCGGGTGAGTTTTACTCACGTTTAGGGAATTTACACGTTAAATTGATTGTGTTGAAATTCTAGAATCGATTGCTGTTTTGGTTTCGAAATGGTTTTAGAGTCACAAACCGAATTTTAGAAAAACATCGTTTACGGTTTAATTTTCCAATTATACTTTGATTGTGATGTGAAGTTTGGTTTGATTGTGATTGTTTGGACTGGAATGTGTTGTGAAATTTTCTGTTTTTCAGTTGGAATTGGTTCGGGTTTCAGTTTGGAATCGATCGGAATTGCGAAACGGAGTTAAAATGCTATTTCTGTACAAGTAGCACAGACCGTGCGCCTCAGAGGGACGGACCGTGCGTCCCGTAGACAGAAACCCACAAAATTTTTTTACAGGTAGCACGGACCGTGCGCCCCAGGGGCACAGACCATGCGTTGCTCTCGGGTTCAAAATGCTGTTTTGTCTTTTCGTCGCTCCTTTTTGTTCCAAATCACTTCTAAACCTTTTCTCAACCAATTGGGATGATATTTACTTTATAAAAACATGATTTTAACATGTTCAAACTTGGTTTTTAGGAAATGTTTTAGAACTTATCAATGTTTTGAAAAACCGAGGCTAGCCACGTGTGAGAACATATGTTTTTCAAATCAAAACGGAACTTCATGTTCTACTATTGTAGTGGACATGATATATAACTTATATCATATGTAATTGACGGCCCGATGCGGGTATTAAATAAGATTGACGGCCCAATGCGGGTGTGATATATAAATTATATCGAATTGAGGTGACGACCTCCAGATGTTAGTGATAACAATCAAATATGATTGTTATTACCTCTTATTTAAAGCTTAAATCATTGATTATTCGCAAGCAATTTAGTGATTAAATGTTGTAAATATGTTAGTTTAGAATAATTTAAGCTGCAAGCTTAATTATGTTATTATTGGGCACTTTGGTGCCCAATTGTGGTCTAATGTGTTTGATCTATTGCTGCAGCACCTAATGCGATCGCAATTGTTTGTTGCGCAACATGAGAGAGAAGGCAATGGAAAACACGGAAATATTGGAAAGGACACCTGTCAGCTGTCACCCATCATCAGTGTGCGTGCCAATCATTGAGGATTCCTTGGTGACCTAGGGAATTGGGTAGAAAGGACATTTTGCCCTCACAAAGGACAAAATGCGCCTCCACAATTAGGGTTATTCTCTGCCCAAGGGATCTCCTATAAATAGACACACTTTCCCAGAATTAGGTTAAGCCGAATTTCAGAGGTATAGGAATAGCCTCTTGATTTCGTGCCTCCATTGTTACTTAGAATCAGTTGCTGGAATATTGATTGCTGCAGCAATACTGGAACTACTTCAATTTCGAAGGAGCTGCATTTTGAGAAGCTGGAATCGCTTGGTGGATCACCATTGAAGCTATCTCAGTATCAAAACTTGTAGTTGAACTACTCTTCTCGGGTTTTAATATGAAATTCCTACTTCCCTTGATGTTTAGTTTAGTTGTAATGTTGTGTACGCTCAATATGAGCTAAACCTCTGTAGTTGGGATGCTATTATGAATTTAATGAAGTTAATTTGTTCTTGATGCTTATGTTATTGTGTTGAGCACTTTATCTTGTGTGTTTTACTACATCCATCTTAGCTTAGGGTTGGCCGTCTAATCTAAGTAGAAATACATTCACAGGAATGGTTTGTATTTATATCTCACAAGATGACATGGTATGTTGCACTATAGGAATATAGTTGTTCCTTGCTTGAGTCCTAGGAATAGGAGAGGCATAAGCCATGAGGTACAACATTTAGGTGTAAAACTGCTTGTTCTCCAGTAGCCTAGGGAAATAATCCTTTCTGAATTAGGAATAATTTGGGAGGACTAAAGCCTAGTGTTAAGCATTAGGAATAATGCACAATTGCGGCAGCACCTAGTGCTGCAGCACTTAGCCTAGTATTTTGAGCATTTTAATGGATTTATTGAAGTATTGCATCTCAACTTATCCCAAATTTGATTTTCATTACCCTGATACTTTTTACCTTTATTGTTTGTTACCCAAAATTGTGTGTCATTTACTTTTTACCCCAAATCACTATTTGTTACATTGATTAAACATTTGTTTACAACTTAATCCTCGTGGGAACGATCTCACTTATTCACTGTATTACTTATTGCGATTGTGTACACTTGCACAAGAAACAATCACACGTTTCTACGCAACAAGTTTTTGGCGCCGTTGCTGGGGATTAATTAGTTAAACATTGTTTAATTAATTGGCAATTTAGTGATTTCTTTTGTTGCTAATTCTGGTGCTCTGTTTTTGGTTGTTTCAGTAAGTTAATTGCTGCAGCATATGTACAGACGCAGATCACCAGAATATCAACTTCATCCTGAGATAGAAAGACTGTTTAGAGCTTTGAGAAGGGGACACGACCATTCTGGTCTGATTTCTTTGGGAAGAGCTGTCAATATGGCTACACCACCACCTTCTAATCATGGGGGAACACCACCTCCTAGCAACCATGGTTCTGACAGACATACTATAGCTGCCACTGAGCAACCTGAACATGTGAGACAAGTTTTAAATGAAACAGTCATTGGCATGGCTAATGACAGGGACAGACCTATGAGGGATTATGCAATTTTTGACCCTCACACTATGCAAACTAGCATAGTAAGGCCTGAACTTGCCACAACTCATTTTGAATTTAAGCCTATGATGTTTCAAATGCTTCAAACAATAGGGCAATTTGGTGGAGGACCTATTGAGGACCCACATTTGCATTTAAAAAATTTTGTAGTAATTTCATTCTCCCTGGTGTAAGTGATGATGCTTTTAAACTTAAACTTTTCCCTTATTCCTTGAAGGATAGAGCTAAGGTTTGGTTAAATTCTTTGGAACCTAACTCTATCACTACTTGGAATGAGATGGCTGACAAATTTATGACAAAATATTTTCCACCTATCAAGAATGCCAGAATGAGAACTGAAATTACATCTTTTAGACAAACTGAATTTGAAACTTTGTTTGAAGCATGGGAAAGATTCAAAGAATTGTTAAGAAAATGTCCACATAATGGGTTGCCTGTGGTTGTTCAAACGGAAACTTTTTACAATGGTTTGGAACCTCAAACTAGACTGATGCTTGATGCTTCTTCTGGAGGAGTCTTGCTGAATGGCTCTTACCAAGATGCTTATGATCTTATTGAAACTATTGCTGCAAATAGCTATCAATGGCCAACAACTAGGGTTAGTGCTCAAAAGAAAGTTGCTGGTATGCATGAAGTGAGTGAAGTTACTGCTTTATCTGCTCAGGTTGCATCTTTGTCCAACATGATCAAAAATATGAGTGCAACACCTGCTGCAGCAACTGAATCTGTACCAGAAACTAAGGTAGCAGCAATTGAACAAGTACCAGTGGGTTCTGCGAGTTGTGTGTAATGTGGAGGAGGCCATTTGTATGAAGAATGCCCTGCAAACCCTATTTCAGTCAACTATGTGGGATATGACAAGAACAATAATCCATATTCTCGTACCTACAATCCTGGGTGGAAGAACCATCCTAATTTCAAATGGAGCAACAATGCAACACCTGCTACAGCTCCTGCAACACTGTCATACCCTAATTTTGTCCACCTAGGTTTAAAACCCTAATTTTCCGCAAAAATAAATAAATTGAGAAGTGTGGTTTTATTTTGAAGAGTGAAGAGCATTGTGCATGCATTTTTGGGTTTTAAAAGTCATTCTAGGGCTTTTAAATTCATTGTTAGAGTGGAAATGCATTTGTTGTTAAAAAACAAGGTTTTTAGGGCAAAAGGGTATTTTGGTCATTGTCAAAAATAAGATAATTTCTCATCAAGAATCATTGTGCAATTTTAGAGAAATTTATTTGAGGCAAAACATTTTTGGTCATGTATGTATGTATGCGCATGCATGCATACATTGTGCACAAAATTTCAAAAAAGGATCAAAAGGGAATATTCTACAAAAAGTTCCAAGATGTGATTTTTATGACATTTTTGGTCATGGTGATCACATAAAATGGCATATTCCTAAGATTCCTAGTATGTGGCCTAAATTGGGTGTATTTTTGTACAATTATCCTAAGAAGAATAATAAAAAATGAAGGGATAATGGAATGGTCATATAATAGTACAATAGTACAAGATGACAACTAGCAAAACTTGGTCACCAAGGACCCCTCCCATTTATGCGCCTATCCCTCTCTATTCTCTCATTTTGTGTTTTCTCAATGTCCTCAATCCATGTGAGCCTCAATCCTAGCCTTTGATTCAAAATTAAAATCAAATCCTAGAGCACAACTAGTGCACAATGACCTAACTACCCTTAAACCTAATTGCTTTCTATATATACCCTATTAACCTCACCTCACAAAAAAAAAGCTTTTGGCCTCACCATTCACTCATAAACCCTAGCACACAACTCCCTCCTCACCTTCTCTCCATTTTATGCGCCACCCCCTCTCCCTTCTCTCTAACTCACTTCTTCATTTCTCATCTACCCACACACATTCAATCCATCTTCCAAGCCTAAACACTAATTTTCAACCATCAATCCTTCATAAAATCACACAAAAGTTCAAGATCAAGGGTCATTTTTTGGAGATTGGAGACCAAGCTTGAAGATAAGTTGATTTGGTTGATTATTTCTTCATCTATTGTGTTTATTTGGAGCTCATCTTAAGGTATGTGATTCCTAGACCCCTTCTCTTGTAAATCCTTGCATAAAGTCATCATTTCTTGCATATTTGTGAGATTTCCACTTCCAAAAATGTAGATCCTCTCTTTTAACTTCATTTTTATGCTTGTACATATGTTAATCTCATGAATCTTTGTTTTGATGCTTTGATTTTGGGGTTATATGCATGATTTTGTTGTTTTAAGTGAAATAAAATGTTATTTGCTTTGATAATGATTTCGCATGCTTCAAATAAATATGTGTTTTATGATTTTTGTTGGTTATCATGGTTGAATCTTGTGAATAAATGCATCTATGTTTTGGTTATGTCACTCGCTTGCTTGATTTGGTTGACTTGTTAGAATAAATTGGTGATTGGCCATTAAACTTGCAAATATTCAAACCTATGTTGTTAATTGTGAAATTTGTGATTTGAGAAAAATGAATTTGGGTTTTGGTTCATTTATGATCCACAAATGATCTTGGGTTATGCTAAGTTGGCAAGAGATAGGTTACTTCAACCTTGATGCCTATGCTTGTAAGCATTTAAAAATTCAATTCCCATTTGATGTGCTTGTGAAATGTGAGCAAAAAGGGGTCTATAAACCATTGAATTTGCGCACATGATTGGTCTCCAATGACCTTGATGCATCCTCAAGTTTAATCATGCTTTCTTTGCTCTTTGAGTTTAATGTAAATTGTTGTTTGAAGCTTGTGAAGTTTTGGCAAAGGATAGGCCACTTAGAGCCTTGATGCACCATTGCATTGTCTTAATAAATTGCAAAGGAGAGACTACTTGGAGTCTTGATGCACTTTCCATTTCTCAATCGGCAAAGGATAGGTTCATTTAACCTTGATGCACATGCATTTTGCATATTCATGCATTCTTGAATTGAAGCTTGGTACTCAATGCTTGATATACTTGTTTATGTGCTTGTAGTGCATTAAAATGTTGAATTGGTGTTCACAATTTGCTTGTTTTGATTTCCACCAATTGTTACTCGTTAGTAACTCCCCAAAACTTCAAAACCATGTTGCATACAAAGAACAACTTGTTACTCGTTAGTAAAGTTCCAACTTCAAAACATTTTTTTGCATTTACATAATCATTGACAAACAACTTCACTTCTTCTCAAAACAATTTCAAACTATTTTTCACAAATCAAACATTGTTGAGGATAATGCGAAGCCTTTGCTTGCACGATTGTCAACAATGGGGTGCTAGTGGTGATCACTTGGAGTCTTTGCTCAATTGATTATCATGAACACTCATTTTTCAAAAGAACTCTCATTTCACAAATTAAAAACTTTGTTGAGGATAATGCGAAGCCTTTGCTTGCACGATCGTCAATAATGGGATGCTAGTGGTGATCACTCGAAACCTTTGTTGTTTGATCACTGTGAACATTCAATTTTCACAATTAAACAACTAAAAAATAAAAACCTTTTCTCGACAATCGAGAACTACGTAAGCTTTGAATTCTCCATCGCACTGGGAGATACGTAGGAGCGGGTCACATTCCCGTCAAGCACGACAAATGAAAACCATTTTCTTTTCAAAAAAACAAACCCTTTTCCAAAACAAGGCAATTTCTAAAAACAAAACAATTTTCGAAAACAAGAACTACGTTGCTTTGATTCCCTCCCCAGGATACGTAGGCACGGTGCCCTCCCGTCAAGCGCAAAAGATTAAATTTTCCTTAAGTTTTTCCATAAAGCAAGGAGAGATAAAGAGAGATAAAAACAAAGCATTTCTTAAATCAACCTTTTAAATCACACGTCAAATCGAGGTTCCCTTTCAGTAGAAAGGATGTGTGGGGTGCTCGTACCTTCCCCATGCATAACCGACCCCCGAACTCAAATCTCGTGGTTCCAAGGACCATTGTCTTTCAAGAAAGGTTTTTTTCAACGTTTTACCTCTAAAAAAATATTGGTGGCGACTCCAATTCACGTTGTGCGAAGAGAAATCCCTCCAAAGGATTTTTCGGGGTGCAATAGCTGGCGACTCTGCTGGGGACCTTTCTTTAGTGGGTCGAGCCAATCGATTCGACATGTGATTTATTTCGTTGATTTGAATGCTTTGTTATATCTCTCTTCCTTTCCCTTTCTTCTTTCTTTCCTTTGCCTTTAAAAACATGCTTGCATTATTCTTAGAATTGTCGTGTGCATTCTTGTGATGTTGTGCTTGCGTGCATTGTGTGTTAGCCTTCTTCCTCTTCTATATTTGCTTCTTGAGTAAAATAAGAGTAGTTTCTTCTTCTTCTCCTCTTACTTTCGTCGTTTATATGCTTTTCTCATACATTTCCCCAATTCTAGCATGTTCCCCTCTTCTTTGCTCCCTTTCTTGAGGTAAGCTCATGCATTTCCCCTAATCCTATTATGTCCCCTCCTCTAGGCTCCTTTTCTTAAGGTAAGCAATGCTTGCGATTGTTGTTGGAACCCTAGGTTAGTATACTTATGTTGAAATGATATTGAACCCTAGGGTAGACGACATGCTGTTGCTTGATATTGTCTGGACTGTTTTGGTTTCCCTTTGCAGGTGGGGTTTGGGTAGATTTTTAGGTGTTGTGCCCTCATCACACACTGCACACCTTATATTTGTGAGCATTGAGTGGGGCCTAAAACCCAAGGTCTGCAAAGAACCCTAGGAGAGTGGAAATGAGTAGTGACTGCCATTCGTAGACCGTTGTCTGTCGGGCTCTCATGAAAGTTTCGCCCAAGAGTGCGCTTTCTTCATGATACCTCACAATCGGTAGCTCTCTACGATTGTGGGTGTATTCATGAGAGAGACTTTAGCTCTTGGTTGCCATTGTGAGGTCAGGTCAGGTCCTATTGAGGTCAAGTCTTTTGACAAAACCTATGGGAACATTCGCAAACTGCTACAACTAGAAGTGCAAGAGAGTGCCATTGCTGCCCTGTGTCGGTTCTATGACTCGGAGATTCGCTGTTTCATTTTTAAGAATTTCCAAATGGCGCCTACCCTAGAAGAGTATGATAGTATTTTGGGCTTTGATCGATCCAAGTTTAAGCCTTATCAATACCAAGGGGAGTATTATTCTGATGAAAAGCTTGCTGCCTTGTTGCAAATCAGTGCTGAGAAAGTGCGGGCCCATAAGATAGAACGTAATAAGGTATTTGGGTTTCCTCAAGAATACTTTGAGAGTTTGATGACCAGCTATGTAGTGTCTGATGATTGGAATTCTTTCAAGCAAGTGCTAGCTCTGACCATCTTCGCCATTGTGCTCTTCCCTCAGATAGAGAGGCATGTGAGTGAAACTGCAATCGGTGTCTTCCTCGCCTTCAAATGTGCAAAAAATCCTATCAACCCGGTTCCCGCAATCCTCGCAGAGACATACCGTGCTTTCACTCGTCACCATGAATTCCAAAAGAATAAGATGTGTTGCTCCTTCCCTGTGTTATATGCTTGGTTGATCAGTCATGTGTGTACCAACAAAAGTGATGTGAAGGATTTGCTTTCCTATGCCTTGGGTTGTAATCCGAAGACTATGAACTCTCAAGAGTGGGTGCATGCTTTCAAGAACCAAGATGCTCTCCAGATTCGTTGGTACTCACCTAAATGTTGGGTAGACAGGCCTTCAGTGGTATTTCGGTGTGGGAGTTTTCAGAACGTTCCTCTCATGGGAACCCAAGGATGCATAAACTATAACCCCTCTTTGACCTTGCGACAGCTCGGATACCCTATGCGGGATTCACCCTCCGAAGCTATGCTGTTTCGTTTTTACCTCCACGTGGGGATCCCTAAAGACGAGAGTCTACTTCGGCGAGTCCTGCAAGCTTGGGAAACCGTAGTGTGGAAGGACAGAGAAGAGTTAACCAGGAGGACCACTGCTATCTCTTTTTCTCAATGGCTTGAAGGGAGGATTAGTGAAACTCGGTCATCCAACCAAGGAGTACCACTGCCTGAGGAAAAGATACAAGAACCTCACATTCCTACCATTGAAGAATTGGAAGTGGTTAGGTTGGCCATGTCAAAGGTGGGAGAAGAGAAAAGGGCTCTGCAAGATAGATTGAGAAAGATGATGCAAGACAAGAAAAAGCTAGAAAATGAAAATGCTTTCCAAGCTGCAGCTATTGAGGAAGTCAATAGAAAACTTGAAATAGAGGGGAAAAGCAAGAGGGAAATGCAAAAGCACTTGAAAGGTGCCAAAGAGGAAGTGAAGAGGTGCACTACCAAGATGAATGAGGCTGTAGCGGAAGCAATTAAATGGAAGAGGCTATATGAGGATACATGGAAAGAAGAGCAAGTAGTCAGGTACGCACTAGTTAAGTCAAGAAAAGACTCTCGAATGTTGAAGCTTGAATTGGAAGATCAATTAAAGAGTGTCAAGCAAGATCGGGAATCTATTGAAGGGATCCTGAGGGATTATCAGCAAGCACTAAGAAGGGAACAAGGGAAGTCGGAATGCTTGGCCAATCATGTGCAATACTTGGAAAGGTCTTACCTCCGGCTAAGGGAGAAGAGTGACTATTGGGAGAGTCAATTTGCGGAATTGCTCAGTAAGGTAAAAAGTCAACAAGTCTTTGAGGAATTGAAAAAGGAAGGCTTACATTGGAAAGACAAGTTCTCCAAGTTAGTTTGGTTAGCTAATCAGGCTGTGAGAGACATTCCCAAGAAGCTAAGAAAGGCGGATGCAGAAATGAATCCTTTCAACACCCCTGTCAAGGTGTGTGAGTTTGTTGAGTACTGCAAGATTCTCACAGAAGAACTCCTGGAGAAAGCCCGGGGGGCAGCTGAGAGCAAGAAGAGGAAAAGGAGCGAGGAGTTGAAAGCCATATGCCTTTAAAGTTTCCCTTTAGAGTATTGTAGCGATCCTTAGGAAATTGTAATTTTCTTTAAGAAGTTGTAACTTTCTTTGGAAAATAGTACTTTGTTTAAAATCATTGTATTGCACTCTTAAGGAATATTGTACTTTGATTTGCTTTCTATTTGTGATACTCCTTCGCATTCCATTTAATTGAAGTACGTTTGTTTTGCCTTGTTGCTTCCAACTTTGTTGCAATCCTAAAAACACCTGAACCTTAACACCTATGACAAGACGAGTTGCACCGCGATTCCCGGCAATAAACATAATAACATGCATATTGCATTGCATTTGCATCATTTGTCTTTGTATTCATAAAAAAAAAAGTTCCGTCCACAGAAGTAAGACAAGCTGGTTAATCATCGGTATTGGACGCGATCACAGGCAAGAAATATGGCCAACAATCAAGACGACGCGAATCTGGGCAATCATCAACCAATCCAGAATGATGTAGTTCCAGAAGGTCCGAATCCAAATGGTCAGGGTCAGCATGATCAGAATCAAGAGAATCGAGCAATCAGGGCTGAGATGGAAGTTATAAGAGCTAAAATGGCAGAGGTCATAAGAGTGTTAAGTGCCTTAAGGGATGCTGGCATAACTGAAGGTGCTGCTGCCGCAGGAGTGGATCCTCCTAGAGTCTCTCGGGCTCTCCAGAACGTGCAATGGCCTCCTTATGGTCTCCCATTAGGGTACACACCCCCTGCTGCCGGTGCAAACCCAGAAAGTGGTCCTTCGGGAACCACAGGACAGGCCCAGCCTGAATCAGCTGTGAATGAAGTTGGAACGGGGACAACTCAGGTTCAAATTCAGATTCCTACTCCTGCTATTACCCCGGGAACTCCGGTTGGCTTCAAATCTCCAGCAACAATCCATCCACAAGTTCAGGGTCCAATTCCTCAGATTATCGCTCACTCACGTGACCCACACGTGACCCCAGCTGTGGTGTCGATGAATAATCTTCACTACGGTGTGAGTGGTTTTTCGCCGAATTACCCTGATGAAGCTAGAAGTCAGTACCAGATGTTAGAAGAAAGATTGAGAGCTGTTGAAGGAACAGGTTCCCAAGCTAGGAACGCCCATGAGTTATGCTTGGTCCCTAATCTAGTCCTGCCACCCAAGTTCAAAGCACCATTTTTCGACAAGTACAAAGGAGCAACCTGCCCGCGCAGCCATGTGACGATGTATTGCCGGAAGATGACTGCCCACGCCCGTGATGATAACCTGATGATACATTGCTTTCAGGAAAGCTTAGCTGGAGCTCCCCTTGAATGGTATATGCAATTGGAGCCAACTAATATCCGTTGTTGGAAGGATCTGGCGGATGCCTTTATCCGTCAATACCAGTACAACAGTGATTTTGCCCCGGATAGGACCCAGCTGCAATGTATGTCTAAGAAGGATAATGAGACATTCAAGGAATACGCCCAGAGGTGGAGGAACCTCGCTGCACAAGTAAAACCCTCCCTGCTTGATAAAGAGATGGTCCATATGTTCATGGAAACTCTTCCCCCAGTGTTCTATGATCGTTTGGTCGGCAGCGTGGCTTCGAATTTCTCGGAGATGGTTGTCATTGGAGAAAGAGTGGAGAACGGCATGCGCAGCAGAAGAATAGCCCATGGCCCAACACCTCCTTCCCATCAGAAAAAGCCTTTTTCTGGTTCCCACAAGAAGAAGAAGGGAGAAACTAATGCAATCATCGGAGCTAGCGGTCCATCACACAACAATCCCCCACAAGCCATTCCAGTTCCTGCTCAGACGCCGCCTGCTCAGCCATTCCAGTCCAACAATCAGTACAGAAACTACAATGAAAAAAAGCCTGTTGTCTTTGAACCTATCCCCATGTCGTACACAGATTTGTTCAATTATCTCATTGCCAACAAGTTAATCAACACTCGTCAGATGAAACCATATCAGCCTCCCTATCCCAGAGGGTATAATGCAAATGCTACCTGTGCCTTTCATTCTGGGGCAGTAGGTCATGTGGTGGAGGATTGTAAGGCGTTCAAGTACGTTGTGCAAGACCTGCTTGATGCAAAGAGTATATCATTTCAGCAACCTAATGTAACCACCAACCCGTTGCCGGGGCATGGTGGGCCCACTGCAAATGCCATTAATGATCAGGGTGGTCAGTACTTAATTAGGAAGGTGGAGTGCATTCGTACACCCCTGAGTATCATTCATGCTGCACTATGCCGTTGTGGTATCATCGAAGAAGGGTGTGCCAGAAGAGACATCTGCAATGACCCTTATTGTGTTGGGGCCTGTGAGAGCTTCAAACCTATCCTCCAAGAGCTGTTAGACAGACACCTGGTCCAGGTTGGGGTTCAGGAAAAGGAAGAAAGTGTATCTACTCTGCAATCAAACAACAGAGGTTTCAGGAGACCGGTTGAAATCCCTTGCAGTCTGAATTCAAGCTCGGTTGTGGCAAGACCTCTGACTGTTGTTATTCCGGTACCTGCTGCTACCCCTAGTAGAGAGACTAGGGTTATTCCCTGGAGCTGCAACGTGCAAATGCAAGCAGAGGTCCCTCAGGGCGTGTTGGATATAACAAACATTGCTGGGAGTAGTGGAATTACAAGGAGTGGAAGGATGTATGTTCCTGAAAATCTTAGAAAGGAACAATCAAAGGAAGCTGAAGAAAGGGCCCGTAAGGGAAAAGATAAGGAAACTGTGGAAGTTAGAGAAGTATCAGACAAAGAAGCTCAGGATTTTCTGAAAGTAATGAGACAAAGTGAATACCAGGTGGTGGACCAGTTAAATCATACCCCGGCCAAAATCTCAATGCTTTCGTTGTTTCTTAGTTCCGAGGCACATCGAGCTGCACTGTTGAAAATTCTGAATGAAGCACACGTACCCCATGACATTACCGTCAACCAGCTTGATGGTATTGTTGGGAACATATTGGCATCCAACTACTTGACTTTCACAGACGCTGAGCTACCTCCGGCGGGGAAGAATCACAATCAAGCCCTTCACATCTCTGTCAAGTGTGGGGACTACATGCTGGCCAGAGTGCTCATCGACAATGGCTCGTCATTAAATGTGTTGCCCAAGTCCACAATGGATAAGTTGGATGTGGATTGCTCATATCTGAAGCCTAGCTCCACCTTGGTTAGAGCATTTGATGGGTCTGTGAAAGAAGTTTTTGGAGAAGTAGAGGTGCCTTTGCAGGTGGGTCCTGAAGTGTTCTATGTCACATTCCAAGTCATGGATATAGCTTCCTCTTATAGCTGTCTGCTAGGACGACCTTGGATACATGCCGCTGGGGCAGTGCCATCTTCGCTCCATCAGAAACTCAAGTTTGTGGCCGAGGGCAAGTTGATAGTAATCTTCGGGGAGGAGGAAATGATGATAAACCGATCACCACCAGAATATTACGTTGAAGCAGCAGAGGAGTCTTTTGAGACTGCCTTCCAGGGATTGGAGATCTCAAATGCTATCTTTGTTGGGAGTGAGCCTCCCCAATTGAAGCCTAGGTGGTCCAAGGCGGACATGATGGTTGCAAAGGTGATGCTAGGATATGGGTATCAGGTTGGAAAAGGCCTGGGAAAAGCTGCTCAAGGAATTGTAGCACCCGTCCTGCTGAAAGGGAATACTGAAAGGTTCGGTATTGGGTACAGCCCAAGCCCTGCAGACCGAGAGAGGCTAGCAGCTGATAGAAGAGAGAAATGGTTGGCAAAGCTCAGAGGAAGGACCCCCAACCAGGGAGCGATGGTCGTCGGTGATCTTAGGAACAACTTCCGAAGTGTAGGCATGCTGGACCCTGACCAGGTCAATGTGATTGAAGAAGATTCAGGCTCGGGTGACGGTGCTGTCGGCTTAGTGCGCCGTTGTGCTGCGAAAGAAAAGCTCCAGAACTGGGAGGCCCTAGATTTCCCTGTGATTTTCAATTTAAAGTAATTTTTCTTTGTAATGCAAAATTCCTCGGCTCTGCCCAAGGCCTTGGGATATTTAATTCGGGCGTGCATGTTTTCGTCAAACTTCATCAATGAATAAAATGTTATTTTGGAATTTTCAATAAAATTCTCTTTCTTCATCTCTCATTTGCGTGTCTTTTCTTTATTTTTATTCGCCATTCCATTTTAATGCAGATCGAATACAATTCTTGAAAGTAATAATGCCCATAACTCATACTGTGACTTTGATTACCCGGTTAACCAAACCGAGGAAGATGTTGAGGATGGTTGGGATACTCCTCCAGAAATTATGAGAATGGTAGAACAAGAAGAAAAGGTCATCAAGCCCCATGGGGAGCCCACAGAAATGGTTAATTTGGGTACTGAGGAAGATAGAAAAGAGATCAAGGTTGGTACCGCGATGGGGAATTGTGAACGTAAGAAGTTGATTCAGCTCCTGTTTGACTATGTTGACATTTTCGCATGGACTTACCAAGACATGCCGGGATTGAATACAGATATTGTTGAGCACAGATTGCCGGTAAAACCAGAATATCCTCCGGTAAAACAGAAATTGAGGCGAATGAGGCCAGAGATGTCCTTGAAAATCAGGGATGAGGTCAAGAAACAGTTTGACGCAGGGTTCTTAGCAGTGGCAAAATATCCTGAGTGGGTAGCCAACATCGTCCCGGTTCCCAAGAAAGACGGAAGGGTCCGGATGTGTGTCGATTACCGTGATTTAAACCGAGCAAGTCCTAAAGATGATTTCCCTCTACCTCACATCGATGTTCTGGTGGATAGCACAGCGCAACACTCAATGTTCTCCTTCATGGACAGGTATTCAGGTTACAACCAGATCAAGATGGCTCCAGAGGATATGGAGAAAACCACCTTCATAACCCTTTGGGGAACTTTCTGCTATAAGGTCATGCCTTTCGGATTGAAGAATGCCGGGGCAACTTATCAAAGAGCAATGGTGACTCTGTTCCACGACATGATGCATAAAGAGATTGAAGTTTATGTGGACGATATGATCGCCAAATCAAGGACCGATGAAGAGCATGTTGTTAACCTGCAGAAGCTTTTCGAGCGCCTCAGAAAGTACAAACTCAGGCTGAATCCCGCCAAGTGCACATTCGGAGTGAGGTCAGGAAAATTGTTGGGCTTCATTGTTAGCCAGAAGGGAATTGAGGTAGACCCGGACAAAGTGCGTGCTATCCTCGAGATGCCGGCGCCAAAAACAGAGAAAGAAGTTCGTGGTTTTCTTGGAAGGCTGAATTACATTTCCCGATTCATCTTCCAGTTGACCGCTACCTGCGAGCCGATTTTCAAGCTGTTGTGCAAAAACCAAGAGTTGAAGTGGGATGATCAATGTCAAGAAGCCTTCGAGAAAATCAAGGTGTATCTTCAGAATCCGCCAGTCCTAATGCCACCTGTGTCCGGCAGGCCTCTTATTCTGTACCTTACAGTGTTGGACGATTCCATGGGTTGCGTACTGGGGAAACACGATGGGTCGGGGAAGAAAGAACATGCAATCTACTACCTGAGCAAGAAATTCACCGATTGCGAGACCAGGTATTCACCATTGGAGAAGACTTGTTGTGCCCTTGCCTGGGCAGCGCATCGATTGAGACAGTACATGTTGAGTCACACTACCTGGTTGGTGTCTAAGATGGATCCAATCAAGTACATATTTGAGAAACCTGCGCTCACAGGTAGAATTGCTCGTTGGCAAATGGTTTTATCAGAGTATGACCTCCAGCATGTCACCCAAAAGGCGGTTAAAGGCAGCACATTGGCAGAGTATCTGGCACATCAACCGGCCGAGGGTTACCAGTCCATGCAATGTGAATTCCCAGATGAAGACATCATGGCATTGTTCGACGAAGGAAAATCCCAAGATGATGAAAGGTGGAGAGTACTGTTTGATGGTGCCTCTAACATGTGGGGGCACGGGGTCGGTGTAACGCCCTAAAATTTAATCAAATTATTTCGAAGTTGGATTGCCGTAGGATGATTGTAAGAATTGAAATTATGGGCGTAGTAGCTATGTTGAAAACGAGTTAGATGATAATCACGTGTTGTGGGCTAGTTAAAAATAGCATTGGGCTCCCTTCCTATGTGGATAAAGTCCCAAATAATTTAGCCCATTATGTTTCTCACTTATTATAAGTGGAGAGGATTAATTTAGGGTTGAGAGAGAGAGGAATTTCGGATTAGAGCAGCCACCAAAGAGAGAGAAAAGAAGAGAGAAAACAATTCCCGTTTTTCTCAAACCTGTCACCGTAAAATTGCGATTCCGGTTTCGTTAACCGTTGGATCGTCTTCGTTTTTGGGCAGCAGGTTTGTAAGATATAGTTCTACACTTTCACCGTTCGGATCTTCGAAACGAGTTCTGAGGAGAGAGATATTGGCTTCGCACTGAAGCTGCAGTTTGGGGGAGTCGCCGTATTCGGAGATCGAGGAACGAGGCTAGGAGGGAGTTTGCGCCACCATAGTTGAGGTAAGGGTGGGCTTAACCTTGATAATGGGTTGATGATAATTATGTGTGGGTAGTCTAGAGTTTTGTTGAATTGTTCGTGTTGTTGCATATCGTGTTTTCGTTGAGATTGGTGCTTTGATGATTATTGCACGTTATTGTGATTTGTTTCGTTATTTGTTGTTGCGTGATTGTTGTATCACGATGATGGTGTTGTTATTGTTCGTGTTTTTTTTGTTGCTGTGCGTGGTTGATTGTTGTTGTCGCGTTGTCGAATTGTCGTTTTTGTTGTGGTGGTTGCGGTGTCGTTGCCGCTAGGGTTTGGTGTTTGGCAATTTAGCGATTCTGGACACCGGTTCGGTTTTTCTAAAACTGGCGCTGTTTGGTTGATCCAAAAATTATGAGGTTGATTGTTTTTGAAAATAGACTTAACGCCGGTCGTTTTGGCACTGGTTTCGTTAAATTCGGAGTTGTATAGCTCGAGTTATAGGCGATACAAGTTAGGTTAAAATTCTGGAAACGATTTGGGTATAGATTCGGTATTTCGGTGACTGGGAACGTTGTATTGACCCAAAAATTATGTGGTTTATTTTTCTGGAAAATAGACTTAATGCTTGTTAATTTGGCACTGGTTTGGGTGCGTTTAGAGTTGTGTAGCTCGAGATATGAATTCCACAAGTTAGAGTAAGATTCTGGAAACAATCTGGACACAGGGTCAGTGTTTTGGTTACCACGTTTTCAAAAGAACTCCTTTTCGAACGAATCCAATTTCTTTGAAAACTAGACAAAATTTTCCCCAGTTTATGCACAAGTTTCATGCAATTTGATTGAGTTTTGGTCACTTTGGAATTGCTTGAATTTGAAGGACAGAAACTGTCCTCTTTTGCAACTAGCCTGTGTGCTTTTCGAAAACTGTACCTATTGGACACTCTCCTTCAAAAACTGAACTTAGGGATGATAACCAGACCCATAGGGCTTTCCAACAAGTATTTATTTGTTGAAATCCGATGTCGTTTGCTATTTTAATTAATTCGCTGAAGTAGGTGCGATGTGCCTAGGCGCTGTGCGCCAGTCTTGTGCGTGGTGTGCGTGCGTTATGTCCGCGTTGTGGAGCCGTCTGGTGTTAATATTTCAGGTGCGGTGCTGGTATGCCCAGGAGAGTTTAGTGGTAGCTGTGATGCTACAACTTGGTGCTATTTTTGGTGAAATCATTTGTTTTGATTCTGGTGATATAGTATTTATTTTAAATACTTGTTATGGTGAGTTGGTGCATAATCATGGTGTCGCATTGTCATATGCATGTTTTGGTGATATAGGCTCTGCCTCTGGTGTTTGTTGGTGATATGCCCGTCGTGGCTCATTTTGGTGATCGGTACCGCATGCATATGCCCACTGGAGGGGTTGCATATCATCCCATTGTCTATGAATGTTATAATTTTGGTGGTTCACTGTCAAATGGATTTTTCCTTTGGTATCTGGTGCTGTGATATGGTGTAATTGTATTGTGTTGCTGTAGTTACCTGATGCTAGCATATTTTTATCATCTGCTTATTATCTCTGTTAGACTCACCCCTTCTGCTTGGAATGTTGCTCTCATGCGGCAACGCTGCAGGTGATCGCTAGTGCTCGTGGAGGAATTGCTAGGTTTTGCTTCCTCTCTCGTTTGGGTCTGTGTCAGCTCTGATATGTAGCACCGGGGAGTCGTTAGTTATCGTTTTGAACTATTATTTTAGTTATTGGAAATTGTTTTAATTTATTTTGGAGATGTCTTTAATTGTTAATTCTGGAGATGTTTAAACTGGTTAATATTTCCGCTGCTTGGTGATTTCTTTTATATAAATTATTTTGGAGATTTTCCTTTTTTAAAAATGGTGAAAAAATGTAGCGCCCTTCGAGGTGACTCTGATAATTGTCTATTTAATTGTAATAGTAAAAGGGGGGTGTTACATTAGTGGTATCAGAGCAGTTCGGTCTGTCCGGCCAAGTTGTCGAGTCGTCGAGTCGAGTAACACTTGAGTAATTGTTACTCGTTTCTGGTTGTAGTTTCTGTTGCAGTGTTAGGTTGAGATGGCAGGACGGAACGATGCTGCACTCGCTGCTGCTTTGCAGGCTGTGGCTCAAGCTGTGGAGAATAACCCATGTGCTGCTGGTGATGCTGGGTCGCACAGTTTGGCTACGTTTCAGAGGGAGAATCCTCCTACCTTTAAGGGCAAGTATAACCCTGATGGTGCTTTGGCGTGGCTGAAAGAGATGGAGAGAATCTTTCGTGTTATGGATTGCTCTGAGGCGCAGAAAGTCAGGTATGGTACTCATATGCTGGCAGAGGAGGCTGATGACTGGTGGTTGGAGGTGAGGCAGAGGTTGGCGACTGTGAATGAAGAGGTCACTTGGGCTGCGTTCGGCAGAGAATTTCTGAGAAAGTATTATCCTGAAGATGTCCGTGGGAAGAAAGAGATTGAGTTTCTGGAGCTGAAGCAGGGTAATATGTCGGTGACTGAGTATGCTGCCAAGTTCATTGAATTGGCGAAGTTCTATCCACATTATGGTGAGGCTGGTGCTGAATTCTCCAAATGCATCAAGTTTGAAAATGGGTTGCGGGCCGTATAGAATGTCTGCATCTGAATTGTCAGAACTGAAGAAGCAACTCGAGGATCTGCTTGAAAAGAAATTTGTGAGGCCAAGTGTGTCGCCGTGGGGAGCTCCAGTGTTGTTGGTGAAAAAGAAAGATGGTAGTATGAGGTTGTGCGTAGACTATCGGCAGCTGAATAAGGTGACTATTAAGAACAAGTATCCGCTTCCGAGGATTGATGAGTTAATGGATCAGTTGGTGGGTGCTCAGGTGTTCAGTAAAATAGATTTGAGATCGGGTTATCATCAGATCAAGGTGAAAGACGAAGACATTCAGAAGACAGCTTTCAGAACCCGTTATGGGCATTATGAGTATTCCGTGATGCCTTTCGGTGTGACTAATGCGCCGGGAGTGTTCATGGAGTACATGAATCGTATCTTTCGTGAGTATCTGGATCGGTTTGTGGTGGTATTCATTGACGACATCCTAATTTATTCTAAGTCAGAAGAGGAGCATGCAGAACATCTGAGATTGGTATTGGAAATTCTGAGGGACAGGAAATTATATGCGAAGCTGTCTAAGTGTGAGTTTTGGTTGAAGGAGGTTAGCTTCTGGGTCATGTTATTTCGGGGAATGGAATTGCCGTGGATCCGTCTAAGGTTGATGCCGTGTTACAATGGGAGTCTCCGAAGTCAGTTACTGAGATTAGAAGTTTTCTGGGTCTGGCAGGTTACTATAGGAGGTTTATAGAAGGATTTTCGAAGTTGGCACTTCCGTTGACTCAGTTGACTTGCAAGGGTAAAGCTTTCATCTGGGATGACTGTTGTGAAGAGAGCTTCAAAGAATTGAAGAAGAGGTTGACGACGTCTCATGTTCTGACGTTGCCTAATCCGGAAGAGTCGTTTGTGGTGTGTTGTGATGCTTCCAAGATGGGGTTGGGAGGTGTGCTTATGCAGAATGGTAAGGTAGTTGCCTATGCGTCGAGACAGTTGAGGACTCATGAGAAGAACTACCCTACCCATGATTTAGAACTTGCTGCAGTTGTGTTCGCGTTGAAAATTTGGAGACATTATCTGTATGGTTCGAGGTTTGAGGTGTTCAGTGATCATAAGGGTTTGCAGTATCTGTTTGATCAGAAAGAGTTGAATATGAGACAGCGCAGATGGTTGGAGTTGCTGAAAGACTATGACTTTAGCTTGAACTATCATCCGGGAAAGGCTAATGTGGTAGCTGACGCTTTAAGTCGAAAGACGTTGCATATGTCAGCAATGATGGTTAGAGAACTCGAATTAATTGAGCAGTTTAGGGATATGAGTTTGGTTTGTGAAGTGACGCCTCAGAGTGTCAGATTGGGGATGTTGAAGATTGATAATGAATTCATGGCTAGCATTCGAGAAGCTCAGAAGTTAGATGTTAAATTAGTTGACCTGATGGTTGGGATTGATCAATCCGAGAATAAAGACTTTGAGTTGGATGCGCAGAATGTATTGAAGTACCGTGGGAGAATCTGCATTCCTGATGATGAGGAGATGAAAAGAGCAATTTTAGAAGAAGGTCATAGGAGTAAGTTGAGTATCTATCCGGGAGCTACAAAGATGTATCAGGATCTGAAGAAGATGTTTTGGTGGCCTCGTATGAAGCGTGATGTGGCGCAGTTTGTGTATTCCTGCTTGACTTGTCAGAAATCGAAGGTTGAGCATCAGAAGCCTGCTGGGTTGATGCAATCGTTGGAGATTCCGGAATGGAAGTGGGATAGTATTTCTATGGATTTCGTGATAGGGTTACCTAATACTGTGAGGGGGCACGATTCGATTTGGGTGATTGTGGATAGATTGACGAAGTCTGCTCATTTTATTCCTATCAATATCACGTATCCGGTGTCGAGATTGGCAGAGATTTATATTCAGGTGATTGTGAAGTTGCATGGTGTTCCTTTGTGCATTGTGTCTGACAGAGATCCTAGGTTCACTTCTGATTTCTGGAAGAGTTTGCAAGAAGCGTTGGGTTCTAAATTGAGGTTGAGTTCAGCTTATCATCCTCAAACTGATGGGCAGACAGAGAGGACCATTCAGTCGTTGGAAGACTTGTTGAGATCTTGTGTTCTTGAGCAGGGAGGTGCGTGGGATACTCACCTTCCGTTGATCGAGTTTACTTACAACAATAGTTACCATTCTAGCATCGGGATGGCACCGTTCGAGGCATTGTATGGTCGGAGATGTAGGACTCCGTTGTGTTGGCATGAATCTGGGGAGAGTATTGTTCTTGGACCCGAGGTTGTTCGAGAGACTACTGAAAAGGTGAAATTGATCCGTGAGAAAATGAAAGCGTCGCAGAGTAGACAGAAGAGCTATCATGATAAGAGAAGGAAGGATTTAGAATTCCAAGCTGGTGATCATGTGTTTTTGAGAGTCACGCCTATGGCTGGTGTTGGGCGTGCATTGAAGACAAAGAAGTTGACTCCTCGTTTCATTGGACCGTATCAGATCACTGAGAGAATTGGTAATGTTGCTTATAGGGTGGCCTTGCCGCCTAATCTTTCGAATTTGCACGATGTATTTCATGTGTCGCAACTTCGGAAGTATATTTCGGATCCGTCCCATGTGATTCCGATGGATGATGTGCATGTGCGGGATAATCTCACTGTGGAGACAATGCCTGTGCGAATTGAAGATCGTGAAGTGAAGACTTTACGTGGCAAAGAGATAAACCTTGTAAAAGTGGTCTGGTTAGGAGCTGCTGGTGAAAGCATGACATGGGAGTTGGAGAGCAAGATGCGAGAGTCCTATCCGGAGCTGTTTGAATCAGGTATGTTTTCGAGGACGAAAATATTCTAAGTGGGGGAGAGTTGTAACGCCCTAAAATTTAATCAAATTATTTCGAAGTTGGATTGCCGTAGGATGATTGTAAGAATTGAAATTATGGGCGTAGTAGCTATGTTGAAAACGAGTTAGATGATAATCACGTGTTGTGGGCTAGTTAAAAATAGCATTGGGCTCCCTTCCTATGTGGATAAAGTCCCAAATAATTTAGCCCATTATGTTTCTCACTTATTATAAGTGGAGAGGATTAATTTAGGGTTGAGAGAGAGAGGAATTTCGGATTAGAGCAGCCACCAAAGAGAGAGAAAAGAAGAGAGAAAACAATTCCCGTTTTTCTCAAACCTGTCACCGTAAAATTGCGATTCCGGTTTCGTTAACCGTTGGATCGTCTTCGTTTTTGGGCAGCCGGTTTGTAAGATATAGTTCTACACTTTCACCGTTCGGATCTTCGAAACGAGTTCTGAGGAGAGAGATATTGGCTTCGCACTGAAGCTGCAGTTTGGGGGAGTCGCCGTATTCGGAGATCGAGGAACGAGGCTAGGAGGGAGTTTGCGCCACCATAGTTGAGGTAAGGGTGGGCTTAACCTTGATAATGGGTTGATGATAATTATGTGTGGGTAGTCTAGAGTTTTGTTGAATTGTTCGTGTTGTTGCATATCGTGTTTTCGTTGAGATTGGTGCTTTGATGATTATTGCACGTTATTGTGATTTGTTTCGTTATTTGTTGTTGCGTGATTGTTGTATCACGATGATGGTGTTGTTATTGTTCGTGTTTTTGTTGTTGCTGTGCGTGGTTGATTGTTGTTGTCGCGTTGTCGAATTGTCGTTTTTGTTGTGGTGGTTGCGGTGTCGTTGCCGTTAGGGTTTGGTGTTTGGCAATTTAGCGATTCTGGACACCGGTTCGGTTTTTCTAAAACTGGCGCTGTTTGGTTGATCCAAAAATTATGAGGTTGATTGTTTTTGAAAATAGACTTAACGCCGGTCGTTTTGGCACTGGTTTCGTTAAATTCGGAGTTGTATAGCTCGAGTTATAGGCGATACAAGTTAGGTTAAAATTCTGGAAACGATTTGGGTATAGATTCGGTATTTCGGTGACTGGGAACGTTGTATTGACCCAAAATTTATGTGGTTTATTTTTCTGGAAAATAGACTTAATGCTTGTTAATTTGGCACTGGTTTGGGTGCGTTTAGAGTTGTGTAGCTCGAGATATGAATTCCACAAGTTAGAGTAAGATTCTGGAAACAATCTGGACACAGGGTCAGTGTTTTGGTTACCACGTTTTCAAAAGAACTCCTTTTCGAACGAATCCAATTTCTTTGAAAACTAGACAAAATTTGCCCCAGTTTATGCACAAGTTTCATGCAATTTGATTGAGTTTTGGTCACTTTGGAATTGCTTGAATTTGAAGGACAGAAACTGTCCTCTTTTGCAACTAGCCTGTGTGCTTTTCGAAAACTGTACCTATTGGACACTCTCCTTCAAAAACTGAACTTAGGGATGATAACCAGACCCATAGGGCTTTCCAACAAGTATTTATTTGTTGAAATCCGATGTCGTTTGCTATTTTAATTAATTCGCTGAAGTAGGTGCGATGTGCCTAGGCGCTGTGCGCCAGTCTTGTGCGTGGTGTGCGTGCGTTATGTCCGCGTTGTGGAGCCGTCTGGTGTTAATATTTCAGGTGCGGTGCTGGTATGCCCAGGAGAGTTTAGTGGTAGCTGTGATGCTACAACTTGGTGCTATTTTTGGTGAAATCATTTGTTTTGATTCTGGTGATATAGTATTTATTTTAAATACTTGTTATGGTGAGTTGGTGCATAATCATGGTGTCGCATTGTCATATGCATGTTTTGGTGATATAGGCTCTGCCTCTGGTGTTTGTTGGTGATATGCCCGTCGTGGCTCATTTTGGTGATCGGTACCGCATGCATATGCCCACTGGAGGGGTTGCATATCATCCCATTGTCTATGAATGTTATAATTTTGGTGGTTCACTGTCAAATGGATTTTTCCTTTGGTATCTGGTGCTGTGATATGGTGTAATTGTATTGTGTTGCTGTAGTTACCTGATGCTAGCATATTTTTATCATCTGCTTATTATCTCTGTTAGACTCACCCCTTCTGCTTGGAATGTTGCTCTCATGCGGCAACGCTGCAGGTGATCGCTAGTGCTCGTGGAGGAATTGCTAGGTTTTGCTTCCTCTCTCGTTTGGGTCTGTGTCAGCTCTGATATGTAGCACCGGGGAGTCGTTAGTTATCGTTTTGAACTATTATTTTAGTTATTGGAAATTGTTTTAATTTATTTTGGAGATGTCTTTAATTGTTAATTCTGGAGATGTTTAAACTGGTTAATATTTCCGCTGCTTGGTGATTTCTTTTATATAAATTATTTTGGAGATTTTCCTTTTTTAAAAATGGTGAAAAAATGTAGCGCCCTTCGAGGTGACTCTGATAATTGTCTATTTAATTGTAATAGTAAAAGGGGGGTGTTACAGTCGGAGCAGTGTTGATCTCCCCGGACAATCGTTTCATACCATTCACGGCAAGGCTGAGTTTGTACGTCACAAATAATATTGCAGAGTATGAGGCGTGCATCTTAGGCATACAAGCGGCCCTCGATTGGAAAGTCAAAAGGCTCGACGTGTCCGGGGATTCAGCTCTAGTTGTTCACCAAGTAAAAGGTGATTGGGAAGCAAGAAACCCTGATTTGATCCTTTACCGTGACTACATTCAAGAGCTAATCAAACCCTTTGAAGAGATCACCTTCCGGCACATACCTCGCAATGAGAATCAACTGGCTGATGCCTTGGCCACTTTGTCTTCCATGTTCAACGTCAACTGTGACAGGAACTTGACGTGTGTCAGAGTCCAACACCGGGGTCTACCTGCTTATTACCATTGCATGGCAGTTGAAGAGGAATCAGGCAGTAAACCTTGGTACCACGACATCAAACAGTATATCACCAGCAGAGAATATCCCCCCGGCGCTTCAGAAAATGATAAGAGAACACTCAGGAGGCTGTCAATGGGTTTCTTCTTGAGTGGAGATGTCCTTTACAAGAGAAACCATGACTTGGTTCTCCTCAGATGTGTAACAAGGGAGGAATCAATAAAGATCATGCAAGATGTTCATGAGGGCTCATTTGGAATTCATTCCAGTGGGCACACAATGGCTAGAAAGATCCTGAGAACAGGTTACTATTGGCTGCAAATGGAATCTGACTATTATAGCTTTGCAAGAAAGTGCCATAAATGTCAAATTTATGCAGATCACATCCATGTACCACCAACCTCTCTGAATGTCCTGAGTGCACCTTGGCCTTTCTCAATGTGGGGCATGGACATCATTGGTCCTATTGAACCAAAAGCTTCAAATGGTCATCGTTTCATCCTGGTTGCTATCGACTACTTCACCAAGTGGGTAGAGGCTGCTTCTTATCCCAATGTAACAAGTTCAGTGATTGCTAAGTTCATCAAGAAAGATTTGGTTTGCCGCTACGGCCTTCCGAACAAAATCATCACAGACAACGGCAGTAATTTGAACAGCAAGGTGATGAGGGACTTATGCAAGGACTTCAAAATCCAACATCACAACTCTTCTCCCTACCGTCCGAAGATGAATGGGGCAGTTGAGGCAGCCAATAAGAATATTAAGAGGATAGTACAGAAAATGGTAGTAACTTACAAGGACTGGCATGAGATGCTCCCCTTCGCCTTGCATGGGTACAGAACCTCGGTGCGTACATCTACAGGGGCAACCCCTTACTCGTTGGTTTATGGGTCAGAAGCTGTTCTCCCCATTGAGGTTGAAATACCCTCGCTGCGGGTATTGATGGAGACCAAATTAGAAGAAGCAGAGTGGGTTCAGGCTCGTTTTGACCAATTGAATCTCATTGAAGAGAAGCGAGTAGCCGCCTTGTGCCATGGTCAGCTGTACCAACAGAGGATGATGAGGGCTTTTGACAAGAAAATCCGTCCTCGGGAATTCCAAGAAGGAGACCTCGTGCTCAAACAGATCTTGCCAATCCAGACGGATCCCCGTGGCAAATGGGCTCCCAAATACGAAGGACCTTATGTGGTGAAGAAGGCATTCTCCGGAGGGGCATTAATTCTTGCAAACATGGATGGAGATGAAATCCCAATCCCAGTGAACTCAGATGTGGTAAAGAAGTACTATGTGTAACACCCCCTTTTACTATTACAACTAAATAGACAATTATCAGAGTCACCTCGAAGGGCGCTACATTTTTCACCATTTTTAAAAAAAACACCATTTATTCCAAAAAAAAATCTCCAAAATAATTTATATAAAAGAAATCACCAAGCAGCGGAAATATTAATCAGTTTAAACATCTCCAGAATTAACAATTAAAGACATCTCCAAAATTAATTAAAACAATTTCCAATAACTAAAATAATAGTTCAAAACGATAACTAACGACTCCCCGGTGCTACATATCAGAGCTGACACAGACCCAAACGAGAGAGGAAGCAAAACCTAGCAATTCCTCCACGAGCACTAGCGATCACCTGCAGCGTTGCCGCATGAGAGCAACATTCCAAGCAGAAGGGGTGAGTCTAACAGAGGTAATAAGCAGATGATAAAAATATGCTAGCATCAGGTAACTACAGCAACACAATACAATTACACCATATCACAGCACCAGATACCAAAGGAAAAGTCCATTTGACAGTGAACCACCAAAGTTATAACATTCATAGACAATGGGATGATATGCAACCCCTCCAGTGGGCATATGCATGCGGTACCGATCACCAAAATGAGCCACGACGGGCATATCACCAATAAACACCAGAGGCAGAGCCTATATCACCAAAACATGCATATGACAATGCGACACCATGATTATGCACCAACTCACCATAACAAGTATTTAAAATAAATACTATATCACCAGAATCAAAACAAATGATTACACCAAAAATAGCACCAAGTTGTAGCATCACAGCTACCACTAAACTCTCCTGAGCATACCAGCACCGCACCTGAAATATTAACACCAGACGGCTCCACAACGCGGACATAACGCACGCACACCACGCACAAGACTGGCGCACAGCGCCTAGGCACATCGCACCTACTTCAGCGAATTAATTAAAATAGCAAACGACATCGGATTTCAACAAATAAATACTTGTTGGAAAGCCCTATGGGTCTGGTTATCATCCCTAAGTTCAGTTTTTGAAGGAGAGTGTCCAATAGGTACAGTTTTCGAAAAGCACACAGGCTAGTTGCAAAAGAGGACAGTTTCTGTCCTTCAAATTCAAGCAATTCCAAAGTGACCAAAACTCAATCAAATTGCATGAAACTTGTGCATAAACTGGGGCAAAGTTTGTCTAGTTTTCAAAGAAATTGGATTCGTTCGAAAAGGAGTTCTTTTGAAAACGTGGTAACCAAAACACTGACCCTGTGTCCAGATTGTTTCCAGAATCTTACTCTAACTTGTGGAATTCATATCTCGAGCTACACAACTCTAAACGCAACCAAACCAGTGCCAAATTAACAAGCATTAAGTCTATTTTCCAGAAAAATAAACCACATAATTTTTCGGTCAATACAACGTTCCCAGTCACCGAAATACCGAATCTATACCCAAATCGTTTCCAGAATTTTAACCTAACTTGTATCGCCTATAACTCGAGCTATACAACTCCGAATTTGACGAAACCAGTGCCAAAACGACCGGCGTTAAGTCTATTTTCAAAAACAATCAACCTCATAATTTTTGGATCAACCAAACAGCGCCAGTTTTAGAAAAACCGAACCGGTGTCCAGAATCGCTAAATTGCCAAACACCAAACCCTAACGGCAACGACACCGCAACCACCACAACAAAAACGACAATTCGACAACGCGACAACAACAATCAACAACGCACAGCAACAACAAAAACACGAACAATAACAACACCATCATCGTGATACAACAATCACGCAACAACAAATAACGAAACAAATCACAATAACGTGCAATAATCATCAAAGCACCAATCTCAACGAAAACACGATATGCAACAACACGAACAATTCAACAAAACCCTAGACTACCCACACATAATTATCATCAACCCATTATCAAGGTTAAGCCCACCCTTACCTCGAATAACGTAAGCTCCGGAACACGACGAACGAGACACGAACAAAACCACAGCAACACGAACGATCTCCTTTTGAAATTCTTCGCGAAACCCTCCCCTTCTCTCCCTCTTTGCGCCGCGTGCTCTCTCTCTCACTCTCACTTTCGTTTTTCTTTTGCTTGCTGCGAATGAGGGTTTGGCTTAAACCCCCAGGGTTTAAGTTGAGGGCTCAGTAAACACTGGGCTCTCTACGTCACCACCTCCTTTACTCGTTTCACCTCCTACGCATATAAAATATTAACCTTTTAATTTGTCTATATCCCGCCTCCAAATTATTTTAATAATTCAATCAACTGTTTTAATTAAATTATTTCCGGGGTGTTACAACCCTCCCCCACTTAAAATCTTTCGTCCTCGAAAACATACCTAATTCAAACAGCTCCGGATAGGACTCTCGCATCTTGCTCTCCAACTCCCATGTCATGCTTTCACCAGCAGCTCCTAACCAGACCACTTTCACCAGGTTTATCTCTTTGCCACGTAAAGTCTTCACTTCACGATCTTCAATTCGCACAGGCATTGTCTCCACAGTGAGATTATCCCGCACATGCACATCATTCATCGGAATAACATGGGACGGATCCGAAATATACTTCCGAAGTTGCGACACATGAAATACATCGTGCAAATTCGAAAGATTAGGCGGCAAGGCCACCCTATAAGCAACATTACCAATTCTCTCAGTGATCTGATACGGTCCAATGAAACGAGGAGTCAACTTCTTTGTCTTCAATGCACGCCCAACACCAGCCATAGGCGTGACTCTCAAAAACACATGATCACCAGCTTGGAATTCTAAATCCTTCCTTCTCTTATCATGAGAGCTCTTCTGTCTACTCTGCGACGCTTTCATTTTCTCACGGATCAATTTCACCTTTTCAGTAGTCTCTCGAACAACCTCGGGTCCAAGAACAATACTCTCCCCAGATTCATGCCAACACAACGGAGTCCTACATCTCCGACCATACAATGCCTCGAACGGTGCCATCCCGATGCTAGAATGGTAACTATTGTTGTAAGTAAACTCGATCAACGGAAGGTGAGTATCCCACGCACCTCCCTGCTCAAGAACACAAGATCTCAACAAGTCTTCCAACGACTGAATGGTCCTCTCTGTCTGCCCATCAGTTTGAGGATGATAAGCTGAACTCAACCTCAATTTAGAACCCAACGCTTCTTGCAAACTCTTCCAGAAATCAGAAGTGAACCTAGGATCTCTGTCAGACACAATGCACAAAGGAACACCATGCAACTTCACAATCACCTGAATATAAATCTCTGCCAATCTCGACACCGGATACGTGATATTGATAGGAATAAAATGAGCAGACTTCGTCAATCTATCCACAATCACCCAAATCGAATCGTGCCCCCTCACAGTATTAGGTAACCCTATCACGAAATCCATAGAAATACTATCCCACTTCCATTCCGGAATCTCCAACGGTTGCATCAACCCAGCAGGCTTCTGATGCTCAACCTTCGATTTCTGACAAGTCAAGCAGGAATACACAAACTGCGCCACATCACGCTTCATACCAGGCCACCAAAACATCTTCTTCAGATCCTGATACATCTTTGTAGCTCCCGGATGGATACTCAACTTACTCCTATGACCTTCTTCTAAAATTGCTCTTTTCATCTCCTCATCATCAGGAATGCAGATTCTTCCACGGTACTTCAATACATTCTGCGCATCCAACTCAAAGTCTTTATTCTCGGATTGATCAATCCCAACCATCAGGTCAACAAATTTAACATCTAACTTCTGAGCTTCTCGAATGCTAGCCATGAATTCATTATCAATCTTCAACATCCCCAATCTGACACTCTGAGGCGTCACTTCACAAACCAAACTCATATCCCTGAACTGCTCAATTAATTCGAGTTCTCTAACCATCATTGCTGACATATGCAACGTCTTTCGGCTTAAAGCGTCAGCTACCACATTAGCCTTTCCCGGATGATAGTTCAAGCTAAAGTCATAGTCTTTCAGCAACTCCAACCATCTGCGCTGTCTCATATTCAACTCTTTCTGATCAAACAGATACTGCAAACCCTTATGATCACTGAACACCTCAAACCTCGAACCATACAGATAATGTCTCCAAATTTTCAACGCGAACACAACTGCAGCAAGTTCTAAATCATGGGTAGGGTAGTTCTTCTCATGAGTCCTCAACTGTCTCGACGCATAGGCAACTACCTTACCATTCTGCATAAGCACACCTCCCAACCCCATCTTGGAAGCATCACAATACACCACAAACGACTCTTCCGGATTAGGCAACGTCAGAACAGGAGACGTCGTCAACCTCTTCTTCAATTCTTTGAAGCTCTCTTCACAACAGTCATCCCAGATGAAAGCTTTACCCTTGCAAGTCAACTGAGTCAACGGAAGTGCCAACTTCGAAAATCCTTCTATAAACCTCCTATAGTAACCTGCCAGACCCAGAAAACTTCTAATCTCAGTAACTGACTTCGGAGACTCCCATTGTAACACGGCATCAACCTTAGACGGATCCACGGCAATTCCATTCCCCGAAATAACATGACCCAGAAAGCTAACCTCCTTCAACCAAAACTCACACTTAGACAGCTTCGCATATAATTTCCTGTCCCTCAGAATTTCCAATACCAATCTCAGATGTTCTGCATGCTCCTCTTCTGACTTAGAATAAATTAGGATGTCGTCAATGAATACCACCACAAACCGATCCAGATACTCACGAAAGATACGATTCATGTACTCCATGAACACTCCCGGCGCATTAGTCACACCGAAAGGCATCACGGAATACTCATAATGCCCATAACGGGTTCTGAAAGCTGTCTTCTGAATGTCTTCGTCTTTCACCTTGATCTGATGATAACCCGATCTCAAATCTATTTTACTGAACACCTGAGCACCCACCAACTGATCCATTAAGTCATCAATCCTCGGAAGCGGATACTTGTTCTTAATAGTCACCTTATTCAGCTGCCGATAGTCTACGCACAACCTCATACTACCATCTTTCTTTTTCACCAACAACACTGGAGCTCCCCACGGCGACACACTTGGCCTCACAAATTTCTTTTCAAGCAGATCCTCGAGTTGCTTCTTCAGTTCTGACAATTCAGATGCAGACATTCTATACGGTGCCATAGACACAGGTTTAGTATCAGGTACCAGATCAATAGCAAACTCAACCTCTCTCTCTGGTGGTACATCCGGAATCTCGTCGGGAAAAACCTCAGAAAACTCTCGCACCACCTGCAACTCATCAACCTTCGCTTGGCTCTCAGCAGACAATGACGCCATTAATGAAAACAACTGGACGTCTTCCCTCATTACCCTATGCAACTGACCAGCAGACAACAAACCAGACTCTTCCTCTTCAGGAGAAAAGAAACTCACAGACCTTTCATGACAGTTGATATGAACATGGTTATCAACTAACCAGTCCATACCTAGAATAACATCCATTCCGCTCAGCGGCAAACAAATCAAGTCAACGAGAAAATCATTACCGAATATCGATAAAGGGCATTTAGCACAAACAACCGAGGTAGTCACCGAACCCTTAGCCGGAGTATCGATAACCATCTCCCTCAACATAGAAGATAAAACAAGATCTAATTTCTCAACACATGCAGTAGCAATAAAACAATGGGTAGCACCAGTATCAATAATAGCAATAAGAGGAGAATTATTAATATAGCATGTACCTCTGATCTCATTCACTGCATCTAACCCCGCCAGAGCGAACACCTTCCCAACGGACCTTTCTTTCTTCGGTTTAGGACACTGAGTGCTGATATGACCACCCTCACCACAGTTGTAGCATAACACATCCTTTCGATCACAGCTAGACGCCATATGACCCTCTTTACCACACTTGTAGCACTTCTTCACATCACCTGGACAGTCAGGACGCTTATGACCGGGTTTACCACACTTGTAACATACCACACTAGCAGCAGCATCTCCCCCACTAGGTCTCTTACCCACAGCAGTTCTCTGATTGCCCTTACCAGCTGGAACCTCATACGGCTTCCCACGACTCGAGACATTCTTCTGCCTATCCCTCATGACTCTAGAATGAGCATTACTGTCTTCCTCGAAGATTCTGCAGCTGTCAATCAGGGTTATACTTGCCCTTAAAGGTAGGAGGATTCTCCCTCTGAAACGTAGCCAAACTGCGCGACCCAGCATCACCAGCAGCACCTGGGTTATTCTCCACAGCTTGAGCCACAGCCTGCAAAGCAGCAGCGAGTGCAGCATCGTTCCGTCCTGCCATCTCAACCTAACACTGCAACAGAAACTATAATCAGGAACGAGTAACAATTACTCAAGTGTTACTCGACTCGACGACTCGACAACTTGGCCGGACAGACCGAACTGCTCTGATACCACTAATGTAACACCCCCCTTTTACTATTACAACTAAATAGACAATTATCAGAGTCACCTCGAAGGGCGCTACATTTTTCACCATTTTTAAAAAAAACACCATTTATTCCAAAAAAAAATCTCCAAAATAATTTATATAAAAGAAATCACCAAGCAGCGGAAATATTAATCAGTTTAAACATCTCCAGAATTAACAATTAAAGACATCTCCAAAATTAATTAAAACAATTTCCAATAACTAAAATAATAGTTCAAAACGATAACTAACGACTCCCCGGTGCTACATATCAGAGCTGACACAGACCCAAACGAGAGAGGAAGCAAAACCTAGCAATTCCTCCACGAGCACTAGCGATCACCTGCAGCGTTGCCGCATGAGAGCAACATTCCAAGCAGAAGGGGTGAGTCTAACAGAGGTAATAAGCAGATGATAAAAATATGCTAGCATCAGGTAACTACAGCAACACAATACAATTACACCATATCACAGCACCAGATACCAAAGGAAAAGTCCATTTGACAGTGAACCACCAAAGTTATAACATTCATAGACAATGGGATGATATGCAACCCCTCCAGTGGGCATATGCATGCGGTACCGATCACCAAAATGAGCCACGACGGGCATATCACCAATAAACACCAGAGGCAGAGCCTATATCACCAAAACATGCATATGACAATGCGACACCATGATTATGCACCAACTCACCATAACAAGTATTTAAAATAAATACTATATCACCAGAATCAAAACAAATGATTACACCAAAAATAGCACCAAGTTGTAGCATCACAGCTACCACTAAACTCTCCTGAGCATACCAGCACCGCACCTGAAATATTAACACCAGACGGCTCCACAACGCGGACATAACGCACGCACACCACGCACAAGACTGGCGCACAGCGCCTAGGCACATCGCACCTACTTCAGCGAATTAATTAAAATAGCAAACGACATCGGATTTCAACAAATAAATACTTGTTGGAAAGCCCTATGGGTCTGGTTATCATCCCTAAGTTCAGTTTTTGAAGGAGAGTGTCCAATAGGTACAGTTTTCGAAAAGCACACAGGCTAGTTGCAAAAGAGGACAGTTTCTGTCCTTCAAATTCAAGCAATTCCAAAGTGACCAAAACTCAATCAAATTGCATGAAACTTGTGCATAAACTGGGGCAAAGTTTGTCTAGTTTTCAAAGAAATTGGATTCGTTCGAAAAGGAGTTCTTTTGAAAACGTGGTAACCAAAACACTGACCCTGTGTCCAGATTGTTTCCAGAATCTTACTCTAACTTGTGGAATTCATATCTCGAGCTACACAACTCTAAACGCAACCAAACCAGTGCCAAATTAACAAGCATTAAGTCTATTTTCCAGAAAAATAAACCACATAATTTTTCGGTCAATACAACGTTCCCAGTCACCGAAATACCGAATCTATACCCAAATCGTTTCCAGAATTTTAACCTAACTTGTATCGCCTATAACTCGAGCTATACAACTCCGAATTTGACGAAACCAGTGCCAAAACGACCGGCGTTAAGTCTATTTTCAAAAACAATCAACCTCATAATTTTTGGATCAACCAAACAGCGCCAGTTTTAGAAAAACCGAACCGGTGTCCAGAATCGCTAAATTGCCAAACACCAAACCCTAACGGCAACGACACCGCAACCACCACAACAAAAACGACAATTCGACAACGCGACAACAACAATCAACCACGCACAGCAACAACAAAAACACGAACAATAACAACACCATCATCGTGATACAACAATCACGCAACAACAAATAACGAAACAAATCACAATAACGTGCAATAATCATCAAAGCACCAATCTCAACGAAAACACGATATGCAACAACACGAACAATTCAACAAAACCCTAGACTACCCACACATAATTATCATCAACCCATTATCAAGGTTAAGCCCACCCTTACCTCGAATAACGTAAGCTCCGGAACACGACGAACGAGACACGAACAAAACCACAGCAACACGAACGATCTCCTTTTGAAATTCTTCGCGAAACCCTCCTCTTTTCTCCCTCTTTGCGCCGCGTGCTCTCTCTCTCACTCTCACTTTCGTTTTTCTTTTGCTTGCTGCGAATGAGGGTTTGGCTTAAACCCCCAGGGTTTAAGTTGAGGGCTCAGTAAACACTGGGCTCTCTACGTCACCACCTCCTTTACTCGTTTCACCTCCTACGCATATAAAATATTAACCTTTTAATTTGTCTATATCCCGCCTCCAAATTATTTTAATAATTCAATCAACTATTTTAATTAAATTATTTCCGGGGTGTTACACTATGCCTAAAGAAATAGACAGAAAAAGAGAAAGATAAGCCAAGTAAGAATTAGCTCGCTAGGTTGAAAACCCGAAAGGGCGGCCTAGGCAAAATCAGAGCGACCCGGTGGATTGAAAACCCGCAAAGGGCGATCCAGGCAAAAATTAGGGTCAGAAAACTTGGGCATGAAAATAAACAAGGGCATACAGCACTCCCGAAGATTTGGATAAGGGGTTGATCAAGGTCACGAGTATGAACGGTGGGCACCGTTACTTCAAGGATAGAATCACAGAATCTGTTCCTTTTTCTTGTATTTTATCAGTTTAGAATAAAGATTGCAATTGTACTTTCAACTGGCGTGACTTTCTGCACGACCAGTTTCCATATCAGCAAAAGTCCAACTTTTCTTTCATATGTGTGCTTTTCGTGTCTTTACTTTCATTTATTCAGTTTCTTTCAAAATAATGATTTTATGATTGATGAAATTGAATTGCAAAACATGTGCATACATTCAGAGCATTACAGGTTATTACGAAATCTTTGAAAATCACAAAAGGAAAAAATGGTTTCCTAAAATGGGTAAAGCTGCAAAAAGAAACAGTCACATGCACTGCCACCTTAAAAATAACAAGATCATTGCAAACCAACGCGCAACCCTTGCGTTATCACCATCCTGGAACGGTCTTCGTGTCAAGTGCCATAAGTCCCGCGGATTGATTTAACCAGCAAAAAAAAACATTTTCATATCATTCATCATTCCTATATCATCCATGTCATCAAACAGTAGAGCATTATACTTTCATATTCGCATCCCAGAAGGGCGAAAGGATACAGAAGAAAAAGAAACAGAAGAAAAAGAAACAGAAGAAAAGAAAAAGAAAAAGGAAAATCAAACAGAAAAAACCTCTCACCAAATCAATCATTGCATCCATGTGCATCCCAGCATCAAAAGCCTGCATTCCATGCATTATTCAAAGCTTCCCACTTTTCAAAAAGAAACTCAGTTACTTTGGACTCGTTAGTCCCCAAAATTTTCAAAAGGTCAGTTACTTTGGACCAATGGGTCCCCGAAATCTCATTTTCAGAAAATCATCATGACACCGAGTTAGTGAACTCCATCAGCACAGAGTTAGTAAACTCCCACAGAGTTAGTGAACTCCTTCCACAGATCACAACGTCGCGTACGAGCGCGCGACAGATCCTACAGACTTCGTTAAGTCCATCGGATTAATTGTGTCAACCTAAGGCATAGCGTAGATCCATTGATCATATCAGTTCCGGACCTGATATTGATCGGCCACTCGAAAAGGCCACCCCCAGAGCTCGGACTCGACGAGAGTCCGTCAAAAGGTTTTAGGCAACCTCCGAATCCCCAATTTACGGCACTTCCCATTTACTGCTTTCATTTACTGCTTTACGCAATTTACTGCTTTCATTTACTGCTTTACGCAATTTACTGCTTTCTCGTCGACGCGACAAGTGTTGACTCTCTCTCTGTCAAAAGAAGAGAGATCAAAGAAAGGAAACAAAAAAAAAGAGAAAAAAGAAAAGGAAAATTCGGGTTTCTCTAAGTAGACAAAATTAGTATTATTTCTGAATTCTTTATTTCTATTTTGCCTCGGAATATGTTTCGGCCAATTCATATTCCTTGGTAAAATCCAAATAAAGAGGGGCAGCTGTGATACCCTAATTTTGTCCACCTAGGTTTAAAACCCTAATTTTCCGCAAAAATAAATAAATTGAGAAGTGTGGTTTTATTTTGAAGAGTGAAGAGCATTGTGCATGCATTTTTGGGTTTTAAAAGTCATTCTAGGGCTTTTAAATTCATTGTTAGAGTGGAAATGCATTTGTTGTTAAAAAACAAGGTTTTTAGGGCAAAAGGGTATTTTGGTCATTGTCAAAAATAAGATAATTTCTCATCAAGAATCATTGGGCAATTTTAGAGAAATTTATTTGAGGCAAAACATTTTTGGTCATGTATGTATGTATGCGCATGCATGCATACATTGTGCACAAAATTTCAAAAAAGGATCAAAAGGGAATATTCTACAAAAAGTTCCAAGATGTGATTTTTATGACATTTTTGGTCATGGTGATCACATAAAATGGCATATTCCTAAGATTCCTAGTATGTGGCCTAAATTGGGTGTATTTTTGTACAATTATCCTAAGAAGAATAATCAAAAATGAAGGGATAATGGAATGGTCATATAATAGTACAATAGTACAAGATGACAACTAGCAAAACTTGGTCACCAAGGACCCCTCCCATTTATGCGCCTATCCCTCTCTATTCTCTCATTTTGTGTTTTCTCAATGTCCTCAATCCATGTGAGCCTCAATCCTAGCCTTTGATTCAAAATTAAAATCAAATCCTAGAGCACAACTAGTGCACAATGACCTAACTACCCTTAAACCTAATTGCTTTCTATATATACCCTATTAACCTCACCTCACAAAAAAAAAGCTTTTGGCCTCACCATTCACTCATAAACCCTAGCACACAACTCCCTCCTCACCTTCTCTCCATTTTATGCGCCACCCCCTCTCCCTTCTCTCTAACTCACTTCTTCATTTCTCATCTACCCACACACATTCAATCCATCTTCCAAGCCTAAACACTAATTTTCAACCATCAATCCTTCATAAAATCACACAAAAGTTCAAGATCAAGGGTCATTTTTTGGAGATTTGAGACCAAGCTTGAAGATAAGTTGATTTGGTTGATTATTTCTTCATCTATTGTGTTTATTTGGAGCTCATCTTAAGGTATGTGATTCCTAGACCCCTTCTCTTGTAAATCCTTGCATAAAGTCATCATTTCTTGCATATTTGTGAGATTTCCACTTCCAAAAATGTAGATCCTCTCTTTTAACTTCATTTTTATGCTTGTACATATGTTAATCTCATGAATCTTTGTTTTGATGCTTTGATTTTGGGGTTATATGCATGATTTTGTTGTTTTAAGTGAAATAAAATGTTATTTGCTTTGATAATGATTTCGCATGCTTCAAATAAATATGTGTTTTATGATTTTTGTTGGTTATCATGGTTGAATCTTGTGAATAAATGCATCTATGTTTTGGTTATGTCACTCGCTTGCTTGATTTGGTTGACTTGTTAGAATAAATTGGTGATTGGCCATTAAACTTGCAAATATTCAAACCTATGTTGTTAATTGTGAAATTTGTGATTTGAGAAAAATGAATTTGGGTTTTGGTTCATTTATGATCCACAAATGATCTTGGGTTATGCTAAGTTGGCAAGAGATAGGTTACTTCAACCTTGATGCCTATGCTTGTAAGCATTTAAAAATTCAATTCCCATTTGATGTGCTTGTGAAATGTGAGCAAAAAGGGGTCTATAAACCATTGAATTTGCGCACATGATTGGTCTCCAATGACCTTGATGCATCCTCAAGTTTAATCATGCTTTCTTTGCTCTTTGAGTTTAATGTAAATTGTTGTTTGAAGCTTGTGAAGTTTTGGCAAAGGATAGGCCACTTAGAGCCTTGATGCACCATTGCATTGTCTTAATAAATTGCAAAGGAGAGACTACTTGGAGTCTTGATGCACTTTCCATTTCTCAATCGGCAAAGGATAGGTTCATTTAACCTTGATGCACATGCATTTTGCATATTCATGCATTCTTGAATTGAAGCTTGGTACTCAATGCTTGATATACTTGTTTATGTGCTTGTAGTGCATTAAAATGTTGAATTGGTGTTCACAATTTGCTTGTTTTGATTTCCACCAATTGTTACTCGTTAGTAACTCCCCAAAACTTCAAAACCATGTTGCATACAAAGAACAACTTGTTACTCGTTAGTAACGTTCCAACTTCAAAACATTTTTTTGCATTTACATAATCATTGACAAACAACTTCACTTCTTCTCAAAACAATTTCAAACTATTTTTCACAAATCAAATTTTGTTGAGGATAATGCGAAGCCTTTGCTTGCACGATTGTCAACAATGGGGTGCTAGTGGTGATCACTTGGAGTCTTTTCTCAATTGATTATCATGAACACTCATTTTTCAAAAGAACTCTCATTTCACAAATTAAAAACTTTGTTGAGGCAACAGAAACCAAAAAAATCAGAAAAATAAAAAAATGAAGGCAACAGATGCTGTCACAGTTGATGCTGCAGCATCTGATGCTGCACCAGTTCCATCACCAGTTGCTGATCAAGCTTATCCACCTCCTCCTTTTCCTCAAAGGTTGAAGCAGGCTCAGCAAAACAAGCAATTTTTGCAAATTTTTAGAGGTGCTAAAACAACTTCACATCAATGTTCCTCTAGTAGAAGCACTTCAACAAATGCCCAACTATGCAAAGTTCATGAAGGATGTGCTTTCTAAGAGGAAAAGACTTGGAGAATTTGAAACAGTAGCTATGTCAGAGGAGTGTAGTATGATCATGCAAAGCAAGCTTCCAAGCAAGTTGAAGGATCCAGGCAGTTTCACTATTCCATGTTCAATTGGTAAAAACTATAATAGCAGAGCTCTTTGTGACTTAGGTGCAAGCATCAATTTGATGCGTAAGTCAATTTTCACTCAGCTGGGTATAGGGATTGCCAGACCTACAACTGTTACTCTCCAACTTGCTGATGGATCTATTGCATATCCAGAAGGAATCATTGAAGATGTCTTAATAAAGGTAGATAAATTTGTATTTCCTGCTGACTTTGTGATTTTAGATTTTGATGCAGATAAGGAAATGCCTATAATTCTTGGAAGACCTTTCTTAGCTACTGGCAAGACTCTAATTGATGTGCAAAAAGGAGAATTGACTATGAGGGTCAATGAGCAAGAAATCAAGTTCAATGTAATGAATGCTCTCAAGCTGCCTGATCCAGGAACTGAGGAGTGTTCTTTTGTGATGTCTCTTGATTCTGTGGTTCAGAAACACTTCCACAAGCAGAATGATCATTTGGTGAAAGCTCTTGATGAGATTGATAAAAGTGAACTTGTGGAAGAAGGTATGGTGCACAAGGAGGCCACTGTGAAGGAAATCTGTAGTAGGCAATATGAGTCCCTTGAGCTTGGGGATTCTGATTTTAAACATAATGTGCCTTCTATTGAAAAACCTCCTGTGCTTGAGCTTAAAGAGTTACCCAAGCACCTTAAGTATGCCTACTTAGGGGAAAATAATTTCTTGCCTGTGATCATTGCTTTTGACCTATCCAACAGTCAAGAGCATGATCTCACTACTACCCTAAGGAGGCATAAGAAGACAATTGGGTGGCAAATGGCTGATATAAAGGGGATTAGTCCTACCATCTGCGTGCATAGAATCAGTCTTGATGAAAATGATAAGAATAGAATTGAAGGGCAGAGGAGACTAAATCCTATCATGAAAGAAGTGGTGAAAAAGAAAATTATCAAGTGGCCATTCAAATTGATGAAAGTATACCCTCATGGAGCTGTGGACTTGTATGATGATGTGAGAAAGCAAACCTGCAAGGATAATGGTCATAGAGTGAAGAAATACTATGGAGAACCAGTGGTGAGGAGCAAAATCACCACTGAATTGGAAAACCTATGATCTTGGAAGGAAGTCAGGTTGAGGACTCTTAAACCAAGCGCTACTGGGAGGCAGCCCAGGGTTTTATCTAATAAATTAGTTGTTGTTTGTTTTATTGTTTTTTTGCAGGAATTTAATTCTGAGCAATTGGAAGTTTGAGGGTGTGACAGCAGTTGCTGCTGCAGCAACTGATGCTGCTGCAGCAACTGATGCTGCTGGTAATGAAGAAGGAGCTGTTGTTACACCATCCATGAAGAAAAGGTCAAAGAGAATGATAAGAAGAGGAAGATGACTAAAGTACCTGAAGAAACACAATTGGATGCTAAAGAAGTGACTGCTGAAGAGGATGTGCTGATTCAAGCAACTGTTGACAGTGTGATGAAAGGAGTAGAAGATGCTGCAGCTTCTGATGCTGCAGCAATTGAAGTTGCTGAAAAGGCTGATGCTGAAAAGAGAGCTAAGGAGGCTCTAGATTTCGTGATTGCCCAAAAGAAGGCAAGTGTTTCTGATGCTGGTCCTGCTGTTGCAGATGCAGGCCCAGTGCTGTAGCAATCCAATGCTGCAGCAACAGAAACCTCGAAGGAGCCAGATGCTCCTAAGCTTAAATCTCCAAGAGTCTACAAGAAGCCTGCTAGAAGAGGAGGAGCCACAAGACAAAGCCCAAGGGCAAAACCATGGGCCTCTGCATCTTAATCTTTTATTTTTATCTTTTAAATTATGTCTTTTAATGCTTTTGATGAATAAACATGTTGAATGTTTGTGTTCTATGATAGCATTCAATAGTTGTGGTAGTTGTTTGTTTTTATGTCTGTTTTGCTTTTAATTAGGCCTCCCCTTAGTATGCATGAGCAGTGAGGACACTGCAAGGTCTTAAGTAGGGGGGAGGACCTAGGGTCTATGTATTGTACTAGCATCTTTACTAGTTAGTTGAATGAAATTGTAAATTTTAGAAGTTAAGTTGAGCAAAACTTAGTGATGAAATGGTGAGAAATGAGTGATTAGTGCCCCTGTTTGTGAGTGAACTCTATTGCTCCTGTTTTTACACTTTACATGAAACTTAGGAATGACTTAGTAAGTTAGAAATGATCTGAAGCTAGGCTAGTGTTGGTAGACCTAGAGACTTGCTAAATTTTTACTAAAAACTTAGGGTAGCATAAGAAACTAAGTTTGGGGGGTTCTTTGAGCTATATTAAGGCAAAGCATGAAAGAATGGAATTAGGCCAAGTGCACATAGTTTAGAAAGTAATCAAATTAAGTGTATTATGTATTGTGCTGTGTTATAAAGCACCAAAGTTGTAAATATGTGTAATTGTTGTCATTGCCCATTGAAAAAGAAGAAGAAGAAGAAAGCAAGCAAAATGCTGAGAAAAAGAAATGTAAAGAATAAGGGCAATGCAACACATGTGTCAAGTATTGTTTGTTTTTTAATTCTATTTTAGTTGTATTGCTGCAGCAACTGTTCCTGCAGCACTTCAGTCAAGTTGTAATAAGTGCACTGGCCTAGAGTTCTGAATTGCTAAATCAAAGCTGTTTGTCATGCTTATCCCCTCTTTCTATGCTGAATTGTTAGTCTACCCTTAGTTTTGAAACATCTTTGGCAATCTCAAAAGAAAGCCTCTCTAGTTTTAGCTAAGTGAAATTTTGAACCTTGATATGTTCTGAACTGAGTTAAGTGTCACACACACACTTTTGAGCAGGAGTAATTTAGGGAACTTACTATTCAGTGGGCTTGCAAGTTGAGTGGCCAATCTGAAAGTTTTATGCTCATCTTAATGTTCTGTTGTGTGCCTTTATGAATAATTCAACTATCTGGTTTGTTTGCTGGTATAGTGCTTGTCTTTGTCAAGTGTCATTGCTTGAGGACAAGCAATGGTTCAAGTTTGGGGGTGTGATAACAATCAAATATGATTGTTATTACCTCTTATTTCAAGCTTAAATCATTGATTATTCGCAAGCAATTTAGTGATTAAATGTTGTAAATATGTTAGTTTAGAATAATTTAAGGTGCAAGCTTAATTATGTTATTAATGGGCACTTTGGTGCCCAATTGTGGTCTAATGTGTTTGATCTATTGCTGCAGCACCTAATGCGGTCGCAATTGTTTATTGCGCAACATGAGAGAGAAGGCAATGGAAAACACGGAAATATTGGAAAGGACACCTGTCAGCTGTCACCCATCATCAGTGTGCGTGCCAATCATTGAAGATTCCTTGGTGACCTAGGGAATTGGGTAGCAAGGACATTTTGCCCTCACAAAGGACAAAATGCGCCTCCACAATTAGGGTTATTCTCTGCCCAAGGGATCTCCTATAAATAGACACACTTTCCCAGAATTAGGTTAAGCCGAATTTCAGAGGTATAGGAATAGCCTCTTGATTTCGTGCCTCCATTGTTACTTAGAATCAGTTGCTGGAATATTGATTGCTGCAGCAATACTGGAACTACTTCAATTTCGAAGGAGCTGCATTTTGAGAAGCTGGAATTGCTTGGTGGATCACCATTGAAGCTATTTTAGTATCAAAACTTGTAGTTGAACTTCTCTTCTCGGGTTTTAGTATGAAATTCCTACTTCCCTTGAGGTTTAGTTTAGTTGTAATGTTGTGTACGCTCAATATGAGCTAAACCTCTGTAGTTGGGATGCTATTATGAATTTAATGAAGTTAATTTGTTCTTGATGCTTATGTTATTGTGTTGAGCACTTTATCTTGTGTGTTTTACTACATCCATCTTAGCTTAGGGTTGGCCGTCTAATCTAAGTAGAAATACATTCACAGGAATGGTTTGTATTTATATCTCACAAGATGACATGGTATGTTGCACTATAGGAATATAGTTGTTCCTTGCTTGAGTCCTAGGAATAGGAGAGGCATAAGCCATGAGGTACAACACTTAGGTGTAAAGCTGCTTGTTCTCCTGTAGCCTAGGGAAATAATCCTTTCTGAATTAGGAATAATTTGGGAGGACTAAAGCCTAGTGTTAAGCATTATGAATAATGCACAATTGCGGCAGCACCTAGTGCTGCAGCACTTAGCATAGTATTTTGAGCATTTTAATGGATTTATTGAAGTATTGCATCTCAACTTCTCCCAAATCTGATTTTCATTACCCTGATACTTTTTACCTTTATTGTTTGTTACCCAAAATTGTGTGTCATTTACTTTTTACCCCAAATCACTATTTGTTACATTGATTAAACATTTGTTTACAACTTAATCCTCGTGGGAACAATCTCACTTATTCACTGTATTACTTATTGCGATTGTGTACATTTGCACAAGAAACAATCACACGTTTCTACGCAACAGTTAGCATACTAAGAGAGGGAAGTCAAGAGCCCTTATCTTAGGCCCCCTGAGGTTTATTATTACTTTGCCTTTAAGAGTTGTACACTTATCGGCCAGATGTTGGGGTTCACTCAAGCTTCCTTGGGTTGTTGGTGATGTGCTAGAATTAATAAGGCTTTATTGTAATTCTTTTATTGAATTACCAGATGTTTTTGCAATTCATTGGTAGAAGTGCCAGATGGTTTTGTGATTCATATTGAATTACCAATTAAAGAGGAACTTTGTACTTAAACCGTGAGCGTAATTAGGGGTTCACTTAAGCTTTCGGAGTTGGTGACTTGCAAATGATTAAAATGTAATATTGAAATTCATCACTTAAGCTACTTTGGGTGGTTGGTGATGTGATAAAAGATGAAATGGACTATTTTGTAATTTATATTGAATTACGAATTAAAAGGGTTTTCATAATTGAACCGAGTGAATGTTAGGGGTCGCGGTAGAACTCACTGAGATATGTTATCTCACCCTATCATTTGTTGTTGTTTTACAGAGAAACAAGGGAAAAGAAGGTTAAGGGATGCGAGTAGGTGTCATGCAAGAAGAGGAGATTGAAGATTTAATCCTTCAGTCTCTGATTATGTTATTCCCTGTCGTCTTTGTAGTCGATATATGACTTGACATAATTGAGTTATGTAACCCTTTCCGCTTTTTCCTTATTATAAGTAGGAAAGTTACTCTAATGTTTACTAAATTGTATATTCTTAGTATTTCTATTGATTAGAGATATTAGGGTGTTACAACAAGAGACTCCTATTGATTGTTCAGAATATGACGGGGAAATCTCAATAGACCGCCCAATGGGACAAAAGGCAGCAAGAAAAAGGCAAAGGAGAAGCAACGACATCTGCAACATCGTTGGTAGATTTGACTAGTCTGGAAAAAGCCACTAATTGAAAATCAAGTGCCATAAAAGAAGTAGCTGAAGCAAAGTTGGCGGAGATGATACCAGGATTTTATGAAATCCTCATGAAGGACACATCAAATATGAATGATCAACAAAGTCAAAACCATGAGTTCGTCTGTGAGTCTATCAAGCATAGATTAGGAAAACCTAGAGAATGATGTAATTTTAATTATAATTTATCGTTGTATTTTTTTTTTAGATAGGCAAAGTGGTTAATAATTAGTGTGTTAATTGTTAGAGGGGAGGGGGGAGCAGGGTTCAAACCCCGTATGCCTACATTTTTCCACCAACGATGTCCCTTTCACTCAACCATGTGAGCTACCTTCTGGGACATAATTTATCGTTGTATGAATCTTTCTAGTTTTTTTATTATAAAAAAAGAATCATTCTAATTTTAATTATTGTTCTGCATTTAACGTTTTTTAATAAAATAAAAATGATGGTTTTATGTGCTATGTCTTTCTCCTGTAATGCTATGTATCTACCTTCATTTTTTAACTATCTTTGCTAATTTTATTCCTAAAAATGTGACTCAACTCAATGGCATTTTTTTAGTAAATTATGATAAAATCATTAATGTGGCAAATATTTGACCATTTCTTTAGGCATGAAATGTTGTGAGAAGTTGGTATTCTCCCACAGATATATACTAAACCATGGATACGACATTTCATCATCCATGTCACTAATTTATGGTAATTACATCAGATTTCACAAAAGTCCATGTCAGCTTTTATGCCACACACGGATAACACATTATCAACTACAAAAGATCCAACGGTTAACACAGAACAAGATTATGCAAAAAAGATATCAACGGATGATATTTAACTAAATTGCGGCTGAGCATATGGATGGACAAGATTGAATACAATAAAGCCTATCATAAATTCAATTTAATTACGGTTACTTAAATCCCTATAAAAATCAGGAAAGAATATCACCAATGAATTGAACAAAGTAGACAAATTAGACAAATTGTATGATCCGATCCAATCATAGTAAATTGATTCATTACTAATTACTAATTCCAATTATAAATGTCACTAAAAAAAAAAAATCAATCATTAGCATATTCCAATTCATTGTTTTTTTTACGGATATCCCTAATATTTTTCAAGAATGTTTCCATTTCCGTGTAGAATACCTGCGCAATATATCTGGAATATATCGACATTTTTAATACACCAAATCTCAACAATAACACTATGGAATAAGTACATATAACGTGCAGCATGACTAATTAGTAATCCAAATATCATTGTAAAAAAACAAGTGATACACGCAAGAGCACTTGGATGAAATCGAACCAACCCAAACCGAAAACTACAAGATGTTAGGGACTTTATAGTCATTACTATTCTAAGGGCATTATGGTCATTGTTGTAAGTGATTAGTTTGTTAAATCACTGTTAAGCATTCTGTTATTACGGTTAAGGATAACAGACTATTGTAACTCATATATTACAATTCAGATCAATGAATGAGTTATAGTGTTGAGCATCATTTTCTTCTCTTTGGTTAATTTCCATTGACATTGAATCTCAACATTTGGTACCAGAGCTCCACACCTTGGGACCTGGAAAACAACGAAAGAATTGCAATTCTCTCATTTCGACGAACATGACGAACAATGGCACAAACGAAGGAGCGTACATACAAGCATCCATACCAAGATTCGATGGTCACTACGACCATTGGAGCATGCTTATGGAGAATTTCTTGCGATCGAAAGAGTACTGGTATCTGATTGAAGAAGGAATCAATCACTCGGCGTAGGGAGTGGTGCTATCCGAGACGGAGCAGAAACGATTGGATGAATCGAAGCTCAAAGACTTGAAGGCAAAGAACTATTTGTTCCAAGTGATTGATAGAGCAACGCTGGAAACAATTCTCAAGAAGGAGACATCGAAGGATATTTGGGATTCTTTGAAGGCGAAATGTCAAGGGAATGCAAGGGTGAAGCGTTCAATCGTGATAGCGGTGCGATAGGATTTCGAAGGAATGGAAATGAAATCAAGTGAATCCATCACTGATTACATCTCTAGGGTAATGACGGTGGTGAACAAGATGAGAACCCACGACGAAAGAATGGAAGACGTAGTAATCGTAGAGAAAATTCTCAGGTCATTAACAGAGAAATTCCTTCATGTAACTTGCTCAATTGAAGAATCTAAGGACACGGATAGAATGTCAGTTGATGAATTACATGCCTCGCTAATTGTTCACAAACAAAAGATTCTGCGTTTCAACAAGAATCAGGGAGAGGAGCAAGCATTAAAGATCACTACCCAAGAGAAAGGTGATTGGGGATCAAGAGGCAGTGGTAGAGGAGGAATGAACTCTAGAGGAAGAGGCAGGGGGAGAGGAAGACAGAGTCTTGACACAATTGAATGTTTCAAGTGCAAGAAACTTGGTCACTATAGAAGTGATTGCCCTGAATGGGACAAGGAAGCCAACTACACTGAACAAGATGAACAAGAACCAATGCTACTGATGATGATGGCTGATACTCCTCAAGGAAACACTGATGAGGTATGGTTCTTAGATTCTGGGTGTTCTAACCATATGTGTGGAAATAAAATGTGGTTTGTTGAGATAGATGAAACATACACAAACACTGTTAGACTAGGAAACAACACTAGAATGAAAGTAGCTGGGAAGGGAAAGATTAAACTGGTTGTTAATGGTGTTGCATACATAATTCCTGATGTGTATTATGTGCCAGAATTGAAAAATAATTTGCTGAGTATAGGTCAATTGCATGAAAGAGGGCTAATTGTGTTGTTCATGTCTAATTGTTGTAAAATCTATCACCCAGAGAAAGGATTGATTTTTGAAAGTAGAATGAGTAGTAACAGGATGTTTAAGCTCATGGCTCCACCAAGAATAGAAGAGATCACCACTGATGATGACTGTTTGTACACAAGCAGTGATGATGCTTCATATCTGTGGCACTGCAGATATGGACATTTGAGTATGAAAGATTTGAAGCTCTTGAAAAGTAAAGAAATGGTTAGGGGGCTTCCTAATCTAAATGATGGAAAGAAGGTGTGTATAGATTGCATGAAGGGCAAACAACATAGAGACTCAATACCAAAGAAAGGACAGTGGAGAGCAAGCTCTAAATTAGAACTTGTACATGCAGACCTTTGTGGACCCATTATTCCAACCTCCAATAGCAACAAAAGATATTTCTTGTGTCTGATAGATGACTACAGCAGAAAGGCCTAGGTATATTACCTAAGTGAGAAGTCTGAAGCATTGGCACAATTCAAGAACTTTAAAACCATGGTTGAGAAGCAAACAGATTTGAAGATCAAGTCCCTTAGGACTGACAGAGGAGGAGAGTTCTTGTCAAATGAATTTAATCAATTCTGCACTGAACATGGCATCAAGAGATAGTTGACAACAGCCTACACACCCCAACAAAATGGGGTGGTTGAAAGGAAAAACAGAATCGTGATGAATATGGTTAGAGCTACTTTAAGTGGCAAGAAGATGCCTAAAGCATTCTGGCCAGAAGTTGTAAACTGGGCTATCTATGTATTGAACAGGTCACCAACTCTGGCAGCCAAAGACAGAACACCTGAGGAAGCTTGGAGTGGTCACAAGCCCTCCATAGCTCACCTAAGAGTGTTTGGTTGTCTAGCACATGTTCACATTCCAGATGTGAAGAGAACAAAACTTGATGACAAGAGTATTTAATGTGTACTTCTTGGTATGAGTGATGAATGCAAAGGGTATCGTGTGTATGATCCAATTGGAAAAAGAATCATTGTAAGCAGAGACATTGTCTTTGAAGAAGACAAGCAGTGGAATTGGGAAGACAGTTATAAGGACAACATAGCTGAAAAACTGGAGTGGGGTGAGACTGCGTCATTATCTGAAGAAGAAGAGACTGAGACTAGTGATAATGACAACACAGAAGAAATGAGCACTGAACTTAGTGCAAATGCTGTGAATGATGCAGATCCCGTGAACAATGTCACTGCAAGTGCTGGTGAAAATCAACAATTGATTGAACAGCAAGCTGAGACAGAAGGTAGACACAGAAGGCCATCTGTGTGGCTGAAAGACTATGACACTGGTGAGGGACTGTCTGATGGTGAAATTGAAGCAAACATGATTCAAATTGATGATGATCCAGAGAGTTTTGAGGAGGCTGATCAAAGTGATAAATGGAAGCAAGCAATGAATGAGGAGATTGCCTCAATTGAAAGGAATGAAACTTGGGAATTGGTGAAACTACCTGCAGGAGCAAAAATGATAGGTGTGAAGTGGATCTACAAAACTAAACTTAATGAACTCGGTCAAGTAGATAAATACAAGGCAAGGTTGGTAGCCAAGGGATACTCTCAACAACAAGGAGTGGACTACACTGAGGTGTATGCACCAGTCAGCAGGATGGACACAATAAGGATTGTGATAGCCCTTGCAGCTCAGAATGGTTGGTGTTTATACCAACTTGATGTAAAGTCAGCCTTCCTCTATGGAAAGTTGACTGAGGAAGTGTTTATTGAGCAACCAAAAGGATATGTGAAGAAGGGAGATGAAGATAGAAGTACAGACTACACAAAGCTTTGTATGGTCTAAAGCAAGCCCCTAGGGCATGGTTTAGTCGCATAGAAGCTTACTTCATTCAACAAGGCTTCACTGCTAGCACAAGTGAACAGACTTTGTTCCTAAAATATGGATAAAATGCCACAATTCTAATTGTGAGCATATATGTTGATGACTTGGTGTGTACTGGAAATAATGAACAATTGATGACTGAGTTCAAGATTGTCATGAAGAGTGAGTTCTCCATGACTGACCTAGGGAAGATGAAGTACTTCCTAGGTATTGAAGTGACTCAACTAGATGAAGGAATACATATTAGTCAAAAAAAGTATGCATTAGATGTCTTAAAACAATTTGAAATGGTTGATTGCAATCCTGTCAAGGTACCAATGGTACCTAGATGCAAACTGAGTAAAGATACTGATGAAGAGAAGATTGACAGCACTTTGTATAAACAACTTGTGGGTAGTCTCATGTACATGACTGCCACCAGACCAGACATCATGCACTCAGTGTGTCTTATCAGCAGATACATGAGTAATCTTGCTAAGTCTCGCTGGCTGGCTTCTAAGAGAATACTAAGGTACCTCAAAGGTACAATTGACTTTGGAGTTATGTACAAGAAGGGAGGGAATGATAACCTAATTGGTTACACGGATAGTGACTATGCTTGTGACTTAGAAGATAGGAAAAGCACATCTGGATATATGCTTTCCTTCTAAGTGATGGTGCTGTGGCTTGGGCTTCATAGAAGCAGCCAATAGTCACATTATCTAGCATTGAGGCAGAATTTGTAGCAGCAAACTCTGCTGCATGACAAGCAGTTTGGATGGCCAAAGTCCTCAGGGAAATAAATCAGACTCCTGCTGAATGTATTGTGATCATGTGTGATAATTTCTCAGCAATTAAACTATCCAAAAATCCAATCCTCCATGGATGTAGTAAACGTATAGATGTAAGGTATCATTACATCAGAGAATTGGTTAAAAGTGGAGTAATTGAACTGAAGCAGGTTGGAACCAAAGAGCAACTAGCAGATTTGTTCACTAAAGCTCTAAGTGCAGACAGCTTCATGAAGATTAGGAAGCAGCTTGGAATGTGCCCTGTACCTATGATGCGTTATAAACTGATGTATTCTGTGAATAACCTCAGATTAAGGGAGGGAATGTTAGGGACTTTATAGTCATTACCATTCTAAGGGCATTATGGTCATTGTTGTAAGTGATTAGTTTGTTAAATCACTGTTAAGCATTCTGTTATTACAGTTAAGGATAACAGGCTATTGTAACTCATATATTACAATTCAGATCAATGAATGAGTTACAGTGTTGAGCATCATTTTCTTCTCTCTGGTTAATTTCCATTGACATTGAATCTCAACACAAGAAACCGATATTTATCGGATCTAATCGGTTTTTCTTTTGAATCAACCGTGCGGTTTGGTTCAGCCCGTGATTTTTGTTTCACCAACCGAAACCAAACCGCAAGTAAACTTATGAATTCCCTGACTTTCTCGCTATTTGGATTTTAACTTACAATAACTCTCACTCACTTGCTAACTCCAATCTGATTTTGTTGTTTACTATCTCACACTTCTCAGTGTAGAATTAAAACAAATTCTTTGGCTTAGATAAAAAAATAGTAATATTTAGATTTAGTATTAAATTCGTTAATTTTAACTATATTTTAAATTTTGTTTTGTGACGCGCCAGTAATATTTTATCATTTATGAATATATCCTCAATCAACCAACTAAAATTACTGAAGGCATCAGTATATATAGAGATAATTTTTTGGTATACTCGGTATATATAGATTTATATAAATGTAACCAAAAAATGTATATATAGAGATATATACTTGCATTTAATTTTTTGGTAAAAAAAACTGCATTTAATTTTGCATATAAAATATGTGAATGAAAATGCTATACATGCTGTGAAAACAAAAAGAAAATGCTATACAAAATACAATTAAAGAGATTGAATATTTTACATGGAAAGAGAATTAATACCCCAATTATTATAGATGGACATTTTAATAGAATAGTTTTTTATGTTTTAAATATACACCGTGCCCTAGCATGGGCCATTTAGAATATCAACCGGCAAGGCAAGCATATTTTAACTTTTATAAGTTCCATTTTAACTTTATATCGTATTTTAAAATTGTACATGTACCAAAAAAAATTAATAAAGTTGTATAAAAGTTTGACTTTTCCATTTTTAAATGGTAAGTAGGGGTGGCAAAATAATCCCTACCCATGGTACCTGTAGATAAAACACGTAACGGACTCATTACGGGTAGTTAAACGGTCCCCCACGAGTAAAATAAGCGGGTAGTTGTATATTAATGGGGCGGGAACGAGTAATAAGCTACATGTGCCTATGTATATATACGCGTAGTTCACATCTAGCTACAATATTTAAGAAATCTTTATCTCCTTTTATCAACTAATATAAGTGGTCAAATATAGAAAAGATACTATCAAATCATCTGTAGTTTATGTTACACTGTCGATCCTAATATTTAAATTTTAAAATATTAATGTAATTCAATTAAACTCAATACTAAATTCTAAACTACTAATATGCATTGCAACTAAATTAAATACAACTCGCATACATCAAATTTAATTCTTTTACATTTCTTAAATACACCTCATATATATACCCCTCATATAAATACCCCTCTACTATATTTGATAATGTTAGTGACTTGTTATTTTCAAAGATGAGAACTATTATAATTTTAGTATTCTTTATCTCCATTGATTAACGATTATATATTAGTAAATAGTTGATAAATAAATAAATATCGAAATACCTAAAATGAACCAAAAAATAGTGTTCAAAAGATTAATTTTACATGTTATTTCAATTTTTTTTGTAAAAAAATATTTTTATTAATTTACAAATATCTATGGGTACCCGTGGATACCCGTTAGGAAAAATACCCATTTAAGACCCGCTAAGCGGGTACCCATGCGGGTACGAGGCGGGTCACAGTTTAGCACATATCAGAATATAATTTCCTGCTTCAGATATCGAACACAACTAATAAATTCGATTTAAACTCAAATACTCTGTCATATCTAATGACATCTCATGAATTTAAAAATACAAGTACATCAAAATGCTTAAGTCTCGTTGTGTCTCACACCTTTCAAATCCTAGTGCTCAATATCCAAAATACAAGAAATAGCGGAAACGATTATTAACTATAACAATGCACAAATCATAATCGAGATACAAAGACTACAAGGAAAATAAAATAACTTAATCAAAGAACTGAGTCTTCAACCGGTTCTCAAGCACATAACTAACTCGTGCTTCTTTGCCTTCTTTTTCCTTGTTTCTCTGTAAAAACAACAACATATAAAGGGTGAGATTACAAATCTCAGTGAGTCATCGAGACCCCTTACTAAACTCTCGCGGTTCATTTATGTCTTTCTTTCTTTCTTTCTTTCTTTCTTTCTTTCTCGTAGTCAAGGGAATAACTACGTGTAACTTCATCGTTAACACGACACCGACTGCCTACTTTGCTAATCCCGGTGAATTGTGTAACTTCATTCTTAGCACATCACCGGAAATGACCATGCCATTAACCGAGGAACCCATCTCTAATATCTGATTAACGATCAAACTTAAAGGGGGCCTAGGTTCTAGGGCTCATGACTTCCCCTCCCCTAGTATGCTAATCCTTAGGGTCGTCACCCTATACTTGATATAATTATATATATCGTACCTGCATTGGGCCGTCAAATCTATTTGATATAATCTATATATCTTGTCCGTACAATAATAGAACATGTACTTCCGTTTTGATTTGAAAAACATACATATGTTCTCACACGTAACTAAGTTCGTTTTTACAAAATATTTATACTTTCCGAATCGACTCCGACGCTCCCACGAACTCGAAATTGATCCCAAAAGACCCCAACATGACAATTTACTGAACTTCAACCCAATGTACTCCAATCTACGTTAATGCTGTTACTGTTTTGATGTAATCCTGTTGCTGTTTTGCTGTTAATGTTGTTGCTGTTTTGCTGATAATGCTGTTGCTGTTTTGCTGTTAATGCTGTTGCTGTTTTGCTGATAATGCTGTTGTTGTTTTGCTGTTAATGCTGTTGATGTTTTGTTGTTAAAGCTGTTGCGGTTTTGCTGTTATTGTTGTCATTGCTGTTACGTTTTGCTGCTGTGTTGTTGCTATTCTTGCTGTTTTGCGCTGTTGATGTTGCTGCTTTGTCAATATTGTTGCCACAGTTGATGTTGTGGTTAATTGTTGCGTTGAATACCTTGTCGAAAATGTGGTAAATTGCAGGTGAAGTTGTAAAAGTTGATTTGCCTCTATTTATTGGCAAAGATAGTAAATTGTAGGCCTATGGCCGCCATGACGTTTTGGTGTTATTGTCGTGCGATTGCGTGACTGTGATTAGCATTACTTGTACATTCACATTGTGTCGCATACCTTTGCATTTGCTTTACGACGTGAACGATGAGGGCTATGCCCTGTGAGCCACTATTTACTGGCAACGACGATTTTTACGACGGGAGTTTTGCTCCAATGGTACCACATGCATATGCACAGTTGAGTCGCATTCCGCATTGCACTTCGATGATTCTATTGATGACTCTATTGCGGATTTTATTGATGATATGTGTAATTCTATAGTACCTGACCTATCATATTGTTCTTCATACATGCTCTTATATAGTTCGAAATCTCACCCCTTCTGTTTGAATGTTACCCCTATGTGGTAACGTGCAGGTAGTCGCGAATGAAGGCGGTGATCCTTCCTTAGTTGAGTCGGTGTCACACTCTGATACGTAACACTCGGGGGGATTGAACGCTGTTTTTTTTCCTTTATCATTTAGGTTGCAATATTTGTTGAACTCGAAGTTATTTCTATTAAGCAAATTGTTGATTTTGAGTTGTCAAATGGACAAGGATTGTTAAGATTGCTTCAAATTGAATTTACCATGAATGAATTATATTGTTTGTGTTGGGAAGTAAGTGTAGCACTCCAATATTTATGTTGAAAATTCCGCACTCTGATTTATAGTATTATTGGATAGAATTGGGGTGTTACAAAAAACAAAGATATTTCAAAAGTGGGAAGTCCCACATTGCTTGGCTTTGGACTCACCAAATTTTGGTTTTATCTTACCCTATCCGAAAATATCATTTTCAAGCTATTTTCCACTTGGTCAAACCGTATTTATTTCTAATGGATAAATCATTAGCCTGTTTTATTTCCATCTCATTTTGTAACTGTTAGTTTATGGCATTTTATGCTCAACGACTATTTCTGTTAAACCTTGATTTTATAACTGATATTTTTATCACATTTTAATTCTGTTTATGGCTGGAATTAACTGATGGAGCCTTTGCTTCAACATCTATATGTGTGGCCTATAAAAACACTGCTCGAGCAGCTATTGAGTGCATCCGAAAATTGCTTTGCTTTCTCTCTTTGAAATACACAGAGCAGTCGCGAAACGCACTCACGTTTGTTGTCTTCGCAAGTACTCTATTTGTTGCTGTCTTGTTGCGCATTTTCACTACAATCTGAAGAATTTATCTCATGGCTGACGGAACCAACAACAACATCAATGATACCAGTGCTCCCATCAACAACAATAGCACTGTTATCGTTCCTGCTGCTGTCCCTGTCACTTATGCGAAGCCTTTCCCTGACATCTCTAAAATTGAGGTCTTCGCAGGCCAAAATTTTCGCAGATGGCAGGAGCGTGTAAGTTCTCTTCTTGACATGCACGGAGTTGCTGCTGCACTCATTGAGACGAAGCCACTAGACTCTGCTACTCCCAAACAGATTGAAGTTTGGACCCATGCCAATAAGGTGTGCCGTCACACAATTCTCAGCATTCTCTGAATTGTTTGACATCTACTGCACCTACAAGGAGGCTAATCAGATTTGGGAATCAATGATTCTCAAATACACTGCTGAAGATACTAGCAAGCAAAAATTCGTCATCAGCAACTACTACAACTGGGTGATAAATGAAACTGATGAAATCAAAACTCAGATTAATCAGTATCACAAGTTACTAGAGGAAATGAAGGCTGCAAACATTGTTCTCCCAGATGAGTTCATTGCTGGGATTCTGATTGAGAAGTTTCCTGAATCATGGAAGGACTACAAGCAACAACAGAAGCACAAACACAAGCAACTGTCACTGAATGAGCTGCTAACTCATATCATTATTGAAGATACCAACTGGAAATAGAGCAACAAAGAAAAGGGAAAATCAATGGCTGCACGTGCTAACATGGTGGTGAACAACTCTTCAAGGTACGACAAGGGCAAATCTGACTCTCCAAACAAAAGGTATGATTCCAAGAAATTTGCTAATCAAAAGAATCGCAAAAAAAACAATGATCATACCTCTACTGTTCATAGCTCTGAATTCAAGAGAAGAGGCTTTTGTTTTGTTTGTGGAAAGCCAGGACACTATGCACCTAAATGTAGGCATAGGGCGAGGAACGAAAATCCTCCTAAGGCAAACGCCAACTTGGCTGATGCTAATGGAGATGATAATAAGTTGCAAAACATCTGATTGTGTTTTTATTGGATATGCTGAACATAGCGCTGCTTATAGGTTCCTTGTTGTGAAAAGTGATGTTCTAGATAAAAATACTATTGTGGAAACCAAAAATGCTGATTTCTTTGAAAATATATTTCCTTTGAAGCATGATAGTACATCTAGACAACCATTAGTTGTCAACTAATGATGAACCTAGTGAGGAACCGTATGAAGAATTAAGGAGAAGTAAACGACCAAGAAAAGAAACATCCTTCGGAGATGATTTTTATACTTATCTTGTTGAAAAAGATCCCGAAACTTTTTCTGAAGCAATTTCTTCTTCTGATTGAAATTTTGGAAAGAAGCTATTAAAACTGAAATAGATTCAATTTCCAAATGTAAAACTTGGACTTTAGTTGATTTACCTCCTGGAGCAAAACCAATTGGATGCAAGTGGATTTTCAAAAGAAAATACAACCCTGATGGGTCTATTGATAAATATAAAGCTAGATTAGTAGCAAAAGGGTTTTCTCTAAAACAAAACATTGACTATTTTGATACTTTTGCTCTAGTCACAAGAATTTCTTCTATTAGAGTTTTAATAGCTTTGGCTTCTATTCATAAACTTGTTATTCATCAAATGGATGTTAAAACTGTTTTTTTGAACGGCGATTTAGAAGAAGAAATTTACATGACTCAACCCGAAGGATGTATAGTTTATGGTCAAGAGAACAAAGTATTCAAACTCCTTAAATCCTTATATGGTTTAAAACAAGCACCAAAACAATGGCATGAAAAATTTGACAAAACCTTGATTAATGACGGTTTCTCTACAACTGATGTTGATAAACGTGTTTACACTAAAACTGTGTGTGGAGAACATGTAATTATTTGTTTGTATGTAGATGACATGCTCATTTTTGGTACTTGTCTTGATATTGTTACTAGAACAAAATCTTTTCTTTCATCTAGTTCTGATATGAAAGATATGGGTGAGGCAAATGTTATATTAGGAGTTAGACTCATCAGGGAAGGTGATAGTATTACACTATCACAGGATCATTATGTGGAAAAACTTCTTAGGAAGTTTGGTCACTATAACTCTACCCCTTTAAGTACCCCTTATGATGCTAACTCACACTTGAAGAAAAATAGAGGTGATCCTATTTACCCAACTTGAGTATGCCCAAGTGATTGGGAGCCTACTGCATTTAATGAACTTTTCTCGACCAGACATTGCATTTGCTATCGGTCGTCTAAGTAGGTATACTCATAACCCTGGTCAGGATCACTAGAAGGCAATTGCTCACCTTATGAGATATTTGATAGGTGCCACAAATTATGGTATTACTTATAGTGGATTTCTCGCAGTATATGCTAACTGGATATCTGATTCAGATGAGACAAAATCCACTAGTGGTTACATTTTTACACTTGGTGGTGGTGCGGTAACTTGGAGGTCAGCCAAACAATCCATTATTGCTAGATCGACCATGGAGTCGGAATTTGTAGCTTTGGAATTGGTTGGTACTGAAGCTGAATGGTTGAAGAACCTTTTAGCTAGAATTCCTTTGGCAATAAAACCGACACCATCAGTGTCAATACATTGTGATAGTCAGTCGGCAATAGCCGTTGCAAAGAATAAGACCTATAATGGCAAAAATAGACATGTGCAGTTGAGACATAACCCCGTCAAACAATTCCAAAAATATGGAGCAATATCGATCGATTACATGAAGTCAGAAGTGAATTTGGCCGATCCTCTGACAAAACCCCTAGGGAAGAAAATGATTTGTGAAACATCGAGGGGAATGGGACTTAAGACAATTTAAATCAAGAAGTGATGGTAACCCAACCTTTGTGATTGGAGATCCCATGAAGAAGGTTCAATGTGGTAAAAACAAGTTGCTTCTTGATATTACTAGAACTGAAAATTAATTCATGTAATTAATTTATTCTTGTCCCTTCCTATGGTGTTATGATATTATTGTGATAGTGCTAGTCTGCAAGGTAAAGAGGTTAAACTTAAAGCTTTTAATGAATATCATAGCCCTTATGGGTGGTGTATGACTTGCAGCATACACTTGATGAAATCACCTATATGAGTGTCAAGTGGGGCCGCTTGCATGAGATCCTGGCGAGGTCTCTAGAGCACTCATGAACACCGAGCACGCGCAGGGCCTAGTAGCGCACCACCGCGGAAACAGCAAGAAATGTGGCGATGTAATGTGATAGTAAAATCTCTAGCATATAACAAGTGTCTTGGGTTCCATAGCTTACTAAACCAATTCACCGTATGTCATGTTTTATCTGTCTAGGACTGGTTCCATAGCTTGCTATACAGCTCCGATGCATTACATCTACGATGTTAACCCAGGAAACTTCTTTTATAAATTTATTTTCCAATTTTTGAAATATGTGGGGGATTGTTGTGTTTTTATGAAAAACAAAGATATTTCAAAAGTGGGAAGTCCCACTTTGCTTGGCTTCGGACTCACCAAAGTCTTTATATAGTAAAGCTTAATGAGAGCTTGTAAACAAGCAAGTGGAAGGGACTCCCTCGCGCGCGCAACCAGGGACCAACATGGTTTGGTTCAGTGCAAATCTTCCGATACCCCCTTGCGCTAATTTTTACTTAATCACATATTATTTTTTGGTTTTATCTTACCCTATCCGAAAATAACATTTTCAAGCTATTTTCCACTTGGTCAAACCGTATTTATTTCTAACGGATAAAATCATTAGCCTGTTTTATTTCCATCTCATTTTGTAACTGTCAGTTTATGGCATTTTATGCTCAACGACTATTTCTGTTAAACCTTGATTTTATAACTGATATTTTTATCACATTTTAATTCGGTTTATGGCTGGAATTAACTGATGGAGCCTTTGCTTCAACAACTATATGTGTGGCCTATAAAAACACTGCTCGAGCAGCTATTGAGCACATCCGAAAATTGCTTTGCTTTCTCTCTTCGAAATACACAGTCCTGGGTTCATCTCCTGTCACAAATACAATATATTCTTGCCAGCTCGGAATACTCTTTCGCTACTGCGATTGAGAAGAGACCGGTTGTACCTCGGGGAATTTGCGCTGTAGAGGCAGATAAATTCTTCAGGGCAGTCGCGAGACGCCTCGGTTGATTACACTCACATTTGTTGTCTTCGCAGGTACTCAGTTTGTTGCTGTCTTGTTGCGTATTTTCACTACAAATCTTACATGTATGAGGTCTTGATGGGTGCTCCTCTTCTCCTCGCCCATTCTCTTCTTGCGTCCCTCTCTGTTTCTCCCAAGCTCACTCTCTCTTATTTTTTTTATGTTTTCTGCTGAAAATGATGAAAGTGTTGGGTTTTTGGTGTTTATGTGAGGTTATGAGCTGAGGGTTTAAATGAAAAAGAAAAGACCAATCTACCCCCTTCTCTCTTAATCCACTTAAATCTATTTCTCAACCACAAGTAATCAAACAAGCAAACACATTCTCATATCCTTAATTATCAAATTAACTAAATTACTCAAGTAATTAATCAATTTGACTATGAGCTGAAAGTTTAATTGACAAGGAAATGACCAAAATACCATTTTTCTCTAATTCTCACTTAAAACCAATTGCATGCTAACAATCAATCATCACTTCACTTAGTCCAATCAAAATGCATATGAATCACATAACTTAGCAACTAAAATTGCTATTATAATTTCAAAACATGTTAAACGACTTAAATTAACAATCATCACGACAACAATGCTAGTTAATTTTGAATACTGAAATTAACCGAACTAGGGATGTTACAATTCAGCCCAACTTGAAAAATTTTGTCCTCAAAATTGATCTAGTTTTCTTCTGTGCACCTAAGCTTCCAAACAATCATAATAATATCAAATTTGATAACGAAATTGATGGTTTGTCGATTGCTCGACCACACATAGATTTTCAACCCAGACATAGGTAATCATGGGCATAAATATATAGGATTTAATGAGCTTAAATCTTTAAGCATCATTTATCGCCTCAGGCTCATACTTACTTATTGTGTATCGAACTGAGTTAAATGGGGTTTGGTTTCTCCGGCGAGTAAAAATCACAAAACTGCTTTTAGTTAAAAACCTTTCATCAAGTGTTTTGTAAAACATTTTTAAAATTTAATAGTGGTTTTGTGATCCTTACTCGGCCTAGGCTTTATACTCACCCCAACTTACTTCAATCCTACTTGACTTACGACTTCAAAAAAATGTGAAGTCACATTAGGGTTTAATTAAATTAGGTTGAATTAGGAAAAGGATGGGGAAGGAACTCAAGTCGAATAGAAGCCGATAAAAAACGGTATTTCAACAATGGGCAGAAGAAAAAGCACGGTCCGTGCTCTAGGCACAGGGATCGGGCTTCTCTACCAGTTTTCCAAAAACTTTGGTTTTACTCAAATTTTGTTATTCTGTTCGCTCCGGTTATTTTCCGATCAATCCTTTACTCAATTCAGCCTAATTACGAGACTTCAAATCCTTAACAAGTAGTAACAACACCGTTCCGATAATGTCCCCATGGTACACTTAGCATGTGGCCTCATGGATCATTCCAATTTCAGTTCACACTCAAAGGTTATCAGAAATTCTGAACAACAATATGTATGGGTCAATCAAATTAAATCAATGACCACCAACGAGTTTAGGGAACTCACTATCATGGGATCATGCCTTACACATTCACTGCCCAATCATATAGCCATACTTAGACTTCATCAATCAACATACAAACTATTCTATTATAAACATTCCATGTCATTCAACCCATACATTATAATACTCTCTTCATAATCACTAATTCAAGCAAAACAATGCAAGCGGAAAAGAAAATTCATTACTATACTTATCTGATTCATTGAATTCCTGGGAAAAATCAATCAATTACTTGTGCTAAAATCAGAACATTGTCACATGTAGCACATACCTCATCCTATTGACACTAGTCAATAGAATACTTGAAACGGGAGCCTCTTGTTGTCTAGGCAAGCCGACTAACGTCCAAACAGATTGTTGAGGTTAACAACAAGAATCTTACCACCGTAGTGGAGACTTGCGTAAACATAAGTGCTAAGGAACTATTTCCCTATACTGCCTATTGCTTACTTCTCATTACTAGACACTACACTAGCATACTTGTTCCGCATTCCACCCCTTACGGTAGTAAACTGTGGAACATCACATTTCATTTCTTAGGGACACCGTAGCATTTTGGGTTAGACTCTGTCATAACTGTGTTCATGACTGACTCACAAATGGGTAAGGTTTGTGGAAATTTTTTCTTAAAAACGTTTGGATATAATTTTTTTTATATCCATAGGAGTCGATTTCATCGCTAACCCAACACACGAGTAAGGCGTCTCTTCAAACCTCATAAACCGGTCTTTGAAACTCAACCCTAAATCCGGGTAGTCTCACACGGTTGTACGGGCTTTTCGGAAATCTAAAAGTCAGACGACTTCTCTAACTCTAACTATTTTTCAGGACAAACCCTACTGAAGTTCCATAACGTCCATCTTCTTGGGTGTCAATTACTCAGGTACTAATGAATTAAGAACTCCGGATATAAGGAATCTTACCAGTGAGACATAAGGATTTCCTTAGAAGGTAGGATTCATTGGCATTCTATGAACTTCTTGACTTATCAATTAACCTCGATGTAATAATTGCTCTCAGATTCGATACGAAATTGGAATAGCGGTGGTATCAAGGAGATTTTGAAAGCGAAAGTATTATTTAAGAAATCATACGAGCGCACCATTAGTGTCTCCGTATTGATTCATCAGACTGAGTAAAAGAAAAATAGCATTGAACATTTCCTTGGCCCTTCTTCTTTTCGAATCCCGTAATTATCCGAGCATAATTATTACAATTACGTTAATCAATCAATTTCCAGAACGAGTTCTACTTTTAAAACAACATCGCGTTTGACTCTTACATAATCGTGAGCTTCCTTTTCTTTCGACATCCAAGTTGGGGCCTAATAGTCTAAGGTTTTTGAAGACTTTGCTAATTGCTGAAAGGCTATTGCTACTACTGAGTATTTCCGATAAATAGATCTTTTGGGAAACTACAATGAATATTATCTTAAAACGGTATCTAGAAGTTTAGTCCTAATGGTTGGAATTCCTTTCTCCAACTTTTCCGTGCAACTGGAAGGTTTATACTCTACGAACGCTTCAAGGTTTAGCTGCCTAAAGTAAGGCAGGAGTACACTTCAGAATTCCACTAGAAACACAGTTCGAAAAGCTACCCAGATGTGTAGACATTTTTGTTAGCTTTCCAACGTATCTCGGAACATAAAAATCAGAGTTCCGAATCAGAAGTTATGAATAAAACAAGTCGGAGAACTAGCGAAAATTTCTCACAGATCGAGACTGGCCTACTATTAGCCAGAGGGTTGTAATGGGGTTATTTCTATTAACACAACCTACTGGTCTCATCTTGAAAGGAACTTGGTTTAGGAACTGTGATCGGAAACTATTCCAGTCAACATTTGGTAATCTCGCTTGCTGATAATAAGATTACACTATAGTTGATTAGGTTAGCGTTATGACATTTCAAAGTATGACTCTAAGGAAAAAGAATCATGATCTAAATCTGGGAGTTAACCAAAAGGATTTCTCTAACGGAATTCTAAGCTGAGGTTTACTCGGACCATAAGGTAAGGTTAACTGCGAAGCATTTGTTTCGGTAACTGATAGGCTGACTAAACAACGATTAGGGTTTCAAGGTGTTATCTAGTCCTACAGATCTTAGGATACTGGCATCACTACTGCCCAAAGGATTTGCTTAGTTTTAGCCCTCTGAATGACACACACTGGATTAAGCTGCAACACCACGGTTGCACTGCTTTCATGAACTGAACAGTCGCCCACAATTTCCTCTAATAAATTCGAATATCCATATGTAGCCCTTTGCTTCTACTGCACGCTCTGATGAAATGAGTAGGCTAGAATTCCTATGGTTTCGGGATTAGGACATTTTCTGGGCTGAGGCAACTAATCGTCATCGTTCTCAGTAATTCACATGAAACATTGAGTAAATCCTGACTCAATATCTCACATAATATACTGAACAGTTCTGACAATTAATTTTCTAAGTCTCTAGCTGACTCGATCTAACCTCTTGACCATAAGGTCACTAAGTCCGACTAGGTCAAACTGCTCTGATACCAAAATGTAACACCCTAATATCTCTACCGTAGAGAAATATTAGAATATACAGTTTAGCACATATCGGAATATAATTTCCTGCTTCAGATATTTAACACAACTAATAAATTTGATTTAAACTCAAATACTCTGTCATATCTAATGACATCCCATGACTTCAAAAATACAAGTACATCAAAATGCTTAAGTCTCGTTGTGTCTCACACCTTTCAAATCCTAGTGCTCAATATCCAAAATACAAGAAATAGCGCAAACGATTATTAACTTTAAGAATGCACAAGTCATAATCAAGATACAAAGACTACAAGGAAAATAAAATAACTTAATAAAAGAACTGAGTCTTCAACCGGTTCTCAAGCACATCACTAACTCGTGCTTCTTTGCCTTCTTTTCCCCTGTTTCTCTGTAAAAACAACAACATATAAAGGGTGAGATTACAAATCTCAGTGAGTCCTATCAAGACCCCTACTAAACTCTCGCGGTTCATTTATGTCTTTCTTTCTTTCTTTCTCGTAGTCAAGGGAATAACTATGTGTAACTTCATCGTTAACATGACACCGACTGCCTACTTTGCTAATCCCGGTGAATCGTGTAACTTCATTATTAGCACATCACCGGAAATGACCATGCCATCAACCGGGGAACCCATCGCTAATATCTGATTAATGATCAAACTTAAAGGGGGCCTAGGTTCTAGGGCTCATGACTTCCCCTCCTCTAGTATGCCAATCCTTAGGGTCGTCACCCTATACTCGATATAATTATATATATCGTACCTGCATTGGGCCGTCAAATCGATTTGATATAATCTATATATCTTGTCCGTACAATAATAGAACATATACTTCCGTTTTGATTTGAAAAACATACATATGTTCTCACACGTAACTAAGTTCGTTTTTACAAGATATTTATACTTTTCAAAACCTTTCCTCAAAACCAAGTTGATTATGTTAAAAACACAAATCAATCCATTTATATGAATATTTCCTTTTTCCAGCTTCGTAACGCATCTGAGAACACGTTAATCGGGTTCCCGGATCAAAAGTTATGATCAAAACTATTTTTGGGTAAAATTGAGATAGCAAGTTGCGCGTAAGCATATGAAGAAACAGTGGATATTGTGCGTAAGTCGAGCGTAAGTCGTGCGTAAGTGCAAAGTAAGCGCGGAGAGACAGTGGCTACTGATTGTTTTGCGCGTAGTCCGCGCGTGGGTTGCGCGAACTCGCCCTTGGACAACAAGAACACGATTTTAGACAGCATTCCAAAAACTCTGTTTTCGTGTAAAATCTTCATTCCGATAGAACCCGAAACTTGTTCCGATCAATTCCTAACTTAATAACATTTAATACCAGTACAATATCCACTCCAAACAATCAACCACAAACATATTTCAACCACAATCAATCAATATAATCACGAAATAATTATTTGATACCAAAACGAATTATTTTCGAAAACGTGAGTTATGACTCGAATTTTACCGAAACGAAAACAACACAATTTCCAGCAACCAACAACAATAAAATTCTAAATATTAAAACCCTACGCGAGTAGAACTCACCGATTGTGATGAAAATCACAAAAGACCGAGAAATCGGAGTACATGCAAATTACGATATTACACGAGCGTGCCTCGAATCGACTTCGACGCTCCCACGAACTCGAAATTGATCCCAAACGACCCCAACGTGACAAGTTACTGAACTTAACCCCAATGTACTCCAATCTACAATACAAGCTATGTTCTACTCCCATCTAGTCCCCATTTGAACATGTAAAGCTTCAATTTCTTTAAAACTCCATTTTTGGTCAATGTTTGAGCTTGGAGCTTAAAAATGGCAAAATGATAAAGATGAAAAATGAGTGTATGAATTTGGTATCTATGGAAAGAGCAAAAAAAATGGTGAAGAATGATGGATGAAAATTGTACATGCATGAGGTCTTGATGGGTGCTCCTCTTCTCTCCCTCTCTCTTCTTGCGTCCCTCTCTCTTTCTCCCAAGCTCACTCTCTCTTATTTTTTTTTTATGTTTTCTGCTGAAAATTATGAAAGTGTTGGGTTTTTGGTGTTTATGTGAGGTTATGAGCTGAGGGTTTAAATGAAAAGGAAAAGACCAATCTATCCCCTTCTCTCTTAATCCACTTAAATCTATTTCTCAACCACAAGTAATCAAACAAGCATACACATTCTCATATCCTTAATTATCAAATTAACTAAATTACTCAAGTAATTAATCAATTTGACTATGAGCTGAAAGTTTAATTGACAAGGAAAAGACCAAAATACCCTTTTTCTCTAATTCTCACTTAAAACCAATTCCTAGCTAACAATCAATCATCACTTCACTTAATCCAATCAAAATGCATATGAATCACATAGCTTAGCAACTAAAATTGCTATTATATTTTCAAAACATGTTAAACGACTTAAATTAACAATCATCACCACAACAATGCTAGTTAATTTTGAATACTGAAATTAATCGAACTAGGGATGTTACACCCACCAAAGGATAGTGGGTTGAGAAGTTGAGTCCGCCCCGCCCCGTGGTGGGTTGACGGGCCGCCAAAGGATAGTGGGTTATTGATTGGGAACTTCTAGTCATTGCTTCAATTACTGTTTGATACATGTGTTTGATGTTATTCCTTCTCTTGTATTCCTCTTGATCTTTCTCTTTCTTAAGTTTTGTGTTGGGTTCCTTAAAGATTCAGAATATTATATGGGTCTTCTGGTGTTAGGGAATGGAAAACCAAAAGGGATTATTTATCAATCAGAATGTTTATTGCTCACCTAACAATGAATGGCATTAACGAATATTCTTTCCAAGTTGTTTCCCCCCCTAATTTTTGATTCGGATATTCTTTGTTTTTTCTTTCCCTTGGTTTTAGACATGCTTACTTAATATATTCAAAATAGAGTGTCATATTTTTTGGAAGGTAGACCAGACAGATGATAGACAAAGAGTTAGAGGAAGAGGGAGATCGAAGAAAACTATAACTCTACAGAAATGACGTATGAGAAGTGTGCATAAGCATAACATAATTTTTTTGTTTATTATATCTATTCTATATACGTTTTGGACAATCATAAAAGTTTACCCATATCATTCTTTATACTTATCATCTAAATCTTTAGGGCCTATTTGGGAGTTTGGAGGGGAGGGGAGGGCATGGGTAGAGAGAAAGCTATAGAAAATTTTCACCTTTATTAAAAGAGTAATTTGCATTGAGCATGTACTCAGGGACGAAGCCAGAAATTTTAATTTGCGGGGGCAAAATTATTTATTATGAATATTTATAAAAAAAATAGATAAACGCATAAGCGATAAAATGATGACATCCTTACTATGAAGCAAAAAATTTGAGATAACAAAATTTATATCATTATATATCCAAAAATTGAAGATACTTAAACATATAAAAATTGTAATTACTCTCTACGTGTCTTCATATTTTGAAAGAGTTGTTAGATTTTTTTCATTGTCAACACTATCAAATATGTCACTTTCTATATAAGTGACCATACAATCATTCAAAAATTCATCCCTCATACGATTGCGCATTTGATTCTTCACAATCAGGGGCAGAGGGTAGTGTTATAACTTATAACGGGGTAGTCTCGGCTACCCCAAAAATAATATATGTATTAAATAAGTATGTATTTTTTATATTTAGCTACCCTAATACTATATTGTTTAGCTACTTAACTAAGTTTATTTATCTAAGGAGATAAAAGAACAATAATATATAAGTCCATTAATTTGAGTCTTATTAGTCTATTATCATCCCAAATAAATACGATAACTTTTGTTAATTTGGTGATTTTGGTTCTTCTATTTTACTTTTGAAAATTTTGGTTATCAGTTTTCTTAGTGTTACAATTTTTATCCTCAAAATCATGGATTAGAGTTCAACACAACCTCAAAAGGGGTCCAATTAGGAGTTGCCATATGTCCTTTATGAATTATTATTCATGATGGTCTTCTATTGTAGGCGCCGCAATTTGCATGTTCCCATGTGCCTCCATGTGAATTATGACTAAACATGATGTCATTGAAGCCCAATTGCATTGGTAAGATTTGAGGTGCTTCCATTGTGGGGTTTAATCTGCCTTTGGTGCAGGATGGTGAAGTTGCACCTTAGTGTAGATGCACTGTGATATTTGCTCCTGGTGCAGATGCACTGACTTATGTTCTGTTATTTCCCCAAGTGCAGATGCACTTGCTGCAGCTGCATTGAACAAACACATCAAACATACCAATATACATACAAAATGCTAAGTTATGAACATCATTCATCCTAAAACCATAAATGTTGTTATTTTATTCAAAGTACTATATTTAACACATATTATACTTGATTTTAAGCAATTATCTAAGTTTAGATACATGAATAACTCTATACAAAATAGAGCTATCACCTACTAGAAAGAAAAGGGCCCGAGCCGTTACAGGTTGAGCTATGTTGTATTATGTGAAGTAATTTTTTAAGCTTTTGAAATCAACCGTCCAAGCAACATGATTCCATGCTTTATTTTTTACTGTGATAGAATTATTGATGGTTGTATTTTATTTTGTTTTACTAATTGGTTCTGTAATTGGCAAGCTGACATCATCTGCTATATCTGTTTCCAGATATTTGGACCGAAAAGCAGTGGGAAGACCACCCTAGCATTTCATGCTATTGCGGAAGTGCAGGTAATTCATCTGTAGTTTTCTCAATTATTAGTTACTAATCGTGATTATCCATTATCCTAAAAATATCTGTGGAATCATTGTGCAATGTTTTTATGATTTGCAGAAGTTAGGAGGCAACGCAATGCTTGTTGATGCAGAACATGCTTTTGATCCAGCATATTCGAAATCGTTAGGAGTGATAGAGTGCAAATATCAATTGCGCTTAGAATTGTTTTGGTTAATGTAACTTGGGCCTGATGTAAGTCCAGTGTTTTAGGGCCCTTGTGTTTGACCTCTGATTAGAGTCAAAAGCCTTGTAATAAATATAGTTAGTTAATCAATAACAATTCAATTCTCCCAAATTCTGTTTTCTATTATTACAATTGGCATCAGAGCTCGCGACGGGCTTGTCGCACGGCGAACCAAGAAACTGCTCACGACGAGGTTGACAACGGCGAAAATGACAGAAAAGGAAAACTGCAGTTACGTTCAAGCTGTGATTCCTAAGTACGATGGCCACTACGATCATTGGGCCATGCTTATGGAGAATCTTCTCCGGTCAAAGGAGTATTGGGAGATAGTGGAACAAGGAGTTCCGGTGCTAACTGCAGACGCGACGGCGGAACAGAAGAAGACGGCGAGTGAAGCCAAACTGAAGGATTTGAAAGCCAAAAACTACCTGTTTCAAGCTTTGGATCGTAACATCCTGGAGACAATCTTGAAGATTGACACGGCTAAAGATATCTGGGAATCTCTAAGGCAAAAATTCAAAGGATCTTCGAAGGTGAAGAAGGCCCAATTGCAAGTCTTGAGGTCTGATTTTGATGCTCTGCACATGAAAGAAGAAGAATCCGTTAACGATTACTTCTAAAGAACCCTTGCAATTGCTAACAAGATGAAATCTCATGGTGAAAAGATGTCTGAGGCAGTGGTGGTGGAGAAAATAATGAGATCAATGAGCCCTAAATTCAACTATGTCATATGCTCAATTGTTCAAGCAAATGACATTGAGACACTATCAATTTTTGATTTACAAAGCAGCATCCTTGTGGAAGAAGGGCGAATGAAGACTCAGAAGGAGGATGAACAAGCCCTAAAGGTCACTGATTCTGGGAAATTTGGGGGTAGAGGAAGAGGAAGATCTTCAGGTGGCAGGGGTAGAGGCAAGCAAATGTCAAAGGAACACATTGAGTGTTATAGATGTCACAAGATGGGTCATTACCGTAATGAATGTCCAAATCTTGATGACAAAGAAGCAAATTTTGGAACCTGTGATGATGAAGAGGAAGTACTCCTTGTGGCTATAACTGATGATGATGGGAAAGCAAGTCTTTTTGATACCGATAATATGGAAGAAATGTTTCTTAAAGCAATGACTTATGAACATCAAGAACCAATAAACAAGAGGTGGTTTCTGGATTCTGGTTGCAACAACCATATGAGTGGAGTCAAGGCTTGGTTCTTTGACCTAGATGAGAATTTCAGAGAGACAGTCAAACTGGGAAATGATATGAAGCTTATTATCATGGAAAGGGCAGTATAAAGCTAAGGATTGAAGGGCGAATTCTAACAATCACTGGTGTGTATTATATTCCTAAGTTGAGGAATAATTCGTTGAGCATTGGTCAGCTTCAACAAAAGGGCCTAAAGGTGGTGTTTGAAGATGATTTGTGCCAAGTTTTTCACAAGGAAAAAGGGCTCATAATATCTTTAAAGATGGCAAGTAACAAAGTGTTCACAATTATGGGATCCACTACTGTAACTGGATGTATGCAGGCAGTCAATGAAGATGAATCAGACTTGTGGCATAGGAGATATGCTCACTTGAGTCACACTTGATTGAAGCTGCTACATCAGAAGCAGATGGTGACAGGCCTACCAGAGCTAAAGGAACCAGGAATCAAATGCACAGAATGCTTAGCAGGAGGGCAACACAGAGACAATATGGCAAAGAAGAGCAAGTGGAGAGCATCAAGGAAACTAGAGCTCATTCATTCAGACATCTGTGGACTAATATCCCCTGAGTCAAACAGTGGAAAGAGGTATTTTATCACATTTATTGATGATTTCACTAGGAAAGGGTGGGTGTACTTCTTACATGAAAAGTCATCTGCATTTGATACATTTAAGAAGTTTAAAACCATGATAGAGAAAGAGTCATTATGTGAAATCAGTTGTTTGAGGACAGACAGAGGTGGAGAGTTTAACTCTCATGAATTCTCAAAGTATTGTGAAGAAAATGGCATAAAAAGGCAACTCACAGCTGCCTACACTCCCCAACAAAATGGAGTGGCAGAAAGAAAAAATACAAGTGTGATGAATGTGGTGAGGAGTCTAATTAAAGAAGCAAAACTTGCTAAACAATTTTGGTTTGAAGCAGTTAGGTGGTCCTTTTATGTGCTAAATAGGTGTCCTACTGTGTCTCTTGACAATATTGTGCCTGAAAAAGCATGGACAGGTATAAAACCCTCTGTCAGGCACTTAAAGGTGTTTGGATGTGTTGCACATATGCATGTGCCTGATGCTCAGAGAAAGAAGTTGGATGATAAGAGCCTCAAGTTCATCTTCTTGGGGATAAGTGATGAGTCCAAAGCATATAGGCTCTACAATCCTATAACCAAGAAGATTACTGTGAGTAAGGATGTTGTGTTTGATGAGAATAGCAACTGGGAATGGAAAGGCATAGAAAGTGGTGGAGGAAACTCTGTGATTGATGTTGACATTGAAGAATAAAATGAGAATTCTACTACTAATGTGCCTGTTGAAACAATTGATGAGCCTGTGAATGTTCCTGCAATTCACAGTGACAAACAAGAACCTGGCCATAATGATGATACTATTGTTGGCACAAGTGAAACCACTAGAGTAGGGAGAGTGAGAAGAACTCCTGCCTACCTGGATGATTTTGTTCTCAATATCATATCAGAAGATGATGAGGATCAGCAAGAGGAAGAGAATGCTTTGAGTTTGGCAGTGCTTGAAAACTCTGCTGATCCTATCACTTATGATGAAGCAGTGAAGGATGCTAAGTGGAGAGAAGCTATGAACAGTGAGATTGCAAGTATAGAAAAGAATGGAACTTGGAATCTTGTTGAGTTACCACGAGGAGGAAAGAAAATTGGTGTGAAATGGATATTCAAAACCAAGTATAATGAAGCTGGTAAGATAGACAAATGCAAGGTCAGGCTAGTGGCTAAGGGATATGCTCAACAATATGGGATTGATTACTCTGTGGTATTTGCACCAGTGGCCAGATGGGACACTATTAGGTGCATATTGGCCTTGGCTGCAAGTGAAGGGTGGAGTGTTCAACAACTTGATGTCAAAAGTGCATTTCTTCATGGTGAACTTGAAGAGATTGTATATGTAGACCAACCTGAAGGATATGTATAGAAGGGTAAAAAACACTGTGTGTATCCATTGAAGAAAGTCCTGTATGGGCTCAAACAAGCCCCAAGGGATTGGTATAGCAAGATAGAGTCGTATTTTGATGAGCAAGGATTTAGAAAGTCTCCTTATGAACACACATTATTCACTAAAACTAAGGATAAATCAGATATTCTAGTTGTTAGTCTGTATGTAGATGATCTACTATATACAGGAAATAATGTTGTCTTGATGAATGAATTTAGGGAATGAATGGAGCAACACTTTGATATGACTGGCCTAGGCAAGATGAAGCATTTCTTAGGTGTTGAAGTCACTCAAGGCAGGAGGGGGATATTCATCAATCAACAAAGATATGTTGGTGACACCTTGGTCAGATTTGGAATGGAGAACAGTAAGCCAGTGACAAATCCTACTGTGGCAGGCCTCAAACTCACAAGGAAACATGATGAACAACAAGTTGACTCCACTCTCTTCAAGCAAATCATTGGGAGTCTGATGTATCTGAATGCTACGCGACCAGATATTACCTATGCTATAAGTATCATCAGCAGGTATATGGACCTGATAAGCATCTAGTTGCAGCAAAGCATGTCTTAAGGTATCTAAAAGGCATTGCAGAGTTTGGAATCTGGTATAAAGCTACTGAAAAGCAAGAGTTGATTGGCTACTGTGATAGTGACTATGATGGGGATTTAGAAGACAGAAAGAGCACAACAGGATTTGTGTTTATGTTGAGTGCAGGAGTTGTATCTTGGTCTGCCAAGAAGCAACCCATTGTAACTCTCTCCACCACTGAGGCAGAATTCGTGGCTGCAGCATATTGTGTTTGTCAGGGTGTTTGGCTAAAGAGGATACTAAATGAGTTAGGCCTGCAACAAGAGAAATGCCTGAAGGTGTTTTGTGATAACAGTTCTACCATCAAGCTATCCAGGAATCCAGTTATGCATGGCAGAACCGAGCACATAGAAGTGAGGTATCACTTCCTCAGAAACATGTGCAAAGAAGGAGTTATTGAATTGAAGTTCTGCAACAATGAAGAACAGTTTGCAGATGTGTTAACCAAGTCATTGAAGAATGAAAGTTTTCTGAAGTTAAGACAATGCCTGGGTGTTTGCAACTTAAGTGATGCAGATTGACCATTTTATACTTGTAAAATGTCTGTGTATGCAAGCCATTTAGCTTGTTATATCTAGGTATAGTTTATTAAACTGAACTCATGTGTATTAGCTCAGTTTAAGGGAGAGATTGATAGAGTGCAAATATCAATTGGGCTTAGAATTGTTTTGGTTAATGTAAGTTGGGCATGATGTAAGTCCAGTGTTTTAGGGCCCATGTGTTTGACCTCTGATTAGAGTCAAAAGACTTGTAATAAATACAGTTAGTTAATCAATAAACAATTCAATTCTCCCAAATTCTGTTTTGTGTTATTACAAGCAGTGGATGTAGAAAATTTAATTGTGTGTCAACCAGATCATGGAGAGATGGCTCTTGAGAGTAATACCTCTACATAATAAGATAATTTTGGTCCCTATATTGCATTAGCAGGGTTCTGTATGTTGTCTATGAATTGATTGAACGTTCCATATTGTAGTCGCAAATCAGATGTGTAGATCTGGTGCCGTAGATCTAATTTGTGTGGACTTCGTTTCAGCTCTCACTCCTCGAGCAAAAGTTGAAGTAACAATAGCTTTTCTTTGTTATAAGTACTTCCAGTTTATAATTTAGGGGAACACATTTCTTTTTAACCATATTTTTCATGTAAATAAATGAAAGGGTGAGATTGGAATGCAGCAAATGGGATTGCAGGCTCGTCTTATGAGCCAAGTTTTGCGTAAGATCTCTGGAAATGCCTCTAAGGCTGAAATGATAGAAGAAATGGTAATGCGCGAAGGGATTTACACACAAAGCAGACTGGGTAATGTGTACTATTATATTGAATATGAGTGAATCAATTACAATACAATGTTCACAGAGAAAGTGCCGAAACGGACACCATTTCTCTCATTCACTCCACTACTTAAGCGTGTAATCCTTCAAACGGACACTAGGCACACGCGCCTTTTTAGTGACTCTAGCCACATCAACATCTGGCGCCACTCCCACATCAACATTTGGCGCCATCTCCACCTCAGCATCATTCTTCATTACAATACCATCCCCTTTAACAACAATCTTGTCCTCAAGATTGAAAATAGGGTAATTCACCTTGAACTCATCCATATCTTCCCATGTAGCTGACTCTACATCATTATCTTCCCATAGCACCAATAATTGTTTCACCTGTGTGTCTCCCTTCAGCACAATTCTCACCTTGAGAATCTCTTTTGGTTGTAGCACTGGACCTAACTCTATAGTAGTTAGGGGCATTGGCAACTATGGTGTTGAATTGTCTCCTTGAAATAATTTCAACTGCGAAACATGGAATACAGGGTGGATTTTAGTCTGCTGTGGTAGCAACAGTTTGTATGCTACCTTACCAATTTTCTGCACAACTTCAAATGGCCCAAAGTATCTCATTCCCAACTTCTGGTTCTTTCTCAGAGCTACTGAATGTTGTTTATATGGCTGCAACTTCACCAATACACGATCCCCTACTTTGAATTCCACATCCTATCTTCTCTTATCAGCTTGTATCTTGATTCTTTTTTGAGCTTTGTTTAGATTTGATCTTCAACTGTTGTAGCAGCAACTCTCTGTCAGTTAGCTGTACAATCACTTCAGTAGGCTCATTATTGGCATAGGCAGGCCTAGTAAGAGTAGGAGGATCCCTCCCATACAAAGCTCAAAATGGAGTTGTTCCCAAACTTGTATGAAAAGCAGAATTGTACCAGTACTCTGCCCAATTCAAAGCTTTAAACCAGCTCCTAGGATTCTCAAATGTGAAGCATCTCAAGTACATTTCTAGGCACTTGTTCAACACCTCTGATTGGCCATCAGAATGAGGGTGATAAGCAGAAGACATAGCTAATGTGGTGCCCTATAACTTGAACAGATTCTGCCAAAATGCACTAGTAAAGACCTTGTCCCTATCGGAGACAATTGAATTAGGAACACCATGTAATTTGACAATGTGATTCATAAATGCTTCAGCCATAGTTTTACTTGTATAGTCAGATTTCATTGCAATAAAATGAGCATACTTAGTCAATCGATCTACCACTACCATAATAACATTAAAACCATGAGAATTAGGTAAACTTGTAATAAAGTCCATAGCCACATCCTCCCAAACTTGAGCTGGTATTGGCAGAGGATTTAACAGATCAGCGGGTAGTGTATTAGAGGCTTTTGCTTGCTGACAAATAGAGCAATTTTGCACAAACTTCTTCACATCTTCTCTGAGCTTAGGCCAATAGAATTGAGCACTGATCCGAGCTATTGATCTAGTAACTCCAGCATGTCCTCCTATAGGTGAAGTGTGGTACTCATGCAACAGTTTTTGAATCAAATTGTCTTGGCTAGGAATCATCAGTCTATCCTTGCAGTAAGTCAAACCATCTCTCAAGGCATACTCTTTATCCTTGTAACTGTTGCTAATAACCTGTTGAATAATAGCCTGCAATTTCTCATCCTTGTTCACAGCCTCTCTTAGTTCTTGTAAGAATAAGGATTGTGGTTTAGACCATACCATAAAAAATATTCTGCTCAAGGCATCTGCAGCTAAATTGTCCTTCCCAGGCTTGTATTCTATCTTGAAATCATAACCCATGAACTTGTGCAACCATGCTTGTTGCTCTGGAGTTTGAAGAGACTGATCTAGCAAGCTTCTTAGACTCTCCTGATCTGTTTTGATCACAAACTGGTGACCATGTAAGTAATATCTGAATTTAGCTAGTGCTTTTGTAATAGCAAACAGTTCTTTAGCATATGCAGACTGCTTCTGCATCCTAGGGACCATCTTCTTAGAAAAATACGCAATAGGGTGCCCTTGTTGACTTAAGACTGCTCCAACACCAATTCCTGAAGCATCTGTTTCAAGTGTAAATGATTGATTAAAATCTGGCAGAGCCAGCACAGGAGCTGATATAACAGCTTCTTTTAACTTCTGAAATGCATTCTCAGCATTCTCAGACCATATGTACGCATCTCTCTTCAATAAGTCAGTCAATGGTCCAGCAATTGATGCATAATTCTTAATAAATCTTCGGTAATAACCTGTAAGACCAAGAAACCCTCTAATCTGTTTCACATTAGTTGGCTTTGGCCACTCTTTCACAGCTTGTACTTTAGTGGCATCCATGACCACACCTGCTCCCGATACTCTATGGCCTAAATGGTCCACTTCTAAGAGCCCAAATGACTACTTAGACAACCTAGCATACAACTGATGTTGTTGCAGTGTTCTCAATACCACCTCCAGATGCACTAAATGGGTTTTCCATGAGGCACTATATACTAAAATATCATCAAAAAAACACCAAGACAAACTTTCTCAATTCTTTTTGAAAAATTTGATTCATTAAATTGTGAAATGTGGCAGGAGCATTTGTGAGACCAAATGGCATTACAAGCCATTCATAATGACTATGGTGAGTTCTAAAAGAAGATTTGTACCTGTCTTTTGGCTTCAACAGAATCTGATGATACCCTGCCCTCAAGTCCAGTTTAGAAAAGAATGTAGCACCATGAAGTTCATCCAACAATTCATCCACTGTTGGCATTGGAAAAGAATCTTTAACAGTGATTGCATTAAAAGTCCTGTAGTTTGTACAAAACCTCCACTTCCCATCTTTTTTCTTAACCAAAACAGTAGGAGAAGAAAAAGGACTATTACTGGCCTGAATGATCCCTTGATCAAGCATTTCCCGGACCATTATTTCTATTTGCTCCTTCTGACAATGAGGATATCTGTATAGCTTAGTTTTCACATGTTTGGCATCTGGATGCACTATAATCTCATGATTCTTTTCTCTGTCAGGAGGCATGCCACTAGGTGTTTGAAATACACCTCTATATGTGTGTAGCAAAGTCACCAATTCTGTTCCATATCAGTAGGCAATTCTAACCATTCATCATCCTTATTACTGAGGCTCATCTGTTGAATCACAAACAACACAGAAATTGCATCTGTGTATGCCATCCTTTTCAATTGATGGAAGTGAGCTTGTGTAGGCTGCATAGACCTATCACCTTCAAGAGTAATAAATTTTCCCTGTTGTAGAAATTTAATACTAGCAACTGAGTAATCAGCAACATGAGGTCCCAAGGTAGCTAACCATGTGGATCCTAAGATCAAATCAGCTCCAACCACTGGTAAAAGATACACTGGTAATTTCAGTTCCTGTCCCTGTACCTCCACAGACAGTTCTGGTATCCAGCCTTCTGTCTCCATGTATTGGCCATTTCCAATCAACACTCTAAAGCTTGGATGAGGTTCAATTGGTAGTTTGAGGAATTGAGCTATGCGTGGTTGCAAAAAACTCTCCGAACTACCTCCATCTAACAATATTTGAACACTGATATGACCAATTGTCCCTGTAAAATGAATGGTTTCAATACTTGTGCCACCCTTCATTGCATTCAGTGATAAATGGTGTTCTGTCACAGCAGTAGTGGCATCTGTTGTGTTGTTTGCTGGGTCAGGTGGGTCAGTGTCTTGGTTAGGGGGTCTCTTCCTCATCTTCCATTTGAAGCATGAGTACTTGGTTTCTATTAGAACACCTGTGAGTGTATGAAAACTTCTCATCACAGAACTAACACAGGCCCTTATCTCTCCTTAATTGGATTTCTGCAAGTGACATACTCTTGAGTTGTGTTCTTTGGCTATTGTTAAATGGCTTAACTGTAGGTTTGGGTAATAAAGGTGGAAGGCTATTTGGTTTAGTTACTTGGTTATTTGTATCTGTTTTTGGTGTTTGGTTTGTGTTTGTGTTTTGATTTTGGTATAAGTTTTGTTTTGTGGTATAAGTGTTTCGTTTGTGTTTGGCTATAGGTTGGTATTTTTCTTCAAATAATTTGGCTAATGCTACTGCTTTCACCAATGTTGGTGGTGAGAGAGATTTAACATCTCTACGAATCTCCTGATTCAGTCCTCCAATGAAACAATCCAATAATGCTTCTCTAGTCACCCCTTCAGATCTATTTGCAAGAGCAGTGAATTCTACATAATACTCAGCCACAGTATCAGTTTGAGTGAGCTTAAACAATTTGGAACGTGGACAATCAAAGGGTGAAGGGCCAAACTCTGTTTCCAAAGCTACTGTAAAATCATTCCATGATTGAAACGCCTCTACTTTTTGCATCATTTGGAACCATGGGACAATATCGTGATCTATGTGTACTGATGCAATAGTAATTCGCTCAAAATTAGGAGTATCATAGTAATCAAAGAATTGTTCAGCTTTGAAAATCCATCCAGCAACATTGCTACCAACAAATCTAGGAAAATCAAGTTTAATAGGCCTTACTTGAAAAACTGGTTTATGATGTGTAGTTCCAGAAGAAGGCGAAAGTATCAGCGGGGATTTCAACTTCCCTGACGACCCAGGACTTGTCACCGAGCTAGGGTTCTGTAATTTCTTCATCTCTTCAAACATTGCCTTCACTTTGGTGAAATTAGCCTCCGATCTCATCACTGCTTGCTCCACTAGCTCGAATCTCTTCTGGTTTTCTACATCTTTGCGCGTCATTTTCGTTTGAAGCTCGGCATGATTCTTCTCTACTGTCTCAGCTAACTTACGAAAGTCATTTGTGAGCTCTTTGAATCGAGTGTTCTCTGCCATGGCGGAAGGTTGATGAAAGCACCAATGAAATGATAGAAGAAATGGTAATGCGCGAAGTGATTTACACACGAAATAGACTGGGTAATGTGTACTAATATATTGAAGGGTTAAATACGTTTTTAGTCCCTACAAAATTTCACTATTTTGTTTTTAGTCCCTATGAAAATTTTCATCCACTTTTAGTCCCTATAAAATTTCAAATTTTCGTTTTTAGTCCCTATAAATGCCAACTAGTGTATATCCATTGAATTTTTGGGTGATGTTTTGCATACATGTTGAGGACATTATAAACATCTATTCCAGAAAAGCTACGAATTTTTTAACGACGCAGAAATTAAATCTAAATTTTTTAAGTGCAAAAGATTTGAACAAATTAAAGGAAATACTAACCTAGAAATCAAATTTTGAGTTTATTTTTGTGAGGGAGATATTTTTAATATCTTTAACGTGTATACAAAATATAATTCAAAAATTCTAAAGGTATACACGAGTTTACATTTTATAGGGACTTAAAACAAAATTGTGAAATTTTATAGGGACTAAAAGTTGACGAAATTTTTTATAGGGACTAAAAACAAAATAGTGAAATTTTGTAGGGACTAAAACAAAATTGTTTAATCTGAGGAACTACTGTATGCTTTTTTGTTTCCTTTTAGGCTAAAGGAGATGAAGAAATTGGCCTTAAAGTTCGTTTAAGAGTGCAAAAGAGCAAGGTAGTCAAACTATTTCTGTATTTACAAATTTTCTTTTTAAGAAATTTCGCTTTCTATTTGTCATGTTTCTTTATCGCTTAAAACTTGTGACTTTTATATAGTTTCCAATTTTCAAAATTTGACTTTTATTTCCTTTCACTTATCAGGCTCCTACTCTTTATATACCTTTACTAAATTTATTCTAGTTTTGGTGTTATGGTCTGTAATGAAAACGGTAAAACAGACGTACATATTCACTACAAGAAAAATCTGTTTTAGCCACCAACATTTGTGACGGAGCTTATTCCATCAGTAATTTGCCACGGATTTGCGACGGTATGTGTTAAAAGTAGGGGCGCGAAATTAACATATCACAATGTTTGTCGTTTTTTTTTTGAGAATTTGTTAAGTTATTTGATTTGATGTAACATTTGTTTTGTAAATGTTTTCACAATGCAGAAGCATGTTGCATGGTGTAAGTCTCAGGAGGTCGCTGTTCGGGATCTTTTTCATACAAAAGCTGCTCTCCGACTCCCTGATATGCTCAGACGTGCCCGCATGGGGAGGGGCAGGCCTCTTTGGATGGGGGATCTAGTCTACAATCGCCTAAGAGATCACATCTGGAATGATCCAAAATTCAATGCCAAGTGTGAGTGGAATAAGAAGAACAGGGCATCAGAAAAAGGTGGAAGCTTGCACACTGGAGGTTCTATCTCTATGTTGGAGCATGCAGAGAGATTGGTGTATTCTTAAACTTATATTTTCCTAATGTCAATATAATTAATTATAATTTACCATTTACAAACTTAAGTTATTAATAATAAGCCAAGAAGATGGGGAGGAAGCCACATGTAGATGAGATTCATCGCCACACTCACATTAGGAAGGGCACATGCGAGTTTGTAGAGGACCGCGCTCGCATTACTCAGGTATAAAGAAATTTTGTCAAATATATAAGTGAGTTTATGTGAATTGAATTGATGTGTTTGGAAGTTGTTGAATCGGTTATAATATTGGTCCCACTTAGCTTATTGAACTTATAGTTGGTTATGTGAATTGGAAATATAAGTTAGTTTATGTGAATTGAATTGGTGTGTTTGAAGTTGTTGAATCGGTTATAATATTGGTCCCACTTAGCTTATTGAACTTATAGTTGGTTATGTGAATTGGAAATATAAGTTAGTTTATGTGAATTGAATTGGTGTGTTTGGAGGTTGTTGAATCGGTTATAATATTGGTCCCACTTAGATTATTGAACTTATAGTTGGTTATGTGAATTGGAAATATAAGTTAGTTTATGTGAATTGAATTGGTGTGTTTGAAGTTGTTGAATCGGTTATAATATTGGTCCCACTTAGCTTATTGAACTTATAGTTGGTTATGTGAGTTGGAAATATAAGTTAGTTTATGTGAATTGAATTGGTGTGTTTGAAGTTGTTGAATCGGTTATAATTTGTCTCACTTAGTTTATTGAACTTATAGTTGGTTATGTGAATTGGAAATATAAGTTAGTTTATGTGAATTGAATTGGTGTGTTTGAAGTTGTTGAATCGGTTATAATATTGGTCCCACTTATTGAACTTATAGTTGGTTATGTGAGTTGGAAATATAAGTTAGTTTATGTGAATCGAATTGGTGTGTTTGAAGTTGTTGAATCGGTTATAATTTATCTCACTTAGTTTATTGAACTTATAGTTGGTTATGTGAATTGGAAATATAAGTTAGTTTATGTGAATTGAATTGGTGTGTTTGAAGTTGTTGAATCGGTTATAATATTGGTCCCACTTAGCTTATTGAACTTATAGTAGGTTATGTGAGTTGGAAATATAAGTTAGTTTATGTGAATTGAATTGGTGTGTTTGAAGTTGTTGAATCGGTTATAATTTGTCTCACTTAGTTTATTGAACTTATAGTTGATTATGTGAATTGGAAATATAAGTTAGTTTATGTGAATTGAATTGGTGTGTTTGAAGTTGTTGAATCGGTTATAATTTGTCTCACTTAGTTTATTGAATTTATAGTTGGTGTGTTTGGTTATAATTGGTGTGTTTGTATTCAATTTGCAGCATATTGTATTGCAAATAGATATGAGTCATTTCAATGTTAAAGATATTTATGTCTATGTTTTTAGGAATGTGTCTGAAAAAATGTCTCATTTATTTTGATTATGATTATAACTTGTGCATTTGATAGGAGGAGTTTCAGCGGCGGTTGTCTCAGTCAGATATACCAGTAGACCCCGATGAGTTGGCTAAGTTGAAGCGTTTGTTGTGGGAGCAGGCTGCTGGAGGGCCCTATAAGAGTCGTGGTGTGTATGGGATAGGAGGCATAATTGACAATATGGTAGACTCTGGAGCTTCGACGAGCGCGAGCCTATCTCCTGAGGCCCGTAGGATCATCCGACAAATGTCACAACAATTTGTAGAGCGGTTTGCACGACAGCAACAACTAATTGAGTACGTATTTAACCATTCTGGGATTCCAATGCCTCCACCTGATTGGCATACGCCCGAGCAGGACCAGCCCGCCCAGCAGGACGAGAACGAAGATGCAGATGATGGAGAATGTGGAGATCAAGGAGACCACGTTTATGAGAAGGGTTATTGACGAGATCTAGGTAATCTATGTTTTAATTAATGTGCAAAATATATTAGTTTTATGAATTAATTAGTAATCATTACCGTTTTTGATTTGTTAGGTACATTGTTCAGAGTTGGACTTGAAGATTTTGAGTTTACTGGACATTAGTGTAGTTTATGTATGTTTGACATAAACTAGTGGTATGTTTTGATATATTTTGATATTTGGTATGTTTGACACTTTTAACTAACTTGGTGGATTGGGTTGACACTTTTAACTAACGTAGTGATATGTTTTGATTTTGATATTTTGTATGTTTGTCACTTTTAACATTAGTGTAGTTTATGTATGTTTGAATTGGTGGATTGGAGTCTGAAGTGAATTGGCAGGAAAGTATTGCAAATAGGAATGACAATGTAAATGTCAAATATTGCTAGAATTTGCGACGGATTTTTTTTTGGTAGTTACTGAATTTGCCACGGAATTTTTAACATTTGCGACGGAAATTTCAACATCTATTTATAAATTTTCAAATAATATCCACGGATTTGCCACGGATTTACGAGAAAAAGCTATCAGAATTTGCGACGACTTTGCCACGGAAATTTGCGACGGATTTGCCACGGATTTTCTATAGAAAACTGTCAGAGTTTGCGACGACTTTGCCACGGAAATTTGCGACGGATTTACGATAGAAAACTGTCAGAGTTTGCGACGACTTTGCCACGGAAATTTGCGACGAACTTGCGACGTGTTTGCGATGGGGAATTTCGTCGCAAACGCTTTGCGACGAGTGCTTTTGCCACGACATTTTGGCCGTCGCAAATTCCGTGGCAAATGCAAATTTGCGACGGGAAAAGGTACATTTGCGACGGAAATTGCCGTCGCAAATGAGCGATTTTCTTGTAGTGATTGAACACAATAACCAAAGGCAAAGGAGAAGCAACGACATCTACAACGATATCTGCAACATCGTTGGTAGATTTGACCAGTCTGGAAAAAGCCACTGATAGAAAATCAAGTGCCATAAAAGAAGTAGCTGAAGCAAAGTTGGCGGGAGATGATACCAAGATTTTATGAAATCCTCATGAAGGACACATCAAATATGAATGATGAACAATGTCAAAATCCTGAGTTCGTCTATGAGTCTATCAAGCAGAGATTAGGAAAACCTAGAGAATAATGTAATTTTAATTATAATTTATCGTTGTATGAATCTTTCTAGTTTTTTTTATTATAAAAAAAGAATCATTCTAATTTTAATTATTGTTCTGCATTTAACGTTTTTTAATAAAATAAAAATGATGGTTTTATGTGCTGTCTTTCTCCTGTATGCTATGTATCTACCTTAATTTTTTTAACTATCTTTGCTATCCCAAGTAGGTAGCTCAGTTGGCGAGCTAAGGGATACCAAATGAGTGCACCAAAAGAGTGCAAGAAGGAGGTCCCGGGTTCAATCCCCGGAAACTAACATTTCCCCTCCCCCACTAACATTGCCTATAAAAAAAAAACTACCTTTGCTAATTTTATTCCTAAAAATGTGACACAACTCAACGGCATTTTTTTAGCAAATTATGATAAAATCATTAATGTGGCAAATATTTGACCATTTCTTTAGGCGTGAAATGTTGTGACTCCCACAGATATTAGACTAAAAATGAGGAATGAGTGGCTAGTAGAAATGAGGCTAAAAGTTAGGCATTTTTACCTCATGAAAATGAAACAAAATTCTTGTTAAAAAAATTAAATTTTAATTTAGATAACTCTAGACTTAAAATAAATTTGTTCACTTTTAATAAATTAATTAATATTTTTATAGGAATTAATTAAATTTTAGCCATTGTGAAAAACTAACCATTATATCTATTGTGAAAAACTAACCATTATAAAAAACTAGCTGTTGACTAGTCTATATATCTGTTCTATTTAAAATACATTTGTGCAGGTTCCTAAAAGCACCTCTTTCATAGGTGGTATCACCACCACGTTTCAAGGGAAAAATTTTAAAAGCTCATCCTACATGACCATTCGCAATAGGTCCACCATTTCATTAAATAAGAGAAGCGAATTAGACCATTGGATCTTTAAGGATCTCTCTCAACTGTTGGATTTATATGCAATAATATTAGTCAATAATAGTATGAAATATATTCCATATATATTTGCATTTATAGTAATTGTAGTCCATAATTGTAATTGATCACAATTTCAATTCAAATTTAAATTTGAAATACAAAATCACCTTTGAAAATTCAAATTTCATTTTCGAATACAAATTCCCGCCATTTTTAAAAATCAAATTTTCATTTCAAATTTTGATTTTCCTCTTATATTAACCCTAATTTTAACTATAAATACAGTCACTCCTAATGCACAGAATCATACGAAACGTAACTCATTTCATTTCATCATATATTTGTTGATTCTTGATCAATATGGGTGTAATGGAGTGCGAACTGGATGAGTTTTTGTTCTTCAATGATAACATAACACTATCTTGTTTAAATCATCATCATCATGATGTACAAATCTCTTTTTTGTTAAAAGTATTTAGTAATTTTGGGTACTCCTATCGATAATCCATCGTTTCCATCTATTAACAGGATTGTAGTTTCATCGTCTGGCTACCATTGCTGAGGTTGTTCCTACTGGCGGGTAACTATCTGCTCTCTAGACATGGATTCTCATTGGCTCTTTGTTTAATTTATTATCAGTGGTTAAAATCTGTAAATTCGAGTTTCACCAGATCTTTATTTGATTTATTATTTGTATTTCAATTCTATCTTATTTGATTTGTAGAAATATTTCTCAAATAAGGGCAGGAATATGCTCTTAGTTTCAGGAAGATGGAACAATCAAGGTTAAATCAATTATCAACCATATTGTATAATATTTTCCCGTGCGCAGGAAGATGGAACAATCAAGGTTAAATCAATTATCAACCAAACCATGCTCTTCAAAGTTATAGGCCAGATTAGTCAACGTGTCATTCCTTTGATGACATCTCAAGCATTTGCACTGACAAGGAGATCATCGAATCGAACTATTTCGATACAAAATGGATTAGCTTAGGATTAGGATCTATTCAACTCTTTTAATTTATTGAATATCATTTCTGTCTTCCTATAGTACTTATGTTTTGTCCATTTGTTCAAGATCAATATCCAATTGGTTCAGTATCATCATCCCTTTATTGTTTTGTCACTGTTACACTAATTTAATATCTTTTGCGCGTAATATAAAATTAGCCATTCTAATCCTCTAGAACTTGTGGCGCATAACTCGCTTGTTGCCTCAGAGTCTGTTGCTACATCTAATCCAGTAGTAGAAGCTGACATGAATATTTTAAGAAAGCTTTGGGGTGAGGTGTCAGATGATGTTGGTGATCCTGTGGCTTCCCGTTCCCAAGGATTAGTTGCTCGGCATGATTACTTTGAACCAGTAGTATCCAAGACCCAAACGAAGAAATTGAGGCAAAAAAAGAAAGTGGTTGTTGGGTACAATACTCGTTCAAAGGCAAATTCTGTCTCTGAATCCTTTTGATCTGGTTTTGTAGTTTAGCCGTTTTTTTTTTGTCTTTTTATTTTTCATTTTATTTTCGTTTGACTGATTTGTTTTAGGAGTTTTTTAGCGTAGGTTTCCCCTTTTATGCTTTGCCATTAGTTTCTCTCTTGCCTTGGGTTTTGGTCTAGTCCCCCTTAGTATCTTCGTTTTTTTTTCTCTTTTTTTAATAAATTCAGTTTTCTTTGGTTAAAAAATAATATAAAATTAGCCAAAATAAGTTCTTTCTATATCAATCTATATCAATAGCAATAATGGAAATTTCTTAAATCGTTTTTTGATATTAAAGGCATTATGAAATTTCCTAATTAGAATTCAAATATATTTGTATGACAGCAATTAAAATTTCCTAATTTGATATCAAATGCATTATAAAATTTCCTAATTAGAATTAAAATATAATTAGAATTAAAATTTCCTAATTAGAAATAACTTTGAATTTATAAATAACAAACAGGTATTTTGGTTTAATATATCTATGCAATTAACATATAACATATTTTTTTAGATAAGCAATACTTTAATTGAAGGGAGCACAAGGGGTGCCCAGCCCTTACAATGGGAATAAAGGAAAGGGGGAGGGCCTCCTCAAAACCTCCCTAAGCCAAAACCCAATGGGAAAAAGACTCAGGGAGGAAAAAGAGTATCTCGTACCACCTGCACTACAGTGAGGATAGGCAAGCATTGTAGTGGATTAGACCACCACATTGAAATGGAAAAGGAGGAATTACAATTCAATCTATAAATACACCAACACCAAGAAAGACTTTTAATACGATTCACCACCATCTCGATATTAGGCTCCTCATTATTGAAAATAGCTCTATTCCTCGCCAGCCATATGCTCCAACAAGTAGTTAACCAAACCACGTGCTTCGTGCGTTTTGCTTTCTTCCCCTTACACAAGCAGCAACACTGGTGGACAAGACCAACAACATCCAAAGACAAATCAAGAGCAACACCAATCCAAGATGTAACACACTTCCAAACCGAATTCGCGAACCCGCAATGGAGGAACAAATGATTCACGGACTCACGCTGAACGTGACAGAATGAGCAACGAGCATCGTCTTCCAAGTGGAGAACATTCCTGCGCAATAGTTGCTCGCGCACCGGCAACGCATCCAATAGCAACCGCCAGCCAAAAACCAACACTTTCAAAGGCACTATTGATTTCCATAAACCTGCAAAAAAATTCTGCTGCAAGATAACATACGACTCCAACTCACACAGGGATCCGATAAAGCTCTCCATTTCCACTTAGACAACAAAGCTATATTAAATAATTCCAGGTTTTTGATCCCGAGACCTCCCTCTTCCTTTGGTTTACAAATACTATCCCAAGCCACCCAACACATTCCCCTCTCCCCCTCTTTGATACGCCAAAGAAAATCCCTCTGGATTTTAACCATCTTCTTGATTACTACCTTCGGAGCTTTATAGAAAGAAAACATATATAGCGGGATACTATTAAGAACGGATTTTATAAGAGTTACCCGGCCTCCAATGGATAGAAACCGACCCTTCCACAAAGACAACCGCTTTCTAACTACTCCTAAAACATAGCTCCAAGTTGCTTCCCTCCTCGGATTAGCGCCATCTGGGATTCCCAGAAACTTGAAGGGGATAGATTCCGTTCTCCAAAATAGGAAAGTGCTAGCTCTCTCCAAAAATCCATTCGGAGTGTGGATACCTATAAGCTTGCTCTTGCGAAAATTTACCTTCAAACCGGAAACAAGTGTTGGACTATATGATAACCTTAGAGGGGGGGGGGGGGGGGGGGGGGGGGGGGGGGTGAATAAGGTTATATGCTAAATATGACTTCTTTTGGATTTTCGAAAAATTAACAATGCTAGTTCAAATCGAATGCGGAAAATGGGATTTAAACTATATGCAACAACTTATGCAAACTATAACAATGACAGAAATAATTATAATTATAATTATAACGATAATCAAATCTGCGCGTGATAATAGCAAGTGCGACGACAGTTAACAATTATAAAAGAAAACACAAAGTAAAGATAAGGGATAGGAGTACACCGTGATTTTAACGAGGTTCGGGATAAAAGCCCTACGTCCTCGGCCTCCGGCTTTGCAACCTTCGGACTTGATAATAACCACTATATGAGAAGATACTTCTTCAACGTCTTACAAGCAAGCAACTTCGCTATAGCTACCACGCCAATCTCAATTTTCCCCAAATTGAGAACCCAAGCTCCCCGCTAAGGATTTCGTTACAATTCAATCTCCCCGATTGAATTACCCAAGAAAACTTCCCAAGATTTCACAACAACCAAGTATTAGATGATTATAAAATGAAAGCTAGGATCCAATCACTCAAGCAGTATAACAAGATGTAGTTGAGAGAGATGAGCGATTTGAAACCCTAGATGAAGAACGTGAAGAAAAAGTGTGACGGTAAGTGTTTGCGTTCTTTTCTTTTTGATTTGTGGGTTGTGTCATGTTGATCGTTAAAACCCTAAGTCTATTTATATAGCTTGTGAAAATATGACCGTTGAGGCACTTTTTAACACAATTGTAATAAGTGAAGAATCGATTGATTGCTTGAAAGATATAATATGAAAATCGATTTTCTTCTTGAAAATATACTAGCAAAATCGATTTTGTGCCTGAGGAAGAAGGAAGGAAATCGATTCCTTACTTCCAAAAGTAAGTGGAAAATCGATTTAGCTCTTTAAAATAACAAGCCATCAATCGATTGTTTTCTTTTCAAAACAAATTCCTTTTTGAAAACAAGCAAGATAGAAATCGATTATAGGCTTTAAAAGAGTAGAAGGGAAATCGACTTTTGGCTTTAAAATCAGGATAGAAATCGATTCTCTCCTTAAAGAAGGGAGCCATCAATCGATTTTGATTCTCAATAACAACAAGCCATCAATCGATTGTTTTCTTTCCAAAACAAATTAGCAAATCGATTTTCCTCTCTAAATTGAAGCACAAAATCGATTTCCCTCTTTAAAGAAGGAAACAACAAATCAATTTTACACTTTTAAAAACAACAAGTCATGATTCAAAACCTTTCTTTAAAAACAACTTGTGCCTAACTTATTTAATCATGCTTTTATATAAAAGATTTTAACAAAATAGTTTTATTTTAAAAAATCATCTCTCAACTACATAAGTCATAAAGTTTTAGTGATAAGATCTTACACGCGTCCTATGCAAAGAAAAACAACACATAAGTCTTGAACGCTTCAGTAGTTTCTCGTTCGAGCTTCTACACTTTAAGATATCATATCATGCCAAGCACTTTGGTTGATTGTCCTGTGCTTTGGTTCATGCCCTGCGCTTTTGGTTCATTGCCCTGTGCTTTGGTTCAACTATAACCATTAGTAAACAGATTGTAATTTCTTGTCATTCAAAACAAAGAGTGTTTGACCTTGGTTCAACAACAAGCTCAAAGGATCTCAAAATAGACTTGATACTCCAAAGATTTGCCCAAGGAAGCTTTGCCCACAAACATTGTGTCATCCGCAAATTGAAGAATAGAAAAGTTCAAATCCTCATTGAAAGAAAAACCTTGATAATCACCAATATCCACCGCCTTCATCATCATCACCGACAAGGCCTCTGCCACTATAAGAAAGAGGAAAGGCGACAAAGGGTCCCCTTGTCGTAGACCACGCTGAACTTTGAAATCTTGAGTTGGGCTACCATTCACTAGAACCGACATGGAGCTAGTACACACACAAGACTTAATCCAAGCAATCCAATGTTGGGGGAAACCCATTCTAGTCAACATGTAAAACAAGAAATTCCAAGAGATGGAATCATAAGCTTTTTCAAAGTCCACCTTGAACAACATACATTCTTCCTTGCTTCTTTTGGCATAATCAACCAACTCGTTCGCCACCACAACACCGTCGAGAATTTGTCGCCCCCCTATAAATGCTGATTGATGATGAGAAATAATACTTGGCATAACTTTCTTGAGCCGAGAAGCTAAGACCTTGGCCAATATTTTGTATATGCACCCAATCAAGCATATAGGCCTAAACTCCCCCAAACCTTGCGGATTATCATTCTTAGGAACCAAGGCGATGAATGAAGCCGAGATAGCTTTGGGGAGGAAAGCATTCGCGAAAAACTCATTGAAAAAACCTACCACATCCTCTTTCATGAAACTCCAACCAGACTTAATGAAGTTGAAACTGAACCCATCCGGACCCGGACTTTTATCCCCCTCACACTCCCAGACACCCATCCTTATTTCTTCCTCAGTAAAAGGTTGAATCAAAGAATCCGCTTGAGATGAAGTCAAACGCTTGAATTGAAGACCGCCCAAAAGTGGCCTATTATGATTTGCCTCAGAAAAGCACTTCTCAAAATGTTGTTTTACAAAAGATTTCACCGCATCCACCTCCTCCACTTGCTCCCCGTTATCTCTAAGAATAACCACACTACACCGTCTTATTCTATACCTCATTAGAGAATGGAAGTATTTTGAATTCATATCCCCCTCCTTTATCCACCTTGCTCTAGACTTTTGAGCCAAGAAAGATACCTTCGCACGAATTTCCTTCCAAAGCGAGGCAGAAACTTCTCTTCTGTTTGCCACAACGTCACTATCCCACCCTTCACACAACATATCGTCCAACGAATTCAGATTCCGAACTAGAGTATCAATGTTCAAGTCGACTTTACCAAAAACCTCTTTATTCCAACTCCGAATGCTTCCTTTGAGAGACTTCAACTTTTCTTTTAAAACAAAACCCTTATGACCTGTATTGCTAAAACCATTCCAACAAGATTGAACAAAAGGTAAAAAGTCATCATGACTCAGCCATGCGTTGAAGAAACGAAACGGCTTCGGGCCCCAATCATTCGATGACCGAAGAAGCCAAATAGGTGAATGATCGGAGATGTCCCGATTGCCAATCCACTGACCTGTGATCTCCCAATCAACCATAAGACCCTCTGAAATCAAAAACCTATCCAACCTACTCATAGAGATTCCATCTGAGCAAAACCAAGAGAATATAACATATAAATATATGAATATATTATGAATATATTATACACATTGCGCCGATTTTCTATTTTTGAAATTTCGTTTCTTAAAAAATTTCCGTAAATAAATTATTGTTTGAAATTATATAATGGAAACGTTTTTTTTACAAAACTAATTTCATGATATAAAAAACTTGGCTTAAATATGTTTTAGGCCCCTGCAAATATGGGGTGTTTTGGTTTAAACTCCTGTAATTTTTTTATTTATTTATAAGTCCTTGCAAAATGACACGTTTTGTTTTAAGCCCTTCTGTTAGCAAACTGTTAGTGAGACATTAAAAATCTCTTACACGTGTATATTTGCAGAAGCTTAAACCAATTTTTTTTCAAGAGTCTAATAAATAAAATATATTTTTGCAGGAGATGAAGAAATTGGCCTTAAAGTTCGTGTAAGAGTGCAAAAGAGCAAGGTAGTCAAACTATTTCTGTATTTACAAATTTTCTTTTTAAGAAATTTCGCTTTCAATTTGTAATGTTGCTTAATCGCTTAAAACTTGTGACTTTTATATAGTTTTCAATTTTCAAAATTTTGACTTTTATTTCCTTTCATTTATCAGGCTCATACTGTTTATATACCTTTGCTGAATTTATTCTTGTTTTGGTGTTATGGTCTGTATTGAAAACGGTAAAACAGAGGTACATATTAAACATCTATATCTATATCTATATTAATAATAAATGAGAATAATCTCATTGATTATTTTAACACATGGCATCCATATAGCCATTTGACAATTAATGCTAGCTCTAAATAAATTCAAAAATAATAATATAATATAATTATATTAATTTTAAAATATTATATCACACAATCATTAAGTAACATGTGTAATGTTCAAAAAAATTTAATAGAATTAAATGAAAAAAAGAAAAACGTTTTTTTTAATACAATTCTCTCCAAGAAAATATGACTATAAATAGCCAATTTTAGGTGTTGGTTTGATTCACTCTCCACACCATCATGACCTCTTCTTTAAAAGCTATCGATTTGTGTATCATGGTTATTTTCACTTTTCATGGAGGTTTCTTCTTATTCATTTGGATATATCATGTTGAAGGAGGTGAATAGTATTGCTATTAGGCGATATGTGGGTTTTTGTACAAGTTCATCTTATTGCTATTAGATTATTATATGACATGTTGTCAATTAGGTTTTTTATAATATATCCATTTTTTCAATTCTATTGTACCTCATCTTATGTAAATAACCATATATAATGGTATGTAAATCCCCATATTGTAAATGAATGTTGAAATAGTTGATACATATTGTACGTGAACGGTGTGTGTTGGTGTTGAGTTGAAATCTGTTGAGTTTTTCTGAATCATTTGGATAAAATATGTTGAAGTAGGTAAATACTATATATGGGTGTTGGGGTGTCTAAATCCACATTTGGAAATTCCAAGTTGAAAGAGTTGAGTTGAATAATTCTTTTACATATGGATATATGGGGTGAATCTACTATTCGAAATTTGTGGTCAAAAATAATTCTTTTATATTTGGATATATGGGAGTAGTGGTGTCTAAATCCACATTTGTTTTCGTCATTTACAAAGTATCACCATAAAAGGATTTGGCTATTTCATGATTCTACACATAATCATGAAATAGCCAAATCTTATTTGTCTCACTTAATTTGTGCATTACATTACTTGAGATAAATGGTGTTTTTTATTTAAATATGGGCAATGATTTGTCGAATTAGGATGACAAGTTTAATATGTAATAAACTGATAAATTATAGGTCATTTGCAATAAAAACAATAGTTTAAATTTTTTTATGAATATGTTTTTAATAGTTTGAGTAGTATCATTGTAGTGTTGTGTATATTCATCTATGTTTATAAGTTAGAAACTGTTTGAGGTAAAACTAAATTAACTATTTACGTTTTTTTTGGATTTAATTACAAACAATCAAATTAATTTGGTATTAGAATTATAAGTTAGAAATATTTAAATTATTGGATTCAAAACTATCAAACATAAACATCCTATAACCATAATTAAGAATAAATATACTTTCAAAATGTCCTTGATCCAATAAAAATAATTTATTTTTTATATAATAATGATAGTTACAATATATGGTCTTTAATATATCTAATAATTATGACGTTTAGGATATTTTATTCATCAATTATGATTTTAATATTTAACAAACATCATATCAATTAAATTTGTAACATAACTTAAAGTAATAAAAACCAAAACATAATTTATCAGTTATACTTAACGTAACGTAACTTAAAGTATAATAATAAAATGATTATTATACTTTCAAAACGATCCTTAATTAATAAATATAATTTATGTTTCAAATAACTATGACAGTTATAATATACGGTCTTTAAAATATCTAATAATTATGTCATTTATAAAATTTAAACAAATCCAAAATTAAAAATTATTATACTTTCAAAACGTCCATTAATCAATTAATATAATAAATGTTTATATAACTATGACAGTTACAATATATGGTCTTTAATATATGTAATAATTATGATCAATTAATATAATTTATTTTTATATAACTATGACAGTTACATTATATGGTCTTTAATATATATAATAATTATGACGGTTAAAATATTGGCGACACGCTTATGGTTTTGATATTTAACCTTCATCATACCAATTAAATTTGTAACGTAACTTAAATTAATACAAAATTTATAACGTTTTCATCAGTTATGGTTTTATTTGATTACATATCATGTAACGGTTTTATATTGATTCAAATTAAAACCAACGTGAATAATGATTGTAACGTATGTTTCTTTGACCCTGAGCTCATTCCACGGTCAGGAGTGGCAGATTTTCGATCGCCCTCCAGATTTATAGTACGAGTAGGGGAGGAGGCAAAGGTCACCCGTTTGCCTTTCTTGGACTTGGTCTTCTTGAGAAGTGATTCGAAACCAACCCCCGACATTTCAGCCGCAAAGAAATAAGTAACGGTCAGAACCAAAAATAAAAATACGATTAAAGTAAAAAGCAAGCAAGTAAATCACACCAAGTTTGTGCTTTGCATAGTCTACATTCTTAGCACGAGCGAATTTATTGCAGGGAAAAACTCCCTCAGGCATCCAACTTGCCAGATTCTCCAACATTCTAGCACTTTCTAGGTCGTACTCTCCAAACTTTCTATGATTCCTGTAGTTGATGGTGTCACGGTTGTAATGAAAATGAGCCCAAGCAAGGGGAAATTTCATAGAAGCAACACCTCCTTGGTCGTCCAAAGTCCCAACCAAATCACGAGCCTGATCGCTAGTTGGGACGACCCAAATAAAAGCATGCCTCCAAGTCTTAGTAGATTCGCAAAAGGGTTTAAACAATTTTGAAGTGCCCTTGCAGCTTTTTAGAGAAACCTACTCCCAACGCCTAGGCTCGCTCTTCGCCTCAACAGTATGGCTAACATCGAATACGGTGAAGAAAAGACGGCAGTTGATGTCCCGGTCGAGAGCGGCTATCACCACCTCAAAAGACTTTATCAGCGCCCAAGCGTTGAAGTGAAGTTGAGAAGGGATTGTGGCCGCATGCTCCCCGGCAGGAACGCCCTCTGCCCTCCATTCATGGTCGCCATAACCAAGCAGTTTCCCGAAATAAGGTAGCACTTCATCGCCAGGAGCAAAAATGGAGGATTGCCCGAGAATGGGAGAGGAAATCCAGAAACGGTCCTCATCAAACCCGCCATTCCAATCATGTTCTTCTGGTAACACCTCGTTGACAGGGGACGGGGGAGGTGCTGGGTTTGCGTTCCTCGCGTTCTCTTGCGGCAAATTGGTTTGAGGCGAATGAATGACTTCAGAATCGTTGGTCGAGGTGGAACGACCAGACGAGGATGAGGATGAAAAATCGGTTGAGGAAGAAAAAGTATCGGAAGAAGGATGCTTGCTCATATTGGTACTTCCAGAACAAGCAGAGCTCGGCCAAATGAATAGGAGGGCCACCGGAAATCCTAGCTGTCTTTTTTTTCCGCGCCATCACCCTACACTGCAAGGAGAGGGAAAGTCAGGATCACCTAGAATGATGATTCGCAGAAGGGGGCGACAAGGTCGACCCCAGGCCTGACACCCCCTCCTCGCTCCAGAGAGAAATAAAACGAGGAAAAAAAAGCAGACAACGATTTAAAAGTTTCATACATGGAGTAGGAGAGAAGCTCAGACTCATAGTAGTATACTCCTTGATGAACAGTATCAAGCGAGCAGAAGTCACGAACCGTCTAAGGGGGAGATCGTGCACGGGTAAACACCTAGCCAGAATTACAGCAAATCCCGGTCGCCTTCCGAGAAACTTGTGCTCGCTTTCAGAGAATAAGAGAGTAAAAAGTAGAAACTGAAGGATAGGAGGCAACGTATTTATAAGGGCTTGGAAGCAGGCAAGTGAAACGACGTGACCCTTCTTTTGCGCGCGCCTTGAAAATCAAACCGTCATCATGACCAGGCACCGCCGTTTCAAATTTTGAGACATCATTAATGACCCCCTAGGGAGACGTGAGACGTCGCTTCATGTCAGTTGCCACGTGTCTTATGATCAGAGCGGGATCAATAACACGCTCGAATGCTTGACCAATCGACCTCGTACTTTCGTAGACGAGCTAGGAAACGGTCAGTTAACAAGCCTGCGCCCGTCCCAAGAACAAACTTGGCTTGGGGGCAACTGTTCTGGAGTGGGCAAGAAACCAGATCAATGGCCCTGATTGGTTCGTACAGTAATCTAACGGTCGTGCGCAAACCACTGGCACTATATAAGGATTCATTGCGTCAGTTGTCAGGTACACACTATTCACTAGTAAGGTTACTCTGCTCGTTCGCTTTTGACTTGGGCGTTGGAGTGTTATTGCAGGTACACCCGCCCTTTTTCCCTTTACATGGAGCACGACCAGCGGAGCAAGCAATTGTGATTTGACTTCTTGAGCACTCAGCCTCACGAGCTCAGGTACATAGCAGAAGATATGATGTAGCATGCCCATATAAATATTAGGTTATTCATCTATTAGAGTTTTACTTAATGATCACTTCATTGTTGATGAGATATGTTACTAATGTAGAGGTATATTCATTTTGCCAAATGAAATTTCCATTATAGCAAAAGGCACTGGAAGCAGCAATGAACGATATAAACGGCTCTTTTGGAAAGGGTAGTGTTACAAGATTGTGCAGTGCTGGTGGAGCTTTGGCGTATGTATCTTTTTCACATTCTCTTTTATCTGTCTCACTTATGTGTCCGTCCAACTTTGTTAAATTCTTTGAAAAACATCAATATTTGCTGTCACAGCTTTCTGTAATTCAGATCAGATAACATATAACAGATTTTTGATTGTCTTGAATGTTGCAGTGAAACTTTTCCCAGTGGCTGTTTGAGTGTAGACTTTGCTTTAGGTGATGGTCTTCCAAAAGGAAGAATTGTAGAGGTATTGACTATATGCTTCATGCTGTCATTCATTTCCTTCGGCAATCTTATTTACATTCGGTGCGCTTTTGGTTCAGTATGGAATAAACCATGATGGGAATTTTTTACAGAGAAACTGATAGATACTGATGGAGAATCTAAAAGAGGTGCTCGAGAGAATGTGATAGAACACACGAAAATGAATATGGAAAAGTATGTATTATTTATTGTAAATGTATGAGCAAGAAACTTTGTTTTAGGTACTTCCAGTTTATAATTTAGGGGAATCCACCTTAAAACAGATTTGGACATGGGCAGCGTTTTTTTTTAACCATGGGCAGCGTTTCTGAGCTCTGCTAAATTTGGCGCTGGTGATTCCTCCCCAAAAATGGGAAGCGTTTGAGAAGCGCTGCTCATTAATAACCATAGGCAGCGTTTGAAGGGAGAAGCGCTGCTCATTCACCTAGAGCGTTTAGCAATGGGCAGCGTTTGGTAACGGGAAGCGCTGCCCATTGCTAAATGCGCTAGGTGAATCAGCAGCGCTTGGTGGGAGAAGCGCTGCTCATTCACCTAGCGCGTACAGCAATGGGCAGCACTTGGTAAAGGGAAGCGCTGCCCATTGTTTAATTTTTTTTTCCTTTTTTTTCTGTTTTTGTGTATTTCCCTTTTTACATTTGATAATTTCCTGGTCATATACAGCCAATTAATACCAATCCAATCCATTATATACTAACAACATATGTATATATAAACTAGTTATATATCCAAATGCACCAATATGATCACAAACCAAAACAAACTAGCTAACAAGCTATTATATGTATCCAAAACTTAGCAACTTACAATATTAACAAATTAATATGTATCCAAATCAAACTCTCTAACAATATGTATCCAAAACTAGCAAGCTACTTACAATATGTATCTAATTTAAAACAAGTTAGCCACTTACATATGCATGAACCAATTCATATGCATGTATCCAAAACTAACAAACTACTTACAATATGTATCTAAATTAAAACAAGTTAGCAACTTACATATGCATGAACCAACTCATATGCATGTATCCAAATAAAACTCTAACAATTTACAAAATTACAATCTATCTAAAATCAAAAGAATTGCGAGACATAATGACACCACTCTCCTCTAAGCTCATCAATCTGTGCAGTAGAGTATGTCTTCCACCGACAATCGGGAAAATACTGAAATTATATAATTAAATAAAATTAGAATTGAAATATATGGTTAAATCAAAATAAAAAAGAGTTTTGTAAAGATACCTGTCTGGGGATAACCATTTGGTTGTGGGTAATAATTTCCTTCATAAATCTCATTACGTAATACCCACAATCATTGTTATTTGGTTGTTTCGGACACTACAAAACAAAAGATTAGTTCATTGTTAAATTTAATTTAATACATTTTTTTGACAACAATAATGTAAATAAATATATGATAAGATTGATTACAAACTTACCTCTATTGGTACCCATTTTGTCTGTGATTGTTCCAATCCCCAATATTCCTTCAAACAACTGAACACAATTAGATATAACTATATTATTAAAAATACATATAGTTAACAACTAAAACAAAGAAATATGCAGAGTGATCGAAATACACACACCTATTAAATATCACAACCAAGTCAGGGTGGGTGTTGAAATGACCATGCACAGAATCAATGTAGTACACCGTATCTGTCTTAGGATTTATTGCAAGCAAAATCCAATGATCCCTACAAAATAAAACTTTGAATAAGTAATTGACTAGTATTTAAAAAATGCATGTTATATAAGAATAGATTAAATCTCTCACCCTACAAGACATGGTGCCAAAAACATGGTATCGACGCCTGTATGTTGAGCATCCAACAAGCGTCGAGTGATATAATTTGTAACATCTGTCTTGTTTTGTTTCACAAGGTCGTTATAATTAGACAGATCCTCCCTGACATTACGGAGGTGTGTACTATCCGGACACAAGAACACATATCTCTGTGTCTGCTCCGAAGGGACCAAAATATTATGATACAAGCACCTACAATTAGAGGTATATATATACAAATTAAATTAACGATATAATAAAATTAACTTAATGATGTTAAATAATAAATTACATACGTACCTGATATATGCTCTAATACAAACACTAGTTGCCCAATTCATCTGACATAAATCATTAATATCCTGTTTTGGGATTATCAATAGTTGATCGGGATTTCCAAAAAATGTTGTCATCCATCTGTAATATAAGCGGGGTTCCATCATCCATCTTGAATTGCGCATGCATTTCGGTATACAAAATAATCCTAGAATCATCAATGGAAGAGGCGGAGGGCTGACACACTATTGAAGGAGGGCGGGCTGAGTCACTTTTGGAGGGGCGGGTCGATTCACTTTTGGAGGGGCTGGCCGAGCCACTTTTGGAGGAGGGGCGGGCTGAGTCACTTTTGGAGCAACGGAGGACCGAATCACTTTTCGTGGAGGGGCGGGCTGAGTCACTGTTGGAGGAAGAGAGGGATGAGTCAATGTTGGAGGAGGAGAGGGCCGAGTCACTTTTTGAGGGGCAGGCGAAGAAACTTGTGTTGAAGGGCCGGACCGAGACACTTTCTTGCTAGTAGATATTGCCTTGCTAACACTTTTGCCCCTAGATTTTGCATTTTGGCGTACCTATATATAAATAAAATAATTCGTTAGCTAGCACACAATAAATGACAAAATAAAAGAATTAGTTAGTTACAAATATATTGTCACTTACAACAATAAGGTGTGCTGGCCATGCCACAAATGTACCAACTGCATCTTGCACAGTTAGTAAATCTATAGTGGGTATTGGAGCAGGCAATGGTGCATCTCCCACAATTGCACAGTCAACTCTAACTCTAACATGATCTGGAGGTATGGGTAAATTGTGCATCAAAGTTCCCAATTGGTCACATGTGAAGCCTATTGCAACCATTTGGTGTGAGTTTGAGATATACAATTCACACTCACACTCATTGTTGTCCTAAATCAATTATAAACAAAAATTAATAAATACATTGCGAGAAGAAAGAGAGTTTAATAATTAATTTCTTATTTATCGTCAAAAAAATAATTAATACCTTAGTTGACGGAATGGTGCAGCTATCTCGTGCGCTATCTGTGGTAGGGGATGGTACTGCAAGCGAAACCAACCCATAGTGCAATTTGATTTGACTAAGTTCAGACCTTAGACCTTCATACAATACCCGCAACTCTCTACTTTGTTTACAATCATGATGCTCATCATAAGTTCTCTTCTTTGATCCAAGGTAGTTGGATGGATTAACGCCAAATCCACAACCCCTTGTACGACCTGTGTATTCTTCCTTTTCCAAGGCACGAGTAAGGATTTCCTTTTCAGAGCAATCAATGATCTCTCCCTGTGACACAGACTCTGATATGATTTCCTGATTCACAAACAAAAGTATAATAAATAAAATTATTATACATTTTATAGATCATAAAAGTTTCAAAACAATATTTGAATTTTGGAAATACTTACAATTCTGTCGGTCACCTCCTTAGTTTTGGGATCCACAACCTCCCCATCCTTTTGTCTGGCTGCTACCCACAAAAAACGTCGCTCAATGCTTTCTTTAGTAGGATCATTCCCACTCTCCTCCAACTATATTTAAATTTACCAAATGTTAAGAAATTATAAATCAAAAGATTTATTAAACAAAGAGAAATCAAGCTTATTGTGTCTTACCAATCTCTCTTCAAAAACTTGATATCCACTAGCACCGCCTCTATAAGGGTATTCACAACCAGAAGCTCTCTCTCGATTCGCTTGGCAAAGTTTCTATTTAGAGACATAAGTATACATTAATGTATAATATATAATTGTCAACTATATTTTAAGTTATAACTTAATATATTATAGTACTAACCATGAAATCTTCATCTTCGGTGCGTCTCCTAACAAATGTAACCCAATCCTCCTCCGTAATAAATCCACTATATGGCGTTGGAGGCTTCCATCTGAGGTTTCCACTATTATCAAACAACCATTTTTTTAGACTACCCCTGAAATTCCGATGTAGCTTTCCAGCTTCCTTCATACACCAGTCTTTTCGGGACTCATCCACATCAAAATATTTCTGCATACACATATTCAATGAAAATGATATAAATATATATGGTTACAAATTTATTACATAAGATTACAAAAGAGATGTAAAATTATATACCTGTATTGTTAACCAAAACTCCTCTTTGTGTTTCCTCAAAACAGCACTTTTCTCACTCCAAGTACTGATTGTAATTGGTATCATTTGTTTTACCTTACTACCGAGGAAGGTAACCAAATCTGCGCGATTATCCCCAATTGGCTGACCCTTAATATTCCACACCACCTACATTATGTCATTAGTAAATTAGTTAACAAACAATTAAAACTAAGTGTTGAATTAATAAGTTAATTAGTAATTAGTAACTTACTGGTACTTTTCCTTTTCCTTTATTTACTCGATTGATGATTTTTTTTTTACCGTCATTCCCCGAGGAGCCTGCTTTCTGATATACTTTTCAACATCACACTCATGATCGCTGTCATGATCACTCTCATGATCACTATGATCCGCCATCTGACCTGCAATAAAACATAATCACGCACTATTCACATATTTAGGCATATTCGATTTTACTTTGCTAGTTTCATTCACCACACATATACAAGTTTGCATTACTTATATTTGATAGGTATCAAGAAAACAAAGCCTACATATCAATGCAATATCTATGAAGAAATTAATCATCATGGTTCAAAACAAACAAAAGAAATCAAACTAAAGAAAACAATTTTTTTGAAGCTAATACATTCAACTATTCTAAACTAAAGAAATCAAAGACTTTGATGTCTTCCATATTGCCATTCTTCATATAATAAATACAAGAAAACAACAAAAGTACCTGAACAAGTGGAAGCAACGATGAACTCCAACGAATGCGAACCACGCACTAGCAAATGAAGCGAACAAACACGAACTCGAGCTCGAACTCACGAACCAACACGAACTCGAAGGAAGTATTTTCAATTCCTATAAACAATTCATTAATTAAATTACTAATTAAAGAACCATCATACAAATATGGAAGACAAAAATACAATCAATTTTTGTGACATTAACAAAATAAGACAAACACTTCGCCCTTTCAATAAACCAATCAATAAGCATCAACTTTGATCATCTAACATAAAGTTCCAATGCCATTAAAATTAATAAAACAACATGCAATCCTAAATATTCAAGTTTATAAAATCCCTTAACCGAAAGCAACATTAAATTAACAAGCATTGGACATCTCAACAAACACTAAGCCTACATCAAATTAAATTAACAAGCATTTCATTTGGACATTTCAACTAACACTACAACTACATTTCCCCCAAAGTTTAGAAACACCATTTTAAAGAACCAATCATCAACCATAACCTTTAAATCATCTAACCTAATGTTCCAATGCCATTAAAATAACTAGAGCAACATGTAGTAATACTAAACTTTGTGAAAGAGAAACGAACATGGGGAAGAAATCACCTTACACGAAAATGGAGAAGAAATGGAGAAGTGTGGAAGAGATGTCCTTTGGGAAAACGAAAATGGGAGAGAGCCACGAAAATGAGAGCTTGAGAGAACGAAAATGAGAGCTTGAGAGGACAAAGATGAGAGCTTGAGAGGAGTGTGTGTCCGTTTGAGGCCAATGGAGGAGGAGGAGGAGGAGGAAGAGAGCTTGAGAGAGTGTTAGTGTGTTGAGGAGAGGACTAGAACGAAAATGTATCTGTTGAGAGGGGAAAAAATGAAAAAATAAAAAAAACACCAATAGGCAGCGCTTCACTAATAAGCGCTGGCCATTGAGAACCCGTCTACCCAAAAGGTAGCGCTTGCTGCATAGGCGCTGCCTATTGCGCAGCGCGTCTAACCCAAAAGGTAGCGCTTGCTGCATAGGCGCTGCCTATTGCGCAGCGCGTCTAACTCAAAAGGTAGCGCTTGCTCCAAAGGCGCTGCTTATTGCGCAATGCGTCCTGCGCAAAAGCAGTGCTTGCTTCATACGCGCTGCCCATTGCTCCGTGTTTTAGCCAAAAAGCAGCGCTTCTAGCATAAACGCTGCCCATTTTAGCGCCTTTTTTTTCAATATCTGTTGTAGTGCCATTTCTTTCTAACCATATTTTTCATATAAATAAATGCAAGGGTGAGATTGGAATGCAGCAAATAGGATTGCAGGCTCGTCTTATGAGCCAAGCTTTGCGTAAGATGTCTAGAAATGCCTCTAAGGCTGGTTGTACTCTTAATTTTTTGAACCAAATAAGATATAAGGTACTTGTAATTGATTATTCTAACTTCCTTTCTGGAAGACCTCTTGCATTTAATTAAGTGCTATCTATTCGCAACTGCTTCATCACAAGTTTGGTGCACAGGCCACTGTTGAATCTACAGCTATAGTTGATATGATTTGTATATCTGCTTACTTCTGTAGATTGGTGTCTACTATGGAAATCCAGAAGTGACAAGTGGTGGAATTGTTTAATCTGAGGAACTACTTGTTGAATGTAATCCAAGTTGGTCGAATTGTTGAATTCAAGTTGGTCGAATTGTTGAATCCAAGTTGGTCGAATTGTTGAATCCAAGTTAGTCGAACTGTTGGATGCAATCCAAGTTGGTCGAACTGTTGTATGTAAACCAAGTTGGTCGAATAACTAGTTTTATTCACTAAGTAAATATAGTTAGTTAAGTGTTTCTCATGTAATTTGTTTTAGTGTTGTTCGTGTCATCAGTCCACGTGTATTAGTGAACTCCTCGTGTATGTACAGTTGTAAAGTAAGCCTATAAATACAAGTGATGGTGGTAATCGAAAGTGAGATTACACACCACAATATCAGTTTTTCTGTTATTTTGCTTCCTTCGACTACGGCTACATTGCTCTCGACTAACCAACTTTGTGTAACCAAGAACACTCTCTTCTTGGTAAAATTCCTTCGTGATAATTGAGTGAATGTGAGGAACACTGAGTGAATTTGTTCCAACAACTGGTATCCAGAGCGAGGGTTCGTGATCTTGCGGCATAGACATGGCAAATCAAAACTCCGGCAGTGATCAACTTCCGGCGAAACTTCCAGTTCTTGATTCGAAGAACTATGACAAATGGATTGTGCAGATGAAGGTGGTGTTCCAGTATCAGGAAGTTCTTGACATTGTGAAGAACGGTATCGTAGAAAATGCAATTGGAGATGAGTTACGTGATCAACAAAAGAAGGACAGCAAAGCGCTGTTCTTGATTCACCAATGCGTGAATTCTGACGCGTTTTGAGAGAATCGCAGGGTATGAGACTGCAAAGGAAGCCTGGGATGCGTTGGTTTCAGCCTATTCTGGTGATGCGTCGTTGAAGCAAGTGAGGCTACAAACGTTACGCAGGGAGTATGAATTACTTCAAATGGGCGAGAAGGAGACGATTGCTGAGTACTTCAATCGCTTAACAGTGATCACAAATCAGATGCGCACAAATGGCAAGAATGTCACTGGTCGAAGAAAGATTGACAAGGTATTGCGAACCTTAACTTCCCAATTTGATTATGTAGTGACCTCAATTGAACAATCTAAGGATCTGAGTACCTTAAAAGTTGCTGAATTACAAGGAATTCTTGAAGCAAATGAGACTAGGATTAGGGCTAGGATGGGTGCCAAACCTAATGAAAAACCTAGTGAGCAAGTGTTGTTGGCTCAATCTCAAAACAAGAAAGGAAATTGGGGTAACAATTGGAAAAACAAGAAAGGGAAGGGAAAATGGAATAAGGGAGCTGGTGAGGGTTCAAGCAAGAATGGTGATCAGAAGCAGAATGATTATCAAAAGAGAAAAGAAGCCTGGAAGAATAAGGAGAAGAAGAATTATAGCAAGAAAGAGGTGCAGTGCTATAACTGTGATAAGTTTGGTCATTATGCAGATGAATGCAAGCAAAAGAACCCTCAAGAAGAGGCTCAATTGGCTAGAGGTGATTCTGATTTTGATGATGAGGTAGTCTTGATGGCTTAAACAGATGCTGTTGATGTTGAATGCAGAACTGATAACAAGCAGGAAGAGGCTCAGCTAGCAGGAGGTGATGCTGATGAGATAGTATTGATGACTGAGATAGGTGGTAGTAGTGATGATTTGTGGTATCTCGATACAGGCTGTTCAAGTCACATGACTGGCAACAAAAGCTGGTTCATCAAACTAGATGAATCAGTGAAGAAAACTATAAGATTTGGTGATGACAGAGTGATAAGAGCAGAAGGAATTGGCATTGTTAAAATCAAGAGAGATGATGGGAAGGTGTGTCTCATCACAGATGTCTTGTTTATTCCCTCAATGAAGAGCAATTTGATCAGTTTGGGTCAACTCTTAGAAAAGGGATACTCATTGCAAATGGAAGATATGGAATTAAGGTTGTTCAATCCAAAGAAGAAGCTATTGTTGAAGGCAACATTAAATAAGAAGAGGACGTTCAAGGTTGGCATGAGTGTAGTCCAACATGAATGTTTGAAGGCAGTCACTAGTGATGAAGTGTGGAGGTTGTTGGACTAAACGATAACCTTAGAGGGGGGGGGTGAATAAGGTTATAGGCTAAAAATCATTCTTTTTTGTGTTTTCAAAGTTGTTTAATGCTAGTTTAAAAAACAAATGCGGAAAAGGTTTATATGCTAGCAATTTGCGCAAGCTATTATAGAGATATAGCAACAATGATGAATTTTACAGTAACACAAAATCCACTTAACTGTAATATAGAGATTGCAACACAGTAACAATGAGTATACTAATAGTGCAAATCAAAACAACTAACAAAAATATCAATTTCAATAGTTGTAATAACAATTCAACAGTAATTTCAATTTCGATAGTTATAATAACAATTCAACAGTTAACGCTATAATAGAAAACCAAACAATAATAACAAGAACAAGAATAATGGGGCATAAATAAGTAAAGAGATAAGGGAAAGAAGAACACCGCGATTTTTCGAGGTTCGGATTGAAATCCTACTCCTCGGCCTCCGGCTTTCCAACCTTTGGACTTTGGGAAAATAACACTATAATGGTGAAGATGCTTCTTCAAAGTCTTACAACTCACGCCACTTTACAGCAACAACAAAACCTCTCAATTTCCCCAATTGAGAACCCGAGCTCCCCGCTTAGGATTTCTACGATCCAATCTCCCCGATCGAACCACCCAAGAAACACTTTCCCAGGATTTCACAACAATACCAAACGCCAAGTGATAAGATGAATACAATTGAAACTATGATCGATTAATCAAGCAAAATAACCATAAGAGTTGAGAGAGATGATATGATGATGAAAACCCTAGAAATTTGATTGAGAACCGAAGAAGATGATCAGATATTGAAAGGGATCGTTCTCAAGTTTTGGTTTCACGTTGTTTCAAGTTTTGCGGCTCTGTGAAATGTTTTTCGTTTTCTCTCTCTATCTGTGTCGTGAAAACCCTTGCTTTTCTATTTATATCACTTAAGAAGATATGACCGTTGAAAGTTGTTTTCCAAAAATAGGCAAGGAAGCGATTTACTTCTTTGAACTTTACAAGAGATGAATCGATTGTTCTCTTTTAAAAAAATAGGCCATAAATCGATTTCTAGCTTGTAACTTACAAGCCATGAATCGATTTCTAGCTTGTAACTTACAAGCCATAAATCGATTTTCAGCTTGTGACTTACAAGCCATGAATCGATTTTCATCTTTGAAATAACAAGCAAGAAATCGATTTTATGCTTTTAAAACACAAAGTCATCAATCGATTGTTTTCTTTCCAAAACAAGTTCTTTCAAAACCAATATAGAAGTGGGAAATCGATTGTTGGCTTAAAAGGGAAGAGGGAAATCGATTTCTTGCTTCCAAGGCAAGAGAGAAATCGATTATTGGCTTTAAAAATAAGTGGGAATCGATTTCTAGCTTTATGTACCATATCAAGAATCGATTCTTTACTTCAAAAACAAATTCTTTTTAAAACACTAACTCATGAATCTATTTTCTTTAAAAAACAACAATTCAAGACTCAAACTATTTCTTTAAAAACACTTTGTGCCTAACCTAATTAAACATGGTTTTATATAAAATATTTTTCCAAGACAGTTCAATTTTAAAAGATCATCTCTCAACTACGAATGTTATAAGACTTGGGTAATACGATCTTACATGAGTCCTACGCAAAGCGATATAAGCCTTCAATGCTTGAGCAGCTTTTCGTAATATAAGTCTTCAATGCTTGAGCAGCTTTTCGTCCGAGCTTCTACAACTTTGAGTCAGCTTCCGAAGCTCTCTTGTTCAACACCCTGCGCTCTTATATTTTTCCTGCGCTTTACCTCAAGTAAATTATCAGTAACTTGTAATTTGTTATCATTCAAAACAAGGAATGTTTGCCCTTGGCACAACAAACTCCCCCTTTTTGATGATAACAAATTACCTTAGCATAGGGAGGCGATAAACAAGAAACATTAGCATATGCTCCTCCTAAGCGTAAGCGAAAAAAATTATAAAAATAAACATACATAGCAGAAAACAATTATATAGCAGTTATTTCTCCCCCTTTGTTTTCATCAAAAAGGAGGGAATCACATAGCACATAATCGCGTAATCACAAACTGGAAAAATCAAGCATACCTAGCTCTCTCCGGATTTTACAAAATTGAGCTTCGGCTAGAGGTTTCGTGAATATGTCAGCTAGTTGGTCATTGGTGCCTACAAATTTTAATTCTATGCTCCCCCTAGAAACATGATCTCTAATAAAATGATGTCTTATTTCTATGTGCTTAGTTCTAGAGTGTTGGATGGGATTCTTTGCAATATTGATAGCACTAGTGTTATCACATAAGACAGGCACATTTTCATATAACAAACCAAAATCTTCCAAAGTCTGTTTCATCCACAAAACTTGTGCGACGCAATTTCCAACCGCCACGTATTCGGCTTCAGCGGTGGACAAAGCAACACTGTTCTGTTTCTTACTAGACCAGGAAGTCAAACAAGGGCCTAGAAAATGGCAGGTTCCACTAGTACTTTTTCTATCTAAGGTACAACCAGCAAAATCAGCATCAGAAAAACCGACCAAATCAAAGTGACTCGATTTCGGGTACCACAATCCGAAGTCTGTGGTTCCCTTAACATATCTAAGAATCCGTTTTACAGCTTTTAAATGTGATTCTTTTGGACATGCTTGAAATCGAGCACACAAGCACACAGCAAACATAATATCGGGTCGAGATGCAGTTAAATATAAGAGACTACCGATCATACCTCGATACATAGTTTCATTAACTGGTTTACCTTGTTCATCCTTGTCCAATTTTGTTGCAGTCGCCATTGGAGTACCAATCACCTTTGCATCACTCATGCCAAATTTCTTTAGTAACTCCTTTGAGAACTTAGTTTGACTGATGAATATTCCATCTTTCATTTGTTTCACTTGAAGTCCCAAAAAGAAGTTCAACTCCCCCATCATGCTCATTTCAAATTCACTAGTCATCATGTCAGAAAACTCCTTGCACAAATCATCATTAGTAGACCCAAAAATAATATCATCGACATAAATTTGAACTACAATAAGATGTTTGCCTTTGGTTTTAAGGAATAAGGTAGAATCAATCTTACCCTTTTTGAAACCGTTTGCAATTAAATGTTTGCTTAGTCTCTCATACCAAGCTCTAGGGGCTTGTTTTAATCCATAAAGGGCTTTGTCAAGTTTAAAAACATAATCTGGATTTTCAAAATCTTCAAAACCAGGGGGTTGTTTTACATATACTTCCTCTTCTAAAAATCCATTGAGGAAGGCACTTTTGACATCCATTTGGTGTAGCTTGAAATCCATGTGACTAGCAAAGGCTAGTATTATACGAATGGATTCCAACCTGGCCACTGGAGCAAAAGTTTCTTCAAAATCCACCCCTTCAATTTGATTATAACCTTGAACAACTAAACGACTTTTGTTTAATAAAATAATACCATTTTCATCAAGTTTGTTGCGAAAAACCCATTTAGTCCCTATGATAGTTCTATCAACAGGTTTTTCAACTAAATGCCAAACTTTGTTTCGTTTAAATTGTTCAAGTTCTTTTTGCATTGACACAACCCATTCTGGATCACCTAGAGCCTCTTTTATGTTACTAGGAACTATTTGAGAGACAAAAGCACTATGAAAGCATAAAAGATTAAGAGAAGAACGAGTTGTTACCCCCTTTGATGGACTACCAATAATTTGCTCCATGGGATGATCTCGAACTGATTTCCATGTCTTGGGCACATCATCATGTGTTCTTCCATGGAGATGATCATCAGTGTCTTGGGGCTCTCGTTCCATTTCAACTATTTCTTGAGGTTCTGCTTGCACCTCCTTTTCTTTGTCACTTTCATTATTTGGTTCAGGCATTCTGCTTTTGATCACTTCAACAAACTCATCCTCATCATCAACTTTCTTTGCAAGAGGGTTAGTCTCATCAAAAGAAACATGTATTGACTCTTGCATGCATTTATCAATTTTATTATAAACAATATATGCTCTACTATGACTTGAATAACCCATAAAAATACCTTCAGTTGATTTAGCATCAAATTTACCCAATTTATCCTTTGTATTTAAAATATAGCACTTACTTCCAAAAACTTTGAAGTATGAAATGTTTGGAGCTCTACCATTCCACAGCTCATATGGCGTCTTGTTAAGCGATGGCCTTAGATACACCCGATTTAGCACGTGGCAAGCTGTATCAACAGCGTGTCCCCAAAAGTACTTAGGAAGGTTATGCTCATTTAGCATTGTTCTACACATCTCTTGTATGGTCCTATTTTTCCTTTCCACCACGCCGTTTTGTTGAGGAGTCCTTGGGGCTGAAAAGTTGTGATGAATTCCATACTTTTCACACCAAGTTTTGAATGAAGAGTTTTCGAACTCTCCTCCATGATCACTTCTAATCTCCTTGATAGCTAAGTTTTTCTCATTCTGTAATTTTCTGCACAACTTAGCAAACTCGTTAAAAGCATCACCTTTTTTAGCAAGTAAAATAGCCCAAGTGTATCTAGAATAATCATCAACAATTACAAAAACATATTTGGCTCCTCCTAGACTTACAACATCAATTTCTCCAAATAAATCAAGATGTAACAATTCAAGCACATTTTTGGTAGAAATAACTGGTTTAGATTTGAAAGAAGTTTTATGCATCTTACCCAATTGACATGCATCACATAACTGTCCTTTTTCATATTTAAGCTTGGGTAAGCCTCTAACATGTTCATTTGCACATAATTTAGATAGAAGTTCCATACTCGCATGTCCTAAGCGTCTATGCCACAAATTCACATCATCAAGTAGAGAAGGCATGCATACAATATCATCACTAACAGTGTCAAAATCAACATAATAAACATTGTTTTCACGAAAACCGACAATGTGAAAATTTGAAGCTTCATGAACAATAACACATTTATTTTTTGAGAAATACACATCAAAGTCATTATCACATAGTTGACTTACGCTCAATAAATTAAATTTCACACCATCAACCAGTAAAGCATTTTTAATTTTGATTGTGTTTTCCTTACCCACACAACCTTTACCTATAACTCGAGCAGTTTCATTGTTGGCAAACTTCACAGATCCACTAGCTTTGTTACTCAATTTCAAGAAGAGTGAAGCATCACCAGTCATATGCCTTGAACATCCACTGTCAACCATCCACACATTTTTCTTTTTGGATGACTGACATACCTGCGAAAATAACATCAAAAGCTAGTACGAGGTACCCAAACTTTGTTGGGTCCATGGGGGTTAGTTCTCAGGGGGTTTGTTTTCACAATCCACCTTGGTTTCTTGCAAGCAGGTATAAGAGTACCAAGCTCACATAATCTACGAATAGGGCATCTAAGAGAATTATGATTTCCTTTTTGACAATAAGTGCAAGAGAAAGAGGTAGGTGTTTTATTACTTGAAGAAGCAGCTACAAATACCAAATCCTTTTTCTTTAAATTAGAGAGGCTGGAATTACCTTTATAACCAATACCTCTTCTATCAGCATATTCATGTTGAGAGTGTAGTAACTTGGTTAAGGTATTTTCACCAACCTCAAACCTTTTTAAAGACTCTTTTAAATTTTCATTTTCAGCCTTAATTTTTTCAAAAATTTGTTTAAGCTCAAGAAATTCAAGGTTGAAAGGTTTAGCATTTTGTAGCTCATTTTTCAACTTAGCTACTTCATTCTCAAGAGTCTTGATTTGAGTAGTCATGCTTTTGTTGCTCTTTTTCAGATTCTTAGATTTTATCAAAAGATTTTCATGTTTATAATAAAGAGCTTCAAAAGCTTCATTCAAATCTTGACAACTGCTTTCATCATCACAAGAATCATCGAAATTTGAAAAAGAATGGTTAGAATTTGTTACCTTAGTTGCGTCACTGGCCATGAGACAAGCAAGCTTTGAAGCAGTCACTTCTTCATCTATTTCACTGTCACTGCTTAGATTGTCCCATGTATCATTCGGAGAATAATCTGCTGTAAGACCAACGACATTTGCAACTTCCTCTTCATCTTCCGTTTCACCTTCAGTTTCGGTGTCATCCCATGTAGCCTTCATTGCTTTCTTCTTTGGGTATTTGTTCTTTAGCTTTGGACAATTTACTTTAAGGTGACCCGGTTTGTTGCATTCAAAACATCTTGGTTGGTCGTCTCCTTTCTCTTGACTGTCTCCTTTGTAATACCCGGGCTTCTTAGAAAAATCACCTTTCCTTAACTTGTTGAACCTCATGAATTTTTTGAATTTTTTGGCAAGCATAACCATGTCTTCTTCATCAGATTCTTCATCAGATTCAACCACTTTCTTTCCCGTTTTAGAATTTTTCGCAGCTGCAAGAGCAAGAGACCTCTTTTCTTTTACCGCTTCTTTTTCTTGAGTTTTCTTAGCACCCAAAACCACCTCAAAAGCTAGTAGTGACCCAATCAAGTCTTCGGTAGGCAAAGTACCAATATCCTTGGCTTCAGTGATAGCACAAGTCTTAGGAAAAAATTCACCAGTTAACGAAGCAAGTATCTTCCCATTCAAGTCCTTTGTAGAATACTTTTTCCCAAGTGCTCTCAAGTTGTTTACAATCAAATTCAACCTTTGATGCATAGCAGCGACAGTTTCACCTTCCTTCATCTTGAAAGCTTCATACTCAGAAGTGAGAACTCTGATTTTGGTGTCTTTCACTTGACTTGTACCTACATGAGTTGCTTCTAGACAATCCCAGATTTCTTTTGCAGTCTGACAACCTTTTACCCTTCCATACTCTTCTTCACAAAGTGCTAGATGTAGAATATTCATAGCTTTGGCATTCAGAGAGATCTTGTCAAGTTCGGACTTTCTTAACTCGCTCAAGTCAATAGTATAGATGTCCTCAACAGGTACTTCTTCAGCTTTACCAGTTGCTTGAGTTTTTGTAGAATCACCAGCAGCAGTATCACCTGGTTTTGTAATTTTGATCTTCATCGGTGTGAGCGGTCCATCTATAATGATTCTCCACAACGTGAAATCTATAGCCTGCACATGACATTTCATTCGACTACTCCAGTAGTCGTAATTAGTTCCATCAAACAAAGGTGGCCTATTAAAAGACATCCCCTCTTTAATAAAAGACCCCATGATCAGAAAAATGCGAGATGTTAAGCTCTATATGCAGTTACCTGCTTTGATACCAATTGTTGGACTAAACGATAACCTTAGAGGGGGGGGTGAATAAGGTTATAGGCTAAAAATCATTCTTTTTTGTGTTTTCAAAGTTGTTTAATGCTAGTTTAAAAAACAAATGCGGAAAAGGTTTATATGCTAGCAATTTGCGCAAGCTATTATAGAGATATAGCAACAATGATGAATTTTACAGTAACACAAAATCCACTTAACTGTAATATAGAGATTGCAACACAGTAACAATGAGTATACTAATAGTGCAAATCAAAACAACTAACAAAAATATCAATTTCAATAGTTGTAATAACAATTCAACAGTAATTTCAATTTCGATAGTTATAATAACAATTCAACAGTTAACGCTATAATAGAAAACCAAACAATAATAACAAGAACAAGAATAATGGGGCATAAATAAGTAAAGAGATAAGGGAAAGAAGAACACCGCGATTTTTCGAGGTTCGGATTGAAATCCTACTCCTCGGCCTCCGGCTTTCCAACCTTTGGACTTTGGGAAAATAACACTATAATGGTGAAGATGCTTCTTCAAAGTCTTACAACTCACGCCACTTTACAGCAACAACAAAACCTCTCAATTTCCCCAATTGAGAACCCGAGCTCCCCGCTTAGGATTTCTACGATCCAATCTCCCCGATCGAACCACCCAAGAAACACTTTCCCAGGATTTCACAACAATACCAAACGCCAAGTGATAAGATGAATACAATTGAAACTATGATCGATTAATCAAGCAAAATAACCATAAGAGTTGAGAGAGATGATATGATGATGAAAACCCTAGAAATTTGATTGAGAACCGAAGAAGATGATCAGATATTGAAAGGGATCGTTCTCAAGTTTTGGTTTCACGTTGTTTCAAGTTTTGCGGCTCTGTGAAATGTTTTTCGTTTTCTCTCTCTATCTGTGTCGTGAAAACCCTTGCTTTTCTATTTATATCACTTAAGAAGATATGACCGTTGAAAGTTGTTTTCCAAAAATAGGCAAGGAAGCGATTTACTTCTTTGAACTTTACAAGAGATGAATCGATTGTTCTCTTTTAAAAAAATAGGCCATAAATCGATTTCTAGCTTGTAACTTACAAGCCATGAATCGATTTCTAGCTTGTAACTTACAAGCCATAAATCGATTTTCAGCTTGTGACTTACAAGCCATGAATCGATTTTCATCTTTGAAATAACAAGCAAGAAATCGATTTTATGCTTTTAAAACACAAAGTCATCAATCGATTGTTTTCTTTCCAAAACAAGTTCTTTCAAAACCAATATAGAAGTGGGAAATCGATTGTTGGCTTAAAAGGGAAGAGGGAAATCGATTTCTTGCTTCCAAGGCAAGAGAGAAATCGATTATTGGCTTTAAAAATAAGTGGGAATCGATTTCTAGCTTTATGTACCATATCAAGAATCGATTCTTTACTTCAAAAACAAATTCTTTTTAAAACACTAACTCATGAATCTATTTTCTTTAAAAAACAACAATTCAAGACTCAAACTATTTCTTTAAAAACACTTTGTGCCTAACCTAATTAAACATGGTTTTATATAAAATATTTTTCCAAGACAGTTCAATTTTAAAAGATCATCTCTCAACTACGAATGTTATAAGACTTGGGTAATACGATCTTACATGAGTCCTACGCAAAGCGATATAAGCCTTCAATGCTTGAGCAGCTTTTCGTAATATAAGTCTTCAATGCTTGAGCAGCTTTTCGTCCGAGCTTCTACAACTTTGAGTCAGCTTCCGAAGCTCTCTTGTTCAACACCCTGCGCTCTTATATTTTTCCTGCGCTTTACCTCAAGTAAATTATCAGTAACTTGTAATTTGTTATCATTCAAAACAAGGAATGTTTGCCCTTGGCACAACAGAGGTGGCATGAAAGATATGGCCACTTAAACTTCAGAGATTTAAAGAATTTGAACACTCAAGGAATGGTGCATGGCTTGCCTGATATAAGGCTTCCAACTGAGGTGTGTGAGCAATGTTGTGAATCCAAGCAAGCAAGGAGCTCTTACAATGCTGAAATGAAGATCAAGGCATCAAGGAGGCTGGAAGCTGTACACTCAGATGTATGTGGTCCTTTTGATGTGAAGACTCTAGGAGGTAACAGTTATTTCGTTTCATTCATTGATGAATTCACTAGAAAAATGTGGATCTATTTGCTAAGTAAGAAGAGTGATGTATTTGAAGTTTTTAAAGCCTTCAAAAACATGATCGAAAAGGAAAGTGGTTGTTGTATCAGTAGACTTAGAACTGATGGGGGTGGGGAGTATACCTCCACTGAATTTAAAAATTTCTGCAAGCATGAAGGGATCAAACGTGAAATCACAGCACCATATACACCACAACATAATGGCACAGCAGAAAGAAAGAACAGGACTGTGCTTAACATGGTAAGAAGCATGTTGAAAAGTAGACAAATGCCAAATCATTTCTGGGGAGAAGCAGCCACCACTGCAGTGTATATACTCAATAGAAGTCCAACCAAAAGGCTTGACAAGATGACTCCTGAGCAAGCATGGTCTAGTGAGAGACCAAGTGTCAAGCACTTGAGAGTGTTTGGCTCTTTGTGCTTCAGGCATGTGCCTGACCAATTGAGGAAGAAATTGGATGACAAAGCTCAACCAATGGTCCTATTAGGCTATCATTCGACTGGTACATACAAGTTGTATGACCCTAATAGGCAGAAAGTTGTGATTAGCAAAGATGTAATCTTTGAAGAATCAAAAGGCTGGCAGTGGAATAACACTACACAGAGGAGTAGCACTACTACTGTGGTGCTTGAGGCTGCGAATGAGAATCCAGTGACTATAGCAGTAAATGATGAAAATGAGATGATGCAAGATGCTGCAAATGAAATGGTAAATGAAGAAGTGAGACCTAGAAGGAATAGACAGCCCCCACAAAGATTGAATGAATACCAATTGTTCCCTGACAATGCAATTGGCACTGAAGGTGAATTATTGGAAGAAGCATTTTTGGCAAATTGTGAGCCTGTGACAGTAGAGCAGGCATTAAGTGAAGCAAATTGGAAGCAAGCTATGATAGAAGAAATCAAGTCAATTGAGAAAAATGACACTTGGGTGTTGGTAGATTTGCCTAAGCAGAAGAAAGTAATAGATGTCAAGTGGGTGTCCAAGACAAAAATGAAGCCAGATGGAGAAATTGGAAGGTATAAGGCAAGACTAGTTGCAAGAGGTTTTTTGCAAAAACATGGTTGTGACTACAATGAAGTTTTTGCCCCTGTGGCAAGAATAGAGACTATTAGACTGATCATAGCTGTTGCCAGCTTTAGAAATTGGTCTATGTACCAAATGGATGTTAAAGCAGCTTTTCTGAATGGATACCTTGAGGAGGAGGTATACATAAAGCAGCCACCAGGTTTTGAAATAAAAGGAAAGGAGAATAAAGTGTACAAGTTGAGAAAGGCTCTCTATGGACTAAAGCAGGCTCCAAGAGCTTGGAACAAGAGAATTGACTCATTTCTCTTGAAGCAAGATTTTGTAAAATGTGTAAATGAGCATGGCATCTATGTGAAAGGAACAGATGTAGAGAATTGTATGGTGATTTGCCTATATGTTGATGATATGCTTCTAACAGGTACAAGTGAAACTGAAATGGAAAGGTTTAAAAGAGTATGATGTCAGAATTTGAAATGTCAGATTTGGGAAGACTTACATACTTCCTTGGTATGGAAATTGTTCATTCTGATAAAGGTGTACTTCTACATCAGAAGAAATACACAAGTGATGTGCTAAAAAGATTCAAAATGATGGATTGCAACTCTTCAGCCACCCCAACAGACAATGCAGTGAAATTGGTCACTGACAGCGAAGAAAAGAAGGTTGATCCAACCTTGTACAAACAATTAGTGGGTTCCTTGAGGTACTTGTGTCACACAAGACCTGATATCTCTTATGCAGTGGGACTGATAAGTAGATTCATGGAGCAACCTAGAGTTTCACATCTTGTTGCTGCCAAGAGGATACTTAGATATGTCAAAGGAACAGCAGGACTTGGAGTGTTCTATCCTAGAAGAATTGGTAGATCTGATCAAGAAGTGTATGGCTTCTCTGACTCAGATTGGTGTGGAGATAAAGGGGATAGAAAGAGCACTGCTGCATATGTGTTCATGTGTGGTGAGTCACCAATATCCTGGTGCTCAAAGAAGGAGAGTGTGGTGGCTTTATCATCGTGTGAAGCTGAGTACATTGCTGCAGCTATGGCAGCCTGTCAAGCAAATTGGCTTGATATGTTGCTGAATGAGCTGAAGTTCAATCAGATTGACAATGATGGAATGAGATTGAAGGTCGATAACAAGTCTGCAATAGACCTTGCAAAGCACCCCATATCTCATGGAAGAAGCAAACACATCGAGACCAAGTTTCATTTCTTAAGAGACCAAGTGACAAAGGGAAAACTCAGACTTGAGTACTGCAGCACTGATGACAATTTAGATGACATGCTAACTAAGCCGTTAAAGGTTAACAGATTTGAAGATTTGAGAAATAAGATGGGCTTGACAAATGTGAACAACTTGAATTAGGAGGTGTGTTGAATGTAATCCAAGTTGGTCGAATTGTTGAATTCAAGTTGGTCGAATTGTTGAATCCAAGTTGGTCGAATTGTTGAATCCAAGTTAGTCAAACTGTTGGATGCAATCCAAGTTGGTCGAACTGTTGTATGTAAACCAAGTTGGTCGAATAACTAGTTTTACTCACTAAGTAAATATAGTTAGTTAAGTGTTTCTCATGTAATTTGTTTTAGTGTTGTTCGTGTCATCAGTCCACGTGTATTAGTGAACTCCTCGTGTATGTACAGTTGTAAAGTAAGCCTATAAATACAAGTGATGGTGGTAATCGAAAGTGAGATTACACACCACAATATCAGTTTTTCTGTTATTTTGCTTCCTTCGACTACGGCTACATTGCTCTCGACTAACCAACTTTGTGTAACCAAGAACACTCTCTTCTTGGTAAAATTCCTTCGTGATAATTGAATGAATGTGAGGAACACTGAGTGAATTTGTTCCAACACTACTGTATGCTTTTTTGTTTCCTTTTAGGCTAAAGGAGATGAAGAAATTGGCCTTAAAGTTCGTGTAAGAGTGCAAAAGAGCAAGGTAGTCAAATTACTTTTGTATTTACAAATTTTCTTTTTAAGAAATTTCGCTTTGTATTTGTAATGTTGCTTTATCGCTTAAGACTTGTGACTTTTATATAGTTTCCAATTTTTAAAATTTTGACTTTTATTTCCTTTCACTTATCAGGCTCCTACTGTTTATATACCTTTGCTGAATTTATTCTAGTTTTGGTGTTATGGTCTGTATTGAAAACGGTAAAACAGAGGTACATATTGAATATATATTATAAATTGATAATGTTCTGGGGCTAGAATTTCTAGTATTGTTTTCATTTCTGACTATTCCATTTGTTTATGTACACCGAAGTCGGGTTGACATAATCCATCTGATCAAATAAGGTTACAAATTAAAAAATATGATTCTGAGCCTTATTGTTTTAAGCTCTTTTCATGAAAAAACCACTTTAACAACTTTGATAGTGTTTGTATAAATGTTTGAAGATTGGATTGGATGCGATGTGTAAGGCTGCCTGATTATCACAAATGAGACTCATGGGCTCTATTTGTATATGCGACAAAAGTGACCTCTGGTCTCATAAATTAATTCTCACTCAACTTCAAAAGCTAGCTCTCACCCTTCATGTCGGTTTTCTGAGGTTGAGTTTAACCCAAAATCTTAGATGGTATCCGAAACTATTCTAGATCTGTTATTAGACCAAGATCTCTGTAATTTCACCCTCATTTGTCCATGCTCCAAATGTCTCGACCTGAGCGCGAGGGTGTATGTTTAGGCCCCTATTTTTCCACTTGTATTTGTCCGAGCTTTAGATTTCCAATCTTAGGTTGGGTTTTGGTCTAGTCCCCCCTTGGTATCTTCGCTTTTTTTCTTCTCTTTTTTTAATAAATTCAGTTTTCTTTGGTTAAAAAATATATATAAAATTAGCCAAAATAAGTTCTTTCTATATCAATAGCAATAATGGAAATTTCTTAAATCGTTTTTTGATATCAAATGCAATATGAAATTTCCTAATTAGAATTCAAATATATTTGTATGACAGCAATTAAAATTTCCTAATTTGATATCAAATGCATTATAAAATTTCCTAATTAGAAATAACTTTGAATTTATAAATAACAAACAGGTATTTTGGTTTAATATATCTATGCAATTAACATATAACATATAAATATATGAATATATTATACACATTGCGCCCATTTTCTATTTTTGAAATTTCGTTTCTTAAAAAATTTCCGTAAATAAATTATTGTTTGAAATTATATAAATATATTATATAATGGAAACGTTTTTTTACAAAACTAATTTCATGATATAAAAAACTTGGCTTAAACCCCTGTAAATATGGGGTGTTTTGGTTAAAGTCCCTGCAATTTATTTATTTATTTATAAGCCCTTGCAAAATGACACGTTTTGTTTTAAGCTCTTTTGCTAGCAATTAGTAAGACGTTAAAAATCTCTTACATGTGGATATTTGTAGGAGCTTAAACCAATTTTTTTTTTGCAAGAGTCTAATAAATAAAATATATTTTTGCAAGAGATGAAGAAGTTGGCCTTAAAGGAGATGAAGAAATTGGCCTTAAAGTTCGTGTAAGAGTGCAAAAGAGCAAGGTAGTCGAACTATTTCTGTATTTACAAATTTTCTTTTTAGGAAATTTCGCTTTCAATTTGTAATGTTGCTTTATCGCTTAAAACTTGTGACTTTTATATAGTTTCCAATTTTCAAAATTTTGACTTTTATTTCCTTTCATTTATCAGGCTAATACTGTTTATATACCTTTGCTGAATTTATTCTTGTTTTGGTGTTATGGTCTGTATTGAAAACGGTAAAACAGAGGTACATATTGAACATCCATATCTATATAAATAACAAACGAGAATAATGTCATTGATTATTTTAACACATAGCATCCATATAGCCATTTGACAATTAATGCTAGCTCTAAATAAATTAAAAAATAATAATATAATATAATTATATTAATTTTAAATATTATATCACACAATCATCAAGTAACATGTGTAATGTTCAAAAAATTTTAATAGAATTAAATGACAAAAAGAAAAACGTTTTTTTAATACAATTCTCTCCAAGAAAATATGGCTATAAATAGCCAAGTTTAGGTGATGGTTTGATTCACTCTCCACACCATCATGACCTCTTCTTCAAAAGCTATCGATTTGTGTATCATGGTTATTTTCACTTTTCATGGAGGTTTCTTCTTATTCATTTGGATATATCATGTTGAACGAGGTGAATGGTAATGCTATTAGGCGATATGTGGGTTTTTGTACAAGTTCATCTTATTGCTATTAGATTATTATATGACATGTTGTCAATTAGGTTTTTTATAATATATCCATTTTTTCAATCCTATTGTACCTCATCTTATGTAAATAACCATATATAATGGTATGTAAATCCCCATATTGTAAATGAATGTTGAAATAGTTGATACATATCGTAGGTGAACGGTGTGTGTTGGTGTTGAGTTGAAATCTGTTGAGTTTTTCTGAATCATTTGGATAAAGCATGTTGAAGTAGGTAAATACTATATATGGGTGTTGGGGTGACTAAATCCACATTTGGAAATTCCAAGTTGAAAGAGTTGAGTTGAATAATTCTTTTACATATCGATATATGGGTGAATCTACTATTCGAACTTTGTGGTCAAAAATAATTCTTTTATATTTGGATATATGGGTGTAGGGGTGTCTAAATCCACATTTGTTTTCGTCATTTACAAAGGATCACCATAAAAGGATTTGGCTATTTCATGATACTACACATAATCATGAAATTGCCAAATCTTATTTGTCTCACTTAATTTGTGCATTATATTACTTGAGATAAATGGTGTTTTTTATTTAAATATGGGCAATGATTTGTCGAATTAGAATGACAAGTTTAATATGTAATAAAATGATAAATTATAGGTCATTTGAATTAAAAACAATAGTTTAAATTTTTTTGTGAATATGTTTTTAATAGTTTGAGTAGTATCATTGTTGTGTTGTGTATATTCATCTATGTTTATAAGTTAGAAATTGTTTGAGGTAAAACTAAATCAACTATTTACGTTTTTTTTGGATTTAATTACAAACAATCAAATTAATTTGGTATTAGAATTATAAGTTAGAAATATTTAAATTATTGGATTCAAAACTATCAAACATAAACATCTTATAACCATAATTAAGAATAAATATACTTTCATAATGTCCTTGATCCAATAAAAATAATTTATTTTTTATATAACAATGATAGTTACAATATATGGTCTTTAATATATCAAATAATTAAGACGTTTAGGATATTTTATTCATCAGTTATGATTTTAATATTTAACAAACATCATATCAATTAAATTTGTAACTTAACTTAAAGTAATAAAAACCAAAACATAATTTATCAGTTATACTTAACGTAACGTAACTTAAAGTATAATAATAAAATGATTATTATACTTTCAAAACGACCCTTAATTAATAAATATAATTTATGTTTCAAATAACTATGACAGTTACAATATATGGTCTTTAAAATATCTAATAATTATGTCATTTATAAAATTTAAACAAAACCAAAATTAAAAATTATTATACTTTCAAAACGTCCATTAATCAATTAATATAATAAATTTTTATATAACTATGACAGTTACAATATTTGGTCGTTAATATATGTAATAATTATGATCAATTAATATAATTTATTTTTATATAACTATGACAGTTACATTATATGGTCTTTAATATATATAATAATTATGACGGTTACAATATTGGCTAGGCGGTTATGGTTTTGATATTTAACCTTCATCATACCAATTAAATTTGTAACATAACTTAAATTAATACAAAATTTATAACGTTTTCATCAGTTATGGTTTTATTTGATTACATATCATGTAACGGTTTTATATTGATTCAAATTAAAACCAACGTGAATAATGATTGTAATGTATGTTTCTTTGACCCTGAGCTCGTTCCACGGTCAGGAGTGGGAGATTTTCGATCGCCCTCCAGATTTATAGTACGAGTAGGGGAGGAGGCAAACGTCACCCGTTTGCCTTTCTTGGACTTGGTCTTCTTGAGAAGTGATTCGAAACCAACGCCCGACATTTCAGTCGCAAAGAAATATGGAACGGTCAGAACCAAAAATAAAGAGACGACTAAAGTAAAAAGCAAGCAAGTAAATCACACCAAGTTTGTGCTTTGCATAGTCTACAGTCTTAGCACGAGCGAATTTATTGCAGGGAAAAACTACCTCAGGCATCCAACTTGCCAGATTCTCCAACATTCTAGCACTTTCTAGGTCGTACTCTCCAAACTTTCTATGATTTTTGTAGTTGATGGTGTCACGGTTGTAATGAGAATGAGCCCAAGCAAGGGGAAATTTCATAGAAGCAACACCTCCTTGGTCGTCCAAAGTCCCAACCAAATCACGAGCCTGATCGCTAGTTGGGACGACCCAGATAAAAGCATGCCTCCAAGTCTTAGCAGACTCGCAAAAGGGTTTAAACAATTTTGAAGTGCCCTTGCGGCTTTTTAGAGAAACCTGCTCCCAACGCCTAGGCTCTCTCTTTGCCTCAACAGTACGGCTAACATCGAATAAGGTGAAGAAAAGACGGCAGTTGATGTCCCGGTCGAGAGCGGCTATCACCACCTCAAAAGATTTTATCAGTGCCCAAGCGTTGAAGTGAAGTTGAGAGGGGGCGATCCTAAGATACCTTAAGATGCGCCTTTGAAAGAAAGAAAATGGAGGACGCACTTTTAAATCTCGAAGAGTGTTGGTAAACATTATAAACTTCATGGTCGTAGGGATTGTGGCCACATGCTCCCCGGCAGGAACGCCCTCTGCCCTCCATTCCTGGTCGCCGTAACCAAGCAGTTTCCCGAAATAAGGTAGCATTTCATCGGGAGGAGAAAAAACGGAGGATTGCCCGAGAATGGGGGAGGAAATCCAGAAACGGTCCTCATCAAACCCGCCATTCCAGTCATGTTCTTCTGGTAACACCTCGTTGACAGAGACGGGGGAGGTGCTGGGTTCGCGTTCCTCGCGTTCTCTTGCGGCAAATTGGTTTGAGGCGAATGAACGGCTTCAGAATCGTTGGTCGAGGTGGAACGACCAGACAAGGATGAGGATGAAAAATCGGTTGAGGAAGAAAAAGTATCGGAAGAAGGATGCTCGCTCATTTTGGTACTTCCAGAACGAGCAGCACGCTCGGCCAAATGAATAGTAGGGCCACCGGAAATCCTAGCTGCCTTTTTTTTCCGCGCCAGCACCCTACTCTGCAAGGAGAGGGAAAGTCAGGATCACCTAGAATGATGATTCATAGAAGGAAGCAACAAGGTCGACCCCGGGCCTGACACCCCCTCCTCGCTCCAGAGAGAAAGAAAACGAGGAAAAATAAGCGGACAACGATTTAAAAGTTTCATACATGGAGTAGGAGAGAAGTTCAGACTCATAGTAGTATACTCCTTGATGAACAGTATCAAGCGAGCAGAAGTCACGAACCGTCTAAGGGGGAGAACGTGCACGGGTAAACACCTAGCTAGAATTACAGCAAATCCTGGTCGCCTTCCGAGAAACTTGTGCTCGCTTTCAGAGAATAAGAGAGTAAAAAGTAGAAACTGAAGGATAGGAGGCAACGTATTTATAAGGGCTTGAAAGCAGGCAAGTGAAACGACGTGACCTTTCGTTTCCGCGTGCCTTGAAAATCAAACTGTCATCATGACCAGGCGCCACCGTTTCAAATTTCGAGACATCATTAATGACCCCTAGGGAGACGTGAGACGTCGCTTCATGTCAGCTGCCACGTGTCTTATGATCAGAGCGGGATCAATAACACGCTCGAATGCTCGACCAATCGACCTCGTACTTTCGTAGACAAGCAAGGAAACGGTCAGATAACAAGCGTGCGCCCGTCCCAAGAACGAACTTGGCTTGGGGGGCAACTGTTCTGGAGTGGGCAAGAACGCTGGGCAAAAGGGCAAGAAACCAGATCAATGGCCCTGATCGGTTCGTACAGTAATCTAACGGTCGTGCGCAAACCACTGGCACTATATAAGGATTCATTGCGTCAGTTGTCAGGTACACACTATTCACTAGTAAGGTTACTCTGCTCGTTCGCTTCTGACTTGGGCGTTGGAGTGTTATTGCAGGTACACCCGCCCTTTCTCCCTTTACGTGGAGCACGACCAGCGGAGCAAGCAATTGTGATTTGACTTCTTGAGCACTCAGCCTCACGAGCTCAGGTACAGATCAGAAGATATGATGTAGCATGCCCATATAAATATTAGGTTATTCATCTATTAGAGTTTTACTTAATGATCACTACATTGTTGATGAGATATGTTACTAATGTAGAGGTATATTCATTTTGGCAAATGAAATTTCCATTATAGCAAAAGGCACTGGAAGCAGCAATGAATGATATAAACGGTTCTTTTGGAAAGGGTAGTGTTACAAGATTGTGCAGTGCTGGTGGAGCTTTGGCGTATGTATCTTTTTCACATTCTCTTTTATCTGTCTCACTTATGTGTCCGTCCAACTTTGTTAAATTCTTTGAAAAACATCAATATTTGCTGTCACAGCTTTCTGTAATTCAGATCAGATAACATATAACAGATTTTTGATTGTCTTGAATGTTGCAGTGTATCCCAGTGGCTGTTTGAGTTTAGACTTTGCTTTAGGTGATGGTCTTCCAAAAGGAAGAATTGTAGAGGTATTGACTATATGCTTCATGCTGTCATTCATTTCCTTCGGCAATCTTATTTACATTCTGTTCGCTTTTGGTTCAGTATGGAATAAACCATGATGGGAATTTTTTTACAGAGAAACTGATAGATACTGATGGAAAATCTAAAAGAGGTGCTCGAGAAAATGTGATAGAACACACGAAAATGAATATGGAAAAGTATGTATTATTTATTGTAAATGTATGAGCAAGAAACTCTTTGTTTTAGGTACTTCCAGTTTATAATTTAGGGGAATCCATTTCTTTCTAACCATATTTTTCATATAAATAAATGCAAGGGTGAGATTGGAATGCAGCAAATGGGATTGCAGGCTCGTCTTATGAGCCAAGCTTTGCGTAAGATGTCTGGAAATGCCTCTAAGGCTGGTTGTACTCTTAATTTTTTGAACCAAATAAGATATAAGGTACTTGTATTTGATTATTCTAACTTCCTTTCTGGAAGACCTCATGCATTTAATTACGTGCTATCTATTCGCAACTGCTTCATCACAAGTTTGGTGCACAGGCCACTGTTGAATCTATAGCTATAGTTGATATGATTTGTATATCTGCTTACTTCTGTAGATTGGTGTCTACTATGGAAATCCAGAAGTGACAAGTGGTGGAATTGTTTAATCTGAGGAACTACTGTATGCTTTTTTGTTTCCTTTTAGGCTAAAGGAGATGAAGAAATTGGCCTTAAAGTTCGTGTAAGAGTGCAAAAGAGCAAGGTAGTCAAATTATTTTTGTATTTACAAATTTTCTTTTTAAGAAATATCGCTTTGTATTTGTAATGTTGCTTTATCGCTTAAGACTTGTGACTTTTATATAGTTTCCAATTTTCAAAATTTTAACTTTTATTTCCTTTCACTTATCAGGCTCCTACTGTTTATATACCTTTGCTGAATTTATTCTAGTTTTGGTGTTATGGTCTGTATTGAAAACGGTAAAACATGATAGGAAAAGGGCAATTTAGTAAATCTGTATTAAGGGCATCATAGTAATTGTTGTAGCGATATACGCAACAAAACCAACAAACCAGAATTCCTGCGAAAAGAACAAACGTTAGAGAAAACAACCGGAGGCGCCTGGTGGCTGTCCTGAAGAATTTATTCGCCTCTACAGCGCAAATTCCCCGAGATACAACCGGTCTCGTCCCAATCGCAAATAACGAATGAGGAATCCGAACTGGCAAGATATTAATGTCAGTGAGTAACTTTGGTAAACAGGAGATGAACCCAGGATTTGTATCAAGAATGAAGTGTAGAAGAGATCTCGGTTATTGGATATGTCCAGAGCTACCTCCTACTATATTTTGTTTTCAAAAACCACACCATCTATGTTCTCAAAGTTTTTCTCATTTTATATCCAAAATTATATATCTGTTATGCACATAAGTATCCAACGGACTCATGTTTCAAACTCATAGCATAACATCTATACTCATAAATATATATTATTATAACCATAAAAACCAATTGAAAGTTTGAAACGTATATATAATAATGGTAAAATCAATTGTAACGCATATATATATATATATATATATATATATATATATATATATTATAATGATAGAAACGTATACCAAGTGATAAACTAAAACTATATATTCATATATAATAATGATAGAAACGTATACCAATTGAAATACATATATAGTAATAAACCAAAACTATATATTCACTTTAATGATGAAACAAAACGGATGGATATATTATGATAAGCCAACGTTAATATATCCATTAAATTATAATCATAACTATATATTAAATTATATTATATTTACATTAATATAATTTATTCCCCACTTTTGAAATATTTATTAAATAATAAAATAAAATCACAACAATCCCCCACACATTTCAAAAGTTGGAAAATAAATAAATAAATGAAAGAAGTTTCCTGGGTTAACATTATAGATGTAATGCATCGGAGCTGTATAGCAAGCTATGGAACCAGTCCTAGACAGATAAAACGTAACATACAGTGAATTGGTTTAGCAAGCTATGGAACCCAAGACACATATTATATGTTAGAGGTTTTACTATCATATTACACCCCCACAATTCTTGCTGTTTCCGCGGTGGTGCGCTATAGGCCCTGCGCGTGCTCGGTGTTCATGAGTGCTCTAGAGACCTCGCCAGCATCTCATGCAAGCGGCCCCACTTGACACTCATATAGGTGATTTCATCAAGTGTATGCTGCAAGTCATACACCACCCATAAGGGCTATGATAATCATTAAAAGCTTTAAGCTTAACCTCTTTACCTTGCAGACTAGCACTATCACAATAATATCATAACACCATAGGAAGGGACAAGAATAAAATTAATTACATGAATTAATTTTCAGTGCTAGTAATATCAAGAAGCAACTTGTTTTTACCACATTGAACCTTCTTCATGGGATCTCCAATCACAAAGGTTGGGTTACCATCACTTTTTGATTTAAATTGGCTTAAGTCCCATTCCCCTCGATGTTTCACAAATCATTTTCTTCCCTAGGGTTTTGTCAGAGGATCGGCCGAATCCACTTCTGACTTCTCATAATCGATCGATATTACTTCAAATTTTTGCAATTGTTCGACAATATTATGTCTCAATTGCACATGTCTATTTTGCCATTATAGGTCTTAATCTTTGCAACGGCTATTGCCGACTGACTATCACAATGTATTGACACTGATGGTGTCGGTTTTATTCCCAAAGGAATTCCAGCTAAAAGGTTCTTCAACCATTCAGTTTCAGTACCAGCCAATTCCAAAGCTACAAATTCCGACTCCATGGTCGATCTAGCAATAATGGATTGTTTGGCTGACCTTCAAGCTACCGCACCACCAAGTGTAAAAATATAACCACTAGTGGATTTTGTCTCATCTGAATCAGATATCCAGTTAGCATCACAGTATCCTTCTAATACTGCGGGAAATCCACTATAAGTAATACCTTAATTTGTGGTACCTCTCAAATATCTCATAAGGTGAGCAATTGCCTTCCAGTGATCCTGACCAAGGTTATGAGTATACCTACTCAGACGCCCGACTGGGAATGCAATGTCTGGTCGAGAAAAGTTCATTAAATGCAGTAGGCTCCCAATCACTTGGGCATACTGAGGTTGGTCAACAGGATCACCTCTATTTTTCTTCAACGTGAGTTAGCGTCATAAGGGGTACTTAAAGAGGTAGAGTTATGGTGACCAAACTTCCTAAGAAGTTTTTCCACATAATGATCCTGTGATAGTATAATACTATCACCTTCCCTGATGACTCTAACTCCTAATATTACATTTGCCTCACCCATATCTTTCATATCAAAACTAGATGAAAGAAAAGATTTTGTTCTAGTAACAATATCAAGACAAGTACCAAAAATGAGCATGTCATCTACATACAAGCATATAATCACATGTTCTCCACACACAGTTTTAGTGTAAACACATTTATCAACATCAGTTGTAGAGAAACCATCATTAATCAAAGTTTTGTCATACTTTTCATGCCATTGTTTTGGTGCTTGTTTTAAACTATATAACGATTTAAGGAGTTTGCATACTTTATTCTCTTGACCAGAAACTATACATCCTTCGGGTTGAGTCATGTAAATTTCTTCTTCTAAGTCACCGTTCAAAAAAGCGGTTTTAACATCCATTTGGTGAATGACAAGTTTATGTATAGAAGCCAAGGCTATTAAAACTTGAATAGATGAAATTCTAGTCACTGGAGCATAGGTATCAAAATAGTCAATGTTTTGTTTTTGAGAAAAACCTTTTGCTACAAGTCTAGCTTTATATTTCTCAATAGACCCATCGGGGTTATATTTTCTTTTGAAAATCCACTTGCATCCTATTGGTTTTTGCTCCAATTGGTAAATCAACTGTCGAAAACCAATTGTCGAAAACCAATTGTTGAAAACCAATTGTCGAAAACCAATTGTTGAAAACCAATTGTCGAAAACCAATTGTTGAAAACCAATTGTCAAAAAACCAATTGTCGAAACCAAGACCCACTGAATCGAAATGAGAAGATTATAAAGAGAAAGAACACACCAACAATTGTTTACCCAGTTCAGCCAATTTGGCCTACATCTGGGGGACTTGCATTGCAATGTCCAATTTTATTGAGAGTGATTTGAATTACAGAGAGATTACAAGAAGTAGACCCTCCCAAATTGATTTCCCCAAAACTGGTGCTCCACCTTAACCTTGACAAACCCTAGATGGTGATTAGAAGCACTTACCCAATTTTGTACAATTTGGAACTAACTACTTTTCAATAACACTAGTGAGAGTTATATATACAGGTTTTTCATTTTGGTTGTTACAAGAAGAGGAAAGATCCTAACTGACTTAAAACAGAATAAGAACTAACCACACAACTAACTTGTAACAGCAACTGAAAGACTTCAAGCAATTAACTCTCAAGGGGCATAATTAGTATTTCACAAATATGCCAACAAATAACAATCTCCACCTTGGCATATTGATCAGCTATTCTTCAACAAAATCAGACCACAGCAATGCCATCCACATTGTACAGTATTAACCTGTACCAATATTGAGAAGCTCAAGACAATGTTCGAACTTCCCCAATGAGACAACCTTAGTCATAAAATCTGAAGGATTGTCAGAGGTGTGTACTTTCCTTATCTGAACCAACCCTTTAGCAATCACATCTCTAATCCAATACAGCCTAATGTCTATGTGTTTTGTCCTGTCATGAAATGTATGATTTTTACACAAGTGGATTGCGCTTTGATTATCACAAAACACATTGACAGATTGTTGTTCAATCCCTAGTTCAGTAGTGAGCCCTTACAACCACAGTGCCTCCTTGACAGCTTCAGTGATTCCAATGTACTCTGCTTCTGTAGTGGACAGAGCAACTGTATGTTGCAGTGATGCTTTCCAAGTGATGGTGTTCCCAAATAGAGTGAACACATATCCTGTCAGTGATCTTCTTTTATCTCTGTCACCAGCAAAATCAGAATCCACAAAGCCTTGTATGGCTTCTTCAGTTCTGGAGCTTTTGTTGTAAACTAGACCAGTGTTCACAGTACCCACTGAATCGAAATGAGAAGATGATAAAGAGAAAGAACACACCAACAATTGTTTACCCAGTTCAGCCAATTTGGCCTACATCTGGGGGACTTGCATTGCAATGTCCAATTTTATTGAGAGTGATTTGAATTACAGAGAGATTACAAGAAGTAGACCCTCCCAAATTGATTTCCCCAAAACTGGTGCTCCACCTTAACCTTGACAAACCCTAGATGGTGATTAGAAGCACTTACCCAATTTTGTACAATTTGGAACTAACTACTTTTCAATAACACTAGTGAGAGTTATATATACAGGTTTTTCATTTTGGTTGTTACAAGAAGAGGAAAGATCCTAACTGACTTAAAACAGAATAAGAACTAACCACACAACTAACTTGTAATAGCAACTGAAAGACTTCAAGCAATTAACTCTCAAGGGGCATAATTAGTATTTCACAAATATGCCAACAAATAACAATCTCCACCTTGGCATATTGATCAGCTATTCTTCAACAAAATCAGACCACAGCAATGCCATCCACATTGTGCAGTATTAACCTGTACCAATATTGAGAAGCTCAAGACAATGTTCGAACTTCCCCAATGAGACAACCTTAGTCATAAAATCTGAAGGATTGTCAGAGGTGTGTACTTTCCTTATCTGAACCAACCCTTTAGCAATCACATCTCTAATCCAATACAGCCTAATGTCTATGTGTTTTGTCCTGTCATGAAATGTATGATTTTTACACAAGTGGATTGCGCTTTGATTATCACAAAACACATTGACAGATTGTTGTTCAATCCCTAGTTCAGTAGTGAGCCCTTACAACCACAGTGCCTCCTTGACAGCTTCAGTGATTCCAATGTACTCTGCTTCTGTAGTGGACAGAGCAACTGTATGTTGCAGTGATGCTTTCCAAGTGATGGTGTTCCCAAATAGAGTGAACACATATCCTGTCAGTGATCTTCTTTTATCTCTGTCACCAGCAAAATCAGAATCCACAAAGCCTTGTATGGCTTCTTCAGTTCTGGAGCTTTTGTTGTAAACTAGACCAGTGTTCACAGTACCCTTCAGATATCTGATAATATGCTTGACTGCAAGCCAGTGCTGAGAGCCTGGATTGCTCAAGTACCTGCTCACAAGACTTACACTGTGAGCTAAATCTGGGCGTGTACAAACCATAGCATACATGAGACTCCCCACTCCACTAGCATAGGGAATATTGTTCATTTCCTTCTGCTCTTGATCAGTCTTTGGACTGTCTTCACTGGATAGCTTGAAGTAGGAGGCAATTGGGACATTCACAATTTTAGCATTCATCATGTTAAACCTGTGTATTATCTTTTCTAGGTACCCTTTCTGAGTTACAGTTAGTTTACCATCTGCAGGGTGTCTATTAATTTCCATTCCCAGTATTTTCTTTGCTGGTCCTAGATCCTTCATATCAAACTCTGATTGAAGCAGTTCTTTCAACTTCTGAATCTCTGTCATGCTTTTACAAGCAATTAACATATCATCTACATAGAGTAGAAGATATATAAACTCATTCTTCCCAAGGTCTTGTAATACACACAGCTATCATAATTGCTTCTCTTGTAGTGTATGCTCAGAATAAAGCTGTCAAATCGTTTATACCATTGACGAGGTGACTGCTTTAGTCCATACAGAGATTTCTTCAGAAGACAGACCTAATCCTCCTTTCCCTTTTCTTCAAAACCTTCTGGTTGCTTCATCAGAATTCTTTCTTCCAACTCTCCATGTAGAAACGCAGTTTTTACATCCATTTGCTCTAAGTGTAGATCAAATTGTGCAACCAGGGAAAGAATTACCCTTATTGAGCAATGCTTTACAACAAGTGAAAAGATTTCATTGTAGTCAATGCCCTCCCTTTGTGTGAATCCTTTTGCTACAAGCCTTGCTTTGTACCTTGGTGGATCATGGTTTGAAATGCCTTCCTTTTTCTTGAAAATCCACTTGCTCCCCACAAGTTTTGCTTTATTTGGTTTCTGCACTAGTTGCCAGGTATTGTTCTTGTGCAGTGATTCCATCTCCTCTTCCATGGCTAGTCTCCACTTCTTATGATCCTTATCTCTCATGGCTTCCTTGAACGAGGTAGGCTCCTCACTCAACAGTTCAGTGGCTGTATTAAGGGCATAAGCTATTACATCTGAGTGACCAAGTCTTTGAGGAGCCCTAATAGTTCTTCTGGTCCTATCTCTGCACAACAAATAGTCCTGGTTGGTATCTGCAGCTTCTGTGTCACTGTCACTGCTAGATACCTGTTCTGGTGGATCTTCATTCCTGTCAACATTCTTAGTGGAAACATTAGTTCTAAAACCAGGTGCATCAGGTTGTAACTCCACCTCAATTTGTGAGGTTTCATTCTCAACTTGATCACCTCCATTATCAGCACAGACCTTTGTTTCAAACATTTTATTTTCATGAAATTTAACATCTCTGCTGATAATGCACTTCTTGTCTTCAATAGACCAAATTTTAAAACCTTTAACACCTTCAGGATACCCAACAAAAATACCTTTCTTGGCCCTAGGTTCAAGTTTCCCATCATTTACATGATAATATGCTGGACAACCAAATATTTTTAAGTTGCTATAGTCAGCAGGGCTACCACTCCACCTTTCTTGTGGAGTTTTAAGCTCTATAGCAGTGGATGGTGATCTATTTATTAGGTAGGCTGCTGTGTGCACAGCCTCCCCCCAAAACTGCTTTGACAGTTCTGAGTGTGATAGCATACATCTAACTCTTTCTAGTAATGTCCTATTCATTCTTTCAGCTAGACCATTTTGTTGGGGAGTGTGCCTAACTGTCTTGTGCCTAGTTATACCATGTTCCTGACAGAATGTATTAAACATGTCACTACAGAATTCTAGGCCATTGTCAGTTCTCAGAGTTTTGATTTTTCTATCACATTGGTTTTCTACTCTAGTCTTCCAGTTTACAAAGGTTCTAAAAGCTTCATCCTTAGTTTTAAGCAAATATATCCAAACCTTTCTACTGTAATCATCTATAAAAGACATAAAGTACCTGTTTCCTCTATGAGTAGGAGTCTTTGAAGGTCCCCATAAGTCTGAGTGTATGTAGTCCAACTTGCCTTTGGTTTTGTGCTTGCCAACAGAGAACTTCACCCTTGTCTGTTTTCCAAAGATGCAGTGTTCACAGAACTCCAATCCCTTTAGCTTATCACCACACAACAAACCCTGTTTCTCAAGCTCTTTTAGGCCTCTGTCACTGATATGTGCTAGTCTCTGGTGCCATAGCCTATCCTTGCTGTCTTCAGTGTCTGCCACACAGTTGTCTCCAGTAATAGCCTCCCCCTTGAGAAGATACAAGTTGTTTTTCATTCTAGTTCCCTTAAGAATCACCCTTGAACCTTTTGAAACCTTCAGAATACCATCTTCACCTTTAAAACTGTAACCTTGAGATTCTAAAGTTCCTAGTGAAATGAGACACCTCTTCAAGTCAGGAACATGTCTAACATTTGTTAGAACCTTCATAGTTCCATCCATGAGTCTTAACCTAATTGATCCAATACCCACAACTTTGCAAGGCGCATTGTTCCCCATTCTGACTTTTCCACCATTAAATGGTTTATAGTCAAAGAACCATTCTCCATTTGGGCACATATGGTATGAGCATCCAGAGTCCATTATCCACTCTGAATCATCATGACCATCCGTGACAGTTAGAACGTCAATATCCTCATTTCCATCTGGGCACATGTGGTGTGTGAATCCAGAGTCAATTATCCACTCTAAATCATCAGAACCATCAGTGACCATTAGAACCTCAGCACTCTCATACCCATCTGATGCAATGGATGCATCACCATGCCCCTCAGTCTTTTGATTTTTGGACTTCTTTCTATCAGGGCAATTCTTTTTATAATGCCCTTCCTTGTGACAAAAGTAGCACTTAAACCTGCCCTTAGATTTTGATCTTGCATTGTTCTTGCCCTTTTGTTCACGATTTTCACTTCTTCCTCTAGCATATAGAGTCTCTCCAGAATCACTATCTTTGTTATTGTAACACCCCCCTTTTACTATTACAATTAAATAGACAATTATCAGAGTCACCTCGAAGGGCGCTACATTTTTCACCATTTTAAAAAAAACACCATTTATTCAAAAAAAAAAATCTCCAAAATAATTTATATAAAAGAAATCACCAAAATTATAACATTCATAGACAACGGGATGATATGCAACCCCTCCAGTGGGCATATGCATGCGGTACCGATCACCAAAATGAGCCACGACGGGCATATCACCAATAAACACCAGAGGCAGAGCCTATATCACCAAAACATGCATATGACAATGCGACACCATGATTATGCACCAACTCACCATAACAAGTATTTAAAATAAATACTATATCACCAGAATCAAAACAAACGATTTCACCAAAAATAGCACCAAGTTGTAGCATCACAGCTACCACTAAACTCTCCTGAGCATACCAGCACCGCACCTGAAATATTAACACCAGACGGCTCCGCAACGCGGACATAACGCACGCACACCACGCACAAGACTGGCGCACAGCGCCTAGGCACATCGCACCTACTTCAGCGAATTAATTAAAATAGCAAACGACATCGGATTTCAACAAATAAATACTTGTTGGAAAGCCCTATGGGTCTGGTTATCATCCCTAAGTTCAGTTTTTGAAGGAGAGTGTCCAATAGGTACAGTTTTTCGAAAAGCACACAGGCTAGTTGCAAAAGAGGACAGTTTCTGTCCTTCAAACTCAAGCAATTCCAAAGTGACCAAAACTCAATCAAATTGCATGAAACTTGTGCATAAACTGGGGCAAATTTTGTCTAGTTTTCAAAGAAATTGGATTCGTTCGAAAAGGAGTTCTTTTGAAAACGTGGTAACCAAAACACTGACCCTGTGTCCAGATTGTTTCCAGAATCTTACTCTAACTTGTGGAATTCATATCTCGAGCTACACAACTCTAAAAGCAACCAAACCAGTGCCAAATTAACAAGCATTAAGTCTATTTTCCAGAAAAATAAACCACATAATTTTTCGGTCAATACAACGTTCCCAGTCACCAAAATACCGAATCTATACCCAAATCGTTTCCAGAATTTTAACCTAACTTGTATCGCCTATAACTCGAGCTATACAACTCCGAATTTAACGAAACCAGTGCCAAAACGACCGGCGTTAAGTCTATTTTCAAAAAAAATCAACCTCATAATTTTTGGATCTACCAAACAGCGCCAGTTTTAGAAAAACCGAACCTGTGTCCAGAATCGCTAAATTGCCAAACACCAAACCCTAACGGCAACGACACCGCAACCACCACAACAAAACGACAATTCGACAACGCGACAACAACAATCAACCACGCACAGCAACAACAAAAACACGAACAATAACAACACCATCATCGTGATACAACAATCACGCAACAACAAATAACGAAACAAATCACAATGACGTGCAATAATCATCAAAGCACCAGTCTCAACGAAAACACGATATGCAACAACACGAACAATTCAACAAAACCCTAGACTACCCACACATAATTATCATCAACCCATTATCAAGGTTAAGCCCACCCTTACCTCGAATAACGTAAGCTCCGGAACACGACGAACGAGACACGAACAAAACCACAGCAACACGAACGATCTCCTTTTGAAATTCTTTGCGAAACCCTCCTCTTCTCTCCCTCTTTGCGCCGCGTGCTCTCTCTCTCACTCTCACTTTCGTTTTTCTTTTGCTTGCTGCAAATGAGGGTTTGGCTTAAACCCCCAGGGTTTAAGTTGAGGGCTCAGTAAACACTGGGCTCTTTACGTCACCACCTCCTTTACTCGTTTCACCTCCTACGCATATAAAATATTAACCTTTTAATTTATCTATATCCCGCCTCCAAATTATTTTAATAATTCAATCAACTATTTTAATTAAATTATTTCCGGGGTGTTACAGTTATCACTTTTCCTAGATAACTCCTTTGTCATTAGGGCATTTTGAACATCTTCAAGAGACAAGGATTCCCTTCCATAGAGTAGGGTATCCGCAAGACTATCATAACTGTTATTTAAAGACTTAATTAACAGTAATGCTTGGTCTTCGTCATCAACCTTTATTTCTATATTTTCTAGGTCTAGGATTATCCTATTAAACTCGTCCAAGTGATCTTGAATTGACATACCTGAACCCATTTTGAATGTGTATAGCTTCTGTTTGAGATACAGACGATTTGCAAGTGTCTTGGTCATGTAGAGGCTTTCCAGTTTCAACCACAGAGCAGCAGCGGATTTCTCTTTCGTTACTTCACGCAAAACTTTGTCACTGAGAGATAGAATGATAGTGCTATGAGCCTTCCTCAAGATGTCCTTCTTCTCCTTCTCCGTTAATCCTTCGGGTAATCTGTTCTCGCCGTCGAGCGCTTCTTCAACCCCTTGTTGAGCCAGAAGTGCACGAATCTTCATCCTCCATAGCCCAATGTCATTTTTTCCATCAAATTTTTCAATGTCGAACTTCGGAATCGCCATTTCTTTCTCCACAATAGCTCTCTATACCGATTGTCGAAAAAACCAATTGTCGAAAACCAATTGTTGAAAACCAATTGTCGAAAACCAATTGTCGAAAACCAATTGTTGAAAACCAATTGTCGAAAACCAATTGTTGAAAACCAATTGTCGAAAACCAATTGTTGAAAACCAATTGTCGAAAAACCAATTGTTGAAAACCAATTGTCGAAAACCAATTATTGAAAACCAATTGTCGAAAAACCAATTGTCGAAACCAAGACCCACTGAATCGAAATGAGAAGATGATAAAGAGCAAGAACACACCAACAATTGTTTACCCAGTTCAGCCAATTTGGCCTACATCTGGGGGACTTGCATTGCAATGTCCAATTTTATTGAGAGTGATTTGAATTACAGAGAGATTACAAGAAGTAGACCCTCCCAAATTGATTTCCCCAAAACTGGTGCTCCACCTTAACCTTGACAAACCCTAGATGGTGATTAGAAGCACTTACCCAATTTTGTACAATTTGGAACTAACTACTTTTCAATAACACTAGTGAGAGTTATATATACAGGTTTTTCATTTTGGTTGTTACAAGAAGAGGAAAGATCCTAACTGACTTAAAACAGAATAAGAACTAACCACACAACAAACTTGTAACAGCAACTGAAAGACTTCAAGCAATTAACTCTCAAGGGGCATAATTGGTATTTCACAAATATGCTAACAAATAACATCAACTAAAGTCCGAGTTTTACATTTTGAAATAGAATCTAATTCGGTTTTAATAGCTTCTTTCCAAAATTGTGACTCAGGAGAAGAAATTGCTTCATTAAAAGTTTCAGGATCTTTTTCAATAAGATAAGTGTAAAAATCATTTCCGAAGAATGTTTCTTTTCTTGGTCGTTTACTTCTCCTTAATTCTTCACATGGTTCTTCATGCGTATCATCACTAGTAGTTACTAATGGTTGTCTAGATATACTATCTCGTTTCAATGGGAAAATGTTTTCAAAGAAATCAACATGTTTTGTTTCTATAATAGTGTTATTATCTAGTACATCACTTCTTATGACGAGAAATCTATAAGCAGCGCTATGTTCAGCATATCCTATAAAAACACAATCAGAGGTTTTGCAACCAATTTTTCTTTTCTTAGGATCAGACAACATCACTTTAGCTAAACATATGACAAACGTCGTCAAAACAAATTAGCTCATGCACACCCACACACTAATCATAGCATTTTGTATTATAGGAGGCAATATTAATATTACTTTAAATACGTACCTCAATAAGTCCCTTGATGAGTCGTGAGTTTCCATACTCCACATTGGAATAACCTTACCTCCATGCTCAAATAGGGGGTTTCGTGGAGTTATTCTCCTCGGCGGATGAATCTGGTAGCAGCGAGATGGGGGAAACGATAGGAGAACCTAAATCCTATTGTTTAGCAGCAATGTGAAGTGCATCAAAACCATTTCTAGCTTTAATTCCAGCATCAGCAACATCATAATATTTAATCATTTCCTTAACCATATCAACATAACCATACTCAGGAACAAAAAAAAATTGTTGTTTCTCCAGCTTGATTTTGCTTCACATATACTTCACGAACTTCACTTTCTTCAGCACCAGTCACTGGATCCTTCAAGCTTCAACCCACATGACCACTTATAGATGCATCCCCAGGAGCGGGCAATTCAAAGTTAGTGACTCATACAAGAAACAAAACAATTTGTTAATGATTCCAAAACAATACATATAGTATTGTTTAATTTAACACCATGCCTATTAAGTATCTAGAAAAATGAGAATTAAAAAAAAACAACATGCAATAGGATAGAATTATAATGAGTGAAAGCATATAATTAATGGTCCTATTGATGAAAATGGGACTTTAGCGAAAGAAACAGGTTTGGAAGCATGATGATAGAAAATTAGTAATCCATCACAGAATCATAATAGATTGACATCACCATTTAAACACCTAATAATAATATATTAAAGTTGCTATGAAGACCTGTATCAAGGATTCGAAACATTTACTAATTACAGACAAAGGAAGGTGCTGTTCATGACCATTTTAGTTCTATCATACAAATTAATCCTTGAAATCTATGGTTCATTTTGACACAAAATACTCAATGAAAGAAATATGGTCACAACATGTAATAACACAAATAGACACAAGGTCGCTAATCTCTTACATATTCAGATGTGAATCAATCTTAATAAATAGAATGATTCTCCTATTAATTCATTCATATCAAGACTACAACATTAGGGCACGTACTTTAAAAATCGTACCATGGAGGTGTTAAAAGATGTGTATTACTCACAGCAAAATTAGTAATAGTCTATAATCCCAGAACCCCATATACCTAATCACAAACAGGAACACCGCACAACCCTCTAATCAAAGTATAACCCAAATAAATCATCAAAATCACAAAGCATAAAGGCAAAGTTCATTTTCTTTTCGTATTTACCAAAAAGGTCGGATGAATCTTAAAGTATCATAGGTTCCAATTTCCCAACAAAATTAACGTGGGATTGTCGAAAGAAGAAAATTAATAAATTAATAGAAGAGTTCTTAGCTGATTATCGATGCTTGAAATTATTGGGATCCTTTCGCCGTTGTTCAACCACGTAGACACGATGATAAATCCTTAAGATTGTTGTAAATTAGACTTGAAGATTGTTGGTTGCGTCAGCCATAGGAATAAATTCTTCAGATTGTAGTGATATACGCAACAAAACCAACAAACCAGAATTCCTGCGAAAAGAACAAACGTTAGAGAAAACAACCGGAGGCGCCTGGTGGCTGTCCTGAAGAATTTATTCGCCTCTACAGCGCAAATTCCCCGAGATACAACCGGTTTCGTCCCAATCGCAAATAACGAATGAGGAATCCGAACTGGCAAGATATTAATGTCAGTGAGTGACTTTGGTAAACAGGAGATGAACCCAGGATTTGTATCACGAATGAAGTGTAGAAGAGATCTCGGTTATTGGATATGTCCAGAGCTACTCCTACTATATTTTGTTTTCAAAAACCACACCATCTATGTTCTCAAAGTTTTTCTCATTTTATATCCAAAATTATATATCTGTTATACACATAAGTATCCAACGGACTCATGTTTCAAACTCATAGCATAACATCTATACTCATAAATATATATTATTATAACCATAAAAACCAATTGAAAGTTTGAAACGTATATATAATAATGGTAAAACCAATTGTAACGCATATATATATATATATATATATATATATATATATATATATATATATATTATAATGATGATAAAAACCAAGTGATAAACTAAAACTATATATTCATATATAATAATGATAGAAACGTATACCAATTGAAATACATATATAGTAATAAACCAAAACTATATATTCACTTTAATGATGAAACAAAACGGATGGATATATAATGATAAACCAACGTTAATATATCCATTAAATTATAATCATAACTATATATTAAATTATATTATATTTACATTAATATAATTTATTCCCCACTTTTGAAATATTTATTAAATAATAAAATAAAACAATTGTAACAGTTTCCCTGAGTCTGTTAATTGTGCAGTTAGTAGGTTAGTTACCAGCTAACAAACTTTGATTGTAACCCATATATAAGTCAAATTGACTTTAAGCAATAAACAGTTTTTTTACTCTCTGAATATTTTTGCTTAACAATTGGCATCAGAGCCTCACATCGTGGGGCCTGGATATCTTGATCGGAATTGCAATTTCTTGACAAACGGAGATGACAAACACGGCGCAAACGGCGGAGACACGCCTTTTGCTCAACCCTCGATACCCAAGCTTGACGGACATTATGAGCACTGGAGCATGCTCATGGAGAATTTTCTCAGGTCCAAAGAATACTGGTATCTCATCGAAAAGGGAATTGAACAATATGAAGAAGACGCAGTATTGACTGAAGCACAACAGAAGAAGCTAGATGAATCGAAACTCAAAGACTTGAAAGCCAAGAATTATTTGTTTCAGGCCATCGATCGTGCAACGCTTGAGACGATTCTGAACAAAGGAACTGCGAAAGAGATCTTGGAATCCTTGAAGAAGAAATACCAAGGAAATGCTAGGGTTAGGCGATCAGCCCTAAATGCCTTAAGGAAAGATTTCGAATCACTTGAAATGAAATCAAGTGAAACGATTACGGAGTATGTAGGAAGGGTAATGACTGTGGCGAACAAGATGAAACTAAACGGCGAAGTAATGGAAGACGTGATCATTGTTGAAAAGATTCTCAGATCTCTAACTGAGAAATTTCTTCACGTTGTGTGTTCGATTGAAGAATCGAGAGATACAGATAAGATGTCAATCGATGAATTGCAGAGCTCTTTGGTGGTTCATGAACAGAAGATCTTGAAATTCAGCAAGACACACGGAGAAGAACAAGCCTTGAAGGTGGCCACTCAAGAAAGGGGTGAATCGTGGTCAAGAACCAGAGGCAGAGGAAATACACTCAGAGGCAGGGGAAGAGGAAGGGGTAGGCAACCCCTGGAAAAAGTTGAATGTTTCAAATGCAAGAAACTGGGGCATTACAGGAGTGATTGTCCTGAATGGGAAAAGGAGGCCAAGGAGGCCAATTTTGCTGAACTCAATGACAATGAACCTATGCTACTGATGATGATGGCAGAGACACCAGAAATAAGGAAAGAAGAGGTATGGTTTTTAGATTCCGGATGCTCTAACCATATGACTGGTAATAAACACTGGTTCATAGAATTAGATGAATCATTTAGACAAATGGTGAGACTGGGAAATAACTCCAGAATGATGGTGGCTGGAAAAGGAAAAATTAAGATGAGAGAGAATGACATAGATTTCATTGTGTCTGATGTTTTCTATGTCCCAAAGTTGAAAAATAATCTACTGAGTTTAGGTCAATTTCATGAAAGGGGCTCACAATACTGTTTCAGTCAAATAGCTGCAAGATATACCATCCAGAAAGAGGTTTCCTGTTTGAAAGCAGAATGACTACCAATAGAATGTTCAAACTAATGTCTCCATCAACAAGTGAGTCATCAAATGAGGACAATGACTGTCTTTACACCAATGATGAAGGTACATCTCATCTATGGCACTGCCGATATGGCCATTTGGGAATGAAAGGATTGAAGTTACTCAAAAGCAAAGACATGGTAAAGGGCCTGCCTGATCTGAAAGATGAAGGAAGAGTATGCACTGACTGTTTGAAAGGGAAACAACACAGGGAACCAATTCCTAAGGAGAGTCAATGGAGGGCAACTGAGAAATTGGAACTCATCCATGTGGACATATGTGGACCAATTGCACCAACATCCAACAGCAACAAAAGGGACATAGTCTTTGAAGAGGACAAGCAATGGATTTGGAGTGAAAGCCACAAAGATGAAGTAGCAGCTGACCTTGACTGGGGAGAAATTACCTTTGAAACTGAAGAAGAAGAAGTAAGAAGTGAAACCAGCAATGAAGACATTGGTGAACCACAAGAAAATGACAGAATTCAAGCCAGTGCTGTCCAAGAAGACACTGCCACACAAAGTTCTAATACAGGGACTGTCACAGAACCAGAAATCATTGGCGAAGATGAAGGAAGAACCAGAGCTAGAAGGCCATCAGTATGGCTAAATGATTTTGACTCTAGGGAGGGATTATCTGATGATGAACAGGGAGTATACATGGTATTGACAGACAATGATCCAAATTGCTTTGAAGAAGCAGTAAAAAGTGACAAGTGGAGACAAGCTATGGATGATGAGATAACATCAATTGAGAGAAACAAGACATGGAACTTGGTTGATTTACCTGAGGGATCCAAGAAAATTGGGTTCAAATGGGTATATAAGACTAAACTCAATGAACTTGGTCAAGTTGACAAGTTCAAAGCAAGATTAGTGGCAAAAGGATACAGTCAGCAACAGGGAATAGACTATACAGAAGTATATGCGCCAGTTAGCAGAATGGACACCATAAGAACAGTAATAGCTATTGCTGCTCAAAAGGGCTGGAAATTATATCAACTTGATGTCAAATCTGCATTCCTCTATGGGAAACTGACTGAGGATGTTTTTGTTGAGCAACCAAAAGGCTACATTAAATCAGGAGAGGAGAATAAAGTCTATAAACTGGACAAGGCCCTGTATGGACTAAAACAAGCCCCTAGAGCTTGGTTTAGTCGCATTGAGGCATACTTTCTGCAGCAAAGATTCACCTCCAGTAAAAATGAACAAACACTGTTCCTGAAGCATGGCAAGAATGAAGAAATACTGATTGTCAGCTTGTACGTGGATGACCTAATATACACTGGGAATAGTGAAGAATTAATGACTGAATTCAAGAGAAACATGAAGAAGGAGTTTGCTATGACAGACTTGGGAAAAATGAAGTATTTTCTGGGCATTGAAGTCATCCAAACAGATGAGGAAATCTGCATTAGTCAAAAGAAGTATATTGGTGAGGTTTTAAAGAGATTTGAAATGGCAAATTGCAACTCTGTGAGAGTTCCTATGACTCCAGGAACAAAGCTCAGCAAAGACTCAGATGGAGAAAGGATAGACAGCACATTATACAAGCAACTGGTTGGCAGTCTGATGTACATTACTGCAACCAAACCTGACATCACTCATGCTGTCTGTCTGGTGAGTAGATACATGAGTGCTCCTACTCATACTCACTGGCTAGCCTGTAAAAGGATCCTTCGTTACCTCCAAGGGACAAAGGACTATGGAATTAAGTACAAAAGGGGAGGGAATGTTGACTTGATTGGATACTGTGATTCAGACTATGCAGGTGACATTGATGACAGAAAGAGCACCACAGGATTCGTTTTTCTCATGAGTAGTGGAGCTGTTGCTTGGGCCAGCAAAAAGCAGCCAATCGTGACTTTGAGCAGCACAGAGGCAGAATTCGTTGCAGCAGGAGCTGCTGCATGCCAAGCAGTGTGGATGCCGAAAGTGTTGAAAGAAATTGGCCAGACATCTGAGAAGTGTGTGCAGATAATGTGTGACAATAGCTCTGCAATAAAGCTATCCAAAAATCCCATTCTACACGGGCGAAGCAAGCACATCGAGGTAAGGTTCCATTACATAAGGGAACTGGTTAACAAAGGACCTGTTGAAATGAACTATTGTGGCACCAAGGAACAGTTGGCAGACATGCTCACAAAGCCTCTCAGTGCAGACAGTTTTGTCAAGTTGAGAGAACAACTAGGCATTTGCAAAATTCTATGATAAACTAGTTACCAAAGTGTAAGGGTAATTAGTTTAAGGGAGGGTATGATAGGAAAAGGGCAATCTAGTAAATCTGTATTAAGGGCATCATAGTAATTGTAACAGTTTCCCTGAGTCTGTTAATTGTGCAGTTAGCAGGTTAGTTACCAGCTAACAAACTTTGATTGTAACCCATATATAAGTCAAATTGACTTTAAGCAATAAACAGTTTTTTTACTCTCTGAATATTTTTGCTTAACAAAACAGAGGTACATATTGAACATATATTATAAATTGATAATGTTCTGGGGCTAGAATTTCTAGTATTGTTTTCATTTCTGACTATTCCATTTGTTTATGTACACTGAAGTCGGGTTGACATAATCCATTTTCAATAAATTTACATTTATGCAAATTTGCTTAGAGTTTGGGCTCATTGATCAAATAAGGTAACAAATTAAAAAAAATGATTGAGCCTTATTGTTTTAAGCTCTTTTCATGAAAAAACCACTTTAACAACTTTGATAGTGTTTGTATAAATGTTTGAAGATTGGATTGGATGCGATGTGTAAGGCTGCGTGATTATCACAAATGAGACTCATGGGCCCTATAATTTGCAAACGTCAACTCGTAGAGAAACCGTTTCTAAGAGTCATAGCTCAATACTTACGCCTCTGTACTACATCTAGCAACATTTTGTTTCTTTTTCTTCAAAGAAATAATATTCCCTCGATTAAGAACACAATAACCAAAGGTAGATTGTCTATCTCATGTAGGTGTCCAGCCCAATCTCTAGATGGTATCCGAAACTAGTATTTGTGAGGTTTTGTGAGGTTGAGTTTAACCCAAAATCTTAGATGGTATCCGAAACTATTCTAGATCTGTTATTAGACCACGATCTCTGTAATTTCACCCTCATTTGTCCATGCTCCAAATGTCTCGACCTGAGCGCGAGGGTGTATGTTTAGGCCCCTATTTTTCCACTTGTATTTGTCCGAGCTTTAGACTTCCAATCTTAGGTTGGGCATGAAGGTGTGTACTGAAATCTCACAACTATAGTTGTGACCAAGTCCGTTCTTATAAGGCTTGAGCAATCATCACCTATTGAGCTAGCTTTTGGGGTTGAGTTAGACCTAAAGCCCAAATACTAAGACAAAAGAATATATGATTTCTGATATTTTTGAAAAGTCTTTAGGGTGTTTCTTATAATTGTAAACAAACCAAAAAAAACTTATGTTTTATATAAAATCTCTAAATAATCCACTTTTAGACAACCTTAAAATCTGTTTTTTAGAAGTTAAAACAAAAGGGCTCTAAATATTGAATCACTCTATCGGATTATCTACTATACTTCAAATTATTCTAAAGTTACAACCAAGATATTGGGATAGTTTTATATATATTAACAAAAACACGATAAATTGTTGGATGATATTTTGTTGTCAAAGTAATTAATTTGATTGTTTTAGGTGTCAAGGCCTTACAAAGTAGCTGAATTTGACATTATATTCGGAGAAGGAGTCAATAAGCTGGTGAGTGTTGCAACAAAAAAAACATTTTTAACATTTAGTGTATGTCATTATTTTGACTCTTCATTTGGAATGCAGGGTTGCATTTTAGATTGTGCTGAAATGATGGATATTGTCTTAAAGAAGGGCTCTTGGTACAGTTATGGGGATCACCGGTACTGTCTCCACCTTTGTATGCTGTGTTTATTACTTTGATTATTTTTGTGTGTTTCACATCTCCAAATTATGATGGGCTTTACAAAGCAGTTTTAGTCCATATGATGGAAAATTTATGAGGAAATTAATTTATGCAGTTTGATAATCTGTATGTGGGAAAACAAATTATAAATGAAGACCGTAATCATTTATGGAATGACATATTTGGGTGAAGTAAAATTTTACGAGTGAAGAGAACGAGGAACAGTATGTCGATATCAGATTTCAATTACCTTACACCATCTTATAGCTTTTTTTTCTTTGCTTCGACACATCTTAGACACTCTGTAGACACCTCGGAGACACTTTTAGAGAGGTTAAAGATGTGTCGAAGTAGTGATGATCATTAGAGGGATTGAAAACATTAAATTTGATTACATAATTTTTAACTTTTGGTATGGTAAATGGAGAATAAATGTGAAAAACTATTGTATTTTGTTTAAGAACTTTTTTTTGTTATGAAATATATTGTTTAATTTAGATCTTTTGAAGATAATAATGTTCATATTTTATTGAATTATACTAAATAAATAACTATACATGTATCCTATACTTTATGAATTAGCAGTGTTGACGTGTCTATGTCGTGTTAGGAGTCCGTATCAGAGTCCGTGCTTCATAGCAGAGAGCAAATTATACGGATAAGAAGTAATAAATATAAATATCAGTTATTCTAATATTTGTAGTTGCATTACTATGGTTAGTCTATATGCAGCGAACCTAGACACTATTTGCATTTCAAGTTTTCAACACTTTCCACCTGACGTTACGTGCTTTTTTTGTTATATAGAACATTTTTTTCATCATGATGACACCTCGTCCCTTATATGTTTCTTTTTTATTATATTTAACTTCCATTTTTAATATTTTGTGAAGTTAAGTTATTTCTTTGCAGAAGCAAGAATTGATTTTATTTCTGTTATCATATTTTCTCACTTTTGTATTTCCGTTGTTTGTGTCTCAATGACGGGTGGGTTCTCATTATATGTGAGTTCTCATGTCTTTAATGTAAATAATCCAAATGCGTGTTTTGAAACAGGATAGGACAGGGAAGGGACAAAACAATGCAGTACTTGAAGGAGAACACACATCTTCTAGAAGAAGTTGAAAAGGTTGGTTGTTCGGAGTCGGCTCATGTTTTTGTGGCTTTTCTCTTTATCAGAAGTGATTTTTACTCCTGTGGCTGGATGTGTCCTTACTCTGCAATTATTGGATGAAGGTCACTGTTACATCAACTCTCAAGCTCATACCAAAATTTGATGGTTCATGTTTTGGTAAGGTAATTAAAACTAGACTGGGTGGTTCAACCGTGTGACCGAGAACCAGACCGATTTGGTAGAGCCTATAGACCGCTCAAACCAAAAACCGTCCCAAAAAAATACTGAGCCGATCAAAAACCTGAAAAACCGGCCAAACTGGTTACCAATCTGGTTCCAGGTGTTGGAAAACTTATTCTCCAACTATATAGAGTAGCCTTAATCTTCTTTTCCTGTCACTTTATAGCCTATCTCTAGTAAATTGTTCGAATTACAACAACTGAACAACAATGACTTTCATAACCAACAGAAACCAGCACATTGGGCTTAACCTACAAATGGATAATCATTTCATGACTCAATAGGAATAAGGTTAATTGTTCCTGATAGATGAGAAAACTGAGAGACATTATGTTCAATACCGTGTGGCTCAATTACACCACGGAGGTTCTATTATATAGAAGTTTGGAGAATCAAAACTACCTAATATCATGACAATATCAAAACTACCTAATATCATGATTCTAATATACTATTTACATAATTAATATATAACGTAATTAACAGTAATCAACAGTTCCATTAGTATTTGCTAATTATTGTTAGGAAGAAGAAACATGACAATCGCTTTCTATGTGCATTGCTCCTTTTGTGGAAAATTGAATTAGAAATAATGAGTTGTGCTGCTTCATTGTCGCAAATTAGTTTTCTAATATCTTCCAATTTGAGTTGTTGGACTTGGAGTAATGGCTTCAAGTTCACAAGATGTTGCTGGCATAGCACATTATCCTGCATTTATGCTAGTTCTTTCTCATTCCTCCATCCATGTGATTAAATTACCTCCAAAAGGGTGTTAACACTGAATCTCTTCATACATTGTGTAAGAATCATCCAACAGGTGTTTATAACTCTGCTTATCACATAGTTGATAGCTAGAGCTTAACAAAATTACTAGAAGCTAAATGAATGGGCCTAAGATTAACAAAAACAGCATACACACTTAATTGGGCTAGGCCCATATACTATATACACCACCTGCTTTTACTAAACAGATTCTACACGAAAACACCAATAATTCCTCCCTCAAACTTAGCTCAGTTCAGTGAACCCTCACTGCATCAGAGTATTAACTCTGTTCAGTGATTTGCACTGCATCAGAGCTCAGTTTGCCTACACTGCACATTCCCAGCAATTCCCTGAATTTCTGGAAACTTTCAGCCTTTAAAGGCTTAGTCATCACATCTGCAATTTGTTCTTGAGTGCCACAATGCATCAGCTCAATTACTTCTTTCCTGACCAAATCTCTAAGGAAATGAAATCTAACATCTATATGTTTACTCCTGCCATGAAGAGTAGGATTTCTAGACAATCTTATGGTTGAATTATTGTCACACAGAATCACTGTTCTTCCAGTTTGAGAATGTCCTATCTTTTCAATAATTCTTCTAAGCCATATGGCTTGGCATGCACAAAGGGCTGCTGCTATGAATTCTGCCTCAGTGGTTGATAAAGTCACAATTGGCTGCTTCTTTGAAGCCCAGGCAATTGCTCCATTTCCAAGAAGGAAAGCATAACCAGAGGTGCTTCTGCGATCATCTAGATAACCTGCATAGTTGCTATCAGTATAGCACAGTAGATCACTCATTTCAGACTTGTTATAGAGAATTCCCAAGTCAGTTGTTCCTCTCACGTTTCTCAGTATCCTTTTGGCTGCTTGCATATGGAGTTCAATGGGATTCTCCATGAATCTACTGATCAAGGCCACAAAATACATTATGTCAGGTCGTGTGGCAGTAAGATACATCAAACTACCCACAATCTGCTTATAATATGTAGCATCCACTCTTGCACCTTCTCCTTGTTTACACAATTTGAAACCAGGCACTATTGGAACTCCTACTGGCTTGCTATTACTCATGCCAAATTTTTCCAAAATCTCATTTGCATACTTACTCTGAGATATGAATATACCATGTGAGTTTTGAGTTACTTCAACTCCCAAGAAGTAGCTCATTTTTCCCAGGTCAGTCATGGCAAATTCCTTCATCATAGAGCTCTTGAAATGCTTCATCATATCAGAGGAATTTCCTGTGAATATCAGATCATCCACATATAAACTCACCACCAGTAATTCACTGTCAATGCTACCTTTCACATACAAAGTGTATTCTGAGTCACATCTTTCAAAGCCTTGCTCTTGAAAATGTGCATCTATTCTGCTATACCAGGCTCTTGGAGCCTGTTTAAGTCCATAGAGAGCTCTCTTGAGCTTGTAGACTTTGTCTCTTGCTTCCTTGTTTAGATATCCTTGAGGTTGTTCCACATAAACATCCTCCTTAATTTCACCATGTAAGAAAGCACTTTTTACATCTAGTTGGAAGATACTCCAACCTTTAGTTGCTGCTATTGCAATGATAGCCCTTATTGTGTCCCATCTAGCCATTGGAGCATACACTTCTGTGTAATCCACCCCATACTCTTGGGAGTAGCCCTTGGCTACCAACCTTGCTTTGAATTTATCCACTTCTCCTTTCTCATTATACTTGGTCTTGTAGATCCATTTAACACCAATTACCTTGGCTTCTGCAGGCAGAGAGGTCAATTCCCACGTATTGTTCCTGACAATGGCTTCAATCTCGTGATTCATTGCTTCTCTCCACTTCTTGTCTTTCACAGCTTCCTCAAAGCTTGTTGGATCATTAGATTCTGTGAACACAGTAAATACTTGTTCACCATTTGAGTCTTCAGTAATAAATGCTGTTTCATAGTCATTTAAGTAAGCTGGTGTCCTCCTAGTCCTCCCTTGAGTATTAGTCTCCTCTATTTCTTCACTGTTGTCGCCATTGTTATTTATTTGCTCAGCTCTTGTGACAGGAACATGATCTTCATTGGTTGAGGTTTTAGGCACTTCAGCCACTTCTGCATTTTTAGGCTCATCTTCTTCTTCTTGTATCTCCAGTTCACATACTTTCTCTTTTCCTTTCCAATTCCATTTTTCTTCCTCATTAAAAACCACATCTCTACTTGTTATGATTTTCTGAGTTGCAGGATCATATAGTCTATATTCTTTTGATTCTTCACTAATTCCCAGCAGGACACATTTAGTACTTCTGTTGTCAAGTTTCTTTCTTTGTGCTTCAGGTACATGAGCATAGGCTACACAACCAAATGTCCTGAAGAATTTGATAGATGGTTTCACATTTGTCCAATCTTCTTGTGGAGTTTATCCTTCACTGCAACTGTAGGTGATCTGTTTTGGAGAAATACACTCCAATTAACTGCTTCAGGCCAGAACTTCTTGGGCACTTCCTTGTCACTTATCATACTTCTCACCATATTTAGGATAGTTCTGTTCTTTCTTTCAGATACACCATTTTGCTGAGGACTATATGCAGCAGTGAGTTGTCTTTTAATGCCATGTTTATCACAATACTCTTTAAACTCATTGGAGGTGTACTCCCCTCCTCTATCAAATCTGAGACACATGATTTTCTCTCCACTTTCATTTTCAACTGCAGCTTTAAACTTCTTGAATGTGTTGAGAGCTTCAGATTTTGCACCTAAAAAATACACCCATGTTTTTCTATACATATCATCAATGAATGAGATGAAGTATCTCCTTTTACTATTAGATTCAGGATTTAATGGACCACATATATCAGTGTGGACCAGTTCCAATTTCTTTGATGCTCTCCATGAAGTGCTCTTTGGGAAACTCTCTCTGTGATGTTTTCCCAGCATGCAGCTCTCACACACTTTGTCCTCCTTGCTTAACAGAGGCAAATCTTTCACCATTTCCTTCTCAGCTAACAATCTCAGACCTGACATGCCAAGATGGCCATATCTGCAATGCCATAGTTTGCCAAGGTCATCACATTCCACCTTGTAGCATTTTTCTTGGTCATTGTATTCACCCTTAATACAATTCATGACAGATACAGGGAAAACACATTTTCCAGTCATCTTTGCCTGCATAATCATTCCCTTTTTCTTGTGATATACTTCACACATATTGTCTTCAAAGTATATGCCTAACCCCTTTTCTAATAATTGACCAACACTCAACAAATTGCTAGATAACTCAGGGATATACAACACATCTGTTATGACCTGTACTATGCCTCTAATTTTGATTTTTACACTTCCCTTTCCCATGGCCATTATAGTGGATCCATTGCCCAATTTTACAGTGGTTCAAAATGTTTCATCTAGGTTTCAAAACCAATTTTTAATTCCAGTCATGTGATTACTGCAACCACTATCAAGAAACCATAGCCATACCTTGTTCTTGAGAGAGCTTTCCATGTCAGCAGTGGCCATTAGGAGTAACTCTTCATCCTCTTCACATTCTGCAAAGTTGGCAGCATTCTCTTCCCAGCTTATGCATTTGTTCTGGTAGTGACCATATTTGTTACATTTGTAACACTGAATTGAATCTTTATTCACATTCCTGCCTCTTCCTCTTCCTCTATTGTTTCTGCCTCTTCCTCTGAATCCTCCTCTGATAGGCACTGTGGCTTTCAACGCTTGTTCTTCCTCGCCCTTGCTTTTGTATTCTTTCATCCTCTGTTCATGCACCAAGAGGCTCGCTTGCAATTCGTCTACTGATAAGGTAGCAGTGTCATGTGCCTCCATGATAGAACACACAACGTATCCGAATTTCGCCGTCATTGATCGCAGAATCTTTTCAACCACGCCGGTCTCATCACTTTTGTCACCATGTGCTTGCATTTTATTGGCAATTGCCAGAGTTCTTGCAACGTAATCATTCACTTCCTCTTCTTCTTTCATACCCAACAACTCAAATTCCCTTTGCAACGATTGGAGTTGTGCTTTCTTGACTTTCGTTGTGCCTTGATACTTTGTTCTCAGCGATTCCCATATGTCTTTTCCAGTTTCCTTCTTCAAGATCGTTTCTATGGTTCCTCTGTCAATTGCTTGAAATAGGTAGTTTTTGACCTTCAAGTTCTTCAGTTTGGCATCTTCTACGACCTTGATTTGCTCTGGATTTGCTTCGGCGGGAAGTGGTGGAATTCCTGTTTCAATGAGGCTCCAGTACTCCTTGGACCTCAGGAGATTCTCCATTAGCATGGCCCAATGTTCGTAATGGCCGTCAAATTTGGGTATTCCTGGTTGCACGAAGGCTTTCTCGTCCGTCGTCGTCATCTCCGACGATGGTGGTGGTTGCGATTTACGATCACTCAACTAACTGCGGTTATTTAGATCGTTTCTGTTACAGATTCAGTTATCGCTCTTGATACCAATTGTTAACACTGAATCTCTTCATACATTGTGTAAAAATCATCCAACAGGTGTTTATAACTCTGCTTATCACATAGTTGATAGCTAGAGCTTAACAGAATTACCAGAAGCTAAATGAATGGGCCTAAGATTAACAAAAACAGCATACACACTTAATTGGGCTAGGCCCATATACTACATACACCACCTGCTTTTACTAAACAGATTCTACAAGAAAACACAAATAAAGGACACAATGGTGTGAAATGGATATTTCGTTTGATGGTGATCCTGCCCAACCAGCATCGAAAAAACTAACAGCTTGAGAGTTGTCTTTGTTTTCAGAAAGTAAGCTTTTGCTTTGTGCACTTTTAATGTACCTAAGAATGCGAACCACAGCACAAGGAGCATTTAGAAATTGGGTTACTACTATTACTAAAATGGTAATGTCGGTTATGGATATTGTACGGTATTTAGGTTTCATGACCTAATTTTACATCTACTGAGGTGTTTCAATGGTTTCCTCCTTACCCGGCAGTAGTTTGACATTGGAATCCATAGGAATATCTAGCAACATGACTATTAAGCTGTTTGACTGTAAAACTTGAGCACTTGTCTCACTTGTAGACAAGTCCTGTTTGTTGTTTCGTCAAAGCTTGGTCTTCTTGGACTGGGTTGTCTGACATGAGTTTCAGCTTGTTAACTATGAGTTTTTTCTGCATCAAGTTATCTTTGTTTTGAATCCTCTTGACTCCAAGTTGTTTTTGCTTTGAGTCCTCGTAACTTTGATAAAACATTAGTTTGCTGACCCTTTTTGGTTGTCTCATGCTTGATTTCCTGTTTGAATCACTTAAATTAATAAAAATGTTTTCTTGTGTTGTTAACTCCGAGAAAAATAACTGACTTGTAGCCGAATACGGATACATCAGTACACTTGCTACACACGATACCATTTTTAGGAAACAAAAATGTGTCGAAACTTTATGCTCAACTAGTAAAATATTGCTAGTTTGTGAGTCACAGGACCTGTTGTATATAATATGTTGTTAATATCAAACTTAAAGTAAAAGAGTGAATTAATTTGCAGGTAGTTCGGTCTTCGATGAGTGATGGAACTAGCCAAACAAGCTTTGCACATATGAAGAATAGTCAAGTGCTGCATCAAGACGAAGATATATTTGAGGAAAGTCAATGATGAAGAATGTTTTTTTTGCTTAGTACTTGGGTGATAGGTTGCAGGTTTATATAGTTGGAATTATTCTTTCTTCAACACAAATGGAACTGGTGGTGAAGTTGATGATATTAGATTATTTATTGTTTCATCCCTTTCCAATCGGTAAATGTTAATCACATTGTTGACATATGAAACATGAGAAATACAAGAAAGGTAAAAGTGAAATTCAAAGGAAGAAATATTGCGGCTTTTTTCGCCAATTTGACCAAACCCGGAAATTTCTTCGCCCTTGGGCTGGGTGGGCTCAAATTGACGGCTGTAGTTTCGGTGTAATCTCATCCTTTCATCTACTTACACTTGGCAGGTTAAGGGATGTGTATTATTAAAATCAAATATTCTAGAGATATTCATAACCTCCAGAAATACATGTTGGAAAACAATTGCATGCACGCATTTGGAATAACAACTACGAAGTACGACGATTATAAATTGTTGGGAGACTTAGACCAACTTTATCGCACTTTGCTTAAGTTGTGCAACAGTTGCATACGAAAAACTAGTTAAAGGAACTAAATCCAAAAATTTCAAATTTTATAGAGACCAAAAGTAGGTGAATTTTTTGTGAGACTAAAACCGAAAAAAAAACTCAAATTTTATAAGGAATAAAAACATATTTAACCTTTTAAAGTAAATAGGTGTGATAACCAAGTACTTTTAGTATTAAATAGTGATGAATTTTAATGATCACCGGTGATTAATTTTTATACTACATCCTACACTAGAAACACCGGTGATGACCACCACTTTTGCTTTCCTATTTTTTTTTGAAGCAAACTTTTGCTTTCCTATTTTTCATCCGAAATAACCTCATTTGGTCCAAATTAAATTTGGTCCGATTTGACCCAACCCGAAAATTTCTTCGCCCCTAGGCTGGGTGGGCTCAAATTAACGGCTCTAGTCTCGGTGTAATCTCATCCTTTCTCATCCTTTCATCTACTTACACTTGGCAGGTTAAGGGATGTGTATTATTAAAATCAAATATTCTAGAGATATTCATAACCTCCATGTTGGAAAACAATTGCTTACACGTATTTGGAATAACAACTACTAAGTACGATGATTATAAATTGTTGGGAGACTAGGAGCAACTTTATGGCACTTTGCTTAAGCTGGAGCAAAATGGTTTTCTATTCAACTCCAAAATCATGTGAAATGCATCCGAACCAGCAATGGAACACAAATATTACAATAACTATGTCGGGAGGGGACACCAACACGGGCCGACAAAATCGAGTACTTGTAGCCAGTCAAGTTCCTGACATAGATTAGTCATCGGTAGAGTTGGTGGAAACTGCTCACCAATGTCATGGTAACAAAAGAAAAAATATGTTTGTGATCCCTATAAAATTTGATTTTTTTTAGTCTTTCAAAAAAATTCACCTACTTTTGATCATACGTTTTATTTTTTTCATCAGTTTTAGTCTCTCATGACTTTTAATAATGTTTTTTTCCTTTTAATAGCATTTTTTATCTTTTATAAATGCTATTAAAAGTCGTGAAGCGTTACTAAAGTAACTAAATCCACAAATTCCAAATTTTATAGGGACCAAAAGTAGGTTATTTTTTTTTTGTGAGACAACCGGGAAAAAACCCAAATTTTATAATGAATAAAAACATATTTAACTTTTCAAAGTAAATAGGTTGATAACCGGGTGCTTCTAGGGTTCTAGAGCAAATCAAACCTCTCATCGGTCACCACTAAAATTGACGGTAGAATATTGCTTAAAATTCTGAGTGGTTAAGGTTGAGCTAACTAGTATTAAATCTCAACTGTTGATGAATTTTTATACTACATCCTACGGTCATATTTAATGATCATAGATAAGGAATTTGATTTTCTCCCTCACACTAGAAACACCCGTGATAACCACCACTTTTGCTTTCCTAATTTTCATCCTAAATAACCTCATTTCATCCACAGTTATTTAACTTCTCATTGGGGGGTTCTTCTTTTGTATTCTTTTATTGATATTTTTCACTACTATTTACACATTGCACGTAACTTTAATTCATAAAAACAATATAAAAGCGAAAAGTAGTTTACCTAACAACAAATAAAAGTAGTTCATTTATAATAGTTTGTTTTGGAAGAATTCTTTTGTACCATAATTTGATGAAGTACAATTGCTATTATGTGATGACACTAATTTACCACAAGTAACTTTTCATATACCAGAAAAATTCTCCTATCTTCTTTTTCCTGTGTGCGAGTAAACAAAACAGAATACTCTCCTAACAAAACTATTCTGTTTTTTCAAAAAAAAGAAAACTATTCAAATGAGGAACTGAGGAGGTCATGAATATCACCGGCATTACGGCCAAGTCGAATCGCTTCAAGTATTTGCTCAAATACGATGACATGGCATGGAATTCGTAGCACGCCTTGTTGCTCGTAACCGTATTCCTCAGCCGACCGGTTTAGTAGGTTAATTATCACCGGATGGTTCAACAACTTCGCTTTCACAACGAACCGCTCCATCTCCTCCCCAACGTAGACTGGCACGTGTCCCTCTGGTACACGCTTATGGCAGCAAGATTTAGCGTGGCGAGGTTGCACTGAGTTGGATCGGAGAAGTGTGTAATGTGACGAGTTGACAACTCGAGAGAGTTTGCGGATCAATTGCTTCATAGCTTTGTGAACCAGAGTATGAACTCAGAAAGAGAGAGAGAGAGTTTGGAATTGGAGTGTGAGAAGAGAAGACGCAACAAAGAGAGAATAGTGTGCAGGAATTTAAAAGCGTTGTGGTGGGTGAGAACTGGGAAGTGGAGTATGGGGAATATATATATATATATATATATATATAGAGAGAGAGAGAGAGAGAGAGAGAGAGAGAGAGAGAGAGAGAGGATTATGGATAGAGAGGTTATGAATGGATGAGTATTTTGTGGGGGTTAGTTTTGAAGGTAAGCCGTTAGCCGCGTACTCGGCAAGTACGGAAGAGAAAAAACGGTATTATATTTAGATTCTTGTTTTTTATTTTTTGTAAAAAAAAGTTTCTGACTTCAAAAAAAAGATTCTTGCTTCTTAAAGTTTAAATTTGAAAAAGAGAAAGAGTTGGGTGTGGCTTTAGGAAAAATTATAAACTGTAGATTCCGGTCACGTTTTCCTGAATTATGCGTTGTATATAACCTTAACAAAAGTATGTTTTTTTTATAGCTCTAAACGAGTGAGGCCATGCTTTTGTTCCAATTTTATATAAGTTACAAAATTAACTTTCTACTTAAATATGAAAATTTTGCCGTGATTTTAAGTAAATGCTAAATTTTTGGTGTGCAACATACCAACACTGAATTTGTTATGGAGGTTGAAGTTCTTTTAGTAAAGTGGGGGATGGAATTTTTCTTGCCTAAACAAACGGGCTTATCTAAGAGAATTTTTTCTTTTGACAATAATTTAATTGAGAAAAATAAATTGTTAAAAAATAATTGTGAAAGAATATTTTAACCAAACTAGGTAAAAGAATATTTGTGTCCAAAAAAGTAAAAAATAAAATAAAAAGGGAGAGTTATGCTTAAGTCAATTTTCAAAAGAAAACTTATAGGTTAGGTTCGGTTCGGTTCAGTTGTAGTGTAAAGAGCTTCTCTAAACAGTACAAAAGGGCCTTATGGTAAACTATTGTCCTTTTTTAATTATTAACTTTTTATTAAAAGATTATAGTGAGTTACAAATAATTTAATAGACTCTGTCAAAAGATCATTTAATAAGGATTCTTGTCAAAAAATCATTTAATAAGGATCTATTATGTCCCCTACATGACAATGAGTTGCGTCGCTTTGTTTATGGAATTTTTCTTTCTTGTACATGTTATCTACTCGTTAGTTGCATAATGACTTTTTGTGGAAAATAACTTTATTCATTTTTATGTGCATATTACACACTATCTTTGAGGAAAGTGATGCCCTCTATCTTTCAGTTTTTCTTCACATTTTGGCTTGACTATTCCCTGTGACGTGTCATTTGTTTACAGAATGGTAGCTGTAGTTTGAGTCTAAATAGTCTAAATAATTTAAATAATATTAATGGATTGATTAGTTACATTTTTTTATTGTAGAAATACGTATGGAAAATCAGTAGAGAAACTTTCGACAACATTGTATTTAATTCAATGACAACATGATGTGTAGTATAATTGAAAAAATCACATAAAGGTCACTACTTGTTACTAACTTGCAACACCGGAAAACAATTAAACATTATCAAACACCTCACACAATACACTACATTCTTAGTGGATCTCATCAAATTCTTATCCTCATCCATAATTAACAACTTCAATCCCTTTCTTGACTTCACACGTGAAAGTGCCACATACAACTGTCCATGACTGAACACTGGCTTAGGTAGATAAATGCCAACTTGTGATAGTGATTGCCCCTAACTTTTGTTGATGGTCATTGCAAAACACACGGTAATACGAAACTGTCTGCGCCTGAACTTAAAGGAAAGGCCAGCGTCACTTGGAATAAGATTCATCTGTGGGACGAAAATCTTGCCCCCAGTGTTTTTCCCTGTTATAACGGTAGTCGTTATAATATTCTTGCCCAAATGGTCTACCATTAACCTTGTACCATTGCATAACCTGATTGGTCGATGTTCCTCATTAGCATAATAAGTAAACCTACTTTCAATATCAACCTGTGTTTAGGAATACCAGAACACTTAACATCATTCAGAAATTCTGGAGTGAACCATTCACACCGAATCTCGCTGTCCTCATCTGATTGACATGCAATATCTGAGCATAGGTACTCAACTTCTTCACTAGGAATTTGAGACAAAATATAATCATTAACATTCTCAACAGACTCCGAAGTTGGAGATAGAATAGCCCTCTCTTCAAAAAAGTGATCAGTGTTAATGTTGTCTAATAGATGTGGATATGCAAAGTCAATCAAAGATTGAAGTGGGTTGGTTGAATCCAGAATTAATAAATCTTCCGGAATCTCAACATCAATCTCTCTATACTCATTTGATTGTGAATGTGCATCACCAATCTTGAGCAATCAATCTGTAAATTTCTTAATTTCAACTCTCTCAGCCTTTACATTGGAACTACCAAGCCTCACGTTGACCGTTAGATGAAGAACTTTACAACTTGACCATATAGAAGATGAATTAATTGAAGCAGCAAGTACATCCTGTCTGGAACCTTTTCGTATGACTGGTAGTATTTGTGTGAAATCACCACCGAGATCAACTGCTTTACCACCAAATGGTTTGTACTTGTTTGCGTGATCTACGATTGACCTGATATCCTTTAACGTGCGGTCAAGTGCCTCAAAACAGTTCCCATACAACATTGGCGCCTCATCCCAAATGATCAGTTTGACCTGAATTAAAAGTTGTGCTCTTAGACTACACTGACTTATACTAAAGGTGGAGTCATCTCTAGGAACCAATGGAACCCCAAATGTTGTGTGGGCAATCTTACCACCAGGGAGCAATAGAGCTGCAATTCCGTTGAATGCAGTGTTTAACACAATATACCCCATAGAACGTAACAACCCAGACACAGTATTCCACTCGCAGGTCTTGCCAGTGCTGCCATAACCATTCAGAAAATAAAAACCACCCCAACCAGATAGTTCCTAGTTCGTTATCTCATCATACTCCTTCTTTTGATCATGATTTAGATTTTTGACTAACAAACCATGTATGCGCGACATTTCATCCTTGTCATAAATCAACTCATCAGCAATCAGCTTGTTTTGGTAGTCAAAACCATCAACAATTTCTGGGAATGGCATAGAGTAGTCAGACAACGACCGCCCATTCAAATAAAGTGGTTTTTCAATTTCTAGAAGGCACATGTTTTTCAATGCTTCCTCTCTTATTTGCAGACCTATAGTAAAATATAAAAAAAAACTGATAAGTTCATGTTTTAAATAATAAATTTATTGCAGACACTCAGAAAAATATTAGTATTAATATAAGCAAAGAAAAATATATAAATACCGGGTGTCTCCAACTGTCTTTGTATATTATATACAATACCGTCGGCTATTAACTTCCATGTCGATTCCCAAACAAATTCAGCCTTATTCATGGAATTCATAGATAGTAAAGTCACAAACAAACGTCATAACTGATTACCAAACGCTATTTTACTTGCCTCATTTATTGCATCGACAAATTCTCTATCGCCATCCAACAAACCCAACTTGAAACACGCCTCTTCAAAAGTGGGCTCTACCTTACCGTTTACCTTCCGGAGAGACTTATAACTCGTGCAACCTCTTTCGATGTTTAGCAAAATTCGCAAATAATACTTCTCACCAATACCAGGAGGAACATAATTTATGCTACCAATGTTGTAGCCTTGTTTCCTTGGTATCCAAACCCTATCCACTGTATTGTATACAAATCTAGATGGAAACTCTGCGTATGTCAAGTCCTTGCCTTCGGGATATGTTCTATTAGCTGCGAACCATGTAAGAAACATTGTATCATAATGTTGGGGCCCTCCAAACCACATCCTCAATATTTTCATCATCATCAAAGGATGTGGTCACTAGAATCTTCTCATCCAAGAAGTTGCTCACTGGAATGTTTCGTGGGGTGATCACCCGAGAGCAAAGGATGTGGTCGCTTTAGAGTAGCAAGGCCGCCCAGAGAGGGGTTTTCAAAGAGAGATCAAGTGTTTAGGAAGTAAAAATATTCAAAATGCACAGCGAAGTCGAAACGACGCAAAAAGCACCCCTCGATTATCAAACGATCAATTATGATCCTTCGAGGAAGAACGACGTGGTCATCGAAGTCGATGCTGAAGAAGAACGACGTGGTCATCGAAGTCGATACTTCGAGGATCGACCACCTCGTAAGGGCAGAGTCGACATGAGCTTGGGACCATTTACCAGAGAGGTAGACGAGTACCGCATTCCGCGCTCGTTAGAAAAACCCCCCTCTGACCTGAAGACGTGCAATGGCGTGAAAGATCCTGATGCCCATCTAATCTACCTAATGATGAGGTACAGGGGGTAGCCGGACTTTTGTAATGCAAGAGTAGAGGAACAGTTGGCCAGGGAGTTTTCTGCCCGTTTCACGGCTTCTAGGGTGAAGCCCAAGACACAGGACGTCTTGATGGCGATCAGAGGAAGGGCCCGGGCGAGTCCCTTCGAAGCTACGTGGAGCGATTCAATCGAGAGGCCGACCACGTGAAGAATCTTGATGACAACCGAAAATTGTGGTTCTAACATAATTGGAAAATTTGAATTTATAACGTTATCATTTGTTGTGGTTTTATACAATCAAGGATATCATGTAACGGGTTAAGGTGATATAAACTAAAATCAATGCATGTTTTTCCAATTTTGTAACGTATGTGTAATAACGTGTGTTAATGTGTAATAATTAATAAAATATTTCGAAAATTTTAGTATACCTATTATTTTTAAAATATCCATCATATGATGAGTCTCACCCCATCTATAAATAAGATGGTTACAACCAACCATTCTCCACTAACAACATTCATATTAGCCAATTGTGAACCTCCACTATATCCAATCCAAAACTAAATTGTTAATACCTCCTTTCTCATTTTATAAAATGTCTCTCAAGTATGCATGATATCTGACATCAATGCCAGAAATGGCAAATGCAACCTACTTGTGGGAATCACCAGGAAATGGGAAGTCCCCGATCTGAACAATAACAGGCTTCCATTTTCTGTTGAAATCGTTTTGGTTGATAAAGAGGTAAATATTATTCAAGTTAACTGTGATTCTCCACACAATCACACAAATGTTTTTTATTTTTTTTCCGCTTAACATATAATATTGCTCATTTAGAATTTCTATTTTTTTTTTGCCATTATTCAGTTTCGAAAATGTTAGATTCGGAAAAAATATTAGTATAACAATTAATTTATATATTTCATGCATTTTGATGTGGGTATTTTATCCTTCATTTTTTATGTATTTCATATGTTTTACAAGGGAACAAGATACATGGAACAGTTAGGAAGTCACTTATTTACAAGTTTTAGGCAGACTTGAATGAAGGAAATGTTTTACACATCACAAACTTTGATGTTGTTGCTAACGTTGGTGCATACCGTACAACGGCTCACAAATTCAAAATTAATTTTCAGTATAATACAAGGGTCCAAAGGGTAAATAATGTTCAAATGAACATAGTGCCAGAAAACTATACTTCTCTTGCTGATGTGTTCAAAAGTGATTTCAACACTGACTACTTAATTGGTTAGTACATAATTTGTTGATCACAATATAATTTCAATTTACATATACATTATATTCAATGGCTGTACTTTTTCCTTTTCCATGCCCGTACAGATCTTATAGGTGTGTTGATGGGAATCGGAAAAGAAAAGGAGTATGAGAAAAATGGTACAAAGTCAAATGTCGTGACAATAGAATTAGATAACAATGGGTGCGCATTATTTCATTTTTTATTATCATTTATATTTGTATTGTGTATTATTTTTAGTCAAAAATCTGTCTAACACTTTATTAAAAAATAGTTGTGTTGATTTGATCTTAGTTTCCGGTTCCAAATATCTCTATTTGGATCATATGTCGATGAACTTAATGCATTTTTTGCTTCCAGAGATGCTGCCAATGCTATTGTTGCTTCCCTGTTTGTGAAGTGTAACGATTTTAATGGTACGTGTTTTTATCTTATTTTAATTTTTTTGTGAACTAATTAGTCAAATTCCACCTAGCAGATTAACATATTTTTTTTATCTAGATAACATTGTTAATGCGTTCTGTTGATATACAGGCAAACCCTTTCTTCAAAATTCAATCAATGCTTCAAAGATTTTGTTTAACCCTGCGGGAAAAACTGCTGATGAATTAAGGAAGATGTACTATATTATTTTTATAATATGGTTATCTATATCTATATACTAAACATTTGCAAATAACCTCATTAATCATTTTAACACATGTCACTCAATTAGTTATTTCGTAATTAATGCTTATCCAAATTAACTCAATAAGACTTATTTATTATATTTCTATTATTTTATAAAGATATTAGTTGTGCTAATTTGAATAAATAATAAAAAACTGTTTTTTCATTTGTAACTTCCCAAAATACTTATGAGATTTAATGAAAAAAAAACTTTTTATTTTTATTTGTAACCCTCCAAAAACACTATGGCTATAAATATCCAAGGTTGGGTGATTGGTTGAGCCACTCTCCACACCATCACTTCATCTTCACTAACCATCATTTTTTCATCACTGTTCGTTTCACTTTTCTTGCAGAGTCATTCGTCACCATTTGAAATTTTCATGTGGAAGGAGGTCATTACTATTGCACATTGGGTGTTGGGTTGATTCACATATGGGATACATTGGTGATTTAAAAGTCTCTATAAGGGTTTTGAAGATTCAGATTGATTATAGTAGAATTCTCGGTCGAGCAAGGTAGATTGGGGGAATGAATGGGTGTTTTTTAAATTCAGTTTATTGCTATTAGATCATGATTTGACATGTTGTCAATTAGGTTTTCCATATTATGTATATTTTGACATTTTGTCAATTAGGTTTTCCATCTTATGAATATTTTGTTCAAGCTTTTTCATTGTTTTACTTTTTGGTGTTATTTAGCTTTGAATCACTTATGAGCTACGTTGGTGACTTCTAAACATGGAAAAAATGGAATAATATAGCAGAAATGTATATTTAGGGTTTTTAAGAATATGATATTTTGTAGAAACATCATAAGAAAATGCCAAAACGTGTCAACCATTTCCCGAAAAAACCATATTTAGAGTTTTTTATAACTATTTTTAATTAAAATTTATGATTGTTGATACATGGATGCACAACCAAATCAAAATTTTGGCATTGTTGTATTAAATGTTAACCCTATATCATATGTGTATAAATCAATTTCAACAAACCATGATGAATCGCAGAAACTGATTTCAAGGCTACTAACCTGATTTCAATGGCTGATACAGCTGCCCAAAGCAAAAAACGCAGAAGTTGATCCTCGAAGGTTCCAAATTATCTTGAATTACAATTTATATTGAACTGAGAATCTTTCTATTACCTATATAATCACAAATAGGACACGTTATATCAGACTGATGTATATTTCCTCAAACATGGTTTAAGTTATAAAATTTTGTTCTGCTTTTAGATCGATTTAGTCCATATACCATTTACATTTTAACTTTCATGTACTTTGTGTGCTAAGTTGGTCCATACGATATAATTATATTTAGTCCATGTTCTTTGTAAGAAAGGCTTCATTGGAACAATAATACTATTTGGTGTGTGTATAAATACTAATTTGTAAATCCCGATGGCAATAATGAATGCAATATGATTTTCATATTCTAAAATTTGTCTTACCATACTTTTTAAAATATGTTTCGAAAAATATTTAAGTAATTGTCAAAGAAGAAACCAATAAAACGTTATGTTTTATTACCATACTTTTGTTATTTAAATGACCGTCCATCATGTAATTACAATAAAACGTTACAAAATAACATCTTTGTGATAAAGTTGTTTATTATATTTATTATAACGTTACAAAATAGTGTGAGTAAATATTGAATTAATAAAGCGTTACGAAATATAATGACTGATATTGACTGTAATTTAACATTATTAATTGTTAATAACTGTCCATTTTATTGCATTTTCATCATTCTAAATAAAAAAGTTACAATTTATAATTATTGATTAATATTTTGTAAACCTTTACAAAATATCATATCCTTGATGTTAAATATTAATTATACTTATTCAAACGTTCATCATATCATATAAGTAACGTTTATATTATAGCTAATATTTAAGGTACATATAAGTAACGTTTATCTAAATAATATTTATATTATAGCTAATATTTAATGCACATTTAAGTAACGGTTTTGTTATATTTTTATTATAGCTAACGATTTTATGATAAGTAACGGTTTTAGAATCAATACTCAAAAATATACCCTATTAAAAGAAATGTAACGTTTAGAACTAAGTATAATAGTAAATCAATTGATATATTTACTTAATTATATTAATTAAGTAAAAAACCATTACCTTGGTTATGTAACGTTTAGTTAAGAACCATTACCTTGGACATGTAACGTTTATATATGAATTTAGTTAAGAACCATTATGTAACACCCCAATATTTCTAATATGTAGATATACTAGAATGCACAACTTAAACGCATCAGAGGACATAATCTCTGTTAAGGTATTGAACATACTAAATTTTTCGATGGCAATACAACCAAATCCACCTGTCTTAAACTTCATCGGTCAGTAACTTAGAATACAACCATACCTATTTGTTCAATTTCCAAAAGCAGAGAAGCGGAAAAAGGTTTATACAACTCATAATAAATATAAGTTACATAACCATGACATAAAGTAACAGGGAAACTTAAACAGAATGAAGACAACAAGTCTTCAACATCATCAAGAACATGTCATCTAATCGTGCCGTTTTGATTTCTTCTTCCTCTGTTTCTCTGTAAAAATAACAACAATTGATAGGGTGAGATAACACATCTCAGTGAGTTTTACCGTGACCCCTAATTACGCTCACGGTTTAAATACAATGTTCCTCTTTAACTGATAATTCAATATGAATTATAAAATCATCTGGCAATTCTATAAATGAATTGCAAAAACATCTGGTAATTCAATAAAAGAATTACAATAAAATTTTATTAGTTCTAGCACATCACCAACAACCCAAGGAAGCTTGAGTGAACCCCAACATCAGGCCGATAAGTGTACAACTCTTAAAGGCAAAATCATAATAAACCTCAGGGGGCCTAAGATAAGGGCTCATGACTTCCCTCTCTTAGTATGCTAACATCTGGAGGTCGTCACCTCAATTCGATATAATTTATACATCACACCCGCATTGGGCCGTCAATCTTATTTAATACCCGCATTGGGCCGTCAATCACATATGATATAATTTATATATCATATCCTTTACAAAAGTAGAACATAAAGTTCCGTTTTGATTTGAAAAACATAAGTTCTCACACGTGGCTAGACTCGGTTTTTCGAAACATTGATAAGTTCCAAAATATTTCTGAAAAATCAAGTTTGAACATGTTAAAATCTGGTTTTTATAAAGTAAATATCATCCCAATTGGTTGAGAAAAGGTTTAGAAGTGACTTGGAACAAAAAGGAGTGACGAAACGACAAAACAGCATTTTGAACCCGAGAGCAACGCACGGTCCGTGCCCCTGGGGCGCACGGTCCATGCTACCTGTAAAAAATTTTGTGTAAGTTTCTGTCTACGGGACGCATGGTCCGTGCCTCTGAGGCGCACGGTCCGTGCTACCTGTACAGAAACAGCATTTTAACTCCATTTCGTCCGTTTCGCGATTCCGATCGATTCCAAACCGAAACCCGAACCAATTCCAACTGAAAAACAGAAAATTTCACAACATATTCCAGTCCAAACAATCACAATCAAACCAAACTTCACATCCCAATCAAAGTATAATTGGAAAATTAAACCGTAAACGATGTTTTTCTAAAATTCGGTTTTTGACTCTAAATCCTTTCGGAACCAAAACAACAATCGATTCCAGAATTTCAACACAATCCATTTAAAGTGTAAATTCCCTAAACGTGAGTAAAACTCACCGGTTTGACGAAATATCGAGAATTCACATCGTCACACCAAAAACAATCTACCGTAACTACTCGAACAATCCCCGTAAATGATCAAATCGCTTCCAAACTGAAATTATAGCTTCTCCTTTGAAATCAACAACCCCAAACACTTCCAATAAGCCTTCCAAATCAAGCTTTGAGCTCCTTAGAACTTTAGGATAGCATCCAATGTGCCAAAACTTCAATTTTTTGACAAAATCTATCCATGGTTTCCAATACAACCACAAACACAACAAGATTTCAACTTAATCAAGATAAAACTCTCTAGGGTTTGAAAAGGGGAAAGGAGAAATAGAAGGAATTAGCTTTTCAAACTTGCATCAATGAAAAGGAAATCAAAAATGGAAGAGAATGGACTATGGAAGTCTCACCTTCAAGAAGAATTTGAGCTTTTGCTCTCCACCTCTCTTCTTCCTCTTCACGCCTTCTTTCTCTTCTCTCTCTATTCTTCTTTCTTCCTTTGCTTCTATATTTTACGAATGAAGAAATAATCCCATTTAAGGGTTTTTAATGAGGACAATGACCAAAATACCCCTTAGTTCCAATTTTCACTTAAACTCTCTTTTTAACCCAATTTCTCTCCAAATTACCACATAGTTCATATACTAAGGCATTTTAATCTTGTGACTTAGCCAATATATAATGCTTTCTCGACTATCCCATATTCGTATATTGATTTATGTTTCACTTCGAATAATAAATCACTCGTTAATTCCTTAATTTGAAATTAACGAAACTAGGGATGTTACAATCATTACGTTGGTTATGTAACGTTTATATACTATTTGTGTTCTTTAAAGGCTTGGTGTCCAATTAGATTTAAATATTCAAAATTTCTTAGAAATTTTTGAATTTTTTGAATTTTCTCTCTTATGAAGAGACACACTGATCTATATAAGATAACTACAATCAACAATTCTTCACTACCAACATTCCTCTATATCCCATACTATATTGAATATCCTTCCTAACCCTTTTTTTCAAAATATCACCCAAGTATGACATGATCTCAGACATCAATTCCAGAAATGGCAAACGCAACCTACTCGTGGCCATCACAATGAAATGGGAAGTCCCTGATCTGAACAATAACAGGATCCCCTTTTCTGTCGAAATCGTTTTGATTGATAGAAAAGTTAATATTACGCACTTTATAATTTGTTTTCACATCAGCAAGATTTTTTTTTTTTGCAGTATACTTTTCATATGTCTCATGATGATTTTTTCTAGAGCTAGAGATTCAATCGCGAATAATTAGAATCTATAAAACATCGAAAAATTAACATGTATTTTATATATCTGAGTACTTTTGATGTTGTTTGTTAGCTCCTTAACTTTTTATATCATTCATATTTTCGATGGGGGAACAAGATACATGCAACTGTTTGGAAATCACTTATTTACAAATTTGAGGTTGACTTGACTGAAGGGGATGTTTATAACATCACAAACTTTGATGTTGTTTCTAATGCTGGTGCATATCGCACAACTCTTCACAAATTTAAAATTAATTTTCAGTATAATACAATGGTCCAAAGGGTCAGTAATATTCAAATGAAAATGGTCCCAGACACTTATATTTCTCTTGTTGATGTTTTCAAAAGTGATTTCAACACTGACTATTTAATTTGTTAGTACATCAATACATTATCACGGTATCATGTTTTTGTATATATACATTATATTTAACAATAATATTTTTTATGTGTACATGCCTACAGACCTTATTGGTGTGCTGACTGGAATTAGAAAAGTAAGTGAGTATGAGAAAAATGGTATAGAGTTAAAGGTCGTCACAATAGAATTGGATAACAATGGGTGTGATTCCTTTTAATTTTGAATTAGTTTTATATTTGTATTTTTTTAATAAATCTGCACAACAATTTATTATTATTTTTTGTTATATACAGTTTCCTGTTTCAAATATCTCTATTTGGTTCATTTTTCAATTTAGTCTTTTTTACTTTTTAAATTTTTTTAATTTTTAAGGGTATATTAAAAATTATTGTTTAATTAATTATTAAGTGACTAAAGATCAAAGCAAATAATATTTAATCATGTTTATCACTAATATTGTATCAGTAAAAACAATATTAGTCAAACGAATTACCCATATTTATTAGGCTTAAATATATGTTTTGCCCCTACAAATATCACCATAATCCAGTTATACCCCTGTAAAAATAAAAACTTTGAAATTACCCTTGCAAATATAAATCGCTTACGGTTATGCCCCTCGGTCAGTTTCTCATCCAAAAAAATAATTTAAATAAGGTTTAAATATATGTTTTACCCCTGCAAATATCACCATAATCCAATTATGCCCCTGCAAATATCATTATAATCCAGTTAAGCCCCTGTCAAAATCTTTAATTTTTCTATTATGCTGATATTTGCAGGGGCATAACTGGATTATGGTGATATTTGCAGGGGCAGAACATATATTTAAACCTTATTTAAATTATGTTTTTGGATGGGAAGCTGACCGAGGGGCATAACCGTAAGCGATTTATATTTGCAAGGGTAATTTTAAAGTTTTTATTTTTACAGGGGTATAACTGGATTATGGTGATATTTGCAGGGGCAGAATAAATAATTAAGCCTATTTATTATAATCTATATCTATATAATAGAACAACATAACACGTACGCACACATATATATATATATATATATATATATATATATATTGCAGTGTCAAAGTTTTCACGTTATATCATGTGTATTGTGAACTGCGGCTCTTTTAAATTCTTCATGTGATATTCTATCTCTTTCTCCTGCAATTATTTATCTACTGTTTAGTGTGATATGATGTGCACCTTAAGTATGATGATATCGCGAATGAATTAAGTCCAGTTATGAAAAAATGCGAAACTCCACTAATTGAATCGAAAACACAATAAGAATTGGATGTTGACAAACAAAATGTGATGTTTTGGTCAATATATTCAAGTGATAATGGAATTGAAAAAATTAAGTAAAAAACGAAGAAATGAATTAAACGTATGATTTGTACCTATGAGTTTTTAGTAATACGTTACAAATTCTAACAGGAAACATTTAAATGTTAGAGTTCAATTGCAAATCAGTGTATCAATTGTAACAGTCCAAAATAATTAAATTGTAACAGACCCTTATAAATTTGTAACGTATCATCGATATTAAACCTATAAATCTCTTATATATATGTGGCTTGTCATGCCACTTCAAATTGGCGCCAAGACTTTTTTTTTTCTTTCCTTCTTTTCCTTTTTTCCATTTTTTCTCTTTTTCCTTTTTTTTCTTCTTTTAGATTTTAACATTTTACTTTTTTCTTCATATTTTTCCCTTCTTCCATTTTGGTTTCAGTTTTGTTTTGTTTTGTTTTTTCTACTTTTATATTTTAAAATTTTGTATTTTTTCTTTTTTATATTTTAAGGGGTATTTTACAGTCTCGAAAAATTTTAGATGTTTAAATATGCAAAAAAAAATCTTCAATAATCCATTTTGTGAAAAAAAGATTTAATTTCATTACAAAATATGTAACGAGATGCTAAACAGTGTGTTTTGGTGTACTTGGGCAATAAAATTATTTTGTACAAAAATGCGTAAAGTGAAATGTTAAGCAGTATGTTTTGGGGTACTTTAGGAATCATAAAAAAATTTAACTCTTCAAATACCAAAAATTTCTTCAAAAGTAAACGGATTGGTAAAAAATAATAATAAGTTTGTGACAAAATACGTAAAGTGAGATGCTAAACAGCATGCTTTGGCGTACTTATGGTGAAAAAAATATTTTGTACCAAAATACGTGTGAAATGTTAAGCAGTATGTTTTGCGGTACTTTAGAATTCATAAAAAAAAATTAATTCTTCAAATACCAGAAGTTTCTTCGTAAGTAAACTGTTTGGTTAAAAATAATAATAAGTTTGTGACAAAATACGTAAAGTGAGATGCTAAACAGTGTGCTTTAGTGTACTTGATTGTGAAAAAAAATCATTTTGTACCAAAATGCTTAAAGTGAAATGTTAAATAGTATGTTTTGGGGTACTTTAGGATTCATAAAAACTTTTTAACTCTTCAAATACCAGAAGTATCTTCGTAAATAATCGGTTTGGTAAAAATAATAATAAGTTTGTGATAAAATACGTAAAGTGTGATGCTGACGATGTATTTTGGGATACTATAGGGTCCCAAAACTTTTTTAGATGTTCAAATACGCGAAGTTCGTTCCTCAATAACATGTTTGATGAAAAAGCAAAAAAAACATTCGTGACAAAATAGGTTCCGGAAAAATTCTTACATGTTCAAATTGGTGTTTTCTTCTTTATTTTGATAATTTCGCACCAACGAGTATTAGAAGCATACTTAAATTGGTGTTTAGTTTTAAATCAGACTCTTTATGATGCCTACGTACATGTTTCACTTTCTATTTGTGTTGTATTATTTTCTTTTTCATTATGGGTTAAGTTTTTATATTTCTGATAAATATAGATAACATTATTAAAACTTTTTATATTTTTTCTTCTTATTATTTGTGAATTTTCAATTCCAATGTCTTTGTTAAAGTATATTTTTAATTTTATAATATTGTTATTTAATTTATATTTAAAAGTTAACTTTTTCCGTGGGAACTTCGGTCTCATTTACAATAGAACTTCCCAACATTTTCTTACAATTTTGTATATGTGTTTTTATTTTAATGGTGATTTTTATTTAACCTTGCATGATATATTGATGTACTTCCTCCGGACTTGATTATAAGCAAAAACAATTACCTTTACACATATTAAGAATAGTAGTTTTATGCATTTAATTTTCTTGAATTCATGGAAAAAATAAATACATTTAGTAAACTAATTCTAATTAATAGTCATCTTCTCACAATATTAATGAGTTTTTTTGGTAAAAAAAGGAGTTGATTTAATACATTTACATCCATCGATACTAGCTCACCCCGTGCATCGCACGGGAGTGATACACATATTTTTCAACCAACTATGTATAAGCTACTAGCTAACATTACTTTCAACTTTCTATAGGTGATTCTATTTTATTAGTGGTTTTCATCTAACCCTGCACGATACCCACGTGTTTCACTTTCTATTTGTGTTGTCCTTTATTTTTGTCATTTCGCATGCAAACTGTATTAAAAACATATTTTGACTAGTGTTTAAATTTTTATCTTCTTTCAACGGGAACTTCAGCCACATTTATAATACAACCTCTACCATCTTCTTTCAACTTTGTATAACTGCTCCTATTTTATCATGAGTTTTCATACAACCATGCATGATACCCACGTGTTTTAGTTTTTAATTGTGTTGTCTTCTTTTATTTCTTATCATGGGCTAAGTTTTTATATTTACATTTGATAAATATATGGATTATATTATTAAAAGTTTTAGACATTTTCTTCCCATTATCTATGGATGTTTAAATTCAACGTTTTTTGTCAATATTCTTTTTAAATTTTATAATCTTCTTATTTAATTTATAGCTATAATTTAATTTCAATCCACAATTATTTGACTATATATTTTACAAACCAACATCATTGGTCCACTGGCATAAGCTACCTTGGGACACAGGGTCGACTTAGTGCTCCAGAGTTTGATTCCTGCAGTGGACAGAAAACTGTTGTCTTGAATGATTGGTTTATTAAAGAGGATTTCCCCTTCCAGTTTTACTTTAGTTTTGCTAACTAAAATTTAGTCAACCCCGTGCGTAGCACGGGTCAGGCGGCTAGTACCTATAATACGTTATAAACTATATAATAATGCTACTAATTGTAACTATTACTAATAGATTTAATGCTACAATAAAAATAGTTACAATATGCATCCATATCGGTGTGGAGAGTTACAATATGCTAATAGGTTTAATGCTGGAATAAAAGTAGTTATAATATGCTAATAAGTTTAATGTTATAATATAAATTAGTTACAATATGTTAAGAACAAATCAAATTATTGTTTTAACGTTACAATATGCTAATAGGTTTGATGGCTTACAAATTAGTAACATTATTATATAACCTTATCAAACTAATTGATATATAATTAATTTAGTTATGAATATAATAAAGTTCACATTTTCATTTTGATAAAGTAACGTTTTCATTTTGATAAATAGATATTTTTTTTGACAAAAAATAGATATATTTTTTTGAAATGCCATGTTTGTGGGTTCAATTTGATAAATACATATATGTTACATTTACTTTATTATAATAATTTTTTTTGATAGGCAAATGTTAGCTGGGTGGGGAATGTTAGTTTCCGGGATTTGAACCCGAGACCTTCTTCTTGCAATATTGCAACTCCTTCATGTCCCTTAGCTCGTCAACTGAGCTACCTTCCTGGGACTACTTTATTATAATAATTAATTATATCACATGTCATGTAACGTTTACTTTATTATAATAATCAATTTATTATGTCATATGGCTCCAAGAAAACGAAATGAAACGTTTATTATAATAATCAATTTGATAAATAGATATCCTGTAACTTTTTTATTTGACTAGTTTGAAATACAATGTTTTTCAAAAGTGTAACATATGTGTGCAATTAAACAATTCAAAATTTGTTAGCAAATTATGAATTTTTTTCAATTTTCCCTCTTATGAAGAGACACACACATCTATAAATAAGATGACTACAACAAACAATTTTCCACTACCAACATTCCTTATAGCCAAACGAAACAGTCATCTATATCCAAAACTGTACTGATTATCATTCCTATCCCCTGTTACAAATTGCCTCCCAAGTTAGACATGATATCAGACATCAATGCCAGAAATGACAAATGCAACCTACTCGTGGGCATCACAAGGAAATGGGAAGTCCCTAATCTGAACAATAATGGGAAGTCCCTGATCTGAACAATAACAGGCTCCCCTTTTCTGTCGAAATCGATTTTATTGATAGAGAGATTAATATTATGCACTTTATAATTTCTTTTCACATCAGCACACAATTGTTTTTTTCATTATATTTATCATATTTCTCATGATGATTTTTTCTTTCCCAGAGATTCAATTGCGAATAATTAGGATCTCAAGAAATTTTAAAAATACAAATATTTTATATATTTGATGCCTTTTGATGTGGTTGTTTTCTCCTTAATTTTTTATATCATTCCTATTTTCGACAGGGGAACAAAATACATGCAACTATTCGGAAATCACTTATTTACAAATTTAGATATATACGTTACTATTAATTTTTTATATCTCTCTCTGTCATTCCCTCGCAATTCCTCACTCTCTCTCGCTTCAACCTCTCATTTTCTCTTTTCATCCTTTCCAGAGTTAGAGTTTTTTATGGTTGTTCAAAAACAGAAAAAAAAAAAAAACTGACCTTCTCTTCTACTTTCCATATAAATTCTTAGAGTAAAAATTAAGTATTATCACATTTATATATAAACGTCATAATATTTAATTTTATTATTCAAATGAAATGAAATACTCACATATATAAACTTATAATTTCTACAAAAATTGATTATTCATGTGATAATAGAATTGAAAAATTATCTAAAAAGCGAGGAAATGAAATAAACGTATGATTTCTACACATGAATTTTTACTAATTTATTATTTAATATGTTTTTCAAATTTAATGTATAATCATATTGTAACTATAGTTATATTTCTAATGTATCTTATTATAATGTATAAATCATTTTGTAACTGAATAATTAAAAAAGGCGCTACAAAATTTAAAAAAACACGTTACAAATTTAAATGTATCAATTGTAACGTATAAATGTATCAATTTGTTAAAAATTTGTGATTTATGATAGGTTTAAAAATACGTTATAAATTTTTGACTTATTATAGATTTAAAAATACGTTATAAATTTGTGACTTATTATAGATTTCAAAATACGTTACAAATTTTAATGTATCAATTTTCAACATTTAAATTTTAATGTGTCAAATGTAACGCGTTTATTATAGGATCAGTTTTAAACCTATAATTTTTAACGTTTAAATTTTAATGTGAAGTGTATGGAAATGATTTAAACCTATATTTATATACAAACGTGCTATTAATTATAAACATTATCCATATGAACTTTCATCAAAACAATCAAAAGTTATGAACTTTGATCAATATATAATCAGTTAATAAACCGTTAATTGTTATGATGATCATTAAAGAAAAAAAACTGATGAATAATATCGGCAGTTACTTAACATTTAATTGGTATAATGATTGTTAAAGATAAAAAAAATTGATGAATAAAATATTGTAACAATATCATAATTTTTAGATATTGTAACTATCATATTGTAACTATCATAATTAAAAGAAAATGATAAATAATTATTGCATAAAGACGTTTTTATAATTCATCAATGATAGTTAAACAATGGCAATATGTTATGTCAAAAAAATTTAAGAATATGTTACAAAAAAAATCTGTAACAGAATACGTTATGTCAATTTTTTAATTCAACAATGATGAATAATTGATAAAATTGAGTATAGTTTAAGAAAACGTTACGAAATGATGAATAATTGTAGCAGAAGACGTTATCATCCAAAAATATTTTTTTACACATAATCAATCATAGCCAAAAAAAGTTGAAGCTATAATAATAGTTTAACCAAAATTGATATGCATTGTAAAAAATAAAACTAAAGAAAATATTACTCATACAAAATTATTGTATTTAACGTTTTTTTTAATTAAATGTTACCAATCATACCAATACCGATTTCCCGCTCCTAAAAGGTTGACACCCAGCTATAAATAAGACTACCATACAAGTATTATTCCACCACCAACATTCCTCCACTTCTTGCTAATAGCCACGAATTAGTCTTTTATATCCAAAAGCTTTATTTTCACACCCAGCTATAAATAAGAATACACTAATTTTTAGTACTAAATTCAACCTGTTTTATGGTTTTATAGTTTTTAATATAACATATTCTGTTTTTTGTTAAAACAAAAAAAATAATGTGTTATTGACCACACTGGGTTATTATTTCAACATCCCTTTATTTCTATTACAATTTAACTGAGGATGTTCACTTAATATCATAGCACAACTTCAGTATTGCATTTTTCTAACTTTTGTGAATAGATATAATTATAATAACAATTCCGTCAAAAAAAATAATTATAATTACAATTAAGTTATTTGCTATAATTATTACATTAGTCATAATAATAATAATAATAATAATAATAGTATTATTATTATTATCTCCACACACATCATCCAATTTTTAGTACTAAATAGCCAAATTCAACTTGTTTTATAGTTTTTAATATAACATATTTTGTTTTTTTGTTAAAAGAAAAAAATTATAACAAATGAAATAAATATATTTTAAAATAAATCAATCAATAAATTAATTTTATTGAAATATAAAAATGAATAAAAAATATTTAAGTGAGATATATTATTAGACCCAAGTTATGTTTTTTTTTGTTCACAATTGGAATAAAAATTTGTTCGATTGCTCAAAACATATGTGGTATGGTGGAGTTTACTTTAAGAACCCGCAATGAATTCACCGTTGGATATGCTTAAAAAACTTTAACGTTTTAGTCAATTTCCACCATAGAGTTTTTGCAAAAATATACCTAATAAAGACACATTCTTTGGCAAATAAAAATTCTATACACATCCCAATCTTATTGGTTTCAAACCACAATGTCAATGGAGTCAAACTAATTTAATTTTGTTAGTAACGAATAAGTTATTATGCATACTCCATTGATATATTATGATTAGGGGTGGCAGCTTCTATTCGCAAGTGGGGATCCCTGCGAGGATTGCCCCATTTGGGGCCCGGTGGGCGGGGAATTTTTCCTCATGGGGACGGGGATCGGGGAGGAAATCCCCCCGCAGCCAATTTGGGGATGGGGACAGGGACCGTATCCCCGCCCCGCATAGACCCTGCTCTGAATATATTACATAAATATTCTTATTATATATATTATTATAAGTAATAGTTTTTTTAGTCTTTTTATATGTGTTTTACATAAAAATATTAATAAAATATTAAATTTTACTCATTTTTATATTTTTATTCTTACATTTATACTTTTTAAATATTAAAATATCAAAGCAAGACTAATTTATATTTTTTATATTTCATGTTAAACTTTTGTCTTTTAGTCTTACTTTTATACATTTTTTCAGTTTTATTATATTTTAATTTTAATTTTTGCTAATTTTGAATAAATTCTTGGGGTCCCCGCGGGGACGCGGGACCCTTGGGATCCGTGGGATGGGGATGGGGAGGAAAACTCCCCGAAGCGGGGAATGGGGATATGGGACAATATGGGAGGCGGGGACAGGGAGCGGCGAAGTACTCCACGGCCCCGCCCTGCCCCATTTCCAGCCCTAATTATGATGACATATTATGATATTGTCATTGCCTTATTTTTGACACCCTTTATATAGGCACGCCATTAAAAAATTTAAGATATTTTTTTCTGACTAATTCATAATATCTTGAATAATCATTATATTTTTTATATTCAAAAAATCTATATTACATACTGCAAATACATCATTACTGCTATTAACCAACACAGCACGAATGACACATTTTAATAACTGTAAAATATGAAACGATGCATCGTACTAATGTCAAAAGATAAAAATATAAATATGTTTATAATATTGATTCATTAAATCACTATAAATATGATTCCTCACACATTCTTGGTAAAAAATGTCTTTAATATATTTGACAAACATAAATCAATTAAACAATGCTACATATATATATATATATATATATATAAGAATTTAATAATTTGTATTTTTTTATGATCAATATAACCCTAAATGTTCCTCGTATACTAGTTACTTCTTATATTAGTAAAATACAGTATTCTCTAACCTTATGTCAAAAACATATGCTTATATTAGTATTCTTTTTTCACTGAGTTATTATGGCTATTCCTATTTTGCATATATGCTTATACTAGTAAAATTTAATATTCTCCTTAATTACCTGGTCACAAAAGAAATTAAGAACAACTGTGGTTCTTGCATCTTAAATTATTATAAGCAGTTTAATGAATAGGGTACCGAAGGGCTAGACCACTTTTTCATTTTGGAACGTATTTTGATGGGAAAAAAAGTACTCTAAGTCAAATATATGACATGGTTGACAAAAATGTAGAGCATTTGGATAGAAAGAAATAGTAATAGTATTTCGTTTAAAGTATCAGTTGGTAATGTATATGTTATTACTAGCAAAATCACATGCACATCCTAGCAGTGGCTTGAGTAGGATGAGTAGAAAATTGAGAATTTCTAAATGCTGATTGCTATAACAACTCAATAGTCTGTCCAATTGATAATTGAATTTGGATCATACCTCAAATTCTCAAGTTCGAATTTTGAGGTTGGCAAAAAATTTATTGAGAGGCGTGAATCACACGAAGTGACAAGTGAGGTACACATGACCATCCCCTAGACACCAATAATACAGTAAAAATATATATTATTAAATACTCCTCTTTCAAAAAGTTTGCCAATATTGTCTATGCATCTTTTATAATGACTTAAATTAAAACGACCTTTCTTTTCAGCATATTTGAGTGATATAGTAATAGTTAATAATTTAACTACTATATTTTTTTGGTAAATCAATAACTCAGTTACTATCAACGACAGATAATCTTGTTTTGGAAGGAGTCCAAGGCTGCTTGGGTTTATCGATGACAGATAATCTTGTGCATCCTAACAGTTGTTTGAGTAGGTTGCTGGTGTTACAACATTGGAGGATATTGTTCTTGGATGAAAGAGCTCGACGCATGGAACGGCCCCAGTTCTAGAATAGTTGTGGTCATTATGTGACGGAGCAACGAGAACGACGTCGGGATTTTCACCATGACATAGTAATAAAGGCTGCGAGGGTTTTGCGAAAAGATCCTTGGGATTGTCATTTGCGATAATTGAACAAAATTACTTTTAATACTATATCAAACACGCCCTTAATATTGTTACAAGTGTTTTTTATTACATGAGGAGGCTAAGTAAAATTTTTACTATATCAATCAATAACATAGTTTGTGTCTTATATCAAATCAATAACATATTCAAAGTTTTTTACTATCAATATCTTATAATTAATTGCTTTAAATATGATTTTCGTCCCTGCAAATATACCTATTTTTCAATAATGGGGTGTGTTAACAATGGTTTTTGGACAACAAAAATGAAAGGAGAAATGGAAAGTGATTGGGGTGATGTGTGTTTGTTAATCTGATATTTTAGCGATGGAAGGGATTTTAGTGAAGTTGGCTTTCGATATAGGGGTTACGGGTGATGTGGTTGTTGCCGAAAGACAAGCAGATATTGAATTTGTGGTTGCTGTATATGGAGATGAGGTTTAAAGTATTTGGGAGGAGGAAGATGGTGAATAGTGCAATTTAGGATTTTAGGGTTTAATTAAAATACACCTAAGCAAATATAAAATAAAAAAATAATATATGACGTGTCATTTCAAGCATGGATCTCTGTTAGCCACATCAGCAGATGGCTAACAGAGAGTTAACGGAAGGACGAATTTTAAAAAAATTGCAAGGATTTATTTAAAAATAATAATTTTACAAGGACTTATTTAAAAAACATGTATATTTGAAGGGACGAAAAACATATTTAAACCTAATTAATTTGTTTCAGAAACCATATGCAAATATGTAAAATGATTTTAACGGCTCATATAGAACAAAACATGATTTCAAAAACCATATACATATTATCGACACTTTTTAAAAGTTCATGAACTGATTGTCAGAAGAAAAAAAAAGTTCATGAACTGACGTTCATGTTTTGAAATAAAATAACAAATTTTTTTATTATAATTTTTAAATAAAACTTAACAGGCACAATAAAATTTTTGTCAAATCTCTTGATATAAATTTATGTCAAATCTCTTGATACAGAGAGCAAGAAAAAAGACTCATTGGCTTAGTCCTCAAACTAAACATGGCTCACCAGCAATAGCAACCAGCGTTTCTACATATTGTTGTATTTTTTGTTTTAATAATTTTTTTTACCTTTTGCTTTTAATTTTTTTTTTGTATGAGTAACGAAGTTGACTTTTCTTTTTGGTTGTACCCTTTTTTAAAAAAACTGATATTATAATGATAAATATTCAAATATTTAAATCTGATTTTTTTTGTTTTGCTTTTTTTCTTACAATTATAATAATAAATTAAACTAATAACAATAACTATACACTACGCCAGAATTAGGAAAAATAGGCGCTACCTTAAGCAGCGTTTATTAAAAAGCGCTAGGTAAGGTGAAACGATCAAAGGGATAGGCAGAGCTTATTTGGAATGCGCTGGTTATTGATAAAATGCGCAAGGCAAAAGGCAGCGCTTATATGGAAAGCGCTGGGTATTCGTAAAAACACGCAAGGCAAAAGGCAGCGTTTATATGAAAGCGCTGGGTATTGGTAAAACATGCTAGGCAATGGGCAGCGTTTATATGGAAGCGCTGGGTATTGGTAAAACACGCTAGGAAATGGGCAGCGTTTATGTGGAAGCGCTGGGTATTGGTAAAACACGCTAGGCAATGGGCAGCGTTTATTTGGAAGCGCTGGGTATTGGTAAACCACACTAGGCAATGGGTAGCGTTTATTTGGAAGCGCTGGGTATTGGTAAACCACGCTAGGCAATGGGCAGCGTTTATTTGACAAGCGCTGGGTATTGCTAAAAAGCGCTAGGCAAAGGGTAGCACTTCTAAAGAAAACGCTGCCCATTGCTATTGTTTTTATTTTTCGTTTTCCACGCATAACTCTCTTTCTCTCTTTATTTCTCGCGCTCACTCTAGCTCTCACACTCTAGCTCACCATTTTTGTTCTCACTCTCACCATTTTTGTTGTCACTCTCATTTTCGTTCTCACTCTCACTCGTACGTGGCTCTCATTTTCGTTTCTCCAAAGCTCATTTCTTCCCATTTTCGTTTCTCTTCCACACTTCTCCATTTTCGCACACTCACACTCTTCCACACTTCTCCATTTTAGCAAAGGATTTCGGACTTGGAAGTTCATTCCTTCCTCTTTTTCGTTTCTCTTTCACTAAGGTTAGTATTATTACATGTTGTTCTAATTATTTTATGGCATTGGTACTTTAGGTTAGATGATTGAAAGTTGATGCTTGATGATTTGTTCTTTGAAATGGTGTTTCTAAACTTGAGGGGAAATGTAGTTGTAGTGTTTGTTGAAATGTCCAAATGAAATGCTTGTTAATTTAATTTGATGTAGGTGTAGCGTTCGTTGAAATGTCCAAATGAAATGCTTTTTAATTTAATGTTGCTCTAGGTTAATGAAATGCTTTGATGTTGCTCTAGGTTAATTTGATGTAGGTTAATGATTTTACTCCATTAAACTATAGGTTGTGATGATATTAATGAGTGAACTAGAAAAAGTCATAGAGAGAAAACTAGTGAAAGAATCAATACATTAAGTATTCTTATTCAATTTCAATGAATGAACTAGTTAGAGGTATAGAAAGTATATATAATACAAGTGACTTATGTGATTGAGCTATTCTTTAAACCCCTATTTTAATATATATGGCTAATTAACCTAATGAATGTTTATAGGAATTGAAAATACTTCCTTCGAGTTCGTGTTGGTTCGTGAGTTCATTATAGTTCGAGTTCGAGTTCGTTTCCTTCGTATCTAAGTGGTTCGAGAGTTCGCTTCATTTGCTAGTGTGTGATTCGCATTCGTTGGAGTTCATCGTTGCTTCCACTTGTTCAGGTACTTTTGTTGTTTTCTTGTATTTATTATATGAAGAATGACAATATAGAAGACATCAAAGTCTTTGATTTCTTTAGTTTAAAATAGTTGAATGTATTAGCTTCAAAAAAATTGTTTTCTTTAGTTTGATTTCTTTGATTTCTTTTGTTTGTTTTGAACCATGATGATTTATTTCTTCATAGATATTGCATTGATATGTAGGCTTTGTTTTCTTGATACCCTATCAAATATAAGTTATGCAAACTCTTCTATTACTATTTTTTAGAAACAAATCACCTTTTTTTATATTATATATTTTATACTTGAACAAGAATATAAGTTATGCAAAGTTGTATATGTGTGGTGAATGAAACTAGCAAAGTAAAATCGAATATGCCTAAATATGCGAATAGTGCATGATTATGTTTTATTGCAGGTCAGATGGCGGATCATAGTGATCATGACAGTGATCATGACAGCGATCATGAGTGTGATGTTGAAAAGTATATCAGAAAGCAGGCTCCTCGGGGAATGACGGTCAAAAAAAATATCATCAATCGAGTAAATAAAGGAAAAGGAAAAGTACCAGTAAGTTACTAATTACTAATTAACATATTAATTCAACACTTAGTTTTAATTGTTTGTTAACTAATTTACTAATGACATAATGTAGGTGGTGTGGAATATTAAGGGTCAGCCAATTGGGGATAATCGCGCAGATTTGGTTACCTTCCTCGGTAGTAAGGTAAAACAAATGATACCAATTACAATCAGTACTTGGAGTGAGAAAAGTGCTGTTTTGAGGAAACACAAAGAGGAGTTTTGGTTAACAATACAGGTATATAATTTTACATCTCTTTTGTAATCTTATGTAATAAATTTGTAACCATATATATTTATATAATTTTCATTGAATATGTGTATGCAGAAATATTTTGATGTGGATGAGTCCCGAAAAGACTGGTGTATGAAGGAAGCTGGAAAGCTACATCGGAATTTCAGGGGTAGTCTAAAAAAAATGGTTGTTTGATAATAGTGGAAACCTCAGATGGAAGCCTCCAATGCCATATAGTGGATTTATTACGGAAGAGGATTGGGTTACATTTGTTAGGAGACGCACCGAAGATGAAGATTTCATGGTTAGTAATATAATATATTAAGTTATAACTTAAAATATAGTTGACAATTATATATTATACATTAATGTATACTTATGTCTCTAAATAGAAACTTTGCCAAGCGAATCGAGAGAGAGCTTCTGGTTGTGAATACCCTTATAGAGGCGGTGCTAGTGGATATCAAGTTTTTGAAGAGAGATTGGTAAGACACAATAAGCTTGATTTCTCTTTGTTTAATAAATCTTTTGATTTATAATTTCTTAACATTTGGGTAAATTTAAATATAGTTGGAGGAGAGTGGGAAAGATCCTACTAAAGAAAGCATTGAGCGACATTTTTTGTGGGTAGCAGCCAGACAAAAGGATGGGGAGGTTGTGGATCCCAAAACTAAGGAGGTGACCGACAGAATTGTAAGTATTTCCAAAATTCGAATATTGTTTTGAAACTTTTATGATCTATAAAATGTATAATAATTTTATTTATTATACTTTTGTTTGTGAATCAGGAAACCATATCAGAGTCTGTGTCATAGGGAGAGATCATTGATTGCTCTGAAAAGGAAATCCTTACTCATGCCTTGGAAAAGGAAGAATACACAGGTCGTACAAGGGGTTGTGGATTTGGCGTTAATCCATCCAACTACCTTGGATCAAAGAAGAGAACTTATGATGAGCATCATGATTGTAAACAAAGTAGAGAGTTGCGGGTATTGTATGAAGGTCTAAGGTCTGAACTTAGTCAAATCAAATTGCACTATGGGTTGATTTCGCCTGCAGTACCATCCCTTGCCACAGATAGCGCACGAGATAGCTGCACCATTCCGTCAACTAAGGTATTAATTATTTTTTTTGACGATAAATAAGAAATTAATTATTAAACTTTCTTTCTTCTACGCAATGTATTTATTAATTTTTGTTTATAATTGACTTAGGACAACAATGAGTGTGAGTGTGAATTGTATATCTCAAACTCACACCAAATAGTTGCAATAGGCTTCACATGTGACCAATTGGGAACTTTGATGCACAATTTACCCATACCTCCAGATCATGTTAGAGTTAGAGTTGACTGTGCAATTGTAGGGGATGCACCATTGCCTGCTCCAATACCCACTATAGATTTACTAACTGTGCAAGATGTAGTTGGTACATTTGTGGCATGGCCAGCACACCTTATTGTTGTAAGTGACAATATATTTGTAACTAACTAATTCTTTTATTTTGTCATTTATTGTGTGCTAGCTAACGAATTATTTTATTTATATATAGGTACGCCAAAATGCAAAATCTAGGGGCAAAAGTGTTAGCAAGGCAATATCTACTAGCAAGAAAGTGTCTCGGTCCGGCCCTTCAACACAAGTTTCTTTGCCTGCCCCTGAAAAAGTGACTCGGCCCTTTCCTCCTCCAACATTGACTCAGCCCTCTCCTCCTCCAACAGTGACTCAGCCCGCCCCTCCTCGAAAAGTGACTCGGTCCTTCGTTGCTCCAAAAGTGACTCAGCCCGCCCCTCCTCCAAAAGTGGCTCGGCCCGCCCCTCCAAAAGTGACTCGGCCCGCCCCTCCAAAAGTGACTCAGCTTGCCCCTCCTTCAATAGTGTGTCAGCCCTCCGCCTCTTCCATTGATGATTCTAGGATTATTTTGTATACCGAAATGCATGCGCAATTCAAGATGGATGATGGAACCCCGCTTGTATTACAGATGGATGACAACATTTTTGGAAATCCCGATCAACTATTGATAATCCCAAAACAGGATATTAATGATTTATGTCTGATGAATTGGGCAACCAGTGTTTGTATTAGAGCATATATCAGGTACGTATGTAATTTATTATTTAACATTATTAAGTTTATTTTATTATATCATTAATTTAATTTGTATATATATATACCTCTAATTGTAGGTGCTTGTATCATAACATTTTGGTCCCTTCGGAGCAGACACAGAGATATGTGTTCTTGTGTTCGGATAGTACACACCTCCGTAATGTCAGCGAGGATCTGTCTAATTATAACGACCTTGTGAAACAAAACAAGACAGATGTTACAAATTATATCACTCGACGCTTATTGGATGCTCAACATACAGGCGTCGATACCATGTTTTTGGCACCGTGTCTCGTAGGGTGAGAGATTTAATCTATTCTTATATAACATGTATTTTTTAAATACTAGTCAATTACTCATTCAAAGTTTTATTTTGTAGGGATCATTGGATTTTGCTTGCAATAAATCGTAAGACAGATACGGTGTACTACATTGATTTTGTGCATGGTCATTTCAACACCCACTCAGACTTGGTTGTGATATTTAATAGGTGTGTGTATTTTGATCACTCTACATATTTCTTTGTTTTAGTTGTTAACTATGTATTTTTAATAATATAGTTATATCCAATTGTGTTCAGTTGTTTGAAGGAATATTGGGGATTGGAACAATCACAGACAAAATGGGTGCCAATAGAGGTAAGTTTGTAATCAATCTTATCATATATTTATTTACATTATTGTTGTCAAAAAAATGTATTAAATTAAATTTAACAATTAACTAATCTTTTGTTTTGTAGTGTCCGAAACAACCAAATAACAATGATTGTGGGTATTACGTAATGAGATTTATGAAGGAAATTATTACCCACAACCAAATGGTTATCCCCAGACAGGTATCTTTATAAAACTTTTTTTTATTTAGATTTAACCATATATTTCAATTCTAATTTTATTTAATTATATAATTTCAGTATTTTCCCGATTGTCGTTGGAAGACATACTCTACTGCACAGATTGATGAGCTTAGAGGAGAGTGGTGCCATTATGTCTCGCAATTCTTTTGATTTTAGATAGATTTTAATTTTTTAAATTGTTAGAGTTTTATTTGGATACATGCATATGAATTGGTTCATGCATATGTAAGTTGCTAACTTGTTTTAATTTAGATACATATTGTAAGTAGCTTGCTAGTTTTGGATACATGCATATGAATTGGTTCATGCATATGTAAGTTGCTAACTTGTTTTAATTTAGATACATATTGTAAGTAGCTTGCTAGTTTTGGATACATATTGTTAGAGTGTTTGATTTGGATACATATTAATTTGTTAATATTGTAAGTTGCTAAGTTTTGGATACATATAATAACTTGTTAGCTAGTTTGTTTTGGTTTGTGATCATATTGGGGCATTTGGATATATAACTAGTTTATATATACATATGTTGTTAGTATATAATGGATTGGATTGGTATTAATTGGCTGTATATGACCAGGAAATTATCAAATGTAAAAAGGAAAATAGAAAAAAAATAGAAAAAAAAATTAAACAATGGGCAGTGCTTGGTGGGAGAAGCGCTGCTCATTCACCTAGTGCGTATAGCAATGGGCAGCGCTTGGTAAAGGGAAGCGCTTCCCATTGCTAAACGTGCTAGGTGAATGAGCAGCGCTTGGTGGGAGAAGCGCTGCTCATTCACCTAGCGCGTTTAGCAATGGGCAGCGCTTGGTAAAGGGAAGCGCTGCCCATTGCTAAACGTGCTAGGTGAATGGGCAGCGCTTCCCTTTACCAAGCGCTGCCCATTGCTATACGCGCTAGGTGAATGAGCAGCGCTTCTCCCACCAAGCGCTGCTCATTCACCTAGCGCGTTTAGCAATGGGCAGCGCTTCCCCTTACCAAACGCTACCCATTGCTAAACACTCTAGGTGAATGAGCAGCGCTTCTCCCTTTAAACGCTGCCTATGGCTATTAATGAGCAACGCTTCTCAAACGCTGCCCATTTTTGGGGAGGAATCACCAGCGCCAAATTTAGCAGCGCTCAAAAACGCTGCCCATCCCCAAATCTGTTGTAGTGATAATAATAACAATAAATAACGAGCACCAAAACAAAAAATTGTAGACGACAAGACGCGAACACCTGTGCGTAACGAGAAAAAATGTGTACCCTATTAGAAATGATATGTGTGCTCAACGAAAAGTAACACACGCACAACGCGAATAAAACTCCTGTACTTTAATTTGCGAGGGATTGAAAATTCCGTCGCTAAACTCCTTGATTTGCGTGAATTTGACTGAATTAGCGAGGGACCAATTCCCTCGCTAATTCCCTCGCTATCCATTCCCTCGCTAATTCCCTCGCTAACGGTCAGATTCACGTTAGCGAGGGACCAATTCCCTCGCTAACCACCTTGTTTTTCGTGCTAAAATTTTCAAATTCCCGCCTCCACTTAGCGAGAGACCAGTCCCTCGCTAATGTTGAAAATTCTGTCGCTAACCATTAGCGAGGGACTAGTCCCTCGCTAATGTGAGTTTTAGCGAGGGAATCACATTCCCTCGCTAATTCCCTCGCTAAAGTCAGTTTTAGCGAGGGAATGTTATTCCCTCGCTAATGTCCCTCGCAAATAAGCGTTTTTTTTTTGTAGTGTGACACATGCACACGAAGGGAAGTGACACGCGTACACGATGAAAAACAACACACGCGCACAACGAGAAGTGACATGCGTACAACGAGACTTTTTTTTGCGGTTTTTTTTTTGAAAAAGAGAAAGATGCTGGTTAAAATTGGATGTTCACAAGAAGGATTTACGCCCATCTTATGCTAGATATCTATCTTCTTCTCTCTGACTTATCATTATTATATGATGAATAATTATGACATAATATATCTAGGTTCTACAAATTTCTAATTCCATCATCTCCTCCAGAGGACCAACATTTTCATCCAAAAGCGACTTCTCAAGAAGACGCAATGATCTTGCACATGAGTTCTCAACTTGTTGCCTATTAATAATATTATTGTTGTTGTCAGAAGATGCGGGGAAAGACGCAACACAACTAATTCTTTAGATGGTTGTTCCAGTAATTCCTCATATCACTGTCTTTTCTTTGTGGAAGGTAGGAAGCTATGTTTATCCATCTGCGCAAGAGTTTAATGTAACCTTACAACATCAGACACCTATATTAGCAAACAAGCCTGCTTCTCAAACCGAAAGGATGAAAGAAGTTCACATGTCTATCCATCTGCGCAAGATTTTAATGTAACCTTAATTGTTTCAGTTTGTTATTATGGCTCTTGACAATTACTCAGTTACTTCCTATATTAGTAAAATACAGTATTCTCTTAGCTTCTGTGAAAACCCATTCATTTTACCCTTATAGTAAAATACAGTATATATTCTCCTTACCTTAATATGGTTTAATTTAAGGTTAAATATGTTTTTTGTCCCTATAATTACAACGAGTTTTGTTTTTAGTCCCTATTAAATTTTTTGTGCACTTTTGGTCCCTATTTTATTTTGTTAGCAGTTTTAGTCCCCGCTGTTAAAATTCACTAATGACACTAACGTGACACTACACATGTGGCATTTTCTAATGTGCTGGCATTTTAGGAACTTTTCCGGTCATTAAATTTACACACCTCAACTTCCTCATCATTAAATCTGAAACCCATGATTCTTCTCTCCCTCTCTATCGTTCTCTTCTGATTCTTCATCACAAACGCAGATCACGCCTCATCTCACCTCTCTCTCTGTATATATATTTTGCAGTTTCTGGCACCTAAATTTTTCATCTCCAAAGGTAAATTCAAATCTCAGATCCAATCTCTTCATGAGATTCAATTTCATATTTTCGCTTCGTTCTCCAATCGCACTTCCATTTCGCACGGAGTCTTTGCGCATTCGTCCCTACCTTTGCGCATTGTGAGCTCCAAAAAGGAAGAGACTTCAGGGATTTGTGATGAGGTGAGGTCTGCTAGACAAAAAAAGGAGAAGAGAAGAATGAGAAGAGGAGAGGCTTCTGGGATCTGTGAGACAAAAAGGAAGATGAGGTGAAATCTGAGTTTGTGATGAAGAATGAGAAGAGAAGATACTTCAGGGATTTGGCATCACGATAGGGAGGGAGAGAAGAATTCTGGGTTTTATTTTTCACATTATTTTGGTTACAATATTTTTATTTTTCAGATTTAATGATGTGGAAGCTGAGTGTGTAAATTTAATGACGTGGAAAAAGTACCTAAAATGCCAACACATTAAAAATGCCACATATGTCGTGCCACGTCAGCACCGTTAGTGAATTTTAACGGCGAAGACTAAAAGTGCTAACAGAAAATAAAGTAGGGACCAAAAGTACCCCAAAAAATTAATAGGGACTAAAAACAAAAATCGTTGTAATTATAGGGACCAAAAACATATTTAACCCTTTAATTTATTATGAGTAGTTTAATGAATCTCATTGGCTACAGCTAGACTATGTCACAGCATTCTTTTTTCACTCAACTATTGTTCTGGATTGGGCCATGAGACCCATTCATCAATTGAGAGTAGGTAAGTGATTTAGCTAGGAATGAGAGTGTACCTCATTATGGGCCAATCTATATCAAGATATTTGAAGGGCTCAGATCAACTCACTCGATCCACCGATTCACAATGGGCACGCTTCCCTATAAATACCAACTCATATTGCCATAATGAGGTACACTCTCATTCCTAGCTAAATCACTTACCTACTCTCAATACTGACTTGAGCGTCGGAGTGGCTTCGCATGTACCCCTCCCGGGCGTACATTGACATACTGCCGCACAGCGAGACTACCAATTGCAGTCCACCATTCACTACAAGGTACAGAACAGCTATTATGGCTATTCCTATTTTGCAAATATGCTTATACTAGTAAAATTTAATATTCACCTTACTTAGTCACAAAAGAAATTAAGAACAAGTGTGGTTCTTGGATCTTAAATTATTATAAGTAGTTTAATGAATAGGGGACTAAAGGGCTAGGCCACTTTTTCATTTTGGAACGTATTTAGATGGAATAAAAAGTACTCTAAGTCAAATATATGATATGGTTGACAATAATGTAGAGCATTTGGATAGAAAGAATAAGTAATAGTATTTCGTTTAGAGTATCAGTTTGTAATGTATATGCTATTATTAGCAAAATTATATGTATATCCTAGCCGTGGTTTGAGTAGGTTGAGCAGAAATTTGAGACTTTCTAATTTCTGATTGCTAGAACAACTCAAAAGTTTGTCCAGTTGATAATTGAATTTGGATCCTACCTCAAAGTCTCAACTTCGAATTTTCAAATCTGATTTTTTTTTGTTTTATTTTTTTTACAATTATAATAATAAATTAAACTAATAACAATAACTATAATAATAACAATAAATAACGAGCACCAAAACAAACATCCGTACACGATAAGACGCGAATATGTGTGCGCAACGAAAAAAATGTGTACCCAATTAGAAATAATACGTGTGCTCAACGAAAAGTAACACGCGCACAACGCGGATAAAACACGTGCACAGTTAAAATATTACACATGCGCACAAAGGGAAGTGGCACGCGTACACGATTAAAAACAACACACGCGCACAATGAGAAGTGACACGCGTACAATGAGACATTTTTTTGCAGTTTTTTTTTAAAACGAGAAAGATGTCGGTTAAACTTAGACGTTCACAAGAAGGATTTACACCCATCTTATGATAGATATCTATCTTCTTCTCTCTCACTTATTATTGTTATATGAATAATTATGACATAATATATCTCGATTTTACAAATTTCTAATTCTCTCATCTCCTCCAGAGGACCAACATTTTCATCTAAGAGCCACTTCTCAAGAAAAGGCAATGAAAGAGCACATGAGTTCTCAACTTGTTGCCTATTAATAATATTATTGTTGTTGTCAGAAGAAGCGGGGAAAGATGCAGCAACACTAATTCTTTAGATGCTTGTTCCAGCAATTTCCTATATTATTGTCTGTTCTTTGTGGAGGGTAGGAAGCTATGTTTGTCCATCTGCGCAAGAGTTTAATGTAACCTTACAAAGTCAGACACTTATATTAGCAAATAGGCCATCTTCTCATACCGAAAGGATGAAATAAGTTCACATCTTTGTCCATTTGCGCAAGAGTTTAATGTAACCTTAATTGTTTCAGTCAGTTATTATGGCTCTTGATAATTACTTAGTTACTTCCTATATTAGTAAAATACATTATTCTCTTATACCTTCTGTCAAAAACCATTCATTACTTTACCCATTCATTCCATGCAACTACTACCTCTGCAGCTGGTCCTTCCACCACTGGTGCATCTAACTCTGCCGCTGGTTCATCCACCACCGGTGCCTATATGGTGGTTCTCTACAGCTTGAATTAATTCAACAAGCGGTACTATCTGCTCTTTCTGCCTTGGGCATTATTGGTATGTCTTATTTCATCTCATGGTTACTTGACTCTGGTGCATCGAATCACATGACGGGTTCCTCTAAACTCTTGCACAATTTACGTTCTTATATTGGTAATCAGAAAATTCAAATTGCTGATGGTAGTACTCTTCCTATAACTAATGTTGGTGACATAAATTCTACCTTTTGACATGTGCTGGTAGCACCTGGGCTTGCCTCAAATTTATTGTCTGCAATTAGTGGATGAAGGTTGTGATGTTAATCTTACTCAGGCTGGTTGTCTTGTGCAGGAGCGGGTGTCGGGGAAGGTGATCGCGAAGGGTCCTAAAGTTGGGAGAGTGTTCCCACTCCAGTTTATTCCAAATCATTTGTCTCTTGCTTGTACTAGTGTTTTGAATGTATGTGAGGATTGGCATAGGAAATTGGGTCATCCAAACTCTGTTGTTTTGTCTCACTTATTTAAGACTGGCTTGTTAGGTACTAAACCTATGGATTCTAGTGCCTCTATTTCATGTTGTGTTTGCAAATTGGCTAAAAGTAAAACACTTCCCTTTCCGTCTGGTGCTCATCGTGCTTCTACTTGTTTTGAGATGATTCATAGTGATGTTTGGGGAATCTCACCTGTCGTTTCTCATGCTCACTATAAATATTTTGTCACATTTATCGATGATTATAGTCGTTTTACTTGGATTTATTTTCTTAAATCTAAAGCTGAAGTGTTTTCTATGTTTAAGAAATTTCTGATGTATGTTGAAAATCAATTTCAAACTAGTATTAAAATTCTTCGGTCTAATTCTGGTGGTGAGTATATGTCTCATGAGTTTCAGAAGTTCTTACAGCAAAAAGGTGTATTGTCTCAACGATCTTGTCCCAATACCCCTCAGCAAAATGGTGTTGCAGAACGTAAGAATCGTCACTTGTTGGATGTGACACGTACCTTACTTCTCCAGGCTTCTGTTCCATCCAAATTTTGGGTGGAGGGTCTTTCTACAGCTGTTTTCTTGATCAACCATCTTCCTTCCACTGTGATTGGGTTTGATTCTCCTTATTTTCGTCTTTTTAAAACTCAGCCTGATTACAGTAGCTTACACACTTTTGGGTGTGTATGTTTTGTTCACCTACCATCCACTGAAAGACATAAGCTTGGAGCACAATCTGTCCAATGTGCATTTATGGGGTATAGTCATTCTCATAAGGGTTTCGTGTGTTATAATGTCTCTAACCATCGTTTTCGCATTTCTAGGAATGTGACATTTTTTGATAAACAGTTTATGTTTCCTTGTCCTTCTCTTGGTCTGAATGATATTGCTATACTTCCCCAATTTTTTACCCCGCGTTCACCTATAGAACGTTTTAAACCAGGACTCATATATGTCAGGAAACACAGTGTGCAGGTTCTCACTCCCCCTTCCGACGTTGATCTGCCACCTGATCTTGATCCTGCACCACGGCGTTCTAGTAGAACCTCCCGACCACCTGATAGATATTCACCAGACAGGTTTGATTACTCACATACTGCTTTAACTGCTTCTCTCTCTAGCACACCTATTCCTACTTGTTACTCGCAAACTGTTAATGATGTGCGTTGGGTGAATGCCATGAATGACGAACTTCAGGCCCTTCAAGACAATTTCACTTGGGATATTGTTCCTTTCCCTCCAGATATCAAACCCATAGGCTGTAAATGGGTTTATTCTGTGAAACTAAATTATGATGGATCTCTCAATCGGTACAAGGCTCGATTGGTTGCTTTAGGCAACAAGCAAGAATATGGTATTGATTATGATGAGACATTTGCACCAGTTGCTAAAATGACTACTGTTAGATATGTGCTCTCTATAGCTGCTTCTCATGGGTGGTCTCTCCACCAAATGGATGTTAAGAATGCATTTCTTCATGGCGACCTGACTGAAGATATTTATATGACTCCCTCTCAAGGCCTATTCTCTTCATCTAAGGGGGTGTGCAAGCTCAAACGTTCCCTTAGAGCATGGTATGAGAAATTCCGTTCTACTCTACTTGGGTTCTCTTTTACTCAAAGTCAGTATGATTCGTCTTTGTTCATTCACCGCTCATCTACGGGCATTGTTCTGCTCCTTCTTTATGTTGATGATATGATCATTACTGGTTCTGATGCAGCATCCTTACAGGAAGTTAAACTAAAGCTTCAAGCCTCATTTCAAATGAAAGACCTTGGTCTTTTACATTATTTTCTTGGACTTGAGGTTCATTCTACCTCTAAGGGTATATTTCTCCATCAACATAAGTATGCCACAGACCTTATTGTTATGGCTGGCCTCCAGCCGCTAATCCTGTGGATACTCCTCTTGAAGTTAATGTTAAATACCACTGTGACGAGGTGAACTTTTGACCGATCCTTTATTGTATCGACAGATCGTGGGTAGTCTTAACTACTTGACCATCACACGACCCGACATTTCGTTTGCTGTTCAGCAAGTAAGTCAGTTCATGCATTCTCCTCGTCATCTTCACTTGGCAGCGGTTCGTCGTATAATTCGCTACTTGAAAGGTACCTCTCAACGGGGATTATTCTTTCCTAGTGGGACCCCTCTTAAGTTGATTGCCTACAGTGATGCTGATTGGGCTGGGTGCCCTGACACTCGCCGCTCTGTCACTGGTTCGTGCATGTTTCTTGGTTCTTCGTTGATCTCATGGAAAAGTAAGAAGCAAGCAAGAGTCTCTAAGTCCTCAACTGAATCGGAATATCGTGCTATGTCTACGGCATGCACCGAAATACTTTGGCTTCGTGGTCTGTTGGGTGAACTTGAATTTCCTCAAACTAAGCCGACATCTCTCTATGCTGACAATACAAGTGCCATTCAGATTGTTGCAAATCCGGTTTTCCATGAGCGTACTAAGCATATTGAAGTTGATTGCCATGATATTCGTGAAGCCTATGATAATCGTGTTATATCCATTCCCCATATCAATACTCAATTTCAGGTTGCAGATATTTTGACCAAAGCTGTTCCTCGTCCTCGCCATCAGTTTCTTGTTAGCAAATTGATGCTCCTTGATGACCCGCATCAATTTGAGGGGGTGTGTGAATAAGGAAATAAGGAAGTTGTAAATAGTTGATTTCTTTATATTTGTATTCGGCCCAGGCCCGTTAAGTTTTCACATAGAATAGTCTATTTAAACTTATTAGTGTTTGTACTCAAGGACGACAATTATACAATCAATAAGACGGAACTACAGCTGCTCTGTAGTCGCAGACGTAGGCAAAGATTGGCCGAACTGCGTGACCAATATCGTGTCTCCTTTCGTAACAATATGTTCTCCTTACCTTTTGTCATGAGGTTTAATTTATTATGAGTAGTTTAATGAGTCTCATAGGCTATAGCTAGACTATGTCACAACATTCTTTTTCCACTCAGTTATTATAGCTATTCCTATTTTGCAAATATGTTTATACTAGTAAAATTTAATATCCTCCTTACCTGCTCACAAGTGTGGTTCTTGCATCTTAAATTATTATAAGTAGTTTAATGAATAGGGTACTGAAGAGCTAAACCACTTTTTCATTTTGGAATGTATTTTGATGGAATAAAAGTACTCTAAGTCAAATATTTGATATGGTTGACAATAATGTACAGCATTTGGATAGAAAGAAATAGTAATAGTATTTTGTTTAGAGTATCGATTGGTAATGTATATGCTTTTATTAGCAAAATCAAATGTACATCCTAGCAGTGGTTTGAGTAGGTTGAGTAGAAATTTGAGACTTTATAATTTCTGATTGCTATAACAACTCAACAGTCTGTCCAATTGATAATTGATTTTGGATCCTACCTCAAAGTCTCAAGTTCGAATTTGGAGTTTGGCAAAAAATTTATTGAGAGGCGTGAATCACACGAATCGACAAGTGAGGTACACATGACCATCCCCTACACACCAATAATAAAGTAAAAATATATATTATTGGTGGGCATACCTTAAATGACTATAGACACCCCTTCCCAATAATGGGGATCAACATGATCTCCTTCTTAAGAGCCGATAAGAGGAAAAGTAAGAAGTACCAGTAGGTTTGTTTGCCAAAACACGAGGTCACTACAAATAACAGACAACCGGTCTTTGATCGGATAGAGGCGCATGTGAATGGTTCCTCAGTGTTCGATCGCATGGCCTATCTTCACCACAGATTGCAGGTGGCTGGGCCGAGCCAACCAAGGAAGCAACCCAAGAAGTTTCCAAAACCTGGGAGACTTGCCCAGGAATTGAGAGACCTCCACATGTTCATGAAGAGTCCTAGAGCAAAGAGACCTCAGGCAAAGGAACCAAAATCATGGCCCAAACACCTCTTGCATGAGGGGCGAGGCATGTAAACTGATTGAAACATAAGGCAGACTACCTTGCCTAGAATCAACGATGAACCTATTCCAAAAGGAAAGAGGAGAGTGACAAAGGTCACAATGGAACGAGGTATGGCTTCCCTTAAGATCACGATCAGAAATAACAAAGGATTGAAGTCTACCAGGATGGTTAAGCTGCCCTTGGAAGTACCTCAAGACCAATGGGCGGAAAATATGGTGTTCAAAGAACAACCTCCTAAGACAACTCCTCTGACACACACGTAAATGAGGAGGTTACAAAGAGTTGGATTGGTTCAAAAGATGAAAAGCACTATGCAAATGCTAACCGCAACCAAGGAAAAGGATAACCAAGTGACCTCTATAGCCTTTGTATCCAATGCGTTGGAACAAGATTTCCCTAAACAAGCTGAGGCTAGATTCCTAGCAGAGGATGCAGTCAAAACACCTAAACTCGACACCATTTTTGAAGAGGAAGCTGAGCTCAACAACATGATTGGAGCAGTCGAGATAACCAATAGCCTAGTCATTAAGGTCGTTATGAATCGTCTCTATGGTCCTCATAGTCGTCAAAAGTCCTAAGTGTCGCTTAGTCCCGCCAACTCAATGAATTCTAATGCTACGATAGAATTGATGGAGTTAGTTGACAGCCTAGTGATCTTGGAGACAAGTTGTTGCCTTGATAGCCCCACCAGTCCACTTATCCTACAAATGAAACGATAAGTGTTTCAATCTTGGACTATATCTTTAATGAAGAAGGTGAGGCCCTTATGGCATAGATAAAAACTGTTGGATTGTTTGCCTACGGACTTTTAGGGGACTGAAGGACATCTTAGGGAGTTGGAAGATGATGTTTCGGTCGAGGAGGTTGAATGGGCTACTTTAGCCAAGCCAGACAATCAGATTACAGAAGGCATGTTGTTTGAGAAGCCAACCATGGATATCACTAAGCACCTAAAGCCTTTGTATATCAAGGCTCACATTAAAACTATTACATTTCTATCACTTATGGCTTCTAATGTGCTTTGACTTAGTTGTTCCCTAGCTAGGCCTATATATAGCACAAATTTATGAGTGTTAAGGGGGATCTTAACATTTGTAAACACTTCTCAAGTTTATCTCTAAGTTATATGCAATTTATATTTTTCGTTTAAGATTCTTGTCTTTTATAATTTTGTTCTTTACATTCATGCACTTTATTTTCTCGCACTTTACTTTTTTGTAATTTATTTTTCTCTCACTTGCAAGATTTCTCTATATTCTTGCACTTTACATTTCAGTTATTTATATTCTTGTATTTTATTTTTAAGCAAATGTCTTCTATGATCATGAGTGAATAGATTCCCTTAGTCTAGGGATTATGGGAATAATCCAATGATAGGTCTCTAAACAATCCCAAGTCTAGACCCTATTTTACTAAATGTATATTTTAGTCTAACCTCACCATTCTTCAAGTTTTATTTCAAATATCAAACGAAGTACCGAAAGGTGAAGTTTGATATTGGAATTATGAGATTAGATAAGATGATCAAAACATGAAAATAGATTTGAGACTCTTGGGATAAACAAAGGTTTTGTACTTAAGGGGTTTTGGCAATAACCAACCATGAAAGTAGGTTTGATTATTGGTTCAAAGCACACTCTTGTATTCTGAAAGAAAACATGAGTTACCATCGAATACCCTATTCTTGGAATATAATACTTTCATAAAGTAGGGAATAGATGAGGGATTGTGAATTCATCCTTGAGATGAAACCACAATCATAGGACACTTTTATTTATAAATTAAAACCAAACAACATTCTTCTTCCATAATCGATCGTTTTAGGTAATCACCATCGAACAAGAAATTGGCACTCATATAAAGTCTCTGTGGGATCAATACTTTTATTATGCAATAGAACCGTACACTTGTGAAAAGTTTTTGGTGTCGTTGTCCGGGACTTTTTTGATATTGATAACTTTTTCGATATCGGTTAACTAAAATCCTTTTACTTTTTCTGTCAATTTTTCTTCTCTTGTTCTTTGAATACGAAAAGTCTGTATTCTTGGAGAAATAGTTGAACCAATTCCTGATATAGAAAGATTCTTTCATAGAAGAAGAAGAGAATTACATAATAATCAAGAAATGGCTGCAAATCAGAATCACACTCTAAAAGAGTGTGCTACACCTAATGCTTCGGAGCCACATTCTAGAATTGTGCTCCCCAATGTTGAGGCAAACAACTTTGAACTTAAGCCCTCACTGCTATCCATGGTGTAGCAAAATCAATTTTCTGGTTCTCCAATGGATGAACCTAATCTCCATCTTTCAATTTTTCTTGAATTTTATGCTACAATTGAAATTGAATGGAGTATCCACTGATGCCATAAGACTAAGACTCTTCCCTTTTTCATTACGGGATAGAGCTAGAGCTTGGTTACATTCATTGCCTTCGGAATCCATTACTACATGAGACTAATTGAAGCAAGCATTCCTTGCTAGATTATTTCCCCGAGCAAAACTGCACAATTGAGAAATCAAATCCCAATAATTACTTAAAATGACAGAGAATCTCTTTATGATGCTTGGGAGCGTTTAAAGAAAATGCTAAGGCTATGCCCCTATCATGGACTAAAGAAGTGGTTAATTGTCCATACTTTCTATAATGGACTTCTAGATACCACAAAGACGGCTGTTGATACAGCTACAGGTGGATCTTTGATGAACAAAAATATATAAGAGGCTTATTATGCTCTTATTGAGGACTTGGCATAGAACCATTATCAATGGACCAATGAGCGAGCTGTAACTGCTCAATCTCTATCCAAGAAAGAACCAAGTAAGTATGAAGTCTCTGTTATAGACCACTTAGCCTCTAAGGTTGACGCGTTGTTTCAAAAGTTTGAAAAATTAAATGTTAGTGTTGTCTCACCTACACTTGATGTACTACGTACCTTGTGAAATTTGTGGTGTTGTTGGCCATACAGGCACTGAATGTCAACTAGAGACATCTGTTAATGGTGTGGGTACTGAGCAAGTTAATTGTGCTCAAAAGGGAGATCCTTTTTCAAATACTCATAATCCTGGGTGGAGGAATCATCCAATTTTTCCCTATAAAAAAATCCATCTAATCCCTCCTTCCAACCATCAGCTAGAACAACCCCAGATTTTCAAAATCAAAAGGCCTTTAGCAGCCCTAAAAAATCCAATGTGGAAAAATTGCCGGAAATCTTTGTGTTAACTCAAAACTAAGCAAAATGAAGAGTTCAAAAATCAAACTTCTTTTTTGAATTATACTCTTATCAAATTAACATCAAAGGTCGGTTCTATGGACACAGACAATAAAATGCTTGATACTCAAATCACTCAAGTGACTCAACAAGTCGCTTCATCCTCTTAATCTCCCGGTATATTTCCTGGACAACCTGAACCAAATCCCAAGACACAAATAAATGTTGTTACTTTGAGAAGTGAAAGACAATTAAAGGAACCTGAGGATTGTGATGTGGAAAATGAGAGTGAAAAAGATAATCCACCAAGTGAGGAGGTAGAAAAGGAAATAAGAGAAACCTTATGTGCACCTTCTAGACATTTTTTTGGTGTACATAGGGAAAGAAAAGGGAAAAACTGAAGAAGAAAGAACTAATTAAGTACGAGGAACTAGCGCTCTTAACGCATCCATGACGAGAACGTTCTGCAATTCTAGATAAGGAGCGTGAAAAAGCACCCAAGTCTTCGTACAGTTTGCGCCGTGCTTTGCCATATAGTCAGCGGGTGAGTTTCCTTCCCGTATGTTGACTAAATGAACTCTCCAAGTGAGACTTAGCAAGCCTCTGATGTTCTGAATAATCGTCGCATAACCTACTAGATGGATTGCCAGTTGAGAATCAAAGTAACAAGTGATACCTCTATAAAGAGCCATCAACTCCGCAAACAAATTATCACGCACACCCAAAAAGCCAGCAAATCCCACCAGCCAAGTGCACTTTTTTTTGGTAGAGAAAAAATATATAGAATATAGAATTTATAAAAAAAAAAAAAGGAAGAGGAACTTGTAGACCAAATTTAAGGGTTTAATATAGCACTTTAAATTCGCCGCAAACAAATTGATCTCACAATTTACCCTAAACTGTGATTCTCTTTGACTGTTGTGTGGCTGAGGCGTTGATCAATTTCCCCAAATCTGAAAAACAAGTGTAAGAGCTTCGAACTCCATTTTCCATTATTTATCATTCACTCCCTTTTTCTTTTTATTAATTTCACTGAAACAAATAATATCCGCAATTTGTGAATTGATTTTTGAGTTTTCTTCTTCTTTTGTAACTCCATTGTTTTATGTGCTCAGGATTTCTGGTAGAGTTTTTGCCTTTTTGGTACTTACTTTAAACTTTACTGGAAAAGTTTGGATTTTTTACGAGCTTGCATTGCATTGGCTTTACTCTTCAAATTTAATATAGAGTAAACCCTCAATTTTATCCCTAAAGCATCACTTTATCCTATGTGGTCTCTAAATTATGAAAACCTAGGGACTAAATTGATGGAAGAAAATAAACTTTAGTGACTATTTAATAGAGTTTTGTAGTTTAGTGACTAAATAGGAGAGATTGTTCATAGCTATACTTTGGGGACTAAATTGAGGGTTTATTCTTTAACGTGGAGTTTTGGGAATGAGAAAACCTTTTGACTTGTTTGGAGTTGTTTATGGAGATGTGCTTGATGTGTGAAGTGAACACAAAATTAATTAAAGTGGAGTTTGTCAACGTTTCCTTACTTTTTTCACTTTCATTGGTTTCTATATGCTCAACATTTTTGTATGATTTTTGGGACTGAGCAGAATATGTCAGTTATTTTTTGGTGCTCCTGGGGATACATGCTAGAATAGTATGCTTGAGAGGTGAATATTGGGTTCAAGAATATGGCTCAAAATAGACAAATCTGAATTCAGAAATCTATGTCGTTTTTTGTTGCTTATTTACACTTTTACTTCCTCAAGTACTGTGGTTGTGTGATTTTGGTCCTCCACCTTTCAATTGCCGATATTGTTCCTCGATGTTTTTCCCCTTTTGCATTTTCAACGTCCTCACTCACTCTTTAGTCCCCAAGTACTGTGATTGTACAATATTGGTCTCCCACTTTTCAGTTGTGCAAAATAATGATGTTTAGGAGACTAAAATTGCACAATCGCAATACTGAGGGGATTAAAAGTGGAGGGATATTGGTATCAAATTTGCGCAATTGAAAAGTGATGGATCTAAATCGCACAAACGCAACACTAACGGGGCTAACGGGCGGAATTAAGCCTTTGTTGTGTGAATTTGGAAGACTATATTTCTGGAACACATTACACATGTTTCATGCATTTGTGTTTTTGGGTGGCAGGTGCTTGTTCTTTTTTATTGGACTTGAAGACCTGAAGATTTACAAGATGTTGGCCAGTGATCCTAAAAGAAAGCTATCATTCAATCGACCTATTAGTAATGGTGATTTGGTTATTGTTTATGAAAGGCATGACAACATGAAAGCTGTAACAGTGTCTGAGGGATCAGTCCTGCAGAATCGATTTGGTGTTTTTAAACATTCAGATTGGATAGGAAAGTCATTTGGGTCCAAAGTAGTCAGCAATAAGGGTGGTTTTGTTTACTTGTTAGCTCCTACACCGGAATTATGGACTTTAGTTTTAAGCCATCGGACTCAGATTCTATATATTGCAGATATTAGCTTTGTTGTCATGTATTTGGAGATTGTTCCAGGTTGTGTGGTTCTTGAATCTGGAACTGGAAGTGGATCTTTAACTACTTCACTTGCAAGGGCAGTAGCTTCCACAGGACATATTTATACGTTTGATTTCCATGAGCAAAGGGCCGAATCAGCCAGGTAACATGGAAGGAACTATTAAGATTGTCACTTTAAATACTGTACATGTACCTGTTGTTTAAATACTGTATATATATTATATTGTTGTCTTCTTGATGTCAATGCTTAAGTGAAATTTTATTTACTTGTACTCAGCTTTTGGTGGATTCCATGTAGTCAATAGTGCTGCTATAGCAGGCGATAGTGGAATAGCAGAGCAGATTAGGGGTTTGTCGCGACACTAATTGCTGTTGCATAGTGTTTCCCTGTAGCAGATTTAGTGTTAGAAAATAGCAGCAGAATGACGGCTGAAATAGCCTCTAGTGGCTGCTATAGGTCTTAGAACATAAAATGCCCCTTCCGCCTTCTTTTATATATGCGTTTACAAAAAATTTAAGGACTTTTTGTCATTTTTTCATCAATTTGAGCTAATTTTTAAGTCGAGATGTTAGTTATTCCATTTTGAAGAATCATTTGTAATTAGTTGTAGTACTTGCAGAACTTGAATTAGTAGTTAAATTATATTGGGTTTTGATTTTGAATGTTTGTGACAATTGGCAAAGGTTAATTATGATTGTAATGTATGACCTACCCCTTTAATTTTTTTGTATTTTTCTATTTTTGAGTAAATTGCACTGCTACTTCTGATTGTATGTCATGATTTACATAGAAATTCAAAATCATTCCTTTCATATATCTTTACTTTTCTTCCTTGTAGGGATGATTTTGAGAGGACTGGATTAAGCAGCTTAGTCAGTGTGGGAGTGAGGGACATTCAGGGTGAAGGATTTCCTGATGAATTTACTGGCTTGGCCGATGCAGTTTTTTTGGACCTACCCCAGCCATGGCTGGCTATTCCTTCAGCTGCAAAAATGCTAAAACATGATGCCACTCTGTGTTCATTCTCCCCGTGTATTGAACAAGTTCAACGATCATGCGAAACGCTTCGAACCAATTTCACGGGTACTATACAGTTTTCTTCAAGTATTCAGCTATATATTACTCTTAGGCTTTAGCTTGTTGAACTACCATGTTTCGTATGTTTTTGCTGCTCTCTCATTGAATTTGTTTAAGCACTGACTAAATTCCTTTGTAACTGTGTATTTGTATGAAAGATATAAGGACTTTCGAGGTACTTCTACGCACCTACGAGGTTCGAGAAGCAAAAACGGAGAGCTTACAAGAGAATGGCAGGGGTTCTAATGGTTCACTTCCTTGCAAGAGGAGACAGTGTTCAGATGGAAGCAATGTGGTCAGCAGTAATATTTCTTCTGTTATGGCTAGACCATGTGGTGAAGCTAGAGGTCACACAGGTTATTTGACATTTGCAAGACTCAAATGTCTCTCATAGAGATAAAGATGAAGATTGTTATCATGTCATCTCTATTTTGTAGCTTAGAAAGGAGAGTAATGTCCTTGCAAGCCTTTGTAATTTTATGATCTATTTTTGTTTATTATTTTATTTTCATTTACAATTTACAATACTTTTCAAAGAAAATTTTGACGTGGTTGGCGACAGATACTTTCTCATAAGCTTCAATAAATATATTTTTGTGACTCGTCATTTTAATTTGAAATATGAAAGGGAGGATAGAATCGTTTCATGTGCTATGTGTATTGCCCCAAGTACATTGAGAAATTCTTGGTTGCACGCTGGCTAATTTAGAGCTTGTTTACTTACTCTATTTTCATAGTAAAAAACATGATATCCCTGACAATAACATATTTGGAAATAATGAGAACAACTTCATAGCAGTTTCATCATTTTCTTTCACAAAAAAAAAAAAAACCAAAATTTTTTTTACACAAATTATATTTGTACTTAAAACTACTTTAATCTTCATCAAGTATTAGATTATCAGTCTCGGGGTGTGGTTGAGCGGTTGGGGCTCATCCTCCCTTAACCAAGTGTCGAGTTTTCGATCTTCGCCTTTGGTATAGAGCAGCTTTAAATCTTTGGGCCAGCTATCCCACCATTCGAGGTGGATGACCAACACGTAAATACCATATTTGGATGACCAACACGTGGATGGTGAAGATAAGAGTGGATGAACAAGTTGTGGTATATGGTAGTAATTTTGTATGGATGCATGGTATATGGTAGAAGTAATTGTAAATTAGAACTATACAAATATGGTATTTACGGTTGTAGTGTTTTTGTTGTTTTGTTTTTTAATTTTATTGTTAGTCAGTGTTGCAGGTTTTTGCAGAATACGATTCTGATTTATTAAAGCATTAAAATATATTATAATGAATTATTTATTAATACTGGGATATCGAAAAATATATTAATAAAGAGGTATTGATATTTAAATAAAAGGAAATAATTATTGAACAAGTTATTTATAAAAATGAAAAATTTATACAAAAACGCTGAAGTTACTTTACCAAATATTGAAGTTACAGTTTCATCTTCTCCTCTCCTGCGAGACCCAAGATATGAATGTTGTTACTTTACCATCATGAAATATCATTTTGTTTTAATTCAACAGTTAAGTGATAATTTATTTCGGTTTGCATGTTGTTGGTGGTTGTTCTTTGCGATTCTGGGTTTGGATTTTCGTTTTTTGGATAATATAAGGGATTTAAACTTGTTGTTCTGGGTTTGGATTCTGGGTTTGCGATTCTGGTTGTGCTTTGGGATTTAAACTTGTCACTCCATCATGAAGTATGTTGTTCTTACCCCTTTCATGTATGAAGTTTTTATTTTTGTATGTGCGATGTAGTAGATCTAGTCAGCCACCGTTCATTTGTTCATCTCCCACCCGTATCAGTTGATGCATGTCGACCTTATGGCCGTTGTTCCCTATTGACATCGTTGTCTTTGAATTTCTTTACTTGAGTAGATGAATGCGGTAATGTTTAATTAGTTTAGTTTATATGATTTGTTATACAGTATCCGTTGGTTTGCTGGATACGAAAGACCCCTAATTTCAACATGAACATAAACATATTCCATTAATTAAGATTAGCACAATTTGTGTAAGGTGAGTAATGTGTTGAAGGTATTATACAACATACATGGATTTATTGTGATTAAGTAGTACGTGTCATTCCCAATTTGCCGTAGACATTAAAATTTTTTGTGATTAAGTATTTTATACAGCAATTCAATCAAAGAATATAAAATTAGAAAAAATTTATATCATGCATTGCAACCAGAGATTCTGGAATGAAGTATTGATTCAAGGATTATCACTTGAAAATGAAAACAGAGGAATACTTAATATATTACCCATAATTAAGTAGTATGTACGGTTTTGTATACAGAAGTTCAATGAATGAATATAAAAATAGAATAATTTTATATCATGCATTGCAACCAGAGATTCTGGAGATTTTTGAATGAAGTATTATAGTAGGAGATTGTAGAATTAAGTATTGGCGTGGGGGAGATTTTTGAATGAAGTATTGAAAACAGAGGAATACTTAATATATTACCCATGACATTAGATGTTTCAGTTTGTAGTTGCATATTGGTTTTGTTGGTATTCGTATTTGTTAGATTTTTTCTAGTTAATTGATTGTTTGTGTTAATGGACTACGGAGACTACTTATAATGCATTCGCTTATTTATCATTTGTTGCATAATATGGAAATCTGATTTTGTTATTATAATGGCAGCAAAGAACCTATTGAAATTAGCTCTGACTCTTCAGAGCAATAGCACTATTCCGACTCGGACAACTCCTCTGAGTACTATTCGGACAGCTCGTCTGAGCACTATTCGGATAGGTCCTATGATTGGGACTTGAAAGAGCGTTTACCCTATAATTGTTGAGAATCAGTTTAGGTTTCAATGAATTAGGGTTGGTTGACCGGATTATGTAGTTAGTGACTATCAGTTTAGGTTTTAGTGAATTAGGATTCATTGACCAGATTATGTAGTTTGTGACAATAAGTTTAGGTTTCAGTGATTTATGATTGGTTGACCGGACTATCTAATTGTTGAGAATCAGTTTAGGTTTCAATGAATTAGGGTTGGTTGACCGGATTATGTAGTTAGTGACTATCAGTTTAGGTTCCAGTGAATTAGGATTCATTGACCGGATTATGTAGTTTGTGACAATAAGTTTAGGTTTCAGTGATTTATGATTGGTTGACCGGACTATCTAATTGTTGAGAATAAGTTTAGGTTTCAATGAATTAGGGTTGGTTGACCGGATTATGTAGTTAGTGACTATCAGTTTAGGTTTCAGTGAATTATGATTCATTGACCGGATTATGTAGTTTGTGACAATAAGTTTAGGTTTCAGTGATTTATGATTGGTTGACCGGACTATCTAATTGTTGAGAATAAGTTTAGGTTTCAATGAATTAGGGTTGGTTGACCGAATTATGTAGTTAGTGACTATCAGTTTAGGTTTCAGTAAATTAGGATTCGTTGATCGGATTATGTAGTTTGTGACAATAAGTTTAGGTTTCAATCAATTAGGGTTGGTTGACCGGATTATGTAGTTTGTGACTATCTAACTGTTAAAAAATATTTTGTTAAGATGTGTTATTTTTCAAAAATAATTTGGTGGGAATATTTCGTTTTTCAAAAGAAAATTTAAATGAAAAATTATATTTACTTTTGGCGGAGAGAATCCCGCGCTTATAACCCACCGAAAAAGTGAGAATTGTTAAAGAATTGTTTTTTAAAATAAATTTGTACGGTTCAACAGATGAAGACAAACTAAAAATTAACGTTAAATTCCTCGAATCAGTGTATACGGAGTTGACAGCGACGTGTCTATGGTGCTTTTCAGGTTGATTTCGTTCTTTGCAGAGAGTTAATACCTATTGGACACTCCAAGCGAAGATGTGTCCCTATCAACGAGTTACAAGGCGCCATTGTACCGCCACCTACCCATTAAATGCATAATCAGATAAGATACTCTTACCATTTCTTGTTTGGATGTAAACATTTTTAATTTTGTAACTATATCCAGTTACATTCGACTATGTATTTTGTTTCAAACAATAATGCTGAGGTTCATCGACCAATAGTAACGACGTCGTTTATATAATTCAATTGATATAATATTAAACTATAATGCATAAGTATTACGTAGAGCATGTATAGGTATTGGAATATATTGTTGAACCTAAAAGTTATTGCTGGTATAAGGGAAGTTGCACCTAACAACCAAACTATTAAATTCGTGGCCACCATATCTTGATTCCCTATATAAATACGTTGTTGTTGTTAAAAATTAAGTACATGTGAGAAACAACAAATGAGTTCATCCAGCAACATTGGCTACGTGGTGTTTAATGGAAGGAAAAATGGGGCATTTCGTTCATGGATCGATTGTTATACACAAATCAACGGTTTTAAAGAAGGAGTCGTTCGCGTATACGACACATATCATGAGACTGAAGTTGCATGGGATAATTATATGAAACGTCGTCCAAAACAACTTCAATCAAAATCTCAAATTAAAGAATGTATAGCTAATGGTTTCGGTTACGTTGGTGAAATTCTCAGTACCATTAGTAATTCTTTTGGTAATTTTTTTTAACTATACTTTTTCATTATAAATTTTGTTAATGTTCACTTTAAAGTGTATGATAACGCATTCTTTGGGTTTTTCAGGAACAACTATACAAGAAACATGTGGTCCTCAAAATGATTCACTAATGAACCTTTGTATGCAAAAATGGCTATCACAAGCATGTATTATCATGAGAATACATCAACCGTTCTATACCTTGCACCATAAGAAGTTAATTAATGGAAAACCCTACTATAAGTTCTGGTGTTCTCTTATAACAGACTATCTAGGAAGGGTTCCTGTCTCATTGGGTCGGTATGCTAGTTCAGAGGAACAAGCCCGTGAAGACGTTGCTGTTCTAATGCTGAGGAGACTGCTCTCGTCTACCGGAAAAAAATTAGGTGAGTACAATAGTCATAACGTTGAGCTATTGGAAGACCAACTTCAAAAGGCATTGGAATCAAATCTTCAACTTAAGATAGAGAATGCGACACTATTGGTTGACGAAATCCAAAAGATTACTTAGGACAGACACATACTTACCAAACTCCGAGTTTAGGCCTTCGCACCTAGAAGTTGTTCTAAAACCAGCAAAGAAATTACCTCGGATGTAGCTAGGTGCCCACATTTTTCTCCTCTCATACCATTCTAAAACCCACAAGTTTTCCTCTAAACCAAACTCTTCAATTAGTTTTTCCCATTTCTCATTAAACTCAGCAACCTCCATATCACAAAACATAAAAGGTTTCAACTTGGATACAAACTTCGCGTTCTTAATATTTGTAGTTGCATTTCTTAACAAGTGCCAAGCACAAAGACGATGATGAGCTGTTGGAAACTCTTTAGCAATGGCTTTTTTCATTTGCCCATCACCATCAGTAATTACAGACACAGGACTTTTACCACTCATTGCTTCTAAAAATTGTTCCAACATCCAAATATAAGTAACTTCACTTTCATCTCCAACAATACCTGCTGCAAATACAATTCTCTGGTTGTGATGATTGACACCAGAAAATACAACAAATGGTGTCAAGTACTTAACCTTTTTATATGTCGCATCAAATGCTAGTACATCACCAAAAATAGAGTAGTCCATACGACTAATACCATCACACCAAAATAGATTCTGCAAGTGACCATCTTCATCAACTGTATGCCTAAAATACATGTTACTATCATCTGAGCATATCCCAGCCAAATAATCCATTGCAGCCTTTGCATTTGAAATATAAGCTCTCTTGTGTTTGACTTGCTCATTATACATGTCTCGCTTCAAATAGCCAAGTTTCTCAAAACCTCCACACTGTTCAGCAACATATCCGTAGATGTGGGTAGTCTTAATTCCAACATCCCTCATCAACATCATTTGGTATTTGTCATACTAAGTCATCTTCCTGTGTGTCGGTAGCATCCCTTTGAAATTGTCATCTAAAAATGAATGGTTGTGAACATCATACAACTTTTTTATGTACCACCTACCACTGCTTGATTCAACATGTACTTGAACTTTTGCTTCACACCCACAACGTGAATTTGGCCTTGATTCACGCTTCTTTACAACCGTCCTACTGCTTCTTACAACCCTAACTCCTTGCCGATGGCAAACAAAAGTCTGTTGTAGTATCTCACCATCACGACTCCTAACAATCCTACATTTCCTAGCAGCAAAATCATGTTTACTAGCATACCAATTGTAAAACATGAAGGCCATATTAAGATCACTGAAGTGATACTTTGTTGCTTCTTCAGGACTAAGATCTTCAAACTTAATTCTCAACAAATCCTCTACATTATTGACAGCAGTCTCTTGTTTCAAATTACCTTCACCTTCACGTTCCTCTTCTTCATCTTCGTTATCTTCTACATTAATCTCTTAGTTTTCGGATGAACAAGAAGAAGATGAATAAATAATCTGTGTCATTCAAATATAATGAAACACCTATCAACACACAACACAAATAAACCATCAAAACACTTTACATTAACTACAAATTTTGATCTCAATTACCTCTCTGTCATAATTCTCAATGTCCTCGTTGGCAACATAAGGAATGAAGCATCTACCAGCAACTTGATGTGAACAAGAGGCTTCATCGCCCATTCTATCACAAACAAAACCCATCAACATAAATTCATCTCGATCCCCCAAATAATTTCAACTTAACTTTTTGATGAACATACAAATAAACTTTCAATATCTAACCAAATAATTGACTTAACCCATTTGCTTTCTTACATATTAATAATATTTAAAATGTTAACCATTTTTAAAAACAATTTAACGCTTTCCTGGACTTACATACCTTCTTTTTTTCCAATTTACATTTATATACCAACACCAATCGATGTTTAGTTATTTTAAACAACATCAGTTACCGGGTTTTAAACAACATCAACAAATAAAATGTTCGATCTATGCTTAACCTAACAAATTGTTCCATGTTTACGGATAAATTAACTTCAAAAAACGGATAAAATTTTTCGTACCTTGAAACAAAAGACGCTAATAGATCTACTCTGTCTTCACTTCCTTCTGTAAGTACAATAATCCACAATGAACAATTTCGTGGTCTTTCTCTTCTATGGGTTTATTGTAGTTCTTCTCCCCTCAGCTTTCGAAATATCTCATAAATCGAAGAATGAACCAAAACCTAACTAATTACTTTACTTTCAAAGAAGTCAAGAGTGTGTGGGAATCTTTTATTGTATACTTTATTATTATTATTATTATTATTATTATTATTTCCTTTGTTTATTAATAACAGAGTCGACAAAACAAATACAACCACAAAATTAATTTCAAATTTTCCTTTCTTTATTAATCGTGTCAGCCTTTTAAAAGTTGTCAGCATTATTACACCTGTTCCTCTTAATAGGTGTGGGGCTTCATTTCTATTATTACAAAATTTTGGGCTTGCATTAAAAAATGTTAGAAACCGGTCGCAGAATCCGTGACCTGCGTTTCCAAGTTAAAGTCAACTTTGGCATGGTACCCAAAAACTCCCATTTGTGCAACTTAAAAGCCACATAGTATTTTGCACCAAATTCATTGTTGTGTACAACGTTACCAATTGAGCCTTGTCACAACTTGTGCTCTCTTTCTAATGAATTACTTTTCTTACCAAAAAAATGGTAAATGTTTCACTCAATTCAATCAATAAAAATTGGCAATCTTGTTTATCTTTTCAATCTCTACCACTCAACTCACACATACACACTCAAAAATCGGTAGGGTTTATATTTGGAGATATTTCAAATAAATATAGTTAAATAGACTGTTCATCTTCAGCACTGAGAAATAATTAAATCGCTCATCTTCAAATCGTTTTTGGTAAGATATGGTCCAACAGTTTGAAAATCATTATATGTCAATATAAATGTAAAATGGATGCAATTAAAATCAAAAAATTATCGGATTCACAGGCAATATGCATACACATGATGATGATATTTGAAAATTTTCTACGTGTTGAGGTTAAGGATTCAAATTAATATAAATTCGGAGTCATACTTTGAAATCAGTCTCACCTTATGATTGTCATTGTAACATCCAAGTTCGTAGTCGACTTTACAAACTCGGGACATTAATTTCAATACAATCAGAGGTGCATAAACAGAAAAATGGATAATCTGAGGAAATTGAAAATTGAGTCTCATAGAAGAGAAAAACTGATAGTTTACAAAGATACTAATTTTCTCAGAAATTATCCAAATACCAGAGTCATAAGAGACTAAGGCAAATATGCACAATTCCTAATATGTAATCCGGACTACAAGCCGGTGGTACCACTGAACTTCCCATTGACACTAATAATCTAGCTAGCCTTCACTGAATCTGCTCAAATTCTTTACCTGGGTATCTGAAAAACAACAACAATGAGGAGTGAGATTACATAATCTCAGTGAGTTCTCGTTACCCCTTACCATAATATAACTCTCGTAGTTCAATTTTTAATTAGTTAGCCTAGGATGCATCCCCCTAAAAGAGTGGACTTACATAAATTTAAATGCCACTAATGGGGAACCCGACCCCCCGACAAAATAAATCGGGTAACATTCTCAAGGCCTTGGGTTTAGTTCATGACACTCCCCCCAAGTACATCCTTAATTCTTTAATCCATTTATATATACCCTTACATATGGGCTAACTTAGTCATCTCTCGCGTATTTTTCAAAACACCCAATTTGGATCAATCACGACAACATTATGACACGAAGTTATGCAACTATATGCTCCATCAAATCCATACAAACAAGGCATTTAGAAACAGTTCAAGCATTTCAACAAACAACTTATGTGCAGAAATTTCAGCAAGCATGCATAAATTTCGGTAAATTAATTAGCCTATCAAACGTTAACGGAAAATTACAAATGAGCACTTATTAGAAAGCTAGGGATGTCTACTTTCTGAAAATGTCTTCAGATTTTTAAAACAATGAGCCAATTAGTACAGTTTTTAGAAACAATCCGAATGGTTCCCAGACTAGACAGTTTCTGTCCTTCAACTTCTAATCACCTTAAAATGATCTAAACTTGACCAAATGGAACTAAACTTAAGCCTAAACAGAAGCAAATTGAGTTTAATTTCTAACGGAACAAAAAATCGTTCAAAACGGAGTTCAATTGAGAGCACAAAACCCAAAACACTGAACCTATACCCAGTTTAACTCCAGAAATTTGACCTAACTTGGGATACTCATAACTCGAGCTAAACAACTCCAAATGCAACCAAACCAGTGTCAAAATGACCATAATTAAGTTTAGTTTCTAACCAAATAAACCCATAATTTTTCAGATTAACAGATCATTCCCAGTTTCAAAAATACCACACCTATGTCCAGAATGCCTATACAAAAATTTTGCTAGCAATAATCACTCCAAATTGCACTAAATTTCGTACCAACAAACACAACAACAATATAAACAGAATCAAAGACATTTTTAACAGTAAATTTAAGCAGAAATCGGAGAACTCACCAAATGCAAGCTCAGCTCCCACAAACCATCATGCAACAATAATAGAAGCTCAAGGAAACCTCCAAGCTACCCAAATTCCCAAATCAAGTAAATGGTGACCTCAAGTTGGCCTCTACAGCTCTCAATTGCTCAATTGATTCACAATTAGGTCCCCAAATGCTGTTGGTTTGAGAAGTAATTGAACAACAACAAACTTAATGTTACTTCGGTAAGCTCCAATCGAACCCCAATGCACCCAAACAAACAAAATCAGCTTCAATGTTCTCGTTGGAGGATGTTTATGCCATGACACAACTTCTACAACCTCGGGGTCCAAGAGAAACTCACATGCAAGTATTCCCAACTTTGATTTCAGCACCCTAAAGTGGCATGCAATTTAAGAATGTGGGTAGGAACCGTGGTGTTGATAATTTTCTGGTTTTGGTGTTTCAAGAGAGAGAGTTTCGAAATGGAGGAAGGGTGAAGGTGAGATTGATTTAGGTTTCAGTTTTGATGGTGATGACGAAGGTAACACAAATCCAAATTTTTACCTCAACTAAGCTTTCCCTTCTTGTTCTCTCCCTTGCGCTCACTCACTCTCTCAAGCTCTCCTTTGTTGTTCAAAACTCAAATGAAAGTGAAAAGAAGAGGGACTTTTGGGTTTTGTGTGTTCAGCTGGAATTTTAAGGGAAGGAGGGAGGTTTTTAATGAGGATGATTTTTCTGAAACAAGGGAAATTCCAATAATACCCCTCCTCTAACTTACTAACACTCTAACTTATTTAATCAAGTACCACTACCCATAAAACTTCTAATAAATTCTAAAATTTACAACCACACAATCACATAAGCATCACATTTAAACAAATTACATCATCAATCATTGACTGAAAAAACAATTTAACCAAATAATTAAAATTATTTATTGACCAATATAATTAAAACCAATCAACTAAAATAATTGAAACAATTATTTTGAGATGTTACGGTCATCATATACGGCTACACATGAATTGGAATCCATTTCTATTTAAATATCATCAAGTTAATATATAAAAAGTTAGTTAGTTGTTTGTATAAAAAAAAGTTTGTTAGTCTAGCTCCCTCCGTATAGTGTTGATCTAGTCAAAAATAAATCAATGAAGAGCGTGTACTCAATAGCGGGGTTATAAAAAACGTGATAATAAAACTAACGTTTTTTTTTGGTGCTCTAAAACTAATGTTCTTAAAATTGAATTGAAGATCAAATTTATAAACAAGTTTTAAATCAATTGATTCATTTTGTTTGGCAACAGTTGAATAAATAAATAAATATATAAATATTATATATATGGGGTTCGATTCCCGCCTACGTCAAATAGGGTGTTGGCCAGCGAAATGATTAAGAGCCCCAAGTAGCGAGCGCAGATTAGTCCTTTGTTGACAGCGTTGGAACACTGCGTGAGTCGCCCGCGAGGGTCCAATACCAATATATATATATATATATATATATATATGGGGAAAAGTAAATAAAAATAAAAAAATCAACTTAAATTCTTCATTCAATTAACAGTTCAAAATGATTCAACAAATTTCAATATGATTCAACCAGACCATAGTTCAAATGAGGTTGAACCAACAATCAAATTAACTGAATCACGATTCAACTATTGAACGGACCGACTCTTAAAAATGTAAAACCCATATAAGTGTTGTGTGCACAATAAGGGCATGTGTCGAACCAGTATCTTTTCATTTTTCCTTCCCCTTAACCATTTTTGTACTTTAAAAGAAACCTTTATTAATTACTATTCTACACCTCAGAAAATTTCAATATGAAAAAGTCTTTTCACTATTACATTGATTAGAGTTTATATACAATGCTAAACTATAGTAAGCAGTTAGAACTGTAGTTAGAACTAAAACTAACTCTAAACTAACTCACTAGCTAATGCTTGAGTTAAATACAATATAGTGAAATTAAATACAAGAGTAGTTCCTGGCAGAAGCAAGTTGACTTGGCTATTTGTTGACTTGACTACTTTCTCTTTTATGTTCAATACCCCCCTTAAGCTGGAATAGATGTTGATCATTCCAAGCTTATTATGTAGATTCTGAAATAGTGCTGGACTAAGGGACTTTGTGAGAATATCAGCGACCTGTTCTTTTGAAGGAATTGGCATCAGGTATGCAATGTTCCATTCTGAACTTTGTCTCTGACAACATGACAATCAATCTCTATATGCTTTGTACGTTCATGAAAGACAGGGTTAGCTGCAATGTGTAAAGCAGATTGATTATCACAATAGATGATCACAGGTGATTGATGATGAATGTCCAAGTCTTTGAAGATGAATAATAGCCACTGGGCTTCACAGGTGGCTTGAGCAAGAGACCTATACTCAGCTTCAGAAGATGAACGAGACACAATAGATTGTTTCTTGCTTTTCCATGAAATTAAAGATGTTCCAAGGAAGAAGCAAAAGCCTGATGTAGACCTCCTCGTATCAGGGCATGCTGCCCAATCAGAATCACAGAACCCTTTCAATTCTGTATTACTGTTAGAGCTAAAAAACAACCCTTGTCCTGGATTACCTTTGATGTATCTGATGACATGGAGAGCAGCCATCATGTGATTTTTAGTTGGTTTGTCAAGAAATTGACTCAACTTTCCCACTGCATAAGAGATTTCTGGTCTAGAATGAGTCAAATATAGTAACTTTCCTATCATTCTTCTGTACACAGTCACATCTGCTATGGCTCTTCCTGATTCTTTGTGCAACTGCAGATGTGGTTCCATTGGAGTTGAGTATGGCTTTGCACTTGTCAAACCTGTAATTTCCAGTAAATCCAAGGCATATTTCCTTTGACACAAAGATATTCCCTGCTGGTTTCTAGCCACTTCAAAACCTAGGAAGTATTTTAGATCACCAAGGTTTTTAAAACTGAACTTTTCATCTAGTAGAGTTTTCACTCTATTAATTTCTTGCATATCAGTGCCTGCCAAAATCAAGTCATCAACATATACCAGGATAGCAGTAAAACCAGTTTCAGTGGAATTGGTAAATAAAGAGTAATCAGACTTGGATTGGATATATCCTGTACTCAGTAAAGTCTCGGTTAATTTTGCATTCCACTGTCTACTAGCTTGTTTGAGCCCATATAATGATCTCTCCAACTTGCATACTAGGTTAGTATCACCAACAACTAGTCCAGAAGGGGGTTTCATGTAGACATCTTCCTTCAAATCACCATGCAGGAATGCTGTGTTCACATCCAATTGGCACAGGTGCCAATTTTGAACTGCAGCAATAGCCAATAAAACTCTCACTGTTGTCATCTTAACAACAGGGCTAAATGTCTCTGTGTAATCAATTCCCTCTGTTTGTGTAAACCCCTTTGCTACTAACCTAGCTTTGTACCTTTCAATGCTTCCATCAGCATGTAACTTTAGCTTGAAAACCCACTTACACCCAATGGCCTTCTTGTTATGGGGGAGAGGTACAAGTTGCCAAGTATTTGTCTTCTCCCAGAGCATTCAATTCAGCATTGATGGCTTTCTTCCAGTTATCATCACACACTGCCTCTTCATATGTATTTGGCTCAATTATAGTGGACAATTTCAAAGTGTAGTGTTTGTGTGCTGATGATATATTATCATATGAAATAACATTAGAAATGGGATAGAGTTTACCTTGAGAGTTTGAAGAGGATGTAGTTGACTCAGAATTGTGATTTGTATCATTTAACATGGAGCAGTGATATTCTTGTAGGTAAGCAAGCTCTTTTCTGATTCTAGTGGACCTTCTAAGATCCTCAATTAATGGTTGGTTGGGTGGTATATCCTGTTCAACAGGTGAATTGTGATTTATAGATGATGGAGGTGAGTCTTGCTCAGATATTTCATGATTTATAGGTGAGATAGGACTTGGTGTGTCCTGTGTTTCAACAACAGGATTTTGAGCAATATTTTGGCCAGGATGTAAGTCACTGGTGAGGTGAAAGTCATCATCATAAGAAGCAGTAGTTACAGGGCAATTTGGTTCAAAATGATAGTTATATTTTGCATTTGAGATGGACTGATAAGGAAATATGCTTTCATAGAATTTTACATCCCTAGAAGCAAAAATTTCTCTACTATGCAAATCAAAAAGTAAGTGACCTTTCACCCCTGCTTTGTATCCCAAGTAAATGCATTTCCTAGCTCTAGGATCTAGTTTCTTTCTACTTGCTTTAAGAGTGCTAGCAAAACATAATGAGCCAAAAACTTTCAATGAATCTAATTTTGGTTTTTGTCCAAAGAGAACTTCAAAAGGAGTTAATTGAGACAAATATTTTGTTGGAAGTCTATTTATAATGTATGCAGCCTGATTAACTGCATGAGCCCAGAAAATTTTGGGAAGTTTAGATTGAAAAATGAGGGATCTTGCTATGTTTAGGAGGTGTTGGTGCTTTCTTTCAACAACTCCATTTTGTTGAGGAGTCTCAACGCATGAAGTTTGATGAATTATTCCTTTTTCATTATAAAAATCTTTTAGTGAAAATTCACATCCATTATCAGATCTTATGCATTTCAACTTAGTGTTGAATTGAGTTTCAACTAAGTTTACAAAAGATCTGATAATGTCTGCAGTTTCAGACTTTAACCTCATGGGATAAATCCATGTAAATCTACTTTTATCTTCCACAATAGTAAGAAAATATTTATATCCAAGAATGGATGGGATTGAAAAAGGTCCCCAAATGTCCATATGAACTAAATCAAAACATTTTTCTGAAATTGTTTCACTATTAGGAAAAGGTAGTCTTATTTGTTTTGCATAATGACATACATCACAAGGGAGATCAGACTTAATGCATTTGATTAATGGAAAAAACTTGCTTATTTCATTCAATTTTTCATAAGGTGGATGTCCAAATCTCATATGCCACATATGACTATCATTACTGTTATCTTTCCTATTTGAACTATTATTCTGTAAAGTAGAATGAAGAGTGTTTACAATTTGAATATTGGCTAATATGGCTGAAGTTTCTGTTGCTTGATCATTGATGGTGTGGGATGTCAAATGATACAATCCACGCCTCCGTTCAACTATCCCAATCAGTTTCTCCCTTAAGCTGTCCTGTATCATACATTTCTTTCTGTTAAAATTCACATCACAATCAATATCATCAGTAAGTTTAGGAATTGATAAAAGATTGAATGAAAACTTAGGGATATATAAGACATCACTAAGAACAAGATTTTCATCCAAATATATGGTTCCTGCAAGGTCACAAATAACTTGAGTTCCATTTGGTAGGCTTACTCTAACTGGTTTTATTCTCCTAATGCATTTAAACAGGGATTTTGAGTAACAAACATGGATAGTAGCACCTGTATCAATGATCCAGGCCTTTTCTTTCTTAGAGTTATGTAAGGCACAAATGATACCTGACTTGATGGTGGTAAAGTGATTGACAAGCAGTGTGTTAGTTGATCCTTGAAGGAGAGCCAAGATTGCTTTGTGTTGCTCTGGTGTGAAGTTCAAATTCCCAGTATTCGAGGACTGTTTTGCATTATCAGATTGTTCTTCATCATAAGATTGATCTTCTTCTTCATTGGTCGCACCTTCAGTGCTACAATTGTTTAGAGAATTCTGCTGGAAATGGGGAGGATATCCATGTTTCTTGTAACAAACATCTATGGTGTGGCTAGTTCTGCCACAGTAGGAACAAACCTTGGTGCCTCGCCCACCTCTTCCAGTGTTACTTCTTCCTCTATCTCCTCTAACTCTAGAGTTTCCTCCTCTACCTTGATATCCAACAGCAGCAAACACCTTTGGTTCCTCAATTGAAACTCCATTCTGTCTTTCTTGTTGAATTAGCATAGAATACACCTTGCTAATGGTTGGTAAGGGTTCCATAAGCATAATTTGAGCCCTAACAGCTGAGTATTGCGCATTTAATCCTTTCAAGAAACGTAAAACTTTACTACGTTCACGATAGTCTTTGAATTTGGTTACAGATTTACACTTGCACCACAATTACAATCACATTCAGGAATTGGAAGAAAATTTTCAAGTTCTTGCCACATTTTCTTCAATCGAGTGTAGTAATTAGAGATAGAGCTATCACCTTGTTTAGTTTTGTAGATTTCTTCTTGTAAGTCAGAAATTCGAAACATATCACCTTGGTAGAAACGGTCCTTCAAGTCCTTCCACAGATCTGCGGCTGTGTCCATCCATAGAATACTCTGTGAGATTTCAGTAACAATTGAACTATTAATCCATGACATCACCATCGTGTTACCTCGATCCCACGCAAGCGAGTCACGATCTTCATCATCAGGACGAGGCAGAGATCCATCGATGAAGTGGAGTTTATTCTTCGATCGCAACGCCATGGTCATTGCTCTAGACCACGTGTGATAATTGTCACCATTCAACGCCGGCGTGACAATGGCAGTCCCAAGGTTATCACTGGGATGCATGAAATAAGGATTCAACATGTCACTTTGATATCCTTGCTTTGACGAACCTCCATTGCCGGAGTTACCTGAACTTTCTTTCGGTGTACTCGCCATGAACGAATTTGACGAAAGGTGAGAGAAATTGAGAATGAAAGTGTTAATGAGAGATGAAGAATAACAGAATCAAAGTGAAGCAAATCCTCGCGCAACGATGGCGACAGAGCCATTGATTAGGAGCTCTGATACCATTTCACAATTGGAAATGCCATGGAAGAGAGAGTTTAAGCTTTTCTGATCTCAAATTCAAAAAATGGAAAATCTGTTATTTCATTAACTAACTCACTATTACATTGATTAGAGTTTATATACAATGCTAAACTATAGTAAGCAGTTAGAACTGTAGTTAGAACTAAAACTAACTCTAAACTAACTCACTAGCTAATGCTTGAGTTAAATACAATATAATGAAATTAAATACAAGAGTAGTTCCTGGCTGAAGCAAGTTGACTTGGCTATTTGTTGACTTGACTACTTTCTCTTTTATGTTCAATAAGTCTCACCAAACAAGAGATGGCTTCCAAGAAGAAACTTTAGATCTCTAAAGCCTAGTAGATCATTTTTGACAAGGTTCTTCTTTATTGGAGCGCCAATTGAGAACATGATGACATAAGCTTTTACATTGCATATTGCATATTTTTAAATCTGCTTATCTTCACACTTGGGCATATATTTCATAGTTAATCAAATACTTAATTAATATAACTAATGGTCAAAGACGCCAACTTTGGCTCTGTTTAGTATTTATTATGCTACAAAATCAACGGGTCCTTTATTTTTTTCTCTTGTAAATTTGGTATTGCTTACTATCAAACTGGAATATTATTCTGTGAAGATTCATCATGTTAATTCGACGGTGTTTATCATCGCTACATCTTTTCGCTTTTGCAATTGTTGCTGCTTTTTGTGTTAACGTTGTACGAGCTCAAACTTCAAACGCAACTACTGATCCTGCTGAAGGTTAGTGATTATTTCTCTATTATTTTGTTTATATGTTTCATAAGAACTCTGATCTCTCTCTCTCTCTCTATATATATATAGGTCTGTGAGGGTTTCATATGTAAACGTGACCAACTAGGAGAAGTAGTGGAAGGTGTCATTTTTTGGGAATTTTTTGAGTTTCAGTTTTCCAGAAAAATTGCCAAGTTTTTCATTGAAGACTTTCATAAGGTTGTAGGAGAAAGCGAATTTTTTATTAGGAAGATAAATATAAAGATAATTTGTTTATAGACAAAATAAAAGAGAATTAAATTTGCTAGAAGTTTTTTTTTTTATTGGGAAGTTTATATACTAAATTGGTACGAAAACAAAATTATTATTTTAAAATTTAATTTGAAATTGGAATATCAAGAAAATGGTATCTATTATATTTTTTTTTAACTCTTTTACTTGTAAAATTGTCGGTAGTCTTCAAAACAAGTTGTTTCTGATACAGATTGTCTTAAAACCAGATATAAATATAAAATAGTAACTAAAAGTAAAAACTAGAACTAAAATAGAAAAATAATTTCACACTTTTTTCTCTTTATTTTCTTCACACCTTTTCCTATCTTTTTCTTTTTTCTTTCTATTTTCTTCTTTTTGTCTTTGTTTTCTTTACACCTGTTTTTTAATATTGTAGTCCCTTGTTGTCTTTTCTTTTGACATTTGCGAACTGCATTATTGGTAATGATGTATTACAGCATCAGAGAGGGTCACTTTCTTTTTGAGTCTATCGTTACTTTGTTTTTCTTCCAATTTATTTGATATTATCCATAATTCCATATACTCCCTCTAACTACATTTTTTTAACACACCATCTAACTACGTTTGAATAAGCTTATAAAAAAATAAAGGCTAAATAGCACAACTTATCTAAAAATGCGTTTTTAGCTGAAAAATGGGTTTGAATTTTGTGAAGCTAAACTGCTCCAACCTCAACTAAATTGCACCAAACCAATTGCAAAATGCTCGAAATTACACAGTAAGTGAATGCAACAAAGAAATTTTAATTAAATTGATGCACAATTAAACACGAAATTAAAATAAAAAATGCAAAAGTAAATGGTTTTATGTTTTTCATTTAAAAAAATGAAATGTCACATCATTTAATGAAATACACATGAGTCATGACACTTAAGACGCCACCTCAGCAGTTAACTGGCAGCGTGACCTCTGTTAATTTATTGGCCCTTGACTACCGTTAAGTGGATAATCATTTGTACAATAAATGGGTAGTTGTATTACGCGTTTGTTAACGAGTGGAGAAAAGAGTGGCACTCTTACCCGTGAGCAATGTTCTAAAAACCAAACCAATTGGAGCGGTTGATCCTGTTAAACCATGGCAACCAATAGCTACCCAAGTTATTATATTCATCACACCCAACTTAACTAATTATTATTATTGGGAGAAAAAGTGTGATGAGTAATAAATAATTAAGAATATACTAGAAAAATAACCTATAATTTTATCAAAAACAATGAATTTGTTTCATTGGTTTGTGTAAAAAGAATCTCAAAAGATAGATAAATTAAAAAGGAACAAATGTAGCATAATCTTCGTTAATTTGTATGAAATAAGCAAGTTTGACACTCGTTGTATCAACCCTTCAATATACTCTATCTATTTCACAATATATGGCGCTTTTAAAGAATTATTTTGGTTCATTTTATTTTTGGGTTTCAAAGTCCATTGAATCATTAATGAAATAATAAATAGTTAAGGTATTATGCCATGGATCAATGAAAACATTATTATTATTATTATTATTATTATTATTATTATTATTATTATGCATAAATGTGAACTAAGAAGTCTTGATTGGTGAATGCAGCAATAGTGTTGAATTCAATCTTCAACAAATGGAGCATATCTGCAAATCAAAGACAATGGAATATAAGCGGCGAACTATGCAGTGGAAATGCCATCGACAGTACATCAATCGAGGAGGAAGCTTACAACCCAATCATCAAATGCGATTGTTCCTTCAACAACAGAACCACTTGCCGCATCACCGCACTGTATCCCTCTCCCTCTCTCTCTCTCTCTCTCTCTCTCTCTCTCTCTCTCTCTCTCTCTCTCTCTCTCTCTCTCTCAATTACAGTACTACAACTTTGTTAACTTTTCCAATTAAATTTCCATGAAAAATATCTTACCCTCTCTTTCTGGAATTGAACAGCAAGGTTTATGCATTGGATGTGGTTGGTGAAATTCCACCTGAATTATGGACCCTAACTTACCTTACCAATTTGTATGCTTTCTTTTCTCATTTTTCTTTTTATTTAACCCATAAATTAAACATATCTATAATCCCTATCAAATTTGAGAATTTTTGATAACTATTTCCTAATTGCAAACAGGAAAATTGGCCAGAATTTCCTAACGGGTTCTCTGCCTCCAGCCATTGGAAATCTGTCTCGTATGCAGTACCTGTATGCCAATTTACTCTGACTTTCTAATATTTTCTGTATTTAACTTCTAATATTATGTTTATTCTATTTATTAGGAACTTGGGCATCAATGCTTTATCAGGGGAGCTTCCAAAGGAATTGGGAAATCTTACTCAGTTGTTAATCTTGTACGTTTTTTACTTTCTTTCCCCTTTTTTAATCTTGATGGCATTCACATTTGTTATTTGTTAAATTTCCAGGGGTATTGGGTCAAATAACTTCTCGGGATCTTTACCTTCTGAACTTGGGAACTTGGTAAAATTAAACGAGCTGTGAGTACTTCTGCCGTCTTAGCTTCCATATTTACTGTATTTTTTAATGAGGTTTGAAGTTTTGACTGACATGATGCATTTGCCAAAGTGAAGCTGTAAATTGTTTGAATATTACCTAGACAACTTATTGCCATGATGTGGGGGTAATCTTTTAATATTTTGGAAACAAGTTGGAAGTAGAGCTCTTACAATTTTGGTAATCTTTAATATGGTCTTAAATTGTGGTAGCATTACACTCGCATTTGTCCTCAATATCAAGGATAGTGATGTAATAACAACCACTAATATTAGTCTATGGAAACAACCATGTGGAAGAACAACTACAAAGGTTGAACATTATGTTATATATCCTCGCATAGAATGTAGATACCATGCTTTAAAATATGGTTTATGGCTGTAAATATCTACAGTGCCTATGGGGAGTTCAGTATATTGATTACCCATAATAAACATGTAATAAAACAATTGGTGTCCACATTCTGGCTAATAAGGCTTCTCACAAGCATACATTTTTGTGAATTATGAGTTGGTTCTAGATAATGCAAAGTATAAAGTCTTTTTATTCAAAGTTACTGTCTGTTACAAAGTTAAATATATATCTTTTTTTTGTGACTACAAGAGGATATTAATTTCAAAGAATATTTCCTTGCAGCTACCTTGATAGTTCTGGAATCAGTGGTCCAATTCCTCCCACATTTGCAAGCCTAACGAATTTGGTTACAGTGTAAAATATTGCTAATCCCTAGTCTTCGGATGACAATAGATTAAAAAACTAGAACTGCTATGAAAAGTGAAAACAATGGTTTTCTGCTAATTTCAGATGGGGTTCAGACATGGAACTCAACGGCAGTATACCAAACTTCATAGGGAATTGGACTAAGCTTCGAACCTTGTAAGACAACCTAACACATTAACTTTATTTCATAATTATTTTAAATTTAGCAGGAAAATATGAAATAAATATTTGTTTTCATGATTACTTTCCTATTCTGTTTCACAAGTGTGTACTGATTGTTTCTGTGTATTGGTGTATATCTTCATAGGAGGTTTCAGGGTAATTCTTTTGAAGGTCCAATACCCTCATCGTTTTCCAATTTGACTTCTTTGACAGAGTTGTGAGTGCTTTCACTAGTTGCTTGTATTTGCTTTTGATTCACAAAAACTAATATATCATCTGTGATATAAATGTAGGAGAATAAGTGGTATATCTAACGGGAGCTCCTCACTGGAAGTAGTACGGAATATGAAGTCTTTGACTATCTTGTAAGGATGCAACTATGCTAATAGTTATGTCTAACAGTCTCCCAAGTAGATGTAAATATTTACTTCTACTTTTTCCTTTGTTCTGACTCTCTGAATTTAATCTAAGTATTTGTTTATGATTGTCACAGAGAACTGAGGAATAACAATATTACTGGTTCAATTCCATCCGCAATTGGAGGATTTCAAAATTTGACCCTGCTGTGAGTATCAACTGTTTGTGTTTCACGTTAGATGCATATGCACCCATTACTTAGGTCACTGTTGTTTCACTTCAGAAAACGTTCTGTTGATATTCCAGAGCCTGTCTCCAACTTGATTGCTTTCTTGTTATATATGGGATTTCATAAAATTGAAGTATTAATGTTTTCAAAATGAATTGATGAACCCGTAAAAAACTGAATAATTTTTTTAAGCCAATCCATCTTTGATTAGAGCTCAACATATTCATTACTGCAAGAGAGTTTTAGTTCAGTTCGCACCATCAAGCTCTGGTGAAAGTCGGTTTCGGTTAGCGGGACAGCTGGAAGTCGAGGGTGACTTTCAAGCAATAAATAGTATAAGTTTCCAGTTTTTTCGGTTTATCTTTTTCTGTTTCAATATTTTCATTGTTACATGATATCAATATCCAACTTTTCAGCTTGTTTGTCATGTATTATCATTTTAATTTTTGTATGCAAAAATGCAATCAAATATCTAGTTATTTTCTTGTGTTTGGTATATATTTATCCTGGTTCTTGCAGGGATTTAAGCTTCAATAACATCTCAGGACAAATTCCTGGATCCATTTTCAATTTGAGTTCGCTCTCTACCTTGTAATATTGCACTTCCAAATGATTATATTTTGATTTGGTGATATGCTATGATATGCCGTATAAGTAATTTTTTGATTTTATCTAACGCCAGGTTTCTTGGAAACAACAATTTTAGTGGCTCTCTCCCTCTGCAAAAAAGTTCATCTCTTCGCAACATGTGAGTAAGCTTGACTTATTTGAATTATGGAGGAGGATGCAGTTTTGATCTCTCTCTCTCTCTCTCTCATATATTCCACTGTCCTTTTGTACGATTTAGAAACTCTACTAGTCTTGCTTCATCTTTATCAATCTCAGTTTTAGCTTGGCATATATGAGAAAACTTATTTATAATATAGTTGTTAAGATATGTCGTAAATAGTAGTTTTATATGTATTCGGCCCAAGCCCGTTAGATTTTCTCTATTTAAACTCATTAGTGGTTGTACTCAACACACAATTACACAATTATACAATTAATAAGACGGAACTACAGCTGCTCTATAGTCGCAGACGTAGGCAAAGATTGGCCGAACTGCGTGACCAATATCGTATCTCCTATTCCTATTCTTCACATGGTATCACAAGCTCTCGTTCTTGGGAGTCTCGCTTCCGCATAAAAACCCTAGCCGCCGTCGTCATTGTTCACGCGTCACTATTCATCGGCACTGTTCATCGCGACAGTATTCATCGTACTGTTCATTGCAACACTATTCATCGGTACTGTTCATTGCGACACTATTCATCGGTGCTGTTCACGCGGTGCTGTTCACAGCTACTTTTTTTTTATTTCCTTTTGTTTTCAAAGATGACTTCAACCTCTGGATCTTAGGGTAAGAATCTTGTGTCTTATGTTTTCTTCGGTAATCCCTCTATAACAACGGAGAAGCTTGATGGTGATAATTATTTAAATTGGTCGGCTTCCATCAAAATGTAGTTCCTTGGACAAAAACTTTCAGATCACCTCACTAAGAATTCTATTGATATTGAAAAAGATCGGCGTCCGGATTGAGAACAAGCAGATTGTCAATTAGTATCCTTTTGTGGCAAACCATTGAACCCTCCTTGCTTGTCCACTATCGCTCATACACCACTTGTTATGATATTTGGCATAAGGCTAAGAATGTCTACTCTAATGATATCCAACGTCTCTATGGTGTTATTCACAATTTATCCACTCTTCAGATGATAGAAGACAACATCACAACTTACGCTAATAAAGCTCAGTCAGCAGTAAATGAGTTCAAGATTCTTGTGACCGACACTGACCCGAAGAAAATGCTTGAGAAACTAGATAATGTGTGTATGATCTATGTTCTTCATGGGCTCTATCAAAAGTATGAATCAGTCCGGAGCAACATTCTTTCTGCATCAGATATTCTCTCCACAGAAGATCTTATCAGACGCCTTATACGTCTTCCTAGTCTAGAAGGATCTGGGGGCAATGGATCCCAAACAGGCATAGAGTCCTCTGCTCTTATTTCTAATTTTGCAGGTCGTGGGGGCCGCGGTCGTGGTCGTGGGGGTGGTCGAGGAGGTCATGTTGGAGGTCGTCCTCAGTGCACTTATTGTAAGAGACTTGGTCATACTGAAGACAAGTGTTATTCCCTTCATGGCTTTCTAAAGAAATCAGTAAATGTGACTCAGGTTAATGATTCTGAACAGAGAAACACTAAACAAAATGTTCTTTCTAATGAGGAGTATAAGGCATTCCTGCAGTATAAGACTTCTCAGGCTTCATCATAGGCAACAGTTGCTCATTCTGGTAATTCTACAGTCTGTTTTTCTCAATCATCACATGTTGACTCCTGGATTATGGACACTGGAGCTTCCGATTGCGTGGCTGGTAATCCATCTCTTTTATCCAAAATATCCCAAACTAAAACCCCACATTATATTACTGTTGCCGACAGATCAAAAGTTAAAGCTAGTGGCATTGGTGAAGCCACTCCTCTTCCATCATTGCCCCTTGACAATGTTCTTCTTGTTCCCAATTGCCCATTTAATTTAATTTCAGTTAGTCGTCTGACTCGAAGTCTAAAATGTTCTGTAACTTTTGATGATGATTATTTTGTTATACAGGACCGAAGTACGAAGCGGACGATTGGTGCAGGATATGAGTCACATGGACTTTACTACCTCCAGCCCATCCAGCCTTCATCTACACTTGCGTCCACTTCTACTACAGAGTCTCCAAGTCTTCTTCATCGTCGGTTAGGTCATCCAAGTCTCAATAAGTTCAAAGTCATGATTCCTCATTTGTCTCACCTGCAATCATTAGATTGTGAGTCTTGTCAGCTTGGGAAACACGTTCGTTCTTCCTTCCCAAGCAGTACTCATTCACAAGCTCGTTCTCCTTTTGATGTTGTTCACTCAGATGTATGGGGACCAAGTCGAGTCACTTCAGTTGTAGGACATAGATATTTTGTCACTTTTATTGATGAATTTTCTAGATGTACGTGGATCTACCTACTTAAGGATAGATCTGAACTTCTCAGTGTTTTTCAAAATTTCTTCAAGAAAATCAAAAATCAATTTGGTTGTTCTATTCGTACTTTACGTAGTGATAATGCGCAAGAGTATTTTTCTGCATCATTTAATTCTTTTATGGTTGAAAATGGTGTCATACATGAATCATCTTGTCCCCATACCCCACAACAAAACGGGATTACTGAACGTAAGAACCGTCATATGGTTGAAAATGTTCCTTTGAAGTTTTGGGGGGATGCTGTCCTCACTGCAGGGCACTTGATTAATAGAATGCCATCCTCTGCTATTCAGAATAGGGTTCCTCATTCCATATTCTTCCCCGATGAACCCTTGTTCCGTATCTCTCCTCGAGTCTTTGGATCGACTTGTTTTATTCATGATCTTAGGAATTGATAAATTGTCTGCTCGTGCAGTTAAGTGTGTCTTCCTTGGCTATTCAAGAGTTCAAAAAGGGTATCGATGTTACTGTCCCTCCACACATCACTTCTACATGTCTGCTGATGTCACATTCTTTGAAGATGCGCCCTTCTTTGCATCTCCCGTTGCGTCTGAGTCTGTCTCTCAAGTATTACCTATTCCTGATCTTGTCTCGGTAGTTCCACTCACACCCATTGTTGATCAGATAGATCCACCATCTCCTAAGGAACTTCCTAGTCCTCCTTCCTTGCAAACTTATCAGCGTCGTGCTCGTCTCCCTCCTGTCGACCCACCTCCTCCAGAAGATCCTAGTGACTAATCTCCTGCCCCGACTTCCTCTCCTACTCCGGATCCGCCTGCCGAGTCAGACGACCCTCCTGTTGTCCTGCGTAAAGGTACACGTTCCACCCGTAACCCTCATCTTATTTATAATTTCCTCAGTTATCACCGCTTATCACCTTCACATTATACATTTGTGTCTGCTATTTCTTCCATCACCATTCCCAAGTCCACGCAGGAAGCCCTTTCTCATTTAGGTTGGCGACAGGCTATGATTGATGAGATGACGGCCTTAGAATCTAACTAGACATGGACTCTTGTGCCACCTCCTCCTGGTAAATCTATTGTTGGGTGTCGTTGGGTATATACTGTCAAAGTTGGTCCAGACGGAGGTATTGATCGTCTGAAAGCCCGCCTCGTAGCTAAGGGCTATACTCAGGTTTTTGGTCTTGATTACAGTGATACTTTCTCACTGGTGGCTAAAATGACTTCTGTTCGTCTATTCCTTTCTATGGCTGCAATGTGACATTGGCCATTGTAACAACTTGACATCAAGAATGCATTTCTCCACGGCGATCTAGAAGAAGTTTATCTAGAGCAACCACCTGGTTTCGTTGCTCAGGGGGAGTGTCGTGGGTATGTCTGTCGACTTCACAAAGCCTTGTATGGTCTTAAACAATCCTCTCGGGCATGGTTTGGGAGATTCAGCAGTGTCGTTCAAGACTGTGGCATGATTCGGAGTGAAGCCAATCACTCTGTCTTTTATAAGTTTTCATCTCACAAATGTATTTATCAGGTTGTCTATGTCGATGATATTGTTATTACAGGTGATGATCATGATGGAATTGCAGGACTTAAACAACATCTAGTCCACCACTTTCAGGTCAAAGATCTTGGGAAGTTACGATACTTTCTTGGCATTGAGGTAGCTCATTCTAAGGCAGACATTGCTATTTCTCAGAGAAAGTATGCTTTGGATATCTTAGAAGAAACCGGCATGCTGGATTGCAAGCCAATTGACTCTCCTATGGATCCTAATGTCAAGATCCTACCGGATCAGGGGGAGTCCTTTTCGGATCCAGGAAGATATAGGAGGCTAGTTGGGAAGTTGAATTACTTGTCCATAACGAGGCCAAATATTTCATACGCTGTTAGTGTGGTGAGTCAATTCCTAAATTTCCCTTGTGACAGTCATTGGGATGCCGTGGTTAGAATCTTGAGGTACATCAAAGGAGCTCCTAGAAAATGACTTGTTTACACGGATAGAGGTGATTCAAATCTTGTCGCTTACACAGATGCTGATTGGGCTGGTTGTTCCTTTAATAGAAGGTCCACATCTGGGTACTGTGTTCTTATTGGTGGAAATCTAATTTCATGGAAAAGTAAAAACCAAAATGTTGTTGCCAGATCTAGCGCTGAGGCTGAATATCGAGCTATGACACTTACCACTCAAGAGCTTATATGGCTGAAACATCTTCTCCAAGAGTTGCGCTTTTGTAAAATAGGCACTATGAGTCTCATCTGTGATAATCAAGCAGCCCTACATATTGCGTTTAATCCAGTCTTTCATGAGCGAACCAAACACATTGAAATTGATTGTCATTTTGTTCGTGAGAAGATTGTGTCCGGTGACATTGCTACTTCTTTTGTTGGTTCTAATGATCAATTGGCAGACAACTTCACAAAAGCTCTTCGGGGACCAAGGATAACTTACCTATGTGACAAGCTGGATGCCTACAATCTCTACGCTCCAGCTTGAGGGGGAGTGTTAAGATATGTTGTAAATAGTAGTTTTATATGTATTCGGCCCAGGCCCTTTAGGTTTTCTCTATTTATACTCATTAGTGGTTGTACTCAACACACAATTACACAATTATACAATTAATAAGACGGAACTACAGCTACTCTGTAGTCGCAGATGTAGACAAAGATTGGCCGAACTGCGTGACCAATATCGTGCCTCCTATTCCTATTCTTTACAATAATCATAATCGTATTTAGGTTAGTTGTTATTATCATGGACATATGTCTCTTCCTCAAATCTATATTCTATATAAAAATCTGCCATATGATTTTTGTTAGAAAAAAAACACATTTAACATGTGTTTATTATCTAAATAATATGTGCTAGTAATTAAGGGTGTGTTTACACAAGTCAGGGATTTGATTTGATCCTTTGCAATTATTACATGATTGTAGTATGTGATTATAAATAAGACTCGTGTGATCATAGGATACACAGCATTCCAATACATTTTTATAATTTTCAAATTTAGTTTGTGTTGGAGAACTCGTGATTAGAAGAAATTCATCACTCTTCCTAAATAATGTATTATTTTCCATAAAGGTTTTTATCCTTTTAGACAACATGAAATTTTAGAGAGATACGGGCCTTACCATGCTTCTTTAACGTATTGTTGGATTTAAACTTGCCAGTGATGACCCTCGAATCTCCTTCCGCCTTACTACGCCTATTCGGTTAACCAAAGGCGAGGAAAGTAGATAATCTCTACTTGGCTACAATTCACCTTAGGGCTTTGTTCACAGTATTCAACTAAAGAGAACAAGTATTGGCTCTAATTCTCAATCCTGTATCGTATACTCTTAAGGATTAGAAAACTTGAAGGAAATATAAATCATGGAATTTCAGAAACTTGGGATTCTACTTAGAACATTGAGGAAATTTTACAGAGATGATAGCTAGAGAGAGCATTTGATGCTACTTTTTTAAGTATCAAGGGGTTTTTAACTTTTTATAGAACCCTTTCCTTTTTTACTAAACTATGGTTAGATCAAGAGATACCTGTTAAATAGAGACGAAGAATAGAGACACGATATTGGTCACGCAGTTCGGCCAATCTTTGCCTACGTCTGCGACTACAGAGCAGCTGTAGTTCCGTCTTATTAACTGTATATTGTATCTTGAGTACAAGCACTAATGAGTTTAAATAGGCTACACTATGTGTAAACCTAACGGGCCTGGTAAATGGGCCGAATACATATATAAATATATCTACTATTTACAACATATTTCAACAACCAAGACACCAATCCCTATTTGTAGGGATACAAGACTAATCCTAATTATACAAGGAAACTAGGAAATAAATCATTATAAAATTTGCCTCTTGGATATGACTAGCATGGGTGTGGTTGGATTTGTTCCCGCGTGCATGGTGCTCATGGATATGAGTGGTCAAATTAGCCTCTTGCAAATGCATGGTAAGGCTGCAGGTTTCCATACGTAATGGGTTCCACTCTTATTTCCACTTATCTAATGCGAGACCTCTTGCACTATGTTGCTCATATAAGTGCTACCCTTATGTTGTGCCTACAATGACTAATTACTATTTCTGAAAAAGAAGGACCAACAGCATCCAAGTTTATACATTTCTCCCAACACTAAAGGCCATTCTGGAAAAGGTGGAAAAATCTCCTTCCTTAAAATATTCTTGGGATTCAAGTAACAGTATTGACTATTACTAATAGTAATAGCTAAAATAAATGGACTATATGTGGACGCTGTTATTGCTAATCTCAGTATCCCCCTCATTTTTTGAATGGCTCGACTATGGGCCCGTTTGGATAGAGCTTATTTTGAGCTTATGAGAAACAGCTTATGCAAATAAATAAGTTTTTTTGTATTATTCATAAGCTTGTCAATGTAGTTTATGGAAAAACAACTTATGGAGATATAACTTTTGTTAGTGAGAACTTATGAGTTAACATGAAAACTTATTTATCTCCATAAGTTGTTTTCCATAAACTCGAAAATAAGCTCATCCAAACGGGCCCTATTTCTTTATTATGATGTCTTATAATAGTTTTATTTATTTATATATAATATTGTCCCGAAAGAACAACTTAGTGTTAACTTATAAATGTTGTGAGTAAACCGGTAGCACAGATTCAAACCTACAATGCTCCACTTTCTCAATCCCTATCTCCTTGCCCTGACCATTTGTATTAAAGACCAAAAGGATATAGTATTCTTTAATAACATCATATCTAGTGTAGATTTGTAACTATATCTATGCATCGTATTAATTTCTGCAGGTTCACTACCTTTTTAGTTGTAGTTTAAATATAGTAGTTTGACAACTCATGTTAATCTTCAACTTACAGTCTAATGCTACACCGATTTCAATTTGAAACCTTCAATCATCAATTACCATCCCTCAATTAGTTTGACTTCACATGTTGCAGAGACTTATCATACAATGATCTATCTGGAAGCTTCCCATCTTGGGTAAACGAACAAAACATACAACTGTAAGTTTTATGAGCCTTTTTATCCCTATTATTAATTTTCCAAATGCTTCAAAAATCTCTAGCATAAGCTTATTTGTATGCTAGCTGTGGAATGCATGGGATGCTTAAATATCCAATTCTTTGTTTACATCACGTTTTCTAAGATTTTCTTCTAGTTGAAAATAACAGTCAAAATGAATTTCAACATATTTATTTTTGATAGTTTAATAACCTAATATCCTGCATTATTCTCCTTTTGAAACTCTGTTGTCTCACTTGCCTTTCTGTAATATTCTATTCCTGTTTAGCTTTACTATCAACAATAATCTTTTTAACTCTAATGTTTTTTCATTTTTACTTGTATAATTCCTTAAAGTAAGCCCCAAACCATCTAAATCATTAAAAATGAGTACCAATTGTTAAGAAAGGCAAATTTAAAATTTGTTTTGAAACAAAAATGTTTATTAAATCATTCTACATTAGAAAGAGAGGAAAATTAGGTGCAAATACAATTTAAGTTAGTAACATTTCATTTCTTAGTAAAAGTGACTTTCATCATTCTTTATTCTTTTAACTAAAATAATAAAACCAGGCTTGTCTCTTTCTGCTTTTAATAATTAACAATATTTTAGTCCATATTTTGACTTAAAATATTTATACATTAAATCCTGATCTAGCTGAGGTTCGGCTTTACATAATTTATAATCTGTTTTTTATAGACTACGTAGTACTTATGTCTATTTCTGCTTTCTTTCTATCTGTATGTCCGTATTAAACTAATATTGTGATATTTTATGGGTATGATATGCAGGAACTTTGTTGCCAACAACTTGACAATAGCAAATTCGAATAGCAGGTATTTTTTATACAGTTCTTGCTTTGTTATACTAATTCTTCAAAAACGTACTAAAGTTACTTTTATTTATAGGCAATAATGTAAACTTTGGTATTTCTTGGATTCAGCCACTCAGGGTTCAGTCAAAATTGAAAGGCTGGTTGCACCCTTTATTTTGATTTTGACAATTTTCTCATCCATTTTTCTAGCATATAAGTTCCTTATCTTACTAGTGCTATTCTACTATATAATCTATTTAAGTTCTTTTATCACGTATCATTGCAATAGATTATGTTGTAGTCCTGTGTCCAGTGTCCCAATTATTTCTCATCTTCAGGGCCCTAGTTACATATCTTTGACTGATATCTTAGGCGCTTATATCATGCTTAATATATGATATGTTTATTAATTGCTTCAATCGATGCAACATAGCTCGTGTTATTCTTGTTTTATATGTTCATTAATTGCTTTTGTTCTATAAATACATTCACATTTATTTTTCAAAATTCACGACAACTAAATAACTGTTACTAGATGATAAAAGTAAACAACTATTGTTACAATGGTTTGCCACCTAAAACTGCATTTTACATTTTGGCTACTCAAACACGGATGTATTCTCTGGCCGACAATCTGACATATCATCACATTTTTATATGATTAAGTATGCATACTTTCTGGGTTTGAATAACATAATTTATGTGTTTTTACGTATTTTGTTTCTATTGATTTACAATTTCAGAATTCCTGTTTCTCATTTCGTGACAAATAACCCAATAAGGGGTTGATATCCTAGAGTAACCACTCTTGAAAACTTACAACCTTTTTGGTTAATTTTTCTAAAGTAGCGATGTTGCCTCTCAAAAATCCCAAAATCTCTAGTTCACATGCCTTTCCGGGGTCAATGTAATAAAAAACTTAATGAAATCTTTATAAATTAAATCTTTGAGTTCTGTTTGCTCTCGTAAAACAGAGTACGCTTTATTTTGACAAAAAAACTATATAGTTTATTTTTATTGTCTATTAATTATCAGTTTGTTTAAGCGATATGAATTTGATTTTTGTAACGACTCTTATTTTGCAGCGGTTTACCAACTGGTCTCAACTGTCTCCAGAAAAATTTTCCATGCAACCGTGGTGCTGGAAGATGTAAGTTTTGACTTTAAGCTAGTTTGTCTTGTGAGACTCTGTCAATGAGAAGAAAGGATAATAAAAAATATGATTATTTTGATGATGATGGTTATTATTATCATTACTATTATTATTATTATTATTATTATTATTATTATTATTATTATATTATTATTATTATTATTATATTATTATTATTTATTATTATTATTGTTGTTGTTGTTGTTGTTAAGAAAGGATAATAAAAAATATGATTATTTTTATGATGATGGGTATTATTATTATTACTATTGTTATTATTATTATTATTATTATTATTGTTGTTGTTGTTGTTGTTGTTGTTGTTGTTGGAGGATTTTCAGGGTAAAACAAAAGGAAAAACATAGGAAACAAACACACTGAGAAAAAACACAGGGTTATTCCATACCACTACTGCTACTCATACTATGACACAGTAGAGGCGCACACGTCCACTACTTTATGCACCCTTCAAGCAACTAATTACGTACAAATAAGATTTTCCTAATTTCTTAGTTATTATATAATAATAACTACTTTGCCTTTATGTTTTGTTTTGTCTACTTCAATTCTACGGTCTAGAGTACCCTCTTATGCTTGTTCTTTCTACAATAGAGATTCATAATTTAGCATGAATCAATTATTTTTACTGTCTCTGCCTCTGCCACCTGGCCAACTACAATTTCTTTTAATGAGTTGCATCCCCTTGGATTCATTTGACTTGTCTGAAACTCTGAATATACCTATTTGATCTTGGAGAACCTTACAATTTCTTTTTGGATTCAGATCTGCCTCTTATTTTGAAACAACTTCCAATATTTTGATCACTAACTGAGTGTTTATGATAGGAAAGAGAAAATAATAGATCAGAATAATAGGGGAAATTGATTGTATTAACAATGAAAACAGAATCGAATATTGACAGATGGACTCTCTATATAAACAACCGGAACCTAAGCTCCTCAGAGAAAAATATTTCTCTGTCCTCACACCTTTCCTAACAAATTTACAACACCCTCAAATTATTCTTTCCCCACTATCTATACTTAATCCTTGCGTGGCAGTTTCCCTCACTCCCATTCTCCACTCCTTTCTTTTTCTTACGTGTATACACCTTGCACATCACAGGCTTGTCATGCCTCAAGGTCACTACCACCTCATTCTTTGGCCCCACGTTAATTGGCTCACAGGGTGCCCTATCAGTTTACTTGTATGTTGCACAAATCTTCTGGCATTTTCACTTGGAGATCAACATGATCTCTTAATTTTTTTTGCCTGGTTTTATTCACGAAGGTTAATAAGAATACTATCTGCGATTGCATTAAAGGCAGATATGAATAATGATATTTTATTTCAGTGGTACAATCAATCCAGTGCATCAGGCACCATGTACTAGTTCCACAGTCCTGTCTAAAGCAACTGTCTTTCCGTATACGTGGTTTTTATAGGCTTTATCTCAAGTTAATTCTGTGAATTAAAATACCTTTTCAAGCTTTGATCAATCTCTTATCCATGATGCAGATTCTGACTTTGCTATCAAATGTGGTGGTCCCCAAATTACATCTACAAATGGAATTGTGTATCAAATGGACAATGACTCACTCGGTCCTGCTACATACTTTGTTACTGATACAAATAGATGGGCCGTTAGTAATGTTGGATTATTTACTGGGAACAACAACCCTCTGTTCAAAAGTTTTGTGTCTAATCAGTTCACTAATACTTTGAACCCAGAGATTTTCCAAACAGCTCGGCTCTCTGCATCATCATTAAGATATTATGGCCTGGGGCTGGAAAATGGTTTCTACAACATCACTCTCCAATTTGCGGAAACAGCTATTCTGGATTCTGCCACATGGAAAAGCCTTGGGAGACGGGTGTTTGACATTTATATCCAGGTATTTATGTTGTTGAGATCCCACATTAAGTAGAGATATTGCAAAAGTAGTTCTTGTACGATTTGGCTAGCTTTTGGGGTTGACGGTTGAGTTAGTGCTTGATAAGATATTGTTCATATTTGATTTTGTTGCATCTTTCCTTTTTTACTTAGTTAGCTTTTCTTAATGATAGTTCCTTAGTTTCGGATCCTAATCCCTAAACTTTAGGGATGGATTTAATGTTGTAAAGCTGAAAGTTCACAACACAAGAGATAAGAATTATTTGTAAGTTACAATTTGGCATTATATATGACCAAGCGATCATAGAAATAAGGTGTTTTAATCATCTTCCATGTACATATTGTGTTTGTAATCCATACTGCCACATTATTCGAGGGTAAAAAGACGTGTTTGAAACCCAGTATTTTCTCTTTTTTTTCCCTTTATTCCAGTCTCATTTTTCTCCTCTTTAATATACTAGGGGAGTCGTGTGCTGAAGGATTTTGACATACAAAGAGAAGCTGGAGGTGTGTCTTACAGAGCTGTCCAAAAGCAATTTAGGCTTGAAGTGAAAGAAAACTATCTCGAGATCCATCTCTTTTGGGCCGGAAAGGGTACTTGCTGCATACCAGCCCAAGGTACTTATGGGCCCTTGATTCAAGCCATCAGTGCTATCCCAGGTAAAACTGTTGAATAAATTAGACAATTCAGATGCTAATCTACCGACTTTTCACAATCTAATTATTTTTCACAAAATACATTACATTTCAAAATTTGTAATACAATTCATACTTCTGTTGTATAGATTTCATACCTACTGTCAGCAACAAACCTCCTAGCAGTGACAAGAATAGTGCTGGTCTAATCATTGGAATTGTTATTGGTGTTGGGGTTGTATGCCTTCTAACAGTTTTTGCCGTTTACTATACGATTCAGAGAAGAAAACGCCTTCGCGATGATGAAGGTAAGAATTTTTATCAATGTATTTTTTCTTTCACTATTTAAATGGTCTTCTTGCATAGTTGTAAATGTCATTCTAAGTTAGAAATTCATCTATTGCATGATGTCATATTCTTAGACCTTGAGGGATGTCATATATATTCTTAAACCTTGAGGGATATCTTATATATGTTTTTGCATGACAGCAGGACAATTTTTCACTTTCAGAACAACATATTCTATATTTAGGTTTTATAGCAGAAAGAATGATTGTACTCTGCACTATAGACAAAGCCTATGCATTTGTGCTATCTGATTCATTATGTTAATCTTTTCTAAACTAATTTGGAGCAACTGAGTTTTTCAACTTGAATAAGTGGAAAATCAGGCATCATCCCCGGCTTTAACAAAAACATTTCTTCTCATAAATAACCCTGACCTTGTTCATGTTAAACTTTTGCAGAGCTTTTAGGCATTGATACTAAGCCATACACTTTCAGCTATTCAGAGTTAAAAAATGCTACAAATGACTTCAATATTCAGAATAAGCTTGGAGAAGGAGGTTTTGGACCCGTTTATAAGGTGAATATTCTGCCCCATATCACAAATGATGGTCATATGCTACTTCATACAAGGTTGTCATTGCCATTGCTGTTTCGAATAACACCCATGGCAACTAGCATATTTAGGTTCCAGTTTGTAATTTTATGGACAATTATAATTGAGTTGTGTTATGAACATCAAATTGGGACACCAAAAATTACATCAACTTTGCTGGTTAATGCTATTAGCACACATGGTTAATGGATATAGTAAGGTTTCGCAACTCATTAACCATCAACTGAACTTTATTAACCACGGTTTTCCCAACGTCATAAACCACAATTTTTCGGTGTTCAAAAATACTTGTAGGTAGATTAAATTTGATCACCTAAAAGTTGTAGTTATCAACGTTCAAATTCTTGGTTAATGAAATTCAGTTGATGTTTAACGAGTTGAAGCACCTTGGTATATCCATTAACCAAGTTCGACACTTAAATATTTATGTGTGAACTGCATTACCCAGTAAAATTGATGTTGAATTTGGTGTCCTAATTTGATGTTCAAATAACATGTCTCTTATAGTTCTAACACAGTAGATAAATAATTTTTTTATTCAATTAATGATGGTTAATTATTGTTTATATTTTTATTTTTAAATATTTTGTTCTTATTCAACTAGTAGTTGTGCTTGTGTTGACGAGTTTTGTAAAGTTTTTATTTTAAATTGTTAATATGCAATATTTGTGTCTTGGGTCTTACATTAGAGTAAAATCCATTTTTCAAGTGAATACCTGTTTCCCATTTCATCCTTGCAGGGGACACTTAATGATGGAAGTGTCATTGCTGTAAAACAACTATCTGTAGGGTCGCATCAAGGAAAAAGCCAGTTCATAACTGAGATTGCTACTATATCGGCTGTGCAACACCGTAATCTTGTCAAATTATATGGATGTTGTATTGAAGGGAGTAAAAGACTTCTTGTGTATGAGTACCTAGAAAATAAGAGTCTTGACCAAGCATTATTTGGTATGAGAATATGATTATTTTTCCTTATATGCTTTCGTGCTTCTTTGTTGTTTATAATTAAGGACATATTTTGGTTTGCTTGGGCAGGAAACGTTTTATCCCTCAATTGGTCCACGCGCTATGATATCTGCCTGGGTGTTGCAAGAGGTTTGGCTTACTTACACGAAGAGTCACGGCTTCGTATTGTACACCGTGATGTGAAGGCTAGTAATATTCTGCTCGACTCTGAGCTTGTCCCGAAAATATCTGATTTTGGGTTGGCCAAATTGTATGATGATAAAAAAACCCATATAAGCACTCGTGTTGCTGGGACAATGTAAGTAACTATCACTTGATTACCTTGTATTGGTACATGGTTTATCAATATTCTATTTGTTTTGCACATATTTATTTCAAATAACACTAAACTGTCAATGTACTCAAAATCTCGTGATGAAGTGGATATCTTGCACCGGAGTATGCCATGCGTGGACACCTTACAGAGAAAGCAGATGTTTTTTCCTTTGGTGTTGTGGCTCTTGAGTTGGTTAGCGGGAGGCCAAATTCTGATACAAGTTTGGAAGGAGCGAAGATGTATCTTCTAGAATGGGTATGCACGATGCTTCTGCTTCCTTTGAATATTAATTTCCGAAAAAATTGAATGAACATTGCTTAATGATTATATCCCTAGCATAATAGCAGTATATGTAAAACTATAATCCAAAATCAAATGCTACCATCTACTCCTTGGTATTGCAATCAACAAGTTTGTCTCGAATCTCACGTATTGGCCTTTACACTAGGAAAATGTCATTTGATTTATTGGGTAACTTTTGAATATTTATTGCATCAAATAAGATGATAATTGAGTCTGTTCCCATAGTTACTAACTTACTATAATACGGGCACATACATAAAAAATCATGGATGTGTTGGAAGATCAACAATTAAATTTCTCATAACAATTCCGATGTCTTACTTTACCCTCTGAAGTGTACTCCTCACTCTAGAGGAGCCAAATCTTTGTTACTAAGGCCTCTGAACTGTATAATAAGGTCGAGTTTCTAAAAAGGCGTAATGCTTTTTTCATGTTTATCCAAATATGTGCTTCGATTTGACCTATTAGTACAGAATTATGCAGAGGATGTGAAACAATATAATAATTAGGTTATGAGCATTATTTTATGATCATAGTGACTAGGTGGGATAAACTTCACTCAAAAGTCATCTGGTCTCTTAAAAAAGTTCAAAAGACATTGAAGAGATCTTCTTAAAACTGCTTCATCAATATGTAAAAGCTTTGGTGAAACCCACTTATTCTAATGACTAATCCATTTTTACTATATGCAAATTGGGTTTTTATATAGAATTTGTGTCAAATGTTTTTCAATTAGATGGATGGTGTCTCATGGTCATTGGAAAAACAGTTGTTTGCTTATTCTTTTTCTTTTCAATTACATCAGATGACTATCTTACTAGCATGTGAAACTAGTTTCACCAAAAAGTTAGTACAAAGTTGATGTATGCTTATGATAGTTGACCTCATGCTATTAAAAATGATTTAGGGTTCCCTTGAAAATTACACCATCAATTTGTCCATTAATTTGTTTACCATTTTCAGACATAGCTTAATGTTCTTGGCTTTTTGTTCTTTAGGCTTGGCAACTTCATGAAAACAACTGCATAACTGATCTGGTAGATCCTCGACTATCAAAAGTCGAAGAGGAAGAAGTGAAACGCCTTGTAGGGATAGCACTACTGTGCACTCAGACATCACCAACTTTACGGCCTTCAATGTCACGTGTGGTGGCAATGCTTTCAGGAGACATGGAAGTGAGCACTGTAACATCAAGGCCTGGATACTTGACTGACTGGAAGTTCGACGATGTAACCACCTCGATGACCGGCCTTGTAATGAAAGTATCAGATTCCAGTTACTACAATTCAACAGCTAGTACCAGTATAGTTGATGGTGCAGATCATATTCCAAATGATCCTTCTAAATCCATCCTTGGTGAGTCTCTGAGCCAGGGAAGGTAAGAATTGGTGTATTCTATCGTGCTCTTCACCAAGTATACAAAGATGATAATGCACTGGGCCCCAAAAGTTTTGTTCCTTTTTTTTTTGGTTTTCCTTTTTCATTCACTTTTGCCCTCTGCTGTAATGTATATGCTACGTTGATGTGTTATGTAATTAACCATATTCTTTTGCCATTCAAACTGTGTCTAAAATGCGCACTGTATAGGATATGACTGGGAATATATGTCAAGATGTGATCATCCACAGAGAACAAGTAAGATATTGCCAATAAGATTTACCAATTGTTGAAAAGTAATTGCATCTTTTCTTTTTTTGTTAAGTTTAAGAAGCTGTGGTAGCTTCCTGTGTTTAGAATGGTAATATGAACTGAAGAACCAGTTCTTTATTTACTATATAGTTTTCATCATTAAATACTTCCTCAAAACATGGATCATATTTCATTTCTAGCACAAACTATTCAAACTTGCCGACAAAATTGCCAAAGGCCAAACTCATGTCAAACCTACCAGTCTAATACATAAAAATCCCATAACACATCATCATCTGGAGTAATTTTATCCATGTTCCCCAACTTAACAAATACATATATGATCATCAATTGGATGGTACATGGTAGAATTTCCCTTTACACATGCACCTATAAACTACAGGGCAAGACTCTGCAATTAAGCACTTGTAGCTGCTCACTATAACCCTCTTGCAAGGAAAGCATGATCCACATGCATGAGAACAATCAGGTAAGGTGGAACCACTTGGGTAGAGTTTCATTCCCATGTCTTTCTTTGCTCCTTCCTATAATTTGCAAGTAGGTATAACAATTAGCTATTCCAAGTGCCTCGTTATTAATTAACTAGTCAATTTTGAACAATATGAAAATGAGTTCATATACCATACAAAAAATGAAATTATTGACAAACCTCTTTCATTGCAGCTTTCTCTTGCATGTTGATCAACTTACCTGCAAATTAACACACATAAATATTCTGCTACACCAAGATACCTTTAAGCAGTAAAATTGTCATAATCAACTAGCATCTATTTATTCTTTGGAGTAAATCCATGATTTTTTACTTAAACTCTCTCTGCTTTCATGTACTTAAGTCTTAGGTCACGAGTTCGAATCTTTTTTGGGAGACCAAAGAAATACGACATGGGAGTGGTAAATATTCCTATGAGTGACAGAATCTGTAGTACTAGAGAGGCTCACCGGTCTGTTACATGAGTTACAATTATTCCGAAAATATATGAAAATTCAGTTTTTGGTCATACCAAAACTGAATTATAGCAGTGGCTAACTACGTAAAACTAAATTAAAACATTAAGCTTTACTCAACTAATTTTCTCATTAAGAAATTTAGTTATGCATGAAGTTATGGAACATTAAAATATTAATCATATCACTTACCATGATTAGGGATCACCCTGAGGCTCCAACCAGTGGAAACTAATAAAAAGAAAGACACAAGTAAGATATACTTGTAGTTCATTAGGGAAAAAGTGCTCATTTTCATTTGTAGGGGAAATGCATGCTAGTTGAGCAAGAAGATGGAGGAGTAATGTAACAAATGAATGACAAGGTAGAATTATATATATACATAAAGATCTAAAGGTACTTTTAAACAGTGTTATTAAAGCCGGACCGGACCGGCCGGTCGGACCGGGTTCCGGTGCCCCACCCGGCTCGGCCAGCATGTTAGTCCGGTTCTGCATTTGGGCCGGCTATGACGTCATCGGGCCGGTCATCATGCCGGTTGGGCCGGTCATCATGCCGGTCGGACCGGTCATCATGACATATTTATAATTTTGCGGATATTTTATTTCTTATTAAATTTAAATATTTTATCATTTTACTTAATTACAATTATAAATACAAATACTTTCTTAGTATATATTATAATTTTTGAATTTATTTAATATAGACCGGCTCATGCGGTCCGACCAAAGACCCACCGGTCCGACCAAAGAACCAGTGACCCAGTGTCTTGACCGGCTCGATGACCGGTCCGACTTTAATAACATTGCTTTTAAATGTGAGATGTGGTACATCTGCTGCATTTCACATGATACACGGCCTCTTTTGAAGGTTTCACAAGTTTTAGTGAGCCATCTATAATATAAAACTATATATATATATATATATTTATATATATATATATATATTGTTATTAATTATTATTATTATTATTTGAAACTATAAATGAAGAAGGGCATTTATGAGTTTCAATATTAAACTACACTTTGGGGTGTTAGTTGTTGCAAAATGGGGCCTCACTTGTTTTAGAAAGGGGAAGTGAGAGGAGTTGAAGCTGGAAAGTTTGTTTGAATGGTGGGTATTAATTAATTGAAACAAAATTGACTCATGGAAGTGAATCCCTCTCATTTTATTTTTATTGAATAACACAAGAAAAAGGTTTGTTGGTAAAGCAATGGAAGGTCTTTCAATAACTTAATTTTGTCATGTTTTTTGTATTATACTTTATAGTGAGCTAAGTTGATCTAATGTAATCTAATTTTTTAAAATCCAAATCAACTGAGCAGTTCAACTATGAACAGACAATGTCTGTGGTTCAGTTATTTCAGCGGTTTATTCGCGCTTTCGTCCCTGCTCAAACAGTTTCAAATGATTAATCATAACTTAGAAGTCTCACTAATTCGATGTTGGATCCGATTTTCAAAACATTGGATGTGACACTTATTCCACCAGAGTACCACTGTCGATACTCTCTTCAACAACTCTAAGGTTGGATGTAAGTAGTTAAGACGCACTACTTAAAGTGATGAGTTTGGCTAGTACTCGAGTTTGATTCCAGACGATGAAACACTTAGAGCTAGATTTTAATCGAGTTAGGATTAGTGAGGATGTTTTTCCTCTAAATATTAGAGTGGGTCGAAGACCTCTAGAACAAAAACATGAAATTGAAAATACAATAATAATTTTTTTTCCTACTTTCAAAAGGAAAAGGCATTCATTTAAATGCTGAGAACAAAAATTATGACAACATAGTATAGTAGTTCAATTAAACAATGTCAAGTTCAAAGGCAGCTAGTGGCCAATGAATTTGAAAAGAGTTAAGTAGAAAGCAGATACATACGTGATAGCAATTATAGAGGGCACCTGACATAAACGTGAGGATCATGCTTTCAGAATAAATGAACTGCTTTCGTGAACAGAAAACATTTGAACACTTCTTCCCAGTTTTTAGCTGATTAATGAATATATGTTCTTTTTGAATATATGTTCCTTTTGAATATAGTATGCCCTTTTCAGGTCGTGAATGGTCCTTTTTTGTGATCTAAGTGGTCCTGTTTACGAATGTCTCTAGCATTAAAGTTATAAATTTTTAATCAAAATATTTACTATGTTGTTAATTTCAAATTTATGTTTATTTAAATTAGAAATTATTAATTTTTGTTCCTTACGGGTTAGCATTCTCTTGAATTTATTATCCCATTTTTTTGGGCAAATGTTTGTGACACCGTATTTAACTATAGATTATTTTATAGCAAGAAGGAAGTTGCATCTTTCGTAAACTTGTTTTAGTATCGAAAATAAAAAACAGTTTATTCGTTAAAAAATGCTCTGTCAAAATTTATTCATTCTAAAATCATGTACCTGTAACTTTTCTAAAAACTGTTGTTCTCTTTAAAGAATAAACTTCAGCTTAAAAACATCATACAGTATTAACTAATAGTGTGAGTCATTTCCTACTTGTTATGTACCTTGCTCCAAAATAGGAACTCGGGATCTGCAGTTGGTAGTATGGTTGTTGAAGTCGTCCCTTCCAAACTTGAAGTCAGATCGTTGGTTGGTACCTGCAGACACACTGATGCCAAAGTCAACAATCAGAAATCAAGAGGAGGTACAAATCAGAGGTGTACCTGATTTAGGAGGGTAATGCTCTATTTTATAGACTCGGAGAGGGGGTCGCCCTCATCCTTGGTCGAATTTGGGCTGTAGGATCCAACAGGGGTCGATTCAGGCCATTGATCCTAGCGTCGCCTATGCGGCTGACGTCTGGGCCAGATCCAACGTTGGATTGGGCCGCTCCTTGTACGGATTGGGCTTGGCCCAGTCTGGAATAGTTTCTCCCCAAGTTGCGGTCGGCTACGACAGGGCGGCCTCGTCTTGAGTTGCTGAAGTTGCTGACTCCAGGTCGTCATGTTGACTGTTTTTACTTTGTTTCTAGCAATTGGTTTTTCAACTATATTAGTCCGACATTTAAGTTCATTTTCATCCGAGGTTAGCCTTTTCTTCTTAATTTCAGTGCTTTTATTGTTCTTTGTATTTTTCTATTTCCTTTGTGTGGATACACTCGAGTCCGCCTCCACCTTACCGTCGATGTTCCCAGTGTAACACCCCAATTTTTAAGTATTAATTATATGTGTATGTGTGCATATAAACTCGTGCTACTTACATGTATCAACACACCCAAATCACTCCAAGAGTTTTTTTTTCATTCACAACTTCGTGGTTCTTATCCATTCTATATTTCTGCACTGTCAGAAATTATAACACCCCAGTGTAACAACCCAATTTTTATGTATTAATTATATGTGTATGTGTGCATATAAACTCGTGCTACTTACATGTGTCAACACACCCAAATCACTCCAACAGTTTTTTTTTTCATTCACAACTTTGTGGTTCTTATCCATTCTATATTTCTGCACTGTCAGAAATTATAATCACCATCAAGACATAGGAGAAACCGCAAAAAACTGACATTACCCTGAAGTAAAAAAGCTAGAACAACGCAAACAATGTTTGGCACAATCGTTCTAATGCCCAACAACAGTCCCATGGCGTTTGTTCTCCACATGTTCAGTTCTTGGAGTAAGATGGCTGAAGCCACTGCCAATAATGTTTGCCACAATAGTAAGTCTCGTCTTCCGCTTTTAATTACTGTGCCCGTCTTCCGCTTTTAATTACTGCGATACGGTAGGCACTTATGTAGTAGTGGTTTATTGTGAGTTCCGGACTAGGTTAGCTCAATTCAAATGGGCTTCGCTCCAAAGGGCTAATAATAAGCACATTGCTGAAAGTCGTTATGCATGCCCTCTTGATCTAAAGGCAAAGCTCGGCTCGAAAAGGTCGAAGGCACTTGGAAGCGCGCGTGAAGACATGAGGTGTGTAGCGTGTAAGATATTAATTTTAGTTTAAGGATATTAGTCCTAAGATTTTGACTTTTAGTTAGTAGATTATATAAGTGGTGTGAAATATCCGCAAGTGTACGGTTTTCATCAAGTAGTAAAAAGATCGAATCCACAGGGACTATGATTTTTGAGTATCGACTAATTATAATTTAATTAAATTAAGAAGGTAAAAGGTTTAATTAATTTGAAGAGAAATTGTAATAACAAAATAGTGAAAAATCAATTAGAATCTAAAATTGCAAGAAAATACGGTTTGTTGTTATAAGATAGGAAGGGATCCTAGGATTGAGATTTCCACAAAGATTATTTATGATTGCAAATTGACTTTCCCTTTATTAACTTTGATCCTATTTGTAGGTGAATTTATCCTAAAGAAGTTAGTATCCTCTCTCAGGTAACAAAAACCGTGTTCAATTGAAACAACTCCTACTTTCGTGGTAATCTAATTCAAACTAAACCTATTAAGCTCTATGATAATTCATCGGTTCCTCGAAAGACTAAACCTACTTTCGTGATTTAGGTCTCAAGTTCAATCCTTATAGTTCTAACAATTAGGTTCACCTCTCAGTTCTTCCCTAATTATCTATGAATTGCAAATTGAAGTCAACAATGTCACAAGGAAGGGGGTTGGAATTGTGACCCTTTTTAAATTTACCTGCAAGAAAAGAACTATATTCACAAGTATAATGTATATTTAAGATAGTAAGTGATATGTGTTAAGAAGGGTGAGTCAAAACAATTCTTCTCAACTTAGATTGTGAGCAGAGAAGGGTAATTGATTTGTCTTTTCAACTATATGGAGGAATTGAGAAGGATCAGAAAGTTCTTCCCCTCAATGCTTCTCACAGTGATTCTATTTGATTGTTTTGAAGTAGGCTAAGCTAGTGATGATGATATAATTTGTCTTGAACATTTTTTCCAGAGTTTCTATCTTAAGTTATAAGTATGGAGAGGAGTGACAAGGGTTGAAAACTTAGTTATCTTAATAACAGTTACAGGCAGAGAAGAGTCATGACTGACACTTCTCAGTTTTAGCAAATCTTCTCCTTATGGAGAGTTTTCTCATAAGGTGCAAACAAATGATTTAGAAAGCAATAAATAACACTGATTTATAGTGGTTCACCCAAATTCCTAGGCTACATCCACTCCTCACTTCTAGTGAGTATTTCCACTATTTTTCCAAAATAGTTTACACTTTTTACACCTCCCTAGGTTAAAAGAACTCTTGGTAGTTTTCTTCACACAGCTCTACCTACTGTAAACTCCTTCTGATCTATTAGACTGCTTGTAACACAGAAGCACTCACTTCTCAAGTCCTACAGCAACATATGCCACTTGAGAATGTTCCCTACAAGTATTCTGTTTGAGTGTTTGGGTTTGTGGGATTTCTAGAGCTTGGTTGATACAAATGGAGTATTCAATAAATACAACAACACAAGACTTAATACATACTCAGAGATCAAGTGAATCCCTTCAGGTTTGTAGCAGCTGGGTATGGATGAGAGAAAACTTTGACACTTGAGAAGGTTGGAAGTTAAGAACTCAATGCACTCTCATGAGGATCAATGGCGACCAGGAGCATTAATTTATAGATGAGGTTATGTATATTAACCACTGATCCAAGTTTTAGAGTCGTTGGTGAAGAATATAGTCGTTTATAGCCGTTGGAAAGGGCTGTCTGCACAACACAGCTGTGTTTCTGCTTTTCTGCAGAAGACAGCTGTTTCCAGTTGTTATGACCCTTCTCACAGTGACTCTTCTCACATATGACAGATAATGAAGATGATGCTTCTCAAGTTGATGCTTCTGATGTTGGTGTTCCTTAGACTGGTACTTACAGTATGACCCTTCTCAACATGACTATTCTCATCATGACCCTTCTCATGATCATGATTCTTCTCAACTTGACTCTTCTCATCATGACCCTTCTCATGGTCATGATTCTTCTCAACTTGACTCTTCTCACCTGATGCTTTTCATCTCCTTTTTCATGGTTCTGTCATGACTTTTCTTATGTTGATCCTTCTTAGATATCCTTCTCATATTGCCACAAGAATAACTGAAGCTTCTCAATATGATCTTTCTCAAGTTTACCATATGGTCTTGATCTTTGGATCTTGTCAAGAGAAGATTCCTTCCTTAAGATGTTTTGGACAATCTTCTTTCTAGTTTTCTCATATATGAAGTTTCTCATAAGCATATATCTCGAGATTTACTTGAATAATTCTGTTCTTATTTATCACTCAAAAAGAAACATTAGTAGCATATGAAATCAGAAACTTTAAGCTTCTCACATTTGAAGTTTGTTAACCATCAAAACTTAATTAGGGATTTTGCCTCAACACAAATAAGTGGCCAACAAATTCACAAGAATGAAACACAATCAGGATAGAATCAAAGCATGATCAAATTTAATAAAAGGCTAAAATAGTTCAATTCATTCTCATAAACATACCAAGGGTTGTACCCAATCCTAGAAATAGAAAACTACTCAATAATATTAAAGTTATAATCCATGGAAAAGGTTAAGAAACATTCAAACCAGAATTTTTGAGAAGAAAAGGAAGATGAAGAATTTTGATCCTTGCCTCTAAAGCTCCTCTCCAATATGAAGTTCAGAACCCTAGGCAAGTATTTCTAATTCCTATTTATAGTTAAGCACAAAAGGGGCCCAAAATAGCCCAAAAACTAGGTTAAAACGCTAAAATCCGAAACTGCAGCAGCAGGGTGTGGGGCAAAACATACCCAAACCCAACCAGGTGGTGTTTCGCAACAGCACTTGAAATCTTCACAGCAGGGTGTGGCGCGAAACACACCCTGGTGGTGGACTGATTTGTTTGTCTCTTTTTCATCTGATTTCTTCCAAAATGACTCCTAGTTCCATATCAACTCCTCCAAGCCACTTTCCAACACTAAAAAGGTCATTTTCTACAAAACATAACATGCCAAATGCAATTATTGTGTAAGGTGATTCGCTCAAGTTCGAGTTAACTAGCCTGTGAGTAGCGAGAATGGTAGTCAAGTGCTTTTATTTTGCTTGTGAGAGGCAACCCGATGTCTTCTAGTTCGAGTTACCTAGCCTGTGAGTGGCGAGAATGGTACTCAACTGTTTTTATCTAGCCGTGAGAAGCGACACAGTGTCTTTCGCTTTAAGTCATACCTAATCTGTGAGAAGCAAGAATGGTAGTCAAGCGACCTTTCCTAACCCGTGAGAGGCGACCCAGTGTCTTTAAGTTTGAGTTTTCTAGCCCGTGAGCAGTGAGAAGGGTACTCATGTGATCGAGTGTCATTGAGTTTTAGTTAGTGATATGACACCACGTGCCTATGGTGTAGAGTTGGAGGATGTCTTACACAAGACAACATGTTTTGGTGACGATGTAGCTTGGTAAAAATATATGATTATTTTGATTGTATATGTGTAGTTTCTATCTGCCGTAGTTGTTAAGCTTTTAACATGGTGTAAGACGTACTCACCCCCTTGTTTTCTATATGTTTTTCTAGTATGATTTGTGTGCAGGCTATCCTTAGGACGATATTGAGGATTAGTGTTAGGGTGATATACATGAGGATAGAGTGGAGATATATTCTCCAATGTATGTTATAGTCTTGATAAACTATTGTTAAGTTCATTTGGGATGTAAGACTCTGATATTGTGACATCGGGGTCGGGATTAATATTTAAGTTGTAGACTTATTTTGTTACTTTTTTATTTTATTTTATTTGAGGATGACTTTAAGGCTCTTAAGAAGCCAATATATTTATTTATGTTAAACTACAATTTAAAGTTGGGATGTGTGATGATGACGTGATACCCTTTTTTCCAGACGAAGAATCGTTATTACTATCTTTTTCTATTCCATTTGTTTTAGTTACTAGCATTTCTTACTAAATCATTAAATTTTTTGTACAATTCATTTAAAAATTATTTCAGGGTTTAGGGGGTCACACCTGGGGCCAACCGGCCTTTAAATTCGAGAAAGCCTGGACTTTTCCGTCACCCCCCTACACCAACTTCATGGATCTTTTGCTTCTCCTCAGTGGTGCCTCTTTTCTTGCTCCGTGGTGGAGCAGAGCAGAGCAGTAGGATTTAGCTTGGACAAGCTTCAGGCTCATGTTCGTGCGGTTTGTTTGGTGAAGGCTCTTGTTGTGACGGTGCTTGCTGGCTGTATTAGGGTTTATTATGTTTTGCTTATGTTTTTTAGGTCAGTTCAGTAGTTTCTAGATGTTCTAGGGTTGTTATGTTTTATGTTGGTTAGTTCCATAAGATCTTAGTTGGTTATTTTTTAAATTTTTCAAAAAATAATTTCAAAACATAAAATTAAATTAAGAAATTGAAAGAGTAATTTTTTCAAAAATAAAGAAAAAGCCAAAAGCAGTATAAGCTTTGTGTGAAGGGAAAAAAATGTATAGCACTTAAATAGAGAACCAGTTAACAAAAAGGAAATAAGTTATGAACGAATGTTTTAATCAACATTCTATGAGTTTGTTATGAATTTGCTCTTAGTATGAATTTGTTATGAATTTGCTTTTAGTATGAATTTACTAAAAATTTGCTTTTAGTATGAATTTGTTATGAACGAATGTTTTAATCAACATTCTATGAGTTATGGATAAAAATGAAAAGTGGAATTCTATTATCGCAATGTTATTCACCGATGGATTCGTGTAAAAGTTTTTTCCTACCTTTACTATATCATCATGTAAAATTGCAACGGTATGCCAATTATGAAATCTTGATGTGGTAAATAAAAGAAATCAAGGATCGAAAGGCAAAATACACCGATACAATGACTAAATCCACTTTTATACCAAGTTACTGTCACTTTAATTATGCAAAATATCAACTTCTAACCTGTAACACTAACAATCATCACCAGAAATTGAAAACCAGCTACAATATTATTATTTAATGAATTCAACTTAGTATCCCCAAATTAAAAAGAACAAAAAAAAAATCAAAATCAAGAGCAGAACTGTACATTCTGCATCAGCCCCCAGCAATAACATTGAATTCCTAAAATCTGGACCGTCCAATTCCTAACCACACAAGATGAACCTTGTGATAGCAATAGAAAAACAAGTAACGGAAAAAAAGAAGAAAGAAACAAAATCCCTAGAAGACCATTTCCTAACTTCCTTAACTTCAACTTTCAAACTCTTAGCTCTTCTCAAAGCATCAACTTCCTTCAACAAATCAAATTCCAAACCCTTCTTCTTCAACTCCTCAACACATTTCCCTAATAGCCTTCTATCTTCCTTCTCTCTTTCCAACAACTTCTCCAAATGGGCCTCAACATCAGTCTTATATCTCATGGCCCAAATAAGGCCCAATGAAAACAGTAACGAACAGAGTGATGGGACCCATGATTTGTTACATGCTTTGTCGTCCACGTGGCTGGTTTGTGAAAACAGTAACATTAACGTTGTTGAATGGAAGAGGAAGAAGAAAATGTAGAGTGTTGTTATCTCTTTTCGAATTGAATCTGTTTGTGTTTCCTTTTGTGATATTCGAGCGTTGATCAATTGTTCTTCGTTTAACCATTGCTTTAAGAGAAGCTTGTGTGTTGGTGTTTCTGCTATTTGGTGAAGTGGATGCATTTGTTTCCATTCCATTATTGATGATCTTGTTCTTGTGTGATTCTCTTCTTCACTGTTATTCCCCATTTAGAGAGAGAGAGAGAGAGATTGTGTTGTTGTGTGATTCTCTTCTTCACTGTTTTTCTTATAAACGAACGAATGTGGTATTTTGAATTGTTGCAACGGTCGGATTTTGCGAATTTACAGGAACAACCCCCGTGACTCTGTTGTTAGTGTGATTGATCCCGTTTCTGATCCAACGGAGGAGCGTCTTGTAACGTGCGTAACCTTAACGGCTAAGTAAAATCAAAATATATTTTTATAAAACCCAAACAGAAACAACGTGTATTTTTTTTTTGTCAAAAAAAGAATCAAAATGTCTTTTGGATTTAATTTATATGAATTGCATGTGGAAAGAGATTTTTTACATCAGCCAATTACTACATCACATATCATAAATCATGTTTAACTTTATCTCAACTACTTTAAAAGTCATAAGTTGATTAGTGTACACAATCGGTGTAATTTTTTTTACAACATCAACCAATAAAAATTGATAATATGAGTGAATTTTAGTAGTTGAGATAAAGTCAAACCACTTTTATCCCGAGTAGAGAGCTCAGTTGGCGAGCTAAGGGATACCGAAGGAGTGCACCAAAAGAATGCAAGAAGGAGGTCCCGAGTTCAATCCCCGGAAACTAACATTTCCTCAAACCCCACTAATATTGCCTATCAAAAAAAAAGTCAAACCACTTTTATAACATGTTGTTTCTTGATTAAATGATGTAAAATATCTTGCAGGACGGGGTGTATATATAAATTAAATTCAAAAGTCATTTATACTCATGATTTTTGATTAATTGAAGGTGTAAATTTTTTTACACCAATTGTATATACAAAAAACTATATTTATTTGATATCAACCAAAAAATGTATATTTATTAGAGTGTTAACAAATTACAATCAATGTTGTCAAAAAAAATTAAAACCAAAACTTTAGAAGTAGTTATCATGAAACTTAAACATTTTAAATTGTATGGTTACTAGTATACTTGCCCGTGCGATGCACGGAAAATATTTCGAGTATATTGGTCATGAAAAAAAACATAATTTATTAGCATACTATTATAAATTCTTAATGTCCCCTATTTATGTTCGTCAAATAGATTAAAGATGTTTTTTACCAAGAATGTGTGAGGAGTCATGATTATAGTGTTTTAAAGTATCAATATTTTAAACAAATTTATGTTTTTATCTTTTGACGCTAGTACGATACATCGTTTCATATTTTACGATTATTAATATTGTCATTTGTGTCTTATAGATCAATAATAGAATTATGTATTTGTAGTATGTAATATATATATTTTGGTATAAACTGGGCATCCTCTGCGCGCAACTAACCCTTCGAGTCGGGTAGGATATATATTTGTTTGAATATATATTACATGATGATTATTCAAGATATTATGAAGTAGTGAAGAAAAAATATCTTAAAATTTTTAATGGCGTGCCTAAATAAAGGGTGTCAAAAATAAGTCACTGACAATATAAAATATGTCAATGGGTATGAATAATAATTGATTCGTTGCTAACATAATTAAATTAGGTTGAATTCATTGATATTGTGATTCGAAATCAATAAGATTGGGATGTGTATAGCCTTTTTCTTGTCAAAGAATGTGTATGACTAATTTTTTGGGAAACAAATGTGTATGGCTTGATTCTTGTATTTTTTGATAAAAAGAAAATATGTATAATATCCAAAAAAAAATGTAAGGCGTAGATTTGTTTCATACAGGTGTCTTTATTAGGGTATATTTTTTTGCAAAAATTCTATGGTGGAAATTTATAAAACGTTAAAGTTTTTTGAGCATATCCAACGGTGAGCTCATTGCTGGTTCTTAAAGTAAACTTCACAATGCCACCTATGTTTTAAGCAATCGTATGAATTTTTTTTCCATTTGTGAACCCACAAAAACATAAATTGGGTCTAATAATTTATCTCACTAATTTATTTTTTTATTCATTTTTATTTTTCTATGAACTTAATTTATTGATGCATTTTTTTAAATTATATTTATTTACATTTTTCTGTTTTAACCAAAACAAAATATGTTATATTAAAACCATAAAAAAGGATGACTTTGGATATTTTTTACTAAAACTTTGATGATGGGGGTGTAGATGATAATAATATTATTATTATTATTGTAATAATTATAGCAAATTGCTTAATTGTTATTATCATTATAGCAATTCACAAAAGTTATAAAAATGCAATCTTGTTGAAAATTTATATTGAGTAATATATTATTAAAATAAGTTAAATGTTAAAAATGTTTAAGTGAGTTTTAGTAACTTAAAATAAAATTGGTTACGGTTGATAAATAATTAAACCGAATTACATGATATTGTAATATATTATAACATAAAATAACTTATGGTTTAATTAGTTGAATTGAAACACATTGATAAGCTTTATAACACAATATATTATAGTACTAAAATACTCTTGTACACATAAGAATCTATTAATTTGAGTGATGATTTTATTACACAATTTGTAAATAAATTTACAACATTGGAAAATTCTATTTAGAAAAAATAAGAAAAACAAAAAAATCATTTAATATGTAGGCCCGTGCTACGCACGGTATATAGTAAAAAACTATAAATTTTTGTTTTTTGAAAATATTAATTTTATATTATTAAGTTATTTTAATAAAATGGATAGTTATTTAATAGAAAATAATAATAATAATAATAATAATAATAATACATATAAAGAAAATTGAACAAACTCGATGAAATAAAAAAGTGTAGCCCTTAACCAAGGCCCGTGAAATGAAAGAAAAAAATGATAAAATGATAGAACTATTTTTTTGAGGGATTTTATTTAGAGCTTAGGGAAATAGTAAAATTAATTATTAAACTCAAAAAATGTAAATTATATTTCTATAATCAAATAGCTTTAATAGTAACCTTAATAATTAATCAAAAAATAATGATTTGCCAAAAATATTAATAGTTAAATTATTATTTTTGAATTTGCATTAAAAGACACAAACAAATAGAAAATAATTTAATATTGACTATAATTAAATTTAATTAAGTAAATACAATTTTAATGATTCACATGAACCAAACTTGGATTTTTGTTAATTATTTATTGGGATGGGCAATGGGGTGGAGCGGCGGTGGGGAGTACTCCCCTGCTCCCTGTTCCCGCCTGTCAAATTGTCTCCCCTTCGCGCCCCTAATTCCCATTTCGGGGAGTTTTCCTCCTCAAATCCCCTTCCATACAGATCCCTGCGATCCCGCGGGGACAATAGAGATTTATTAAAAGTTAGGTAAAATATGAGCTAAAATATATAAAAGTAAGACTGAAAGTTAATAAATTTAACATTTTAATATAAAAAGTATAAAAGTTAGTCTTACTTTGATATTTGAATATTTAAAAAGTATAAAAGTAAGAATAAAAATATAAAATTAGCATAATTTAATATTTTGTTAATGTTTTTAATTAAAACACATAAAAAAACTAAAAAAATCAATTACTTATAATAATATATATTTCTACCTATAATAAAAATATTTATGTAATATATTCAGGGCGGAGGATCTGGTCTTTGTCCCCATCCCCAAGTTGACCATGCGGAGATTTTCTCCCCCGTCCCTGTTCCCACATGGAAAAATTCTCTGCCTTCACTACCCCTAATGGGAAGTCCCCGCAAGGATTCTATTGCTAACGGGTAGAAATTTTCACCCCTAATTATTCTTTTATATTTTCTTCATTATTCTAGTGGATTTTCTTGTTTCATTGAAAAGAAAGATGGATAATATTATATGAAAGTGAAACAACAACTCAAAAAGGAATAGAAAATCATCGAAACGTACTCACCAATATTCCTACTTATGATTGTATTCCAAGAGTTTATTCAAACTCAAATAATAATGTTGATGGTAGATATTATGAGAGCACCATGTTAGTGTTATGAGTTGCACTTATTTTAGAGAAACATAAATAGAAAATGGTAATTCAAGGTATATAAGGTCTTAAAAGAGAGGATTCATCGGTGGATAGATCAATGAGCTGCAAAATAAAGTTCATATTAATAGCTAAGAAAGAGGGTTAATATGCAAATTTATTTATATTAAAGTTGAGGAATATAAAAAGTTTCAAAATATATATTATGTTCTAGAGATTAAGTTTTGGTTTTTTCATCCCAAATGATTCTCTAGTAAACTTATTAGGCAATCGTTGCGCTTAAGATACAGAGAAATTAGGAAAAGTGTCATCCCATTAAGACGCATTTTTATATCGTATGTCATTTAGTGAAAATTGGGCAAGAAATTTGTTACCAAAATTAATCCAACCACTTTAATAACAAAATATATAAAAAAAAAGGTTGGTATTTTAAATGTTATGGCATTAACCTAAACACATAGTCCTAAATTTTACATATTGGAACGAAAATATGAACTTCTCTATCGATAAGAACAATTCTAGCACAGCAAAAGGGGAGTCTTCTATTGTTCAAATCAAGGACTTCTGCTATTGTTCAAATCAAGGACTTCCCATTTCATTGTGATGCCCACAATTAGATTCTATTTGCCATGTCTAACATTAATGTCAGATATCATGTCATATTTGGGAGGCATTTTACAACTAGGAGTGAAAATAAAACTTTTGGATAGAAAACACAAATTTGTCTGGTTCTTATCAAGTAGTGGAGGAATCTTGGTGATGGTATACTGCTTGTATGATAGTCTTATTTATAGCTGGATGAGAACATTGCAGGGGCAGATATTGGTATGATAGTTCACATTTAATAAAAAAACGTTTTATTGCAATAATTTCATATGAGTAAATATATCAGTTTTTTTACAATGATATTGATTTCAATAAAACCCAAAACAATTTATATATCAAAATCATTTAGGAATCATTGCGCTTAAGATATATTATAGGGTGTTACATTATCCAGTTCCATTGTCACGACCTTTGTCCTTTTTCTAACTATTAAAAAACCCTACAAATTATATCGCAAGAGTTAAGATTTTATTACACAATTTTTAAATAAATTTACTACATTGGAAATTCTATTCAGAAAAAATAATTAAAAACAAAAAATTATTTAATATGTAGGCCCGTGCTACGCATATAGTAAAAAAATTATAAATTTTATGCTTTTTGAAAATGTCAATTTTATATTATTAAGTTATTTTAATAATATGGATAATTATTTAATTAATAGAAAATAATAATAATAATAATAATAATAATAAAAAATAAAAAAAAAACATATAAAGAAAATTGAACAAACTCGATGAAATGAAAAAGAGTAGTCCACAACCAAGACCCGTGAAATGAAATAAAAAATGATAAATTGATAGAACTGTTTTTTTTGTGGATTATTAGATTTAAATAAATGTAAATTATACTTTTATAATCAAATAGTTCTAGTAGTAACCTTAGTAATTAATCAACAAAATAATGATTTGCCTAAAATTATTAATAAAAATACGTAACTGTCCATTTGGTTATAATATAAACAAAGGACTCAAATGACCAAATGTTTGTATCCGGGTAACCCACATACATATTATTACAAATCATAAAATACTTATCATCGAAAAACAAACATAAACAATTGACCAAATGTTTGCATCTGGGTAACCCACATACATATTATTACAAATCATAAAATACTTATCATCGAAAAACAAACATAAACAAAAAGTGAATGGGGATTTATCCCAATAACTTATTACAACCAATGTGGTAACCCACAGTTGACTAAAGATAGAAATTGAAATCTAAAACAAAATAAAGTCAGTATTATGAATAATGCAACTACACATTTGAAATTTCGAACCTTTCATCTGATGCAAAACACTCCTTCATTTCCGCCGAAAGATATTTCAACTTGAACTTGTCTATCAAACTCGCATCAGTAGAAACACGCTTGACACGATAAGACCTCTCATATCGGGAGCCGTTCTCACGTGGACATTCAACTTTAAACAATATAGTTTGATCAATCAAACCAACAATTTCATTTGGTAAACTCGATCCAAATAAACTCTGAAAAAATACAAATTGATATCATTAATCATTTATATACTTAATATTTAATTAATATGTACAGGAAATATTTTGAGTATAATTATAATCTCTCAAAAATATAGTGAAATAAGTTGCTAACCATTTGCATGGATTCGATTAGTTCTGCACAGATCTTGTTGGTCAGAGCAGTTGCGTGATTATTGAACAGAACAAAATTAATCCACCCAGTGTCGCAACAACACGTAACTGTAGACGGTATCTGTGTGAATAGTGAAGAGTGAGATTTCAATAATATGTTCCACAAAAGAATATTTTGTGGATAATATACTAATATGAGTTAGTTGTGCAAAAATTTATATTTGAACAACATTGACAACATGATGATTGCACTTTTCACAAAAATACATGTTGGAGTCTGGATACACCTTTTTGTTGCAGCGACATGCAGTGTATCACCTTTGCTCTTCATCAATAACCTCTCTCTATTGCAACATATAACAAACACAACATCCTGAAAAAATCAATTGAAATTGTAATAGCATTATAAATATATATTGGGTTTTTTTTAATATAATGAATAAAATTAAAATTGAAAAATGTATATCAACAACGCTAAAATGATATGAATTACCTCTTTATGCTCCTTGAGACACTCAATAGTAACCATTTGAGTGAAATTCAGAAAATCATCATCCACTTGAATATTGGGCAATTCTTGAAACTGATTAAATCGAAAGGTGGGTGTTTCGGGATTTTCAGCAACCCTAACCCCACATTTTTTTGAATGATTATAGAAACATATAAATAATACTTGTATAATGTTAAATATTAATTAATTTATTACATCAAACATAAATCTATATATATATATATATATATATATATCAATAATAACCCTATTATAAAAAATATAGAACATCTTCCTTCAGGCGTCAGTAGTTTTTCACGCAGTGTTAAACAAAATCTTTGATGCATTTATTGAATTTTGAAGAGATGGTTTGCCTGTATATCAACATATCGCATTAGCAATGTTATCCAATAAATAAAATATTTAAATATGCTAGGTGGAGTTTGGACTAAAAGATTAACGCGAAAAAAAAAACACTTGCCGTTAAAATCCTTACACTTCACAAACAGAACAACAACAATTGCATTAGCAGCATCTCCGGAAGCAACGAATGCATTAAGTTCATCGACATATGATCCAAATAGAGATATTTGGAACCGAAAACTAAGATCAAATCAATCAAACTATATTTTAATAAAGTGTTACACACATTTGAATTAAAAAAATAAACAATAGAACTATAAATGCAAATAAAAAATAAAATGATGTGCACCCATTGTTATCCAATTCTATTGTCACGACCTTTGACTTTGTACCATTTTTCTCATACTCCATCTCTTTTCCGATTCCCATAAGCACATCTATCACTACAAGAATTACTTGCATTACTGGGTGAACATTTCTGGCGGAATTAGTCTGCCAGAAAGTTTTCTGGCGAAATTTGGCGATTTCTGGCGGATTTAGTCTGCCAGTACATTTTTTGCGGATCCAATAACATTTCTGGCGGATCCTATAACCCTCGTATTACGCGTTTGACCAGAATTTAAATTTCAGCCAGTAATTGCAGTTACTGGTGGATGGATTCCGCCACTAATTAATTCGGCCAGTAATTCGGCCAGAAATTAAAGTGCTCCTCGTTATATGCGTTTGACCGAATTGATCCGCCAGTAATGACATTTTCTGGCTGAAGTGGAAATCGGCCAGTAATGACATTTTCTGGCTGAATGGATTCCGCCAGTAAGTAATTCGGCCAGTATTTCGGCCAGAAATGAAAGTTACTCTCGTTATACGCGTTTGACTGAATTTATCCGCCAGTAATGACAGTTTTCTGGCTGAAGTGCAAATCGGCCAGTAATGTCATGTAATCCGTCAGTAGCCTCTTGATTCCGCCAGTAATCGCTTGGATTCGCCAGTAACTTCAACCACCACGATTTCCGCCAGTAACGCGTCCGCCAGTATTGGTCTCTTCAGCCAGTATTGCTGCGTTTCTGGCGGATTGTGAATTATATCCGTTGCTCTTTCACCTACTTATAAGTTCTCTGCATTGTGAGCCATTTCTCAAACTTCTCTTTCTCTTCTCTTCGCGTTCAAATTTTTTTTCTCAAACTTGTATTCTCTTCTCATATTCTGTTTGCAATAATTTTTTTAAGGTATGTATTAATTATAATGTTTTTGTTTTAGTAAATATTTTGTTTAAGAATATGAGTAATAGTTAGTTAATATGTTATTTATTGTTTCTTTAGCAATTGATTGAGCAGTTTGGTTGAAAGTTTTGTTGGAGAAGTCTGAAATTTGCTTCAAGCCAGAGCCTTCTCTGCACTACCGGTTAGTTATCAAGTTATTTGTTTATTGTTGTATGTTTTTTAAAATTTGTTAATTAAAAACGAATTATTGTAATATATTAAAAAGGTTAAATAGCACTTTTGCTGGGTTTTGTATCCAAATCTTGCTGGGTGAGGAGAACGTAGTTGGAGAAGAAAGAAGAAGGTCCTGGACATTCAATCCTAAAATAAAGATTTTAGTCATTTTAGTTCAGATTAATGTTTTAATTTTTTGTTTCATTAAAAGAATGATTTTAGTCATTTTACCTTTTCAGATTAATGTTTTAAATTTTTGTCCAAAAGTGGTATTTAGTCTAAAAAATAAGATATTGTTAAAAACGAATTATCTGTTTATATACTATTATTATAATATACTGTTATTATTTTCTTTAGGCTATTTTAAAATTAAAACTATTATTTACTGATTATTATAAAAATTATTATAAACGAATTATTTTTTTAAAATCTGTTTATAAAAATTAAAAATATTAAAACGAATTTATTATAAAATCTGTTTATAATAGTCTTTTATTATGACCGAAAAATATATAAATTTGTTATTATTATTTTTGACTAATATACTTTTTTTAATATACTTACTATTATTATAGTTTTTTTTAATTAATATACGGTTTAGTAAAATAAAATAAATTCAAATTATTAAAATAAATTTGTTTAAAAAGTAAAATGATATAAAATGTTATTACCTAAAAATATGAATTAAATTAAAATAATGTGTTATTTAAATAATATTAATATATTGTAATTATATTTGAATCATAGTTAATTGTTTAGTATATTATAAATTGTGTTGTGTTGTACTTATGAAAATAAAATCGGTGTTATATTTACTATTATTAATTATATTTTGTTTATTTTAATATTTAGAATCACTATAGATTAATAAATAATAGTGTGTAGTTATTATATTTTGTATATGAACGTGTATTGTTCTAATACACATATTACTATGTTGTAGTATATATTAAGAACACCGATCCACAAAAAAATGAATCGTAGTTGGATGTATGATCGAATGTATCCTGGTAGAGCTGGGTTGAAGAGACGTTTTGTTGAAGGAGTCGAAGAGTTTGTTCTTTTTGCTAAGGGTCAAAAAGAATTTGAGGAACAAGGTGGAATTAGATGTCCTTGCTCCAAATGTATATTTCGATCTATAAAAAATGATGCGACATCAAAAATGTGGAATCAGTTCAGAGTAAGTTTTTTTACAATTACGGTGGATTTTCAATTTCTTAATTTTGTTCAATTGTTTAATTTGTTTTTACTAACAAGTTAATTAAATTTGTTTAAATAGGCAAAAATGGCATGGCTCCCAGAGGAGTCGAGGGATGTTGAGAGATCATTCAACACAAGAGCTTCTCACCGCTTAATGCTTCAGCAGCACCGTAATAGTCGTATTAAGCCGACGTGGATCGGTGATCCTCATTGGGCTGCGCTCCAAAAGAAATGGGACGACCCTAAGTATGTTGAAAAATGTGAGAAAGCTAAAAAGAATCGTGCTTCTGAGAAAGGTGGCTGCATAAACACGGCTGGTTCTATCAATGCTGTTGAACACTTCAAACGCTTGGTAAATTTATATTTATATATACATACATATTTTATATTTTATTAAATACTAATATATTAAATAATATTAACTATGTATATAGGAGGCCATCCTTGGTCGACCACCTACTTTGGTTGAGTTACACCGTTAGATTCATATGCGGGAGGAGACGGGTGAGTATCCTGATGATCGACATAGGAATATTCAGGTAAATTAACATTTATTATTTATATATTGTTTTTATTATATTATATTATATATTATATTCTATGTCTACATACTAATGGGGTAATTATTCATTTCTTGGTTGTTCCTATCAGGAAAACTTCCAGGAATGGCTGGCTGATCGAGCGGCATCATAGCAGAGTAGTGGCATCACTGACATTGATCCTGCTGAGGAGAGTCGAGCGGCTTTTAATGCTTGGCAGGAATTTGTTGGTCCAACCAAAGGTAGCCGGTTAGTAGGTGCTGGTGGTATTGGTCAGGTTGCTTTCCAAAACTCCATTATTCCGAATCTGAGGCCAACATCTTCTTCAGAAAGAAGTACTGGTCGCTCTTATGTCCCTACTCCTTCAGAATTAGACGCTGTTCAGCTATTAACACAAAAATTGAGCGAGACACAGCGTGAGATGCAAGAGCGACAAGACAAATATGATCAGGAAATGCAGCAGATGCGGGAGCAGCAGAGGTTGAATGATGAGCGCTGGAATCAATTAATGGCTACTATGTCTCAATACCCTATGCAGCCTTATGCTGGTGCTTTTCAGCCGTACCCGGGTGTTTTCCAGCCGTACTCTCAGCCGTACTCTCAACAGCCGTACTCTCAGCAACCTCAGCAGCCATACTCTCAGCAGCCTCAGCAGCCGTACTCTCAGCAACCTCAGCAGCCATACTCTCAGCAGCCTCAACAGCCTCCCCGACAGCAGCCTCAGCAGCCTCCCCGACAGCAGCAGCCTCAACAGCTTCCCAACCAACAGTTAAACAACAATGAAACTTATTTTAATTGGTTTGCAGACGACGAGGACGACAACAACAACAACAACAACAACAACAACAACTCTGGAGACTACTATGGAGATAACTAGTAGTTTTATTGGATATTTTAATTTGCATTTGTAATGAATATTTCAATTTATATTTTGTTATGGATATTTAAATTAGTACTTTGTTTAATGGAATTTACTAGTAGCTTTATTTTTTGAATTAAATAAACAAATTCAAATATTTAAATAATATTAATTTCTTAAATAAAGGAATTTTAAAATAAATTTTTTAATAAAAATGACGCATTTTAAAATATTTTTTTATTTTTTGAATTAAATAAATGAATTAAAAAATAGTTTTTTAAAAAAACGAATTAAAATATTTAAATAATATTAATTTCTTAAATAAACGAATTTTAAAATAATTTTTTTAAAATATATTTTTTTAAAAAAAGAAATGCATTACTGGCTGATTGGAGTTGCTTACTGGCGGAAAATCCGCTAGTAAAAAAATACATTACTGGCGGATTTTCAGTCAGTAATTACTGGCTGATTTACTGACTGATTTTCAGCCAGTATTACTGGCTGATTTACTGACAGAATATCCGCCAGTAATTACTGGCCGAAATTCCACCAGTAAATCCGACAGTAATTACTGGCTGAAATTCCGCCAGTAACTGTTACCTGCGGCTGATTTTCTGGCGGATTAAATCCGCCAGTAATGTGCTATTTCTGGCCGATTTTAACCATTACTGGGGGATTGTGTCAGCCAGTAATGCACGAATTTCTTGTAGTGTATAAGGTCTGTATGCAAGTATACGTAACAAATACAATCGTTGAATAGAATGTATGTAAAATGAAATGATATCATGATAAAGTATTTATGTACTAACCAATTAAGTAGTCAGTGTTGAAATCACTTTTGAACAAATTAGCAGGAGAAGTATAGTTGTCTGGCACCATGTTCATTTGAACATTATTGACCCTTTGGACCCTCGTATTATATTGAAAATTAATTTTAAACTTGTGAACAGTTGTACGGTATGCACCATTACAAACAACATCAAAGTTTGTGATGTTAATAACTTTCCCTTCATTCAAGTTTGCCTCAAATTTGTAAATAAGTGACTTCCGAACTGTTGCATGTATCTTGTTCCCCTGTAGAACATATGAAATATATAAAAAATAAAGGATAAGATACCCACATCAAAATGCATGAATTATATAACATATTTGTTACACTAATTTTTTTTTTGAGAATCCAACGTTTTCGAAAATGAATAATGGCAAAAATAGAAATTCAAAATGAGAAAGATGATAAGTAAAATGAAAAAAAAAACAAATTTGTCTGATGATGTGAAGAGAAATTATAATTTGAATAATATTAACCTCTCTATCAACCAAAACGATTTCGATTGAAAATGGAAGCCTGTTATTGTTCAGAGCGAGGACTTCCCATTTCCTAGTGATGCCCACGAGTAGGTTGCATTTGCCATTTCTGGCATTGATATCAGATATCATGTCATATTTGAGAGGCATTTTGTAAAATGAGAAAGGAATGATAAACAGTATAGTTTTGGATTGGTTATAGAGGAGTTTTCGATTGGCTAATAAGAATGTTGTTACTGGAGAATGGTTGGTTGTAACCATCTTATTTATAGATGGGTGAGTCTCATCATATGAGGGAAATTTTCAAAATAGTGAATTTAATATAAATTTTGAATTTTTGAATTAATGGGACACTCATACGTTACAATCATTATTCATGTTGGTTTTAATTTGAATCAATATAAAACCGTTACATGATATGTAATCAAATAAAACCATAACTGACGAAAACGTTATAAATTTTGTATTAATTTAATTTACGTTACAAATTTAATTTGTATGATGAATGCTAAATATCAAAACCATAACCGCCTAGTCAAATATTGTAACCGTCATAATTATTATATATCAAAGACCATATACTGTAACTGTCATAGTTATATAAAAATAAATTATATTAATTGATCATAATTATTAGATGGTTTAAATATGTATTTAGTCCCTGCAAATGTCCTTATTTTTCGATTTAGTCCCTGCAAAATTTTTTTTTAAATACGTCCCTGCAAAATAACTTTTTTTTGAATATGCCCTTCCAAAAATTGGAATTTTAAATACGTCCCTGCAAAATAGTTTTTTTTTAAATACGTCCCTACAAAATAACTTTTTTTTTTAAATACGTCCCAACAAAAAAAAATTATGATATTTTGCAGGGACGTATTTAAAAAAAAGATTATTTTGTAGCCACGTTTTTAAAAAAAAAACTATTTTGCAGGGACGTATTTAAAAAAATTATTTTGTAGGGACGTATTTAAAAAAAAGATATTTTGCAGGGACGTATTTAAAAAAAAAATTGCAAGGACTAAATCGAAAAACAGGGACATTTGCAGGGACTAAATACATATTTAAGCCTTATTAGATATATTAAAGATGTAACTGTCATAGTTATATAAAAATAAATTATATTAATTGATTAATGGACGTTTTGAAAGTATAATAATTTTTAATTTTGGTTTTGTTTAAATTTTATAAATGGCATAATTATTAGATGTAACATCCCCAAAGTAATTATTTTAATTACTTTGATGTTTGAGTAATTTAATTAAATATGAATGACAATTTTATGAAGTTGATTGCACAATTATGAAATTGGTGTGAATTGTGTGTTGGTTGTTGCTTTAATATATTAGATATGTTTGGTGATTGCTAGATTTTGATCTTATTTTTATGAAATTGAATGTTTAAATACTTGATTGATTTAAGTGTTATTCATTTGAATTCCCAATTGTGAGAGTTAGTAATTATTTGGGTAAGGTAGAGAAGGGGGGGTGTTAGTAATTTTATTTGTACCCTGTCAGTCCAAATGAGTGAAGCCCTCCCATTTGCCCATTTCTTTAACAACCCATCAGCTGAATAATATTGAGGGAAGGGGTTTTTACTCTTCATTCTTGTCTTCCCAGCAACATAGAAATAGAAAGTTGAGAGGGTGAGAAAGAGAGAGCAACCCGAGAGAGAAAGATGAGTTGAGAGAGGAAACCTTCTCCTTTGTTTGCTCACCAAAACAGAATCAACACCATTACATTTCTCTTTTCTCTCAACTTCATTCTACTAGCTCAACATTCATGCATTGTAGAAGATCACCACCAAACCAGAAAATAGGGAACCATCCTTGTTCACCTCTATTTTGATTCTTGCATGTTCGAGTTGAAGTGAGAAATGAAGTCCAAGAACTGATTTAGGGTTAGGGATCATCAAAGGTCAGCTGGTGTAGATGGAAAAAGGTAGATTGGAGCTATTTGAGGGTGATTCAAGCTTTGGGGAAAAGTTAAAAGAGTTGTCCTAGAGAGTTTAAGTGGAAGAACACTAATCAAGTGAGTTCTTCACCTCTTCTTTTAGCTAATTAGAACTGAAATCATGTTAATTCCTCACTTTAATTCATGAAATTGATTGATGATTAGTTAATTGAATGTTATGTTGAGTTTTGAGTTTGTACCTAGAATATCAATCGGTAATGTAGTGACATGCATATAAACTATTTGATGAAAAACTGAAGTGCTGTCCTCCAACCCGTATGGGTATAGCTTTGGTATTTTGTTTGTAACTCTCTGCACAGATATCGTTTGCGGATGGTTTTTGCTCCATTGGAAACTATACTGAATTTCTTACAAAGTAGGCACTGGTTTCACTAAATTTCATTAAGGATTGATGGATAAAACTGGATTGCAAGTTGAACAAAAAGTGCAGTCTTGTCTCAGTACCCCTAAGTCTTATTTCCGAAAACTGTACTGTTTGGATGTACAAACAAATAAGTAAAAATTATATTTATAAACTACACATTCTAAGCTTTTTAAAGAGTGGTCGTTTGTTAGATTTCGATATCGTTTGATATGTTAATTAAATCACCAAAGTAGCTATATGTTTGCTGAAAATTCTGTCAATAAGTTGCTTGTGGAATTACTTGATTATTTCATAGTAACTTGTACGTACGAGCTTGATGAATTTGGTTAAACTTTGATTATTAACTAGAATGAATTAATGATTATGTGAATGATTGAATGATATGAATGTTGATTGATATGTAAAAAGGAGCATTGGGAGGTAAAGTCCCAATAAAAGGAGCATTGGGAGGTAAAGTCCCAATATAGGAAAAAGGATCATTGGGAGGTAAAGTCCCAATTAGAGGAATTATTGGGAGGTAAAGTCCCAATTAGAGGAATTATTGAGAGGTAAAGTCTCAATAGAAGAAAATGAATGGGAGGTAAAGTCCCAATTAGATGAATGATAGGAAACTAAAGATACAATAGGTATAGGAAGAGGGATGGTGTTATACCAGAGAGGGACTCATTGAGATTTTCTTAAATCTCACTGTTTATTTGTTGTGGTTTTCAGATTAGTCGAGCAAGCAAGTCGAAGCGGTTTTTCAAGTCGAGGACATATGATGGACTCATGAAGACTCTAACATGCCTTTTGAAGGATCTAGTATAGGATGTTTATATTTTATTAGGATATGTACCATCTTTAAAGTTTTGGATTTATGTAGATTATGAGCCGATTGGAAGCTTTGTATTCCGATAGCTAATTCAAGTTTATCGGTACACCTCTGATATTGTAAATATAAAACACGTACTCGATTTTAATGACAATTTAAATTTAGGGTGTTACATTAGACATATTAAAGACCATATATTGTAACTGTCATAGTTATTTGAAACATAAATTATATTTATTAATTAATAGTCATTTTGAAAGTATAATAATCATTTTATTATTATACTTTAAGTTACGTTACGTCAAGTATAACTGATAAATTATGTTTAGGTTTTTATTACTTTAAGTTACGTTACAAATTTAATTGGTATGATGCTTGTTAAATATTAAAATCATAACTGATGAATAAAATATTCTAAACTTCATACTTATTAGATATATTAAAGACCATATATTGTAACTGTCATTGTTATATAAAAAATAAATTAATTTTATTGGATCAAGGACGTTTTGAAAGTATATTTATTCTTAATTATGGTTATAGGACGTTTATGTTTGATAGTTTTGAATCTAATAATTTAAATATTTTTAACTTATAATTCTAATACCAAATTAATTTGATTGTTTGCAATTAAATCCAAAAAAATGTAAATAGTTGATTTAGTTTTACCTCAAATTATTTAGGGTTACATTGGGTAAATAGTTGATTTAGTTCTACCTCAAACTATTTCTAACTTATAAACATAGATGAATATACACAACACAGCAATGATACTACACAAACTATTAAAAACATATTCCTAAAAAAATTTAAACTATTGTTTTTAATTCAAGTGACCTATAATTTATCAGTTTATTACATATTAAACTTGTAATTCTAATTCGACAAATCATTCCCATATTTAAATAAAAAACACCATTTATCTCAAGGAATATAATGCACAAATTAAGTAAGACAAATAGGATTTGGCTATTTCATGATTATGTGTAGAATCATGAAATAGCCAAATCCTTTTATGGTGATACTTTGTAAATGATGAAAACAAAAGTGGATTTAGACACCCCTACACCCATATATCCAAATGTAAAAGAATTATTTTTGACCACAAAGTTCGAATAGTAGATTCACCCATATATCCATATGCAAAAAAATTATTCAACTCAACTCTTTCAAATTGGAATTTCCAAATGTGGATTTAGACACCCCTACACCCATATATCCCCTAATATGAATAGTATTCACCTACTTCAACATGTTTTATCTAAATGATTCAGAAAAACTCAACAGATTTCAACTCAACACCAACACACACCGTTCACGTACAATATGTATCAACTATTTCAACATTCATTTACAGTATGGGGATTTACGTACCATTAGATATGGTTATTTACATAAGATGAGGTACAACAGGATTGGAAAAATGGATATATTATAAAAAACCTAATTGACAACATGTCATATAATAATCTAATAGCAATAAGATGAACTTATACAAAAACCTATATATCGCCTAATAGCATTACTATTCACCTCCTTTAACATGATATATCCAAAAAATCTGCAAGAAACCTCCATGAAAAGTGAAAGTAACCATGATACACAAATCGATAGCTTTTGAAGAAGAGGTGATGGTGTTGAGAGTGAATCAAATCATCACCTAAACTTGGGTATTTATAGCCATATTTTCTTGGACGTTACACATTTTACTTAGTGATTGTGTGATATAATATTTTAAAACTAATATAATAATATATTATTATAATTTTTAAATTTATTTAGAGCTAGCATTAATTGTCAAATGGCTATATGAGTGCCATATATTAGAATAATGAATGAGATTATTCTATTTGTTATTTATATAGATTACGATTGAGCGGCAGCGTGCAACTATTACAATTACGATGCATATTAATTAAATATTACTTTATATGTGATAGGTAAATTTTAACTGTATACCAATCATAGTTTGATACATCTTCAAAATTTTCAGTTTAATCATAACTATTTTTTAAGTCACAAACATATGGTGATTTGTAATTGGTTGATATAATGTTTTTTAACTCTTTTTATAGAAAGAATAACTCTTTTACTTTTTTGTAATCTTCCCAGTAGTGGCAAACATCTTATAAAAATAGTCTGGAGAGGCATGTAAACACTTAGTTCCTCAACTTCAGTTAGCCAAAAAGTTTAGAATACTAGAAGGTTCTAGTTTTGTAGCTTCGAGAGGCAAGTAAAGCATACTCACAGTGCCTAGAGAGACAGAGTAAACAATCCTTAATTCAGAAAACTCTCAAATCTGCTCCGATGCTTAATCCAGAAAACTCTCTCTTTATGCTTATCTGATACTACTTAATGTTTTTCGTCCCAACGTTTTCCACATGAATAAGCGCATAAAATGTTGAGAACAAAGGTCACGAGTTGCAATTTGCAAGAAGCCTCGATTTGAGATCTACAATGAGCAATGAAACCATCTCATTTAAATTTAAATCATCTACAAACTCAGTTTCCAATAAGTAGAGAAATATAAACTTCTTTTAATTAAAAGAATCCCATGGAGAATAATATAATCTTCGTATGAAATCATTGCCAATCTAATTTCAAACATGGCCTTCGTATGAAATCAGAATTGATTCTGTTGATTGAGTGTGCGATTTTGGGGGTTTAAGAATTTAGGGGTTTAGGGGTTCATAAGCAGGTTTAGAGGTTCAAAGAATAAAGATGTTTAATCCAAGTCATCCTTTTAAATAAAAAGAAATGGAGAATTATGACATGGAGATTCCAAAGAGGACAAAAAATTGACACATCAGCATTTTTTAACGGAGAAGTAACATAAGGACGAAAATAGATAGTTGTGATATTTGTAGGGACTGTTTTAAACAAAAAATTGCAGCGACTTATTTGAAAAACAAGTGTATTTGCAGGGACAGAAAAACATATTTAAGTCAATACCAATTAACACAAAAAAAATACAACATGCCAATGTCTATTCATAAAAGTTACAAAAGTAAAATTGTAATGAAGAGAAAAGACTTGGTAACTTACAAAATAAAATAGAACAATATACGATTCGCTAAAACTATTTTTGGTTATTTTTAAAATGTTGTATAACTCTTAAATTCAAAAATAAATACTGATTCTTATTTTACTAAAAAAATAAGTTTCTCTTGGGTTGAAACATGGTCTTACGCTTGCTTGGGATAAAGGATTCAAGTCTTTAATCTGCTATTCTGACTCCCTAAATGTGATTCACCTTGTCAACTCGCCCCCTAATGTTTGAAACCGGTATGCTCCTATTATTCAATCTAACAAGGATCTTCTAGGAAGGGACTGGTTGGTGCTCCTGACCCATACGCTCCGTGAAGGCAATTCGTGTGCAGACTTCTTGGCTAAATTGAGAGCTGCAGGAACAAATTACTGGACCTTGATGGATGTTCCCCCTGCTGGCCTCGCACCCCACCTGCTTGCTGACACTGCTGGTGTGGAGTTTGTGAGGGTGTAATCCATTTCTCTCCTTTTGTTTCTTTGTTTCTTTCTTTTGCCCATTTTAAGCTGTACTCTACCAAGAAAAAAGGAAAAAAGGGGGGATATTTTGCTGAAACAACAAAAACAAAATTGTCTCACTGAATAAAACAACAAAGACAAGTGATCAGGCACTGTACAATATTTATCCACTATTCTTTTGAAACCAACACCATTTAGAGTCCACTACCAGTACACTTTTTATTTATCTTCTTGCTCCGGTGAAAACCCAGACCAAAAAACTAGAATCACGCTCCTTTGAGTTCAAAAACAACAACCATGAGGTCCATAGGAGGACCAACATCATAATAGAATGAGTTGCAGAACAAAGCATGCCTACTCACTTTATTTTGAGCTTTTCTTTGACGAATTTTCTGCAAACTTACTAACTCGCTCATAAACTCACAAGTCTGTCGTCCAAAACTCTTTGAGTCTGACCAAGTCTACATCAATTTCGAATCTATATGCGAGTTAACTTTTTTTTTGATACATAGAAACGTAAACTCGGATGAGTTCACTACAAAAAAATAAGCGATTAGCGAGGGAAATTTCTCTCGGAAAATGACCCCAATCCCTCGCTAATGGTCATTTGCGAGGGAATTAGCGAGGGACCAGTTCCCTCGCTAAATCCCTCATCGCTAATCTGGAATTTAAATTCCTCGCTAATTAGCGAGGGAACTGTAATCCCTCGCTAACCTTCAGAAACACGTGGCCAAATTCTGACAGCCACACGTCCAATATTCCCTCGCTAATTCCCTCACTAATCCCTAACTATTTTTAATTTTTTTTTGATAAATCTACTTTTTTTTTATATACCTGCTTTTATACCTGTTTAAAATAGCTAAAATAGTTTTAATTAAAATCTAGATCAACATAACATAAATCCGAATCAACATAAAATTCGAATCAAAACAACATAATATCGAATCAAAATAACATAAAATCCGAATAACAAAGTACTGAAGGTTCAAACTGATAAACACAAGTCCTAAAAGCTGCCGTCAGACTCCTCAGATTCTTCATACGCCTCAGACTGCTGAGCTTGATCCTCATCTTCCTCCTCATCTGGAAACATACTCTTGCTCTTAAAGTAGTTATACATCAGCTCCTGCCTCCTCAGCACCTTCGCATGGTCTGCCCTCCGGCCCCTGACCTCCTCTTGAGTATCCTTCAGCTGCTGTTGAGTAGAGTACAACTCCTGCCTAAGCTGTTCTGTCTCCGTATCTGACTTAGTAGCAGCTGGTCGACTGCGTCCTCTGCTGCTCCCGACCCCATACGAGCCCTTAGTACCCATAATAGGAGCCATTGGCCCAGTACCATACAGACGACCCTTGTACCAACCAACTAATTTCTCCCAATTCAAGTTTGCCAGATCTCTCATCTCAGAAGTAAGTTCACCAAGTGAGGCAGGGTCCCAGTTCCCCTGAGTCAGCTGAGACATGATCTCATTAATTTGCTCCTGTTTTGCATAACCACAGAACATAGCATAATTAACGCTCCATTTTAACAAAGCAACTTTATATAATACAAATCAAGTTGTATATTTACCTGAGTCATCCTGGCGCGATCATCAACATACTCGTTAGTCCCTTTCCTCAAATGGGTGACTCTATGCAGCTCAGGAGCAGTGATAGGGCGTCCTGCCTTCAAACTCTGTAAAATGAAATACATTTTCAAAAATTGCAAACTAATTAACTAATGTAAAAATAACACAAAGATTTTTAAAATAATATACCAATCTAAGAGCATGCTGAGCCTGGTTGACGGTATTACATTTTGGATTCAATTTCGTTCCTCTAACTGATGGATCAAACCATCTACAGAAAAACAAAACTATTTTCTTTTCATAGTCTAACCGTGGGTATTCAAGTTCATATATGTGTTCAATCACACCATAGTAGTCATTTTCACCTCCTCCGGTTTCCCCTTTAACATATACCCCACTATTAATTGTTCTTTTTCCCTCACTCCATGATTGAGTGTCAAATTTGTAACCGTTAACTAGGTATGTGTGCCACTCAGTCACCTCAAGAAAAGGACCCTCAGCTAAGTTCCTCAAGTGTTGGATTTGGGGAGTTGGTTCCGCTTCATAAACCTAAGTAACCACATATGAAAAAATAAGTCATGTCTCATGTCTACTTTAAACGTATGACATTAAAATTTGTTTTATCTACTTACTCTAGCCTTAAACCAGGATGGAAAACTTGCATGTATACGAATAGAAGATTCTTCAGAGCCTATACCCTCAATTCGTAAGAATGCTCTGCAAAGGAATTATTCATATATCTTTAGATTGAAAGTTGATCAATACTTGATTTAACTTCATACTCTAAAGGTGTATAGATTAAAAATGGAATTGGAGCATACTTACTCAAGATATGGTTTAATTTCAGTGCAATTGATCAAGACATAAACATGTACTGATTTATGCTCTTTATCTGATAAGTAGCTGGTTGACTTCTTTCTCGAGGGGCAACTAGGTTTGCTAAATACAAATAAAGTGAGCGGGTGTCTTTCTTCTTCAACCTCCATTTGGTTTCTATTATTTGTTGACAACATAAAGTTGTTGAAATAATGTGAACAAAAATAAATTGTTTAACAGTGTAGGTAAGCTGCGCAGATCGATCCTTCAACTCTAGCTTTATTCTTCACCGATCGTTTATAATCACCCATTAATCTACATATATATGAACGAAAAACACTTCATTAATCTACATATATATATGAACGAAAAACACTTCATTGAAAGAGATAATTACCTCTCAAATGGATACATCCACCTCTAATGAACTGGTCCACCAAGCCTTGCTTCATACGCAAGGTGAACTGGTAGATGCTCCATGGAATCAAAGAAACTGGGAGGAAATATTCTCTCCAACTTACAGATAATGAAAGGATATTCTGCTCCATTTTAATAAGATCATCCCTTCTCAATGTTGAAGAACACATATTTTTAAAAAATTGACTCACTTCAATAAGCGGTTCCAAAACACACTTTGGTAATGAATCAAAAGCAATTGGAAGCAAACACTCCATGAATACATGACAATCATGACTTTTCATCGCATACATCTTCCCGGTGTTCACCTCGGCACATCTCGCAAGGTTAGAAGAATAACCATCTGGCATCCTCAATCCTTTCAACCATCGACAAAAATCTTTCGCTTCATCTGGTGTCATACAATATTTGGCTTTGGGTTTTAACATCTTCCCATTAGGCATTTCCACCAAATTCAAATCAGATCGATGTTGCTACAATAAAGAGCAGAATCCAATCTTGCCTTATTATTATCTTTGGTTTTATCTTTCGCATTCATCACAGTGGCAAATATGTTGTCAAAGAAATTCTTCTTGATGTGAATAACATCGAGATTGTGCCTCAACAGATTATCTTTCCAATATGGGAGATTCCAAAATATGCTTTTTTTTGTCCAACTATGCACCCGTCCATAACCATCCAATCGGGTGAGCTCCCTTACCTCTGTGGCTTGTGGCAAATCCAGAACTCTACTCCAGATTTCACCTGATGTTAACAAAGGCGGTGGTCCATCTGTTTCAACTGACCCTTTCTTGAAGGCCTTCTTGTTCTTTCTAAATTTATGATCTTGCGGTAAGAATCTACGATGTGAGTCAAACCAAGAACTCTTGCCCCCGTACTTTAGCGTAAACGCCTTTGAGTGTTCCATGCAGTGAGGACATACCAATTTTGAAGTGACTTAATTGCACAAGAAAGGGGGGATTGAATTGTGTGTCCCTTTTTAAATTTTATCCTGCAACCTTCTCCAAATGATCTTAAGATAAACTTAGAGTAGAGAAGGTTAAAGTGTTAATTCAAAGCACACGGCAAGCAAGCAAATACGTACGGAAGATAATGTAACTTAGATGATTCTGAGTTGATGTTAAAAAGTTGTTTTCAGTATTAAGAGTATACCTTAAAGAAGGTTGTCTTAAGTTGAAAACTTATCTACAGAAGGTTGAAGTAACTAACCTTCTGTAGGATTTGAAAACAGTTAACAAGTGTATGAAAGATTAAACACGTAATAAGGAAAGTAAGTAATGACACAGTAGAGTTATAGAGGTTCACCCAACTATGGCTACTTCCTATCCTCACTTCCAAGTGAGTATTTCCACTATTTTCCAAATAGATCTTACACTTACTTTTGTTCACCAACAAAAGACTTTCACCACACTCTCTTTTGATCAACACACAAAAGACAAGTGTTCACTGCCACAGCTTGTGGATATCTTGTGTTGCAGGTTAAGTTTTGATGATGAAGTAATCTAAGATAAAGTGACAAATGGAACTCCACGGCACAACCAACCCAAGAAGTAAGTCCGTGTTAAGGGTAGTTGCTAGAAAGTCGAGTCGTGTCTTAGGAATGAATTGTAAACTGCTTTTGAGGATCGGCTCAAATCAATAAACACACTAGCACTCACACAAATGGACCTAACATATGTTTTCAATTGATAAATAGGTTAGGCACTTGTTGTTTTTAAAAGAAATAGATTCATGGCTTAGTGTTTTTAAAAGAAATTGTTTTGAAGTAAAGAAATCAATTTCATTCATATTATTTAAGCCATCAATCGATTAGGACTTAGTTTTGGAAGCAATGAATCGATTCCTTACTTGTTTTATCAAGCAAAGAATCGATTTGTGAAACTCTCCTATTTTCAAGCACACAATCGATTATGGTGTGTAGTCTTTAAAGAAGAAAATCGATTATCTTCTTAATTTTATGAAACTTCATTTTATAAAGCAAACAATCGATTATCTACTTGCCTTATTAAAGCACCAAATCGATTTCTCACCTATTTCCACAGGCAAGAAATTGATTCCCTACTTGCATTTGTAAAGCACATAATCGATTGAATGCTTCTTCAAAACAAGCACAGAATCGATTCCCATATTTCTTTCTTTAAGCATATAATCGATTATTCACTTATGGAGCTATTCTTTCTAAAGCACACAATCGATTAACATACTATGTTTTTAAAGAAGATAATCGATTGTCCACTTATAACACAAATTGCTTCAACGGTCATATTTTTCCAAACTCTATAAATAGGACCTAGGTTTTACGATCAAATCACAACCTACAATTCTATTTCACGATTAAAAGCAGAATGTGAAACTTCTCACTGTCACAATCACTTTTTCACGTTCTTCATCACTTTGAGCTGATCTCTCTCAAGGGTTAGGTTGGGGATCTTCAAGTTGTCATATTCACCTTCTCAGAGGTATTTGTTATTTCATTGTTACTGTAATTTCTTGTACTACTGTATTGGGTTTTTACTAGAGAGTGGGGTATCTCTCTAGGGTTTCTGATTGTAACAAGGGTGGGGTATCTCTTGTTGTCATTTTTTTTAGGGCTCTTGCAAAAGGTGGGGTATCCTTGGTGAAGAGTGCCTGTGTTTGTAAGGGTTTTAAAGCACCCGGTTGAAAGCTTTGTTTTGATAGTGAAAATCTCACAAAGGGTTGTGAGGACTGGACGTAGGTCACTGGGAGGTGACCGAACCAGTATAAATCTTGTGCGTGCTTTACTGTTCTATATTCTAATTCGTTCATTTCATAAACCTGCGCGAAAATTAATCTAAGTCATTAAAAAAGGGAAAAGTTTTTAAAGTCTCAATTCACCCCCCTCTTGAGACTGAAGCCACTTGGTAACAAGTGGTATCAGAGCTAGACTCTTGTTTAAAGGGCCTAGCAGCTTCAAGAGAAATGGCTTCAAGTTGGTCTACGCAAGAGGGTGCGTCTCTTACCCTTCCTCCGAGATTCAACGGGAAAGATTATGCATATTGGAAAGAAATAATTCTCTAGACGGGGTAGATATAGATGTATGGGATGTTGTGGAAAATGGACCTTTTGTTCCCACTCACATGGTTAATGGCGCACTCATTGTCAAGGAAAGAAATGACTGGACGGATAATGATAAAAGAAAAGTTCAACATAATCTCCGTGCCAAGAACATCATCACTTCCGCACTCAATCCCGATGAGTTCTTTAGAGTGTCAAATTGTAAAACTGCTCAAGAACAGTGGGATAATCTTCAAGTCACTGATGAAGGTACGAGCGAGGTAAAAAGAGCAAGGACAAACACTCTCATCCGGGAATATGAACTATTCAGAATGAATAAATGAGAAACTATACAAGAAATGCAAAAGAGGTTCACTCACATCGTAATCAACTGGGCTCATTAGGAAAATCGCTTCCTGCCGAAGATTTGATCAACAAAATGCTGAGATGCCTAAACAAAGAATGACAACCGAAAGTAACTGTTATAGCTGAATCAAGAAATTTAGCTACTATGACATTGTACTCTCTTCTGATTATCCTCTAAGCCTATGACTTGACATATCACTTTAGGCCTTGCTTTTCCAGCTTGCAATGAAGCTTCTTGAGTTTCATGGTATGAGACAAACACCTTTTGTTAGGAATAATCAAGCATTTCCTCTTTTGGTTTCCAACATTCTTCAACATATTTATTGCATGAGATCTTCATTTAATGCACTGGAACACATTAATTCAGGTGCCAAGATGTTTGAGTTCAAGATGCTTGAGAAGGCAACCTTCTCAACCAACCTTCTGCAGTTTTACTCTTCTTGACTTGAACTAAGCTTCTTTAATATGATGAGGTCAACCTTCTTTTGACTCATGATCAGACTATAGTTGACTTCTTGTCAACCTTCTTTAGTTCTAGTCAAACCTTCTGTTGACATTTTTTCAAGCTTCTGCAAGTTAACCTTCTTGAGACTTCTCTTACCATGGAAGTTTCTTTTCTTTTTGGTCTTAGATAGAGTCTCAGTTTGCTATGTAGTAACCCTGTTCTACATCACTTTAGCACACAAATTAGATCACACATATTTAGAAAACTAAAATCTTACTTAGTTTGTTTCATCAAAAGCTAGAAAGAGATTCTTATTTCAACAATCTCCCCCTTTTTGGTGATGACAAACTTAGAGTAAGTTTTTGAGTTTTCTATCACTTAGAGATATACAATATATACGCAGAGTGATCATATTTGAGCTATTGATGAATTTAAACAATTTAAAACTTTTAACATAGCAAAAAGATAATTATGATATATCATTTTAATCATGATGAGTACAAGATTTTGATAATTATCATTCAAGACATACTAATTAAAGTACTAACATAAAGTTCTGAAGCATAAGCATAGTAATGTGATGTGACATACATGTGCCACATGTCACATATCAAACTATTCAAAAGAAGTTTTAAAATTGTCAAATTACAAACCCCAAATTCACTAATTACTAACTAAGTAGCTATGCAAAAAACTTAATCTCCATTCTCCCCTTGTCAAAAACAAAAAGGAGGAAGAAGTAGAAATTACGTTGCTACTTGGTAGGAGAAAAGTCATCTGAGGATTTTGAAGAGGTTGCAGGCTGCGGAACATCTTCAACAGGAATTGGTGGACAGAAATCAGGAATAACAAGATTTGGAAGGAGGAGTGGGACAACATTTTGGAGCACCCATCGCTGGAATTCAAAGTTTCTTTGAGCTTCAACCCTATTCTCTCTTTGTAGGATACCAATGCATCTCAAGAGATGGTTGTGGTGAGTCCTCATCTTTTTCATTTGCTTCTCATGATGGCCTCTCATTTTCCTCATGGCAGCCATAACACTTTGACTGTCTCCCAAAGAGGACGGATTCAGTTTCTGAAGGTTTGCTACCAGAAACATGAACATTCTTGCTACCAGAAGCTTTGTCAGGGGATGCAGCAGGGATTTGGACATTTTTGCAGAAGGATCCAATGGATCCAAATTTTGAAGGCATGTCAGATGGAAGCTTGGAGGGCAAATCAGAAGGCATCCTAGGGACAGATGAGTCATAGATTGGTGTTTGGGACACTAGAAACTTGTTTATTTCTTCTGAAGCAAAGGTGGTACCAGGAGAAGCTTTGGGATTTTCTAGCCATTGTGAGAAAGGGTTCACAAAATGGCCAGTAGATCCTTGAACATCATTAGGAGCATGAGTGGTTATGGGAGTGGGTTTTGGAGTGTTTAGCATCTCAGAGAGTGCAAGTGAGGCAAGGAACTCAGGATTTTCTTTGGTGGAGTTCACTGGTGTATCAGCAGGTTCTTCTTCTTCTTCCATTGCAGGAGGTTGATTCATATCTAGCTCCCCCTGAGCTTGATCATTCTCTTCTTCTGATGTCTCTTGCTCCCCCTGAGAGAATCCATAGGGAACTAATGGACCATTTGGAGAGAGAGGGGATTCATTCACCTCATCAGAAGGTTCAGCAGCAGGAGTAGTGGTACCATCAGCAGCAATTGTAGAAGGTTCAATTGAAGGCTCAACCCGGGGTTCAAACAGAACTATGGCCATGCAAGGTTCTTCTTCTTGAGCAACTTCAGTTTGGGCTTGATCATACAACATCTCAACATCTTCACACAAGTCTTCCATGTCTTCATTCATCTCTTCACCTTGATTGGACAGCTTTTCAAAGATTTCCTTCCAACTTTCAGAAGGTTCAGTATCCATGAGTGAGTCAAAAATTGGTTGATTTGTTGGAGACCCTAGATTGGTTTCTTGATTGATAAAAGGAGGAGAATTTATGATTGGTTCTATTTCTGAGAATGGTTCTGGACTTGGTTCTTTTAAGAAGGGCTTTGGAGAAGGTTGCTTTGGAGAAGGTTGTGGTGATGGTTTTTGTGGAGAGGGTTGTGGTGAAGGTTGTTTTGGAGAAGGTTCTCTATGAGGGGACTCAACAACAGAAGGTTCTACAGAGGCTTCTGCAAAAGGTTCATTTGAAGAGGATTCTTTTGGTGTGTCTTTTGGTGGTGATGGATTGGTGTCTTGGGTATTGGTTTCATCTTTTTCTAAGCTTTTTGGAGAAGGTTTCGAAAATACATTGACTTTCTTACTGAATGGTTTCAACCTCATTTGTTTGGCACTCTTTGACCAAAAACTGGTAGTGTCTTGGGTCAAGAACATTCCATATGGTAGTGATGTGGATTGCCTAAAGTTTTGACTATATCAATCATGTAATTGAAAATTATGTAGGGCAAGCTTATCACATACCTCTTGAATAGGTGATAGATTAACAGAAGGTCAGTGTCTTTAACCTTCTCAAAGCTTCCTGCTCTAGGTAATAGGGAATGAGTCACCATATTGTGCAGAATCCTTGCTTGATCTTTGAGAGCAGTGGATACGAAATCGTCTTTAGGATTATTCATCAATTCCTTCAGTAGTTGATTCTTAGACACATTCAAGCTTTCATACCAGTCATCTCCATAGAGAAATACCTTAGTGAGAGGGATTTCTAATGCTATAGCAATCATTGTTGGATTGACTATCAATGTAGTTCCCTTCACTTGAGTAGTGAAACTTTTCTTTCCTTCATTTACATTCATTGTTCCATAAAATTCCTTCACAAGTTCTGGGTAAATGACTTCATCTTGTGAGAGGAGTTTCTCCCAACCTTGCTCTTCAATGAGAGGAGATAAGTTCCAACCAGAGTTCTTCATCTCATCCAGTAGATAAATTCTTCCTGACATGATTCCTCGTTTGTTCCATTTTCGTGGTCAAACACAGTAGAAGGTTGAATTTCATCATCTTTCTTCAGTTGAGATTCTTCTTTAATCAATTTTCCTTTTCCCTTGTTTCCACTGTTCTTAATGTTGATCTTTGGTTTCTTTGAGGGAGGAGGTGCACGAGCACCAGTGTTTCGTTTAGGAGCAGATGAGGGTTTTGGGGTTTCAAGTTTCTCAGGGATGGTTGATTCAGAGTCATCATTGACTACGATTGGCTTGCTTATCTTTGAACCAGGGCCTTCCATTTTCTTAACAGTACTGGTTTTGATCCTTGAAGATCTTCTTGAAGGCGTAATGGATGATCTAGAGGAGTTAGTTTCTGATTGAATGGTGTTGGTGTTAGAAGATGGAGGAATGGGTGTTGATTGAGAAGATGGAGTGGGCAATGATGGAGGAACAGCCTGAGATTGGACTTTTCTCACACAAGGAGTTTTGGTTCTCACCATTTTCTGGATTGGAAGGATTGTTTGTGTGAGAGAGAAAGAGGATAAGTTCAGTTACAAAGAGGAAATTGATTTGCGTGGATAAAGGAGAAAGAGGTACTGCAATTTGACGGTTTAGGAAGTTAGGTAGAAAAGGGAGGGTGAACTAGCCGTTAGGATAGCCTGGTGACAGTTACGATGGGACATAATGGCGTGATTGACAATTCCTCTTTTCCAAGAAAGTTTGAGGACGTGTTTTTGGTGACCGTTGTCAACCTTCTTCAATCGTAGTAACTTAAGTTTTTGTAACTGAAGTTTCTGTAACTAATTTTTCTCACTATTTGAGAGAGTTGTTTCTTAGGTTTTCAACCTTCTTCAGATAAAGTTTCTCTTAGTGAACCTTTTTCATTACTTGAGAAGGTTTGGGATTTGACAATTGTAATTTTCTTAAGGACATTTTGTAATATGCAAAGCTTCTTTAAGAAAGTTGTAACCTTCTTCTAACAGAGGCTTTGTAAATATATCAGCTAGTTGATGCTTTGTATCAATGAAAATTAGTTCCACATTCTTTTTCTGGACATGATCACGAATAAAATGATGTTTGATGTCAATATGTTTAGACCTTGAATGCTGAATGGGATTTTTTGATAAATTGATTGCACTGGTATTATCACAATAAATAGGAGTGCATGTGTACCTTATTGAGTATTCCTCTAATTGATTTTTGATCCATAGAATTTGTGAGCAACAACCAGCAGCAGATACATACTCTGCTTCAGTAGTTGATAGAGCAATTGAGTTTTGTTTTCTACAGGACCATGAGATTAAGGATTCTCCCAATAGTTGACATGAGCCACTTGTGCTTTTTCTATCAACTCTATCACCAGCATAATCAGCATCACAGTACCCTACTAAGTCAAAATGAGTATTCTTTTTCTACCATAGACCAATATCTGTGGTTCCAACTAGGTATCTGAAGATTCTCTTCACAGCTGTAAGATGAGATTCTTTTGGAGAAACTTGAAATCTAGCACACAAGCCAACTGAAAACACAATGTCAGGTCTACTAGCAGTTAAATAGAGTAGTGAACCTATCATGCCTCTGTATTCTTTTTCAGATGTTGGCTTTCCTTCTTCATCCTTCTCAATTTGCATGGAAGGATGCATAGGAGTTGCCATAGCTTTTGCCTCATTCATCTTATACTTCTTGAGAAGGTCTTTGATATATTTCTCTTGACTAATGAAAATACCTTTATCAAGTTGTTTTATTTGAAGACCTAAAAAGAATCTTAGTTCTCCCATCATACTCATTTCAAATTCACTTTTCATGAGATTTCCAAAGTCTTTGCAAAGTTTTTCATTTGTTGATCCAAAGATAATATCATCAACATAGATTTGGACAATCAATAATTCTTTATCAAGAGATTTCTTAAAGAGTGTAGTATCAATGTTTCCTCTTATAAAATTATTTTTGATCAAGAAACTACTTAGCCTTTCATACCAAGCTCGAGGCGCTTGTTTAAGTCCATACAAGGCTTTAGTGAGTTTAAAAACATGATTTGGCTTCTTTTGATCAACAAAGCCAGGAGGTTGACTGACATAAACTTCTTCATTTAGAAGACCATTTAGAAAAGCACTTTTCATATCCATTTGAAATAATTTAAAGTTTTTGTGTGCAGCAAATGCAAGTAATATTCTAATGGCTTCTAACCTTGCTATTGGAGCAAGAGTTTCATCATAGTCAATACCTTCTTGTTGATTGTACCCTTGAGCAACAAGTCTTGCCTTGTTTCTCACCACCTTACCATTTTCATCAAGTTTGTTTCTGAACACCCATTTGGTTCCAATTATTGATTGATGCTTAGGAGGTGCAACTAGATTCCATACCTCATTCTTTTCAAATTGAGAGAGTTCTTCAGTCATGGCTTCTATCCATGATTGATCCTGTATAGCTTCATTTATGGATTTTGGTTCTATTTTAGAGATGAGAGCCATTCCAACTGTATTTTCTCTAAATGATGTTCTGGTTCTCACAGGGTCTGAGGTGCTACCAATAATTTGATCTCGTGGATGGTGAACAACCATTCTCCAACTCCTTGGTAGTTGAGAAGGTTGATCAGAACCTTAAGTAGCTTCATTTGATTTTTGAGAAGCTTGATCAGAAGCATCTTCTTCTTCCTTCTCAGGTCTGTTGACTTCATTTTGACCATCTTCATTCTCTTTGTTGATTTCATCAACATCAATCACTTCATTTGATTTGTTAGTTTCATTGAAAACAACAAGCATGCTTTCTTCTACAGTTTGAGTTCTAAGGTTATAGACTCTATAAGCTTTAGATGATGTTGAATATCCAAGAAAAATTCCTTTGTCAGTTTTGGAATCAAACTTTCCTAAATTGTCTTTGTTATTCAAAATGAAACAAGTGCAGCCAAATACACGAAAATAAGCAATGGTAATTTTTCTGCTTTTCCAGAGTTCATATGGGGTTTTCTCAATTATTTTTCTAATGGAAACTCTGTTTAAAATATAGCAAGCAGTGTTTATAGCCTCAGCCCAAAAGTATTTTTCAATTTTTGAATCTTCTAAAAGAGTTCTTGCCATTTCTTGCAAGGTTCTATTTTTCCTTTCTACAACTCCATTTTGTTGTGGAGTTCTAGGGCACGAGAAATTGTGAGTCATTCCATTTTCATCAAAAAAGTTTTGAAAAGACAAGTTTTCAAATTCTCCCCCATGCTCACTTCTTACAGAAACTACCTTTGTTCCTTTTTAATTTTGAACTTTCTTCAAGAATACTTTGAATGCTTCAAAAGCTTCATCTGTGTTTTTCAAAAATAGCACCCAAGTGTATCTTGAAAAATCATCTTCAGTGACAAAACCATTTCTTTTCCATTTAGGCTAGCAGTTTTTGTAGGTCCAAATAAGTCTATGTGAAGCAACTCAAGTGGCTTTTGAGATGTGGTCATGTTCTTAGGTTTAAAACTTGATTTGGATTGTTTTCCTTGAACACAAGCTTCACATATTCTATCCTTTTCAAAATTGATTTTTGGTAACCCTCTGACTAATTCCTTTTTGGATAATTTTGAAATAGTTTGCATGTTTATGCGGCCATCTCTTCTATGCAAATCCATTTGTCATTTTCAAAAGACATAAGGCAAGTTTCTTGAGATAGTTCATCAAGACATAGGCTGTATAGATTCTTATTTCTAGATGCAGTAAACAGGACCTTACCAAATGAGATATCTTTAATAAAACATTTATCATCTTTGAAAGAAACTTTATGACCACTATCACACAATTGACTAATGCTTAACAAGTTATGCTTTAAACCTTCTACATACTGAACATTTTTAATTTTCGGAGAATTAGAATTACCTATAGTACCTATACCTTTGATGCAAGCTTTATCATCATTGCCAAAGATGACATAGCCTCCATCTATTCTCTCCATTGAGAGAAATTTATTCATTTCTCCTGTCATGTGTCTTGAGCATCCACTGTCCAAGAACCACAGCTTTTTCTTGGATGCTAAGAGACAATCCTGTTTCAGATGTTAGTAAAGTCTTAGGTACCCAATGATTTTTGGGTCCTTCATGGTTAGCTTTCTTCGAATAAATACTTCCCTTTTTCTTTTTAAAACATGCAGAAATATCATGACCAAAATGTTTGTAGTATGTGCATTTTACTCTAGACTTTTTGTTTTTTGAGACTTCCTTGAAGCTATGTTTAATGTGTTTTTTATCAGAGTTTTCACTCAACTGTTGTTCTGTGATAGTTCTTACTTCAATCATAGCTAAGATGTTATCTTTAAGAAGGTTGTTTTGTTCTTCAAGATTAGCTATGTCTATTTCTGATTTCTCACTAGTCAGAATATGTTGCTCACTGATCCTAGTGTATCTATATCTAAGCATGCCAATGGTTTGTGTCAAATGTTCATTTTTTCTTTGAAGTTCCTCATTTTCATTTTTCACATTGAAATATTGTTCTCTAAACATACTACATTTTTGGACTAAAGTATTTGAATCAGATAGCAGATTTTCAAAAGCATGTTCAAATTCTTTGCATGATGCACAAGATGGTTCAAGAATAATTACCTCTTCTAGATCAGCATCTCCCATGAGACAAGAGTTGATAGACTCCATACTATAGGCCAGCAAGTTTCGAGAAGGTTCATCAGAATTAACCATGAGACAGAAATGAGCAGCATCCTCTTCATTTTCTGAATCAGTTTCATCTGATTCATCCCATGTGGCAAGTAGAGCCTTTTTCTTTGGTGTGAACTTCTTGTTGCTTCCTTTTAACTTAGGACATTCATCATCATCATCAGTGTCATTTTCATCATCTTCACTTTCTGCTTGAGTATCTTCTTGAGCTTTGAGTGCCATAGCTTTAAAAGATTGTGGGGTTTTTTGAGAAGCTTTAAGAGCAATGGTTTTAGCTTTCTTGGGATGAAGTTCATCCATGATCTCTTGCTCATGAACTTTTAAGGATCCAAGTAGATCTTCTATCTTTAGTGTAGATAGATCTTTAGCTTCTGTTATAGCAGTCACTTTGGGTCTCCATACCTTTGGTAGACATCTCAAAAGCTTTCTGACTTTTGCTTGATTTATGTAGGTATTTCCCAGTGAGTTCAAATCATTTGTTATTGTTGTGAATCTGCTAAACATTTCAGAGATAGTTTCTTGTTCCTCCATTTTGAATGTTTCAAAAAATTGGTGGATAAGAAGGTTGATCTTAGCTTCTTTGACCTGATCAGTTCGTTCATGTGCAGTTCTTAATGTATCCCAAATCTCTTTGGCAGTTTGTATCCCAAATCTCTTTGGCAGTTTGTTTCCCAGCTACTTTGTCATATTCACTTCTACCTAAAGCACATGTTAGATAAAATTTAGATTTAGAGTTTAGGAGTACCATGCGTTTGTCTTCAGATGTCCAATTATTTCTGGGTTTGGGAAGAGTGCTTCCATCATCAAGAGTTGTTGTAGGTTCATAAGGACCATCTTCAAAAATTCCCCAGAGATCAGTATCTTGAGATTCTAGAAACAATCTCATTTGATCTTTCCTGTAATAGTAGTGTTCACCAGTGAATCCTGGAGGTCTATTTGCTGAAGCACCTTCAGGAAGAAACATCACTGAGTTTGAATGAGTCATCACTTCTTCTAGGATCTTTCCTCTCACACTGTGAGCTGTGCTCATCCCCTAGAGGTGAGCTCTGATACCAATTGAAGTGACTTATTTGCACAAGAAAGGGGGGATTGAATTGTGCGTCCCTTTTTAAATTTTATCCTCCAACCTTCTCCAAATGATCTTAAGATAAACTTAGAGTAGAGAAGGTTAAAGTGTTAATTCAAAGCACACAGCAAGCAAGCAAGCAAATACGTACTGAAGATAATGTAACTTAGATGATTCTGAGTTGATGTTAAAAAGTTGTTTTCAGTATTAAGAGTATACCTTAAATAAGGTTGTCTTAAGTTGAAAACTTATCTACAGAAGGTTGAAGTAACTAACCTTCTGTAGGATTTGAAAACAGTTAACAAGTGTATGAAAGATTAAACACGTAATAAGGAAAGCAAGTAATGACACAGTAGAGTTATAGAGATTCACCCAACTATGGCTACTTCCTCTCCTCACTTCCAAGTGAGTATTTCCACTATTTTCCAAATAGATCTTACACTTGCTTTTGTTCACCAACAAAAGACTTTCACCACACTCTCTTTTGATCAACACACAAAGGACAAGTGTTCACTGCCACAGCTTAGCCAAGATGTATTCACCACTTAGAAAACTTTCTCCTAGCTTTCTAAAGGTTCCTTTTTCAAGTAGGTTCACCTACACCACTCACCTCACACTAGGTAGTTTGTAGAGAAACTAACACAATGATTCTTACAATAAGGGGTTTGGGTTTGGGATGATTTAGAAGCTTGACTACAGATTAATACAATGTATTTTGTAGGGTAAACAAGCTAACACACACTCAACAAAGTATTCCCTAAAACTGAACGTGATGTTGCTTTGAGTGTGGATAAGAAGGTTGATTGCTTTTCAAGAAGTTTGAACTTTGTGTAGATTGCAATTAACTCTCATGATTTGAAACTTCAGAGATCTGTCTTTAAATAGGCTTGGCAAGGGAATAGAGCCGTTGAGAAACTTGGAGATAGTCGTTGGGAGTGACCATTAATCCATAAAGATGAATTGTTTGTTGGACAAAAGACTTGGTTATCCGTTGAAGCTTCTCCAGCCTGTAAATCAGCTTTATACACTTTACTCAACCTTCTGGAGTTGACATTGTACTCTCTTCTGATTGTCCTCTAAGCCTATGACTTGACATATATCACTTTAGGCCTTTCTTTTCTAGCTTGCAATGAGGCTTCTTGAGTTTCATGGTATGAGACAAACACCTTTTGTTTCTCTTAGGAATAATCAAGCATTTCCTCTTTTGGTTTCCAACATTCTTCAACATATTTATTGCATGAGATCTTCAGTTAATGCACTGGAATGCATTAATTCAGGTGCCAAGATGTTTGAGTTCAAGATGCTTGAGAAGGCAACCTTCTCAACCAACCTTCTGCAGTTTTGCTCTTCTTGACTTGAACTAAGCTTTTTTAATATTTTGATGAGATCAACCTTCTTTTGACTCATGATCAGACTATAGTTGACTTCTGGTCAACCTTCTTTTGACTGATGGTCAAGCTATAGTTGACTTCTGGTCAACCTTCTTTAGTTCTGGTTGACATTTTTTCAAGCTTCTGCAAGTTAACCTTCTTGAGACTTCTCTTACCATAGAAGTTTCTTTTCTTTTTGGTCTTAGATAGAGTCTCAGTTTGCTATGTAGTAACCCTGTTCTACATCACTTTAGCACACAAATTAGATCACACATATTTAGAAAACTAAAATCTTACTTAGTTTGTTTCATCAAAACCTAGAAAGAGATTCTTATTTCAACAAATTTACCGTGAGTCCCCTAACCAGACAACATACCATAAGCAGGAAAGTCGTTAATTGTCCACATCAATGCCGCTCTCATCATAAAAATTTTCTTTCGTGCTGCATCATATGTCAAACCCCCCCCCCCCCCCCCCCCCCCCCCCCCCCCCCCCCACACAATCTCTTAAGATCATCAATCAGAGGTTCCAAAAAGATATCAATATTAGCCCTTGGATTGTGTGGACCAGGTATAAGACAAGTCAAAAACATATACGGCTTAGTCATGCACATCTCAGGAGGAACATTGTAAGGGGTAACAATGACTAGCCAACAAGAGTAGGGTGACGCCGATGTTTGGATATATGGAGTAAATCCATCAGAGCACAAGCCAAGCCAAACATTCCGTGGGTCTGAGGCAAAATCAGAATGCACTTGATCAAAGTGCTTCCACGCTTCACCGTCAGATGAGTGGCGTAAAGTGTCCGAGGTACACTTATTGTCATAATGCCAAGTCATTTTTTGCGCAATCGGTCGATGCAAACATTCTTTGCAACCTTGAAGCTATAGGCAAATAGAACATCGACTTTATCGGAATTGGTTTATAATTACGTTTTGCCCCTTTACGATCGTGATACCTCGGTCTTCCACAAAATTTGCATTCAAGTAGCTCACCATCCTTTTTACCAAATTCATTGTTGTAAAACAACATGTGCCCTTCTGAACAACAATCAATCTTCTTAAAATCCAATCCCAGCTTCGAAACTAACATCTTTGCTTCATAATAATTTTTTGGCAAATTATCCTTATTATGTGTCACTTCCAACATCATTTCAGTCACATAGTCTAAACCCACCTCAGAAATATTACTCATGGACTTGAGAGATAAAAGCTTCACACTCATAGATAATTTTGACTGTGGGGAGCCTTCAAACAACGGTTTGTTCGAATCTCTTAACAAGTTATAAAATCTTTGTGCTTCTTCAATTGGGAGTTCATCATAATCGTCATATTGAGGCTCATTAAATGGCACATTCACCCTAAGACCATCACAAATCATGTTTTCCATCGACTCAAAAATTACATTACGTGCAACACCAAAACCAGAACTGCTTGAAGCCCCTGCGTCAAAATTTGGACGTCGTGTTTCTCCATGTTCCACCCAAATCGAATAATTAGGCTTAAACCCCCAATGATACAAGTGCTCCCTAATTTCATCATCAGTCTTAATAGGTATTCCGTCGCATTTTAAGCATGGACATCTAACCCCCTTTTCCCATCTAGCCAATTCATGTCGCCACACTACCACAAGAAACTGTTCAACCCCAATTACAAAAGTTTGCTTCAAACCCGCTCTTCTAGGAAATAACCGATCATACACCCAATAACGATTAAATTCATACCAATTCATCTACACATATTTAAGAAAATGTGTTGGATTCCCATAACATTCCCAATAACCTATCAAGTTAGTGGCATCGATATGATCTCAGTGGAGATGATTCCGAGCCGAGTATGGGAATCAAGGACAGCACAAAACCCTTTTCCATCCAAGTAGTGAAGGAAGTTATTTCATATAACTCCCAACCTTACCGTTGTTAGTATCGTCTCGCAATTATCTCAATGGAGATGATTTCGAGCAAATTATGGGGGTGAGGGACAGCACCTCACCCTTTTCCATCAACAACACACAGTCATCTAACCTAGGGTTCATCAAAACAACAATTAAACAATTTTCAATTAACAACTCTAAAATAATACATTTTTCAATTTCAACTATTTGACACAATTAACAACATACACAATTTTTAATTCTCAACAATTTTCAATCTAACTCTTCTTAACAATTTCACTTTAACAAATTTAAATTCATTTTTCAATTACTAACATTCACATTTCACAATATTCACTCAATTTTAACTCACATTTCACACTCAATCCTACAACTCACATTTCACAATATCACTTAATCCTAACACTCAATTATAACTCACAACTCACAACAACACTCAATTGTAACTCACAACTCACAACAACACTCAATTCTAACATCTAATCTATGAAGTTACAATCACAACAATTCCAACAAACACAATTCTAACAACTAACTCAAAATTCACAACAACACACAACAACAACAACAACAAATAATTCAATCCTAACCAATTCAATCCTAACCAAAAACAACAACAATTTATTTTAAAAACTAACCGTTATGAGCGAGATTGAGATCCGATGCGGTGGTTCATGCGGTGACGGTGCACACTCCGGTGCAATGGCTTCAAATACCAAATTTCAATCCTAACAAATTTCAATTTCAAGCAAACAATAAATAAATTAAAACAAATTCAATAAATAAAAAATTAAAATTATAACAATATCATAAAAAGTGCAAATCAAAACTTACAAGAGAGAAATGGGAGCTCCGGTGGTGGTGGTGGTGGTGGTTTCGTGGGTGGTGGTGGTGGTGGTTGTGTGGTAGTGGAGTGGTGGAAGAAGAGGGAAATCGTGAGAGAGACCCAGTATTTCCTCACGTTGTCCTAGGTCCTGCAACGGCTAAAAATTAGCGAGGGACCCAGTATTTCCGTTGCTAACCTCCTTAATTTTCGTGCCCCACAAATTTGAATTGGCGCCCAATAGTTTGCGAGGGCCCATTCCGTCGCAAATCCTCCTAATTCCGTCGCCAATCTTAAAAAAACGAGGACCCTTATTCCCTCGCAAATACCTGTTTTTGCGAGGGACCAGGCTTCCCTCGCTACAGTCCGTCGCAAATAGGGGGTTTTTTTGTAGTGGTTTATGAGCCAACTCGCGAGTTTGACAATCATGGGAACACTACTTTGTTGATTTCAATAACAGAAATTCAATCATACCCCCACTAGTTTTCAATTTCTTCGAAAAATGTTTTCGATATGCATTTCCTGTTTTGATTTTCAAATGCAAAAAGTAAACAGGCCATATCTAGTCCACTTCATTCCATCCCTCACCGTTAATCCAAACATGGCCTCACCAAATTCCAATGTTACTTTTCATAGGCTTCATTAAAAGTACAAGATGAAGAATCAACCTAAACCAAAATAAGAGAACAAGAGAGGACAAAAAGAACATTAGCTTAAAAAAGAGTGTGGGTAAAATGGGGGGAGTGCAAAGAGTGGGAGGAAAACTATACTCCTTCCATTACAGAATATAAGCAAAAACTGGTCAACAAAAATAATGTATCTGATTCAAAGTTTGGACCAAATACATCAACTTTTATTGACTAGTTTTTGCTTATATTCTGTTACGGAGGAGTAATTTTGAAAATAAATGGAGTCTGGAACCCGAAAGATGAGAATGTGGGATAAACACCTTGAGATTAGGAGAGAACATATCCTCTAGAAAAGGCAAGGACGAGGACTTGAAGCCAAATGAGGGCGCACCAGCTAAGGATCTGGTGCTTAAAAAAACATAAATTAAACACCATATACAAAGAAATAACTTAGTGAAACTTTTTATAGCAATTATGAAGGTAGGGACAAATACCTGTGATCTAAGAACAAGGGTGGAAATCATTAGGCAATTGCCTAAGGGTTAAATATGTTTATAATTTCTTTAAAATTTCACAATTTTGTTTTAAGTCTCTATAAAATTTTACACCGATTTTTAGTTCCTGCAATATTTTTTGTCAGCAATTTTAGTCTAATAAAATGTTAACTTATGTATCTCGATCCTTTGAATTTTCAAATGATGTTTTGCAGATACACTCTTTGTGTTATGATTGAAGTATATAAAAAAGACACAAAATTCGATTTCTAAGTCTGCATTTCCTTTTTGCTTCAAAAAAAAAGTTTGTATTTCCTTTATTTTGCTTCTTGAGCTTTTGGTGTATAAAAAGCTCGTAATTATTTCATCACTTGTTAAAAAATTCCAAAAAGTTTTTGAGAGGGAGATGTCTATCTAATATCTATTTATACAAACAAACCTCATATGAAATTACCAATTTGGATATCTTATTAACAAGACACATATCTAATTTAAGGGTAAAAGTCGCATTACCCTCTATTTCTTTCCTTTTCTTCTTACATTCTCTTTCTTACTTTTTTTTCTCGTTCTTCATACACTTTCTTTCCTACTTTTCATTTTTCTCTTACACTTTTTTTCTTCCTTTTTTTCTTTTTACTTTTCCCATAAATAATTCTTCTCTTTTTTTATCACTTCACTTTAGTATTTTTTAACTAAATTTCTAAATGTATACAAACACTACTACTCTACAAAAATTACCTATAAAAATATAAATGAGTCACACCAAAAAAACAAAACAAAAATTATCACCTTTTTTGAAAAAGTTATCACATTAAAATTTAAAATTTTCTCTTCAAAATCTATTTACACTCTTATTGAAAATCTGCTATCACCTCTTATTGATAATCTATCATCTATCTTTTACTATCTACTATATTCTACTAATCAACTAAAATAATCCATTAAAACTACGAGATAACTGCAACAATATATAAAAAAGGCAAAATTACACCAGAGGACCTTTAAGTTATTTATTTGTAACATGTTGGCCCTTTAAGTTTTTTTGTAACAAATAAGGCTCTTTTAGTGATTACTCTAGCTTATGTATTTTGATGTTAAAGTTTTTACCAATGCAAAAAACTTTTTTCACTTAATATCTCAACTTAACCCCTACTTATTAAACTACTTTTACTTTTACCAATGCAAAAAGCTTTTTATTACAGTACTTTTACTTTTATCAATGCAAGAATAAATATGAGCAATTTAGGAACAATGTTTCTTTTTTTAGCTTTTCTCAAAACACGTGTCTAGCTGCAATTTGCTTATATATGAAAACGGGAGGAGTATTCCTTTTTCTCTCGCCAAGGCAAATCCGTCCAATACCTCAGCTGACACTGCAAAGGTATTGCCAGCTCAGCACAATGTACTTTTTCCATGTCTCTTTCAAATGCTCGCTTACTCAATTCACCAGCAACATATGCCATGGCATCTGATATAGCATAAAATTCCTGCACACTAACAAATTAACACATCAAAATGCTCACACAGAGGATTACTTTTTTACCTTTCACTTAATGCCCTAGCTTCTCTTCATGTTCTGTTTATTTCAACAATCTACTTTCCTAATTAACAACTACATCTCTTAAACTTGCAATTTATTAAAGAATGGAAGCATAAATAACTCTTTTTTTTCTCAAAGAGTTATCATAAAGGACACTGGGTTATTGTGCTGAGTGATCACCGGTTATTGAAGAATAACAAAATTGATATGTTGTGATGATAGAACATATTTTGTATTTGTAAGTCGGGCTATTAGCCACATGATACTCGTCAAAAGACAATGTCAAATAAATTACACATTATATTGTTGACCATATATAGGCCCGTTTGGATAGAGCTTATTTTGAGCTTATGAAAAATAGCTTATGCAAATAAATAAGTTTTTTTGTATTATTCATAAGTTTGTCAAATGTAGTTTATGGAAAAACAACTTATGGAGATATAACTATTGTTAGTCAGAACTTGTGGGTTAACATGAAAACTTATTTATCTCCATAAGTTGTTTTCCATAAGCTCAAAAATAAGCTCATCCAAACGGGCCATATTATATAATTGATAAGTATATATATCTCCATAATTTATTTTTTTTGCACTGTACTTGTCGACAAACTTTTAGGATGAGGGAATTATTTGTCAAAAATGTCTACTAAACTATGAATCATTTGATATTGTAGTTATGAGATTGAATTTAATTTTGTAAAAGACCATAAAAAAGAGATATGGTTAAAATAAATTGTAAAGTGGTTAAAGACGGAATAATGGATTCATATCTAAATAAGTAAAATTTGAGATAAAGTTTTGTGGTTATCTCTATTAGATATGGATAAATTTCGGCTATGTTAGAGATGAATTACAGATTGAGATATATTATACACTTCAATCTTAGTGACCAAATTTTTGATATTATAAATGGAATATATCTGTCTCTAATTAGAGATAGGTGCTAAAAAATTTGTCTATAACAATTTTGCGAGTGCAAATTTTGCCACAAAGCCTACTTCATCTCTATTTTGATCACTAACTTACATGTTTAGAGATGGAATTTCATAACTTTAGAGATGGAATTCATTCGTCTCTATTTTGAGTTTTCCTAATAGTGCAATCTGGTTATTGAAGATTGACTTCAATTCGTAATGTACCACAAAACACGCTGTTTAGCGTTGCGTTTTACATATTTTGCCACAAATTAGTTTTTTCTCCCAAATTGATTATTGAGAAATGAACTTCGTGTATTTGAATATATACTTTTTTTAAATCATTAAGGGAAATAAAATAAGGAGAAAAAGTAGGGTAATATGAGAAAGTTGGACGCCAAGTATACTAGTGCATTTATTTACTCTTGATATAGAAAGATTATCACCACTGCTTTCCAAAAGCTACCACACCTTTTTATATGATACATGAACATTGCATTGTTTAATTATCGTATCGTATCTTATTATATAAATGAAGTTTTTAGGTAAGAAATCCAAAATTTATAGAAGTTATTAAATTTTTTAATCTAGAGTTTTTTTATCAATTAATTTACATACATAGCTTGGAGAAATCTATTTATTAAAGTATTTGCTTATATATATATGTTTGTTGTTCCTGTATAAAAACCCACATGGATTTGAATTGATATATGCAAGCATAGGCATTTGTGTATCGAAATACAAAAGAATGAATAGAGGAAGGGGAAGGGGAAGAGGAAGGGGAAGGGGAAGGGGAAGGGGAAATGGAGGTGCTGATAGATGTCTTGTGTGCAGGCATAGGCGAAGAAACTGTGACGATAATTGTTACTATGGCCAATACTTTGCGGCCAATAGGGCTACTGAATTTGAAGTTGCGTGTAAGCTTTTTGGCTTGAATAGAATCGTGACACTCATGCAGTCTGTTGAAGTAGATCAACGACAAGCAACTGCAGAATCTATTCTTGTGGAGGCCAGTATTTGGCAAAATAACCCTCGAGGCTGTCTTGGTTATGTTACGCATCTCAATTCTCATATATCTTCATCCCTGAGGGAACTGGAAATCACAAACCAATTTCTTGCCTTCCTTAGAGATCGAGCAAACACAAACACCCATTCAGTTGCCTCTTCCGTTCCTCCTCCTCAAAGTAATCAACCTGTGAGTTCTTCTCACATGCCAGGTCCAGTCATTGATGATATGGTAAGGCTTCATAGGTTTAGTAATAAAAAATATTACATCATTACTTTTAATTAAATTATTTTCAACTTGACGTAGTTTGTAAAGATTGTTGTCCCACTGGTAGAGCCATAATTTCAACTCACTGGGCTAGTTATAAGACTAATCCTCCACGATGAAGCTTTTGTTATCATCTGAGCATACTATTTGAGTTTTAATTTAAGTTCTATTATTAATTATTATCATTATTACCCAATCAACCTTAGGCTACTAGACTCATGGATGCCATGGAATTGAAGGAGAATTCCAAAAAGGATATATGTTCAAGTACTTACGAAAAAGGAGAATCAAGGTATGTTTGTATGTTGTTATCATGTTCTTGTTTGATTTTTTTTTAATTAATTTTTAATTCTAGTTCACGCATTGTATATCTAACTTTTTATCCAGCAATGCTGCGTCCAAGAAAACAAAGATTACTGAAGATGAAGAGTCGGAAGAAGATGAGCAGGAGAAAGTTGTTGATTAGAATGAACTTATTTATTCTATTTTCATCATACTTTGTGTTGATTTAAGTATTCTGGTTGGATTAGTAACTAGTTTGGACTTGTATTTCAAATGTAGATTTGGATTTTTGAGTATTTTGATACTTTTTTATAACTATTTAAAGCATTCTTGTTGGATTAATAACCAGTTTGGGCTTGTATTTTTAACATAGATTTGTGTTTTGTGTATTTTAAAACTAAAGAATTTAGTGTTGAAAAAAAAAACTAAAGAATTTAAGAATATAAAAAAATTAACCAAGAAAAATCTTACAAATATTTGCTAACTAATTCAAATTAACCTAATATAAAAGCATTGAGTTAAACAATTTATCCTTAGTATTGGTTTAGATACCTCTTTTTTGGTTTACGTTTAGTATTTTTACTCTCTTAATTTATCCTTCTTAAGAGTAGTTGATAGAATTGTTAACTTTGGATAAATTTGACGGCTTTGAACCTTACACACGCGGCTCTACCAAAGCTTTCTTTGTCGTGTGTCTTGTGTATGTATGTCATTGTCGATTGTCGATGCAATATATTTTCCAAGTTCCCTAAACCTTTCCTCTCTCAACTTTTGAAGCCATGTATCAAGGGAGACAACACCTCCATCAAAATTTTAAAGGTAGAACATGGGAAAGGTCTTGAAGGATGTAAACAAATGTGCAAGGTCAAATATTTCTATCAAAGGAATGGAACTCTTGAAGTTCTTGGACCTTTGCAACAAACTCTCAATGATTTGGAAAACAAGCTAATAAACTGCGAACGACTTCCTTGGGAAATTGATGTTTTGAGTTTAGTTGTTGTCTAAAAGAAGATCACCTCAAGGTTTTTTTTTTGTTCGGATCATTGTTGTTGTCACCTCATCGGTTGTTGATTCAATTTACGTATGTCTGTGATTAATGATTGTTAGAACCTATTTAGTTTTTGTTTGTATGTTATTAACCAAATAATATTCGTTAAAAGAAAATGTATAATACTAGTACGTGTAACCCGTGCCATGCACGGGTAGACATATTCTTTTTAGCAAATTAAAAATTACAAAATTACAAATTACAAATTAAATTTTAGTTGTAGAAAAATGTCCCACAATGAAGTCATCTTTCTATCTTGATTCGATTGAACTATGTGAGGTTCTTCTACTTTTTGTGCTCGACCATCTTTCCTAACAGCATCACGTTCTATATGTCTAGAAGTTAGTGACGTGTATCTTGATGACGTGTTTTGTTCATGCAACATGTTGAGGTTGAGGCATGAATCTCAATCTCTATTTAACTTTAAGTCTAAGGCAGATGGGTGTTTTCAAGTGCTCTAAAATGTCAAGTAGGTCAAGCTTCTTCGTATCCCTTTGCAAATGGTGATGGGTGAACCTCATTTAAGATATGTCCGTACAACCCTAATTTTTTTTTGCACATCATTTACTCTGGTCATTCACATATTAATTGAATGCAAAAGTAAAAAACTACATGATGAAAGTCAATTTGATTGTAAGTTAGAAATAAAAATGACATTCCAGATGTGATTGCTCTCGTACATGTGATAAGATGCATATGAACAGTCATATCCATTTGACTTTATAGCTATGCCATCAGTATTTTCATTCATAGCCTTCAAATTAGAATTTGGGCCACTTGATTCTTAACCCCTGAAAAATGGTAAGAGATGAAAATTTGATGGAATAATGGACATAAGCAATGAATTCCTAACTTGATCTAGGTTACCTACGGTAAAATGCATAACTAATGAATTCCTAACTGTAAGTTCAATGACACTTTGTTGTAACAACAATATTGGTAATAAGAGCTTGTCAATATTGGGAGAAGAAATCCACGCTGGATAAGGCCTTATGAGAAGCTAATTAGTCTACATTCATGGGTCAAAAGCACTTGCAAATAAGTTTTATGGAAAACACTTTTTTCCAAACTGACCCAGTATTGTATACTATTATGATAGATGTATTTTGAAGTCTCTACAACCTTGACTATTCTTGGTAGACTAAATATTGCTTGCTATTGTCCATTTTCAATGCAACAAACTTACAATGTTCAGGGGATTTGGGATAAAATCAAACACACATGGCCGGTCCATATAATACGCGTGCCTTTAGGACAAAACTTCAATTGAATAGGGTAGTCAGCATTGGAAGCATCCTATTATTTTACCTACCTTTAGTTATAAATTCCAAAAGTATAAAGTTTATAAAAGAATGATTATAAGTTATGATATTTACCGTTGTACCTCAAATTTTTTTGTCTAGTATACACCAAAGAGTAAAAGGCGATAGAATATCCATCTAATGAAAAAAAAATCTACTGTTAAAGAGTTAAAAAATAAATAAAAGAATTAGCACGTATTCTTAGGAAGTTCATTTGATAGGGTCACAACAATTTAAAAATCAAAATTGAGAAAAATAATATCATATCTCATTTGATATTCAGTTTACTGCATCAAGCAAACATTAACCACTGATTGACTCAACTCTCTTTCTGAACCAAATGGGTTTCCATTCATATGTCTTATATAAATTCCTATCTTAGTATATGAGGAGGAAAAACATCATCATAGCGAAAGATACATTAATATATATATCAAAATGAAAATTAGAGGGGAGAGAAAGAGATAGAAAACTCGTGAGCAATAGAACATGGAGAAGATGAAATTTTGATTAATAGATGTTTCATCATAAATGTTGCAATTGAAAATAATAATGACATAAAAGAAAGAATATTATATTGATAAAAATCAAGAAAGAAACTTTCAAATGATTGATAAAGCAGGACACTCAACTCATAGCCTTAGGGCTTTTAGATTTGGAGAGGAAAACTACACAAAAAATGGATCATTGTAGGCATGATTAGGCAAGAAGCACACACCACATTTTGTTTCCTATTTTGTAATGTTAACTACGGTTGGTACCCCACTTGATATATAGCAGCCCAAATTTTGGAGAAATTAAAACATTACCAAATGCAATTTGAAAACAATTAATTTCACCCATTTATTTAATTTTTTAAAAACTTTTTGAACAAAAAAACGTATTTACTTGAGTGCTACCTATCAAGGATTCATGACTATTTTGCTGCACCGGCTCTACCAAACTAAATCTCGTTCCAATGATCAGTTTTTATATTCATGTTTTTTTTTGTGTTCATTTTGTTTTTGGTGTTTAGTTTTTATATTCATGTTTTATAATTGTGTTGTTTCCTGATAAAATGTATGTTATAATATTATGCAGGGAAAATGTCTGAACCAAAATTTTATGGAAAATGTCCTTTGATTAACAAAAAAAAAAGCTTCTGCGATGTAGGGAAAATGTCTGAAAACGTTAGAATGATTTGGGATGTTAATTATTGTTAAAAATGTATTAAACCCTATTAATTATATATTTTGAATTGCCACATATAGTTTATTGGTTTGAATTTGAAGATGTATGGCTTTTAATAACGTATACGTTATACATTCAATTCATATAAATACATTTATTTGTGATTTTATTTTATAATTTTAATTCTGGAATTTTGGAAGCCAAATAATTTATGGTAATGACATGTCAGCACTGTTTGGTTAGGAGGAAGGTTTAGGTGAGGACATGTAGCAGATAAGTAATGGAGGCAATTTCCTAATTGTATATAGATATAGATATAGATGTCAAAAAAATGTATAATAGTTTACCACATACATTATATTGCTAACCACATACATTATACTACTGATAAGTATATTCTCTTTCAAATAGTTTGATTATGATATATACTTGTAAGTTGTTGGAGGCACTAACAAGAACGACACATATTTTGATTAGTTTCAATTACATACTTTCGTTAGATTTAATGTTATGTTTTCTATGTTATGGACAGAGTTTTAGTTTAATCAGGTGTAACATTTTTTGCAATATACACTTTTAGTATGAATGAATTATTTGTCAAAAATGACTACCAAATTATGAATTGTTTGATATTGTAGTCATGATATTTAATTTAAGGTGATTGCTCCCATACCCATTTGAAATTGGAAGGGTATCATACCTTCATTAGTTGTCCTATTTTAATTGGTCCATGTGTTCCATATCATCTTTAAAATATATTTTTTAAATATACCCAAATTTTAAAGTAATTAAAAAGAACCTCATTACATCAAATTTTTTAAGAAACACGAAGTGTAGCGGTTAATTAATTATGTGAACGTGGTTACGTGTTTGGTAAATGCTATACTTCGATTTTGAAAGCACACACAGATGCAATGTAAAACTAATTTTATTGTATTGGTTTTTTATAAAAGCATTCTAACTCCATCAACCTTCATCCTCTATCTCAATATGTTAACCAAGATGAAGAAACAAACAAATGAAATTCAGTAATCAAACATATATAACAAAATGCTATAAACTAGAATCATAAACAAAATGCCAAACCAAAAGCAGAAAAAATTCCCAAAAACATACTCAGGGAAACTTAAGGGTCCAATTTGGATTCATCATTCGTTTAATGAACGCTCCATTTCTGGTTCTTAACACGGTGTGACGGAACAGCGAACGAAAGTAGAAGGCGTACACAGTGCGGCGGTGGCGTGGCGGCACGACAGTATTGGATTTTGTTTCTGCGTGAGAAAACTTTGATTTTGAAACAATTAGGGTTTTTGTGTAATTTGTATGAAACTTTGGTTAGGTTTGTAACATAATTACTCTAAAGATTTGGGTATATTTAAAAGAATATATTTTAAAGGTGACATGGAACACAGGTGACACATGGCCCAATTAAATTAAAACAAATAATGTAGGGTATGATACCCCTCCATTATAAAATGGGTATGGAAGAATTTACCTTAATTTAATTTTGTAAAAGACCAAAAAGAGAAATGGGAAAAACAATTTGTAAAGTGGTTAGAGATGGAATAATGGATTCGTATCTAAATAAGTCTAAAATTTTGAGACGAAATTTTGTGTTTATCTCTATTAGAGATGGATAAATTTCGTCTATATTAAAGGCAAATTATAAATAGACATATTGATTTATAGCGGTAAAAGAAAGTTGGTCGCCAAGTATACTGCTATATTGATTTACTCTTAATATAGAAAGATGTTCGGTACCCTTCCTTTAGATCAGAGTTAAAGATCAGCAGTTAGTATCTTGAGTCTTTTTAATTATCCTTCTGTAAGTTGAGGTCGACTCGATGCTCCGAAAGTCGGTGTCTTCCGAGGTTATGCTCTTTCCCCGAGGCTGGACTTAGTGGGTTGGGTACCTACAGACACTCTGATGCCAAAGTCAGCGATCAGTAGTTGGTGAGAGGTACAAATGAGCAAAACGTACTAGATCTTGGAGGGTAGTGTCGTATTTATAGACGGGGAGTTGAGGTCGGTCGCGATCCGGAGCCGTTGGATTGGAGCGCTGCGGTCTGGGCCGTTGATACCGGTTTCAAGAGGTAACTTCTTTGTTGGGCCGGATCCACTGATAGATTGGGTCGTTTCTTATGCGGATTGGGCCTCTTGGCCCCGCTTTCGAAAAGCACACATGGAATTCGTCAATTACCCCACCTTTTTATATGATACATGAACATTGCATTGTTTAACTATCACATCTTATTATATGATACATGATACATGAACATTGCATTGTTTAACTTTGTCACGAAATTAATTTTTTCTTTCAATTATTGTGAAATGAACTTCGCGTATTTGAACATCTAATTTTTTTCGAATCTTTAAGTACCCAAAAAAACTAAATAACATTAATATAAGAAGAAAAAAGTAGGTTGATAAAAGAAAGTTGTTCGCAAAGTATACTGCTGCATCGTTTTACTGCATCGTTTTACTCTTTATAGAAAGATTATCACCCTTGATCCCCGCTTTTGAAGAGCAAACATGGAATTTGTCAATTACCCCACCTCTTTATATAGTACATGAACATTTCGTTGTTTAACTATCACATCTTACAATATAACTGAGGTTTCTAGTTAGGTAAGAAATTCAACATTTATAGAAGTTATTAAATTTTTTGATCCAAGGTTTTTTTACTAATTAATTTACATACATGGCTTGGAGAATATCTATTTATTAAAGGATTTCCTTGTACATGTTTGTTGTTCCTGTATAAAAACCATGTGGATTTGAATTAATATATATCGAAATACAAAGGATCGAATGAATAGAGGAAGGGGAAATAGAGGTGCTCGTAGTTGTCTTGTGTGCGGACGTTGGGGAAGAAGGTGTGATGAGGATTGTGAGTTTGGCCAATGTAACATCCCTAACTCCGTTAATTTCGGTTTACGAAATTAACTAATGATTTATTATTCGATTAAATAATAAATCTAGTCGAGGATATGAGGTTGTCGCGAAAACAATAGTTAATTGCTAGATTATATGATTTATTTGTATTAATAATTGGATTGTGTGACTGTTTGGGAAGGAAATAGATTTAAGTGAGAAGGGTATTTTGGGCATTTCCTTAGTCAAATACCCTCATCTCATTAGGAGAACAATAAAACACCCAAAATCATCAAACAATCCATCTGATTTTCAGCATATAGAAAATTTGGAGAGATAGAGAAGAGAGAGAGTGGGACGCGAAGAGGGAAGAGAGGAAGAAAATTACATCATTACTTTTAATTAAATTATTTTCAACTTAACGTAGTTTGTAAAGATTGTTGTCCCACTGATATAGCCATAATTTCAACTCACTGGGCTAGCTATAAGACTAATCCTCTACGATGAAGCTTAGCTTTTGTTATCATCTGAGCATACTATTTGAGTTTTAATTTAAGTTCTATTATTAATTAGTATCATTATTACCCAATCAACCTTAGGCTACTAGACTCATGGATGCCATGGAATTGAAGGAGAATTCCAAAAAGGATATATGTTCAAGTACTTACGAAAAAGGAGAATCAAGGTATGTTTGTATATTGTTATCATGTCTTGTTTGATTTTTTTTAAAAATTTTGAATTCTAGTTTATGCATTGTATATCTAACTTTTTAGGCTTAAATATGTATTATGCTCCTGCAAATATCACTATAATCCAGTTATACCCCTGTAAAAATAAAAACTTTAAAATTACCCTTGCAAATATAAATCATTTACGGTTATGCCCCTCGGTCAGCTTCCCATCCAAAAAAATAATTTAAATAAGTTTTAAATATATGTTCTGCCCCTGCAAATATCACCATAATCCAGTTATGCCCCTGCAAATATCACTATAATCCAGTTATGCCCCTGTCAAAATCTTTAATTTTTCTATTATGCTGATATTTGCAGGGGCATAACTGGATTATGGTGATATTTGCTGGGGTAAAACATATATTTAAACCTTATTTAAATTATTTTTTTGGATGAGAAACTGACCGAGGGGCATAACCGTAAGCGATTTATATTTGCAAGGGTAAGTTTAAAGTTTTTATTTTTACAAGGTTATAACTGGATTATAGTGATATTTGCAGGGGCAAAACATATATTTAAGCCAACTTTTTATCCAGCAATGCCGCGTCCAAGAAAATAAAGATTACTGAAGATGAAGAGTCGGAAGAAGATGATGAGTAGGAAGAAGATGATGAGTAGGAGAAAGTTGTTGAATAGAAAGGTCGGAGATGAGAGGAAAGATATTGTTGCAAAAGAAAAAACAGATCAAGAAGAGCAGTTTTTAAAAGACTATTATTATTATTTTACAATATGAACTTATTTATTCTATTTTCATCATACTTTGTATTGATTTAAGTATTCTGGTTGGATTAGTAACTAGTTTGGACTTGTATTTCAAATGTAGATTTGAATTTTTGAGTATTTTGATACTTTTTTTTATAACTATTTAAAGCATTCTTGTTGGATTAATAACTAGTTTGGGCTTGTATTTTTAACATAGATTTGTGTTTTGTGTATATTAAAACTAAAGAATTTAGTTGGTCAACAAAAAAAACTAAAGAATTTAAGAATATAAAAAAAATTAACCAAGAAAAATCTTACCAAGATTTGCTAACTAATTCATATTAACTTAATATAATAGCATTGAGTTAAACAATTTATCCTTAGTATTGGTTTAGATACCTCTTTCTCGGTTTACGTTCATGTCCCTCCATGTTTTTGTTCTCTTAATTTCTCCTTCTTAGTAGTTGATAGAATTGTTAACTTTGGATAAATTTGACGGCTTTGAATCTTACGCACACGGATCTACCAGAGCTTTCTTTGCTAGTCGCGTGTCTTGTGTATCTCATTGTCGATTGTCGATACCATATATTTTCCAAGTTCCCTAAACCTTTCCTCTCTCAACTTTTGAAACCATGTATCAAGGGAGACAACACCTCCAACATAGGAAAGGTCTTGAAGGATGTAAACAAATGTGCAAGGTCAAATATTTCTATCAAAGGAATGGAACTCTTGAAGTTCTTGGACCTTTGCAACAAACTCTCAATGATTTGGAAAACAAGCTAATAAACGGCGAACGACTTCCTAGGGAAATTGATGTTTTGAGTTTAGTTGTTGTCTAAAAGAAGATCATCACCTCAACGTTTTTTTGGTTCGGATCATTGTTGTTGTCACTTCATAGGTTGTTGATTCAATTTACTTGTGTCGGTGATTACTGATTGCTATTAATTAGTTTCTTTTGTAATGGTAATGAACATTGGGTTATTGTGCTCACTGATCGTCCGTTATTGAAGAATAACAAATGTGATGTGTTGTGATGATAGAACCTATTTAATTTTTGTTTGTATATATGCTATTAACCAAATAATACTCGTCAAAAGAAAATGTATAATATGTCAAAAAAATGTATAATAGTTTGCCACATACATTATATTGCTAACCACATGCATTATACTACTGATAAGTATATTCTCTTTCAAATAATTTGATTATGATATATACTTGTAAGTTGTTGAAGGCATTAACAAGAACGACACATATTTTGATTAGTTTCAATTACATACTTTCGTTAGATTTAATGTTATGTTTGTTGGATTATTTTTTGGACTAGTATGATCAGGTAAATTTTGTCTAATACTCAGAGTTAAATATGTCTATATATTGAGATCATATTGTTGTTATTATTATTATTAATCTCAATTAAGTCATTATTTAATATAATATTATAGGGATTATTTTATAGAGAAATTATGAAGGTTTAAATATGTGTTTAGTCCCTGCAAATGTCCCTGTTTTTCGATTTAGTCAATGCAATTTTTTTTAAATACGTCCCGGCAAAATAACTTTTTTTTTTAAATACGTCCCAACAAAATAAACTTTTTAAATACGTCCCTGCAAAATAGCTTTTTTTTTAAATACGTCCCTACAAAATAACCTTTTTTTTAAAATACATCCCTGCAAAATATCACAATTTTTTTTTGTTGGGACGTATTTCAAAAAAAATGTTATTTTGTAGGGACGTATTTAAAAAAAAGTTATTTTGCAGTGACGTATTTAAAATTTCAACTTTCGGAAGGGCATATTCAAAAAAAAGTTATTTTGCAGGGATGTATTTAAAAAAAATTGCAGGGACTAAATCGAAAAACAGGGACATTTGCAGGGACTAAATACATATTTAAACCAATTATGAATAATTGTATGATGTGGAATGTTTTGATTGTAAGATTAATATGTTCCAAATTTAGGATTAGAAATACTATTGGAAATGCTATTTAGGTTTTCAATTGGTATCAGAGCTACTAATCCTAAGTTGTTACTATTAATCGATTGTGATTGTGATGGACACTGATTGCATTGTTTTATTGATTGGGTTTCGTTTTTGTCCTATATATAATCAGCGAATTTTAGGATTGTTATCGTATCTTTTTTTATTTTGATTGGCTTCAACTGTTTCATGATTCATTCAATATGTATAAAAATGATTAAAGGCAAGTGCATCATATTGGGTTGTAATTAAAAACCTAATACTTAACTAAGTATAACAGCTATTTCTCTAAAATAGCCGTTGGGAGTCATTAAAAGTTGTTTAGAGAGTTTGTTACAAATGTAACAAACTAAACTGTCAAAAAGTTAGTTTTACAAATTGTTAGATGTCTAACTAACAGATTTTCTGTAGTAAAAACTACCCAAAAATCCAGTATATATTGGTACTTGTACATAATTTTTACATGCTTTCAATTCAGAAATCTTTACAGTTTTAACCCTAGTGTGCTATTCTTCTTTCTCATTGCTATTCATCATTCTTCTGCAAATTTTCTGAGTGTTGTGAGTCAATCAAACTTCAACAAGTGGTTGAAGGAACCTCACACAAAGAGAAAAACGGAGAGAGATTAGTATTTCAGTGACTGAAATACACTGGGTGAAAGAAAAATACGAAAGAAAGGTGAAGTGTAAGGTTACCTTGTGGTCTCTGTTGGAGATCCCTGTGTTGGTGCCATTCGTGGTCTTCATTGATCACAATCGTGAGTGCATGCAAGCAAAATCACAAAACAAGTCAGATTTTGTGAGAAATCAGAAACAATCATCATCAAGAACTGAAAGAGAAAGAGATTTGAATCATTACCTTGTTCGTGGATCCGTTGCAAAATCCAAACATTGTAGAACCTAAAACACGAAGGTGAAGGGTTAGGGTTCAGCTGATTTGTGAAAAATCAACAACACAATCAGAGGGCTTTTGTGCAATTCATGTACCTGAGTCTTTGTTCTTGAAGATTGTACTCCCTCCGTCTCATATTAAGTGTCCTGTTTGCCATTTTTCTTTGTCTCAAATTATATGTCACTTTAGAATCCCAATACAACATTTATTATTACTTTCCAACAATACCCTTACTTTAGAATATCAATAACCGTGCCTTTGTACCAACCAAGAAAAGTGTAAGGGTGTTTTAGTCCTACCACATTTTTTTACCATAAAATTTAGCATATCCAATCATTTTCTTAATATCCGCCCATAACCTTAAACGACAGTAATATGAGACGGAGGGAGTAGTTGATTGAAGCTTCAATCAACAATCTCAATAAGAACCAAAGAAACCCTAGCAGAGGGTTGAGAGAGAAGAAGAAGAAAGCAAAGAGAATCTGAATGAAGAGAGAGAAAGAGAATTCCAAAGTGAGGCAGAAACCCTAAATTTGGTTTCATATTGAATTCGGGTTGGGTTTTCCGGGTTTTTTGTTGTTGTACCCATTACTTAAGCTGTGTGGGTTGGACTTGTGTGGTTGGGCCCCAAATTCTGCTATTTGCACCCTGCAAAATTATTGATACAACCTGTTAATAATAATTTCCAACATGGTATAACTGAGCTAAAGTTACTGGGACAAAATTCTTTATCTCTGCAAATTCTTTATGTCAATTTCAACTACTAGAACCCCACCCAATATTTATCCACATGTTTATATTATTGTTACAATATTGTGAAATAAAACATATAAGTTTTAATTATATATACCTTCTATGCTCCTAGAATTCATCATATGTTTGTACTATAGATTATATAAGAGATCTGTTTATGATTGATATAAGTGGTTACCATGTAAACGCAAGAAGAAAACTTATTGCAGCCAGTCTCGTGAAGGGGTCCATGATTGGACTAGGTCTAAATTAAGATTAAGAGACTATCTAATCTGGTATGAATTCTAATCCGGAATGGTTTTTGCTTCGAAGTAGATAAATACTTCTTCCAGGACCTTTCAAAGGTGGCACTATCAGTGAGCAATATATCACTTCCAGTTCCAGAACCATTGAAACACTTAAATGCATGAATTTTCGTTATCATTTATCTTCTTTCTGATAGTCGTACATGACCTTATTAATCAAACCAAACCTAACTGTTAACATAATTCATCCTATCATTCCTTTCCTCAGTCCACTTGGTCACCAGTGTCATATACAAATACAACTATCTCTACTCTTCAACTCAGCCACATTAATCCAGTACATGTTTGATACTCAAACAGAGTATTCAAAATCAAAAACTAACAATCAATTCAAAGCAAGACTTTGTTTTGTTTCGACAAAAGTATACAGTATAACAGAATTAAGCCCCCAATACAATGCTATTTCATCCTTCATAATTATCAACACAAATTCTAAAAGGTGAAATAGTCCTACACACATTTGCATCCTATCATTCCACAAGACCACAACCACAAACAATTGCTACTTCCTACTATTTGAGCCGCAAAATGTGAGAAGCAAAAGGACAAAAACCATAAACAACACGAACATTCAATTTCCCCAAATTTCCAAATTACAACACATCAAACATTCAATCAAACACCAAACAACCAATTTCACAACTAATTACCACTAAGCCAAACCCTAACATACCTTACTGTTGCACCCCGAAAAAAATCCAGTTTGGACCTTTCATCGTACAACGTGAAAATTTGTGAAGCCGCCATCAACATTTTTTATTTAGGGACCAAAACATTGAAAAAGGGTCCTTTTTAAGGCGGGGTGGTCCTTTGAGAACTAGAGATGTAGGTTCGGGGGTCGGTTAGGTGTGGGGAAGGTATTAGCATCCCACACCTCCTTTCTACAGAAAGGGAACCTTTAACTTGATGTGCGGTTTTGACAGAGTTGATTTGAAATAATTCGTTCTACTTCTTTTTTATTTGAGAAAAGTGTTTTTGAAAACGGGGGAAAAGAAGAATCTTTTTATTATTTTTTAAAAGTGTGCTTGACGGGATGTGACCCGCTCCTACGTATCTCCCGGTGCGATGGAGAATTCAAAGCTTACGTAGTTCTCTTTAGTCGAGAAACTTTGTGTTGGTGTTTTTTATTGTAGGGGTTTTCGGTCCTAGACTGTACAGTCCACTAGACCTAGAACAAAGACAACCCCGCCTGTACAGACGACGTACCCCCTACTTATTGAAAATGTTTTTTTGATTAAGGAAGAAAAAGATTTGTTGTGAGGTTGGTTGCTTTTATTTGGCAAGTATCTTAGGCTCGCCTGAACTGTACAGCTCGCTAACCCTAAGACGCTAACCAATACCGGATGTACATCCGACTCAATTCCTTACTCATTTTTTTGAAATAAGGTTCAAGTTGTTAATTACTTGTTTTAATTCTCATAAGTATCCCAAGATGTTTGAGCTGTACAGCTCCGATCTTAGGACGCTAGACAACACCGGCCGTACGTCCGACTTGCCTCCTTATGAGTTTTCAAAAAGGTTTATTGTTGATCTTAGAAAGAATTTGATTGTCTTATGAAAACAATTTAAGAAAAGATTGAGTTTGGAAAAAGCTTTAGAAAATGATTGATTTGAAGAAAGGAGAAGGGAGTTTGAGGGTGACATTGGTCACAAAAGATTTGTTGGGATGGCGTGGCATCCAAAAGGAAAAGAAAGTAGAACATTCAATCAATTTCCAAGTCAAGAACCAAAGTGCAACATTTAACAAATTGCAAGCAAAGCAATCAACAATGTAAGCATAAGCATAAACATTACCAATTACAACATTTGAGCACAAGAATGACACTTAGTCATCAACATCTAATGGCATGCATATGTAAGATCAACAATAGGCACACAAAGAGATCATACAAAAGTTCAATTCAATTAGGTGTCAACACAAGATAAAGCACAAGGTTGAATCCCTTTTAGTAATCCTTGACGCTTGAGACAATGCACAAGTGCATAAGTGTCTAGTCCTTTTACCAAATCATCAACATTAAAGCATAACATTGACCTAGAAAGAACGTCACATTTGCAAGACCAAAAGTGACCAAAAGAGGGCATTAACAAGTCATTTTTGTAACCAAAATTGATTAATCAAGTTAGAAAACTAGCATTTGCATTTTCAAGCAAGAATTGCACAAAGAAAATTGAATCATCTTAGGCAATCCTCATCACTTAAAGTGAAGTGCACTAGGCACAAGTGAGAGTCCTCTTGCCAATCCTCAACATAGAATAACTTTGCAAACAAGTTACTAACAAGCAAACCAAAGTTTACAATCAAAGCACAAGGTTGTGTTGAATCATCTTAGGCAATCCTCAACACTTAAAGTGAAGTGCACAAAGACACAAGTGTGAGTCTTCTTGCCAATCATCAACATATAACAATTTGCAAGCAAGATACAATCAATTAGCAACAATATTTTGCAATCAAAACATCAAATCAATTGCGTTGAATCATTTTAGTCAATCCTCAACACTTAAAGTTAAGTGCGCAAATGCACAAGTGTGAGTCCTCTTGCCAATCATCAACATATAACAATTTGCAAGCAAGATACAATCAATTAGCAACAATATTTTGCAATCAAAACATCAAATCAATTGCGTTGAATCATTTTAGTCAATCCTCAACACTTAAAGTTAAGTGCGCAAAGGCACAAGTGTGAGTCCTCTTGCCAATCATCAACATAACAATGACTTGCAAGCAAGATACCATCTATTAACATCAAAATAACTTGAGAAAACGTTTTTGATCACAATTGCAAACCCATTTCACAAGAAAATTAACAAACCCTAATTCTAATCATGATTTGCGAAGCATCACATCATTTTATTCAACAAAAATGCAAGATCATAGTGAAAACAACATAAATCACAATTTATTCAAGGGTGAGAAGCATCTCAAGCACCCAAACCTCCCACAGTGTTTGTCAAAATGCTTGAGACACCTCTCACCAACAACAATCAACAAATCAACAATATAACAACACTAAAATGCATGAATATGGTAGGATGCAAAATTAGAAACATGATATCTACATTTTGATGCAAAAAAGTTGAAGATGATGCTAGGTTTTAAGAAGTTTACCTCAAATCCAAGCTAAGGAATGACTAATATGAAGAACAAGACCACAAATCAACTTGAATCTTCACCAAACTTCAATGAAACCCACGAAATGCTTGCTTAAAAATGCCCTTTGATGATGCAAGCTTGAATTAAATTAGGAGAGAAGGAAGATATATGAAGTAGGAATGGAAATGAGGTGAGAAAATGGTGATTTGGTGAAGGAGAAGTGAAGAATTGATGGAGGAAGAAGGTGGTATGATTTCGGCCAAGAGAGGGAATTAGGAGAGGGAGTTGTGTGCTAGGGTTGTGTGAGTGAAAATGAGGCCAAAAGTTGTGAGAGGTAAGGTTAATAGGGTATTTATAGAATGCATCTAGGTTTGAGGGTATTTAGGTCAATATGCACTAGTTGTGCTCTAGGATTTGATTTTAATTTTGAATCAAAGGCTAGGATTGAGGCTCACATGGATTGAGGACATTGAGAAAACACAAAATGAGAGAATAGAGAGGGTGAAATTCGGCCAAGAGGTAGTGGGAGTGGTCACCAAGTTTTGCTAGTTGTCATCTTGTACTATTGTACTATTATATGACCATTCCATTATCCCTTCATTTTTGATTATTCTTCTTAGGATAATTGTACAAAAATACACCCAATTTAGGCCACATACTAGGAACCTTAGGAATATGCCATTTTATGAGATCACCATGACCAAAAATATCATAAAAACCTCATCTTGAAATTTTTGTAGAATATTCCCTATTGATCCTTTTTGAAATTTTGTGCACAATGTATGCATGCATGCGCATACATACATACATGACCAAAAATGTTTTGCCTCAAATAAATTTCTCTAAAATTGCACAATGATTCTTGATGAGAAATTATCTTATTTTGACAATGACCAAAATACCCTTTTGCCCTAAAAACCTTGTTTTTTAACAACAAATGCATTTCCACTCTAACAATGAATTTAAAAGCCCTAGAATGACTTTTAAAACCCAAAAATGCATGCACAATGCTCTTCACTCTTCAAAATAAAACCACACTTCTCAATTTATTTATTTTTTGCGGAAAATTAGGGTTTTAAACCTAGGCGGACAAAATTAGGGTATGACACTTACAGAACCAAAACAGGCAAAAAAACGGCATCATCATAAAAGATGAAGTAAAAAACTCACATGGAAAAACTCAAGTTGATCTTCAAGATGAAGTAAAAAACTCACATGGAAAAACTCAAGCTGATCTTCAAGATTCTCAAGAGCAGTTCTTATAGCATTGAGACTCTTATCTTCATGAACGGTATAATCAACATCGTCGTTTTAAGGGCAAAAATCCTTCACGTAAACAAAACCAGTGCCGTTTTCGACGGGTTGGAGCAGAGAGGCGGCGGCGGCCAGCGGTAGGAGCAGTGACTAACAGTGTTGCGTAAACAAAAGCAGTGTCGTTTGTGGGTTTCACGTTTCAGGATTTGTGACTCCAGTCACCGTCAACGAAGTTCCTATTTAGGGTTTAAAGTATTTTTTGGGGTTTAAAGTTCCTGATCACAAATGAGAAGAGACTGAGAAGAGGGAGAGTGTGAGAGACTGAGAAGAGGGAGAGTGTGAGTGTGAGTGTGGAAGTTGGGCTACTAGGGCGTGAGAGAGGGAAGAGGGAGTATACGGTAAACGGGAAGAAAAAATAATTAAAAGAAAACTAGGAATTGGGGGCGCTCGTGTCTAAAGCGCCACTGAAGGCTGGTTCCGTGTTTTAGGAATTGAGGGCGCTCATGTGTAAAGTGCCCCTGATTGTGGTTCCGTGGTCACCTTCAGAAGCGCTTTTTAAAAAAGCGCCCCTAATGGCCATCCGTGTTTTTGAGTATTAAGGGCGCTTTTTAAAAAGAGCCTCTGAAGGTCATCCGTATTTTGACAATAAGGGGCACTTTTTTAAAAATCGCTTCTAAAGGCCCTCCGTGTTTGGGAATAAGGGGCGCTTTAATATAAAGTGCCCCTAAAGGGTGCGTCCTTTTAACATTTCTGTTGTAATGAAGTATTTGTTTTCTGATCCTTGTTTGGCTATACAGAACCAAAACTCACATGAAGCCAACTTTGACAAAATTAGGAACATTAAAAATGCAAAGGCAGCATGGGATACTTTAGCTGCATACTATAATGGTGATGACTCCATGAAGGAGGAGAAATTACAGACTCTAAGAGCACAGTATGAGAATCTAAAGATGAAAGAAGGGGAAACCATAAGTGAGCTCTTCATAAGGCTAAAGAAAATCACTAATGGTATGACCCTATATGATGAGACTATGACTGCTAAACTTGTATGCAAAAAGGTGCTGAGATCTTTGACTAAGAAATTTGGATGGGTTACTACAAAACCTAGTGATCTAAAGATTGGTGAACTTCAAGCTAAGCTTGAAGCCAAAGAGGTCAGAATCAACCTACTAGAAGGTGAGGGAGATGAAGATCAAGCCTTGTTTGCTGGTAAAGGCAAAGGAAAGAAAGGTCCCAAAGACAACAAATAACCAGCAAAACACTGGTCTAGAGGTAAGGGAGGAAAACCTAAAGGTAAAGGTGATTCCTCCAATAAAAACTCTACCTCCATTAAGAAAAAGGACAAATCAAAGGTCCAATGTTATAGGTGTGACAATTATGGGCATTATGCAACTGAGTGCCCTACTAGGAAAGATGTTAAACCTAAAGAAAACAAGGAAAAGGCCAATGTGGCCAAGGAGGACTCAGATACTGAATACACACCTGTAGGGTTTAGCATGATTTCTGATCTAAATGATGAGTGTGAACCTAAGGCAGAAAATACTGTATCTAATATTGAGCTAAGTGAAAACTCAGAATAGATTGCATTGGTTGTTACTACTGGTAATGGTAACACCATCACTGAGATTTGGTATTTGAATTTTGCATGAACATTGCATTGTTTAACTATCACATCTTATTATATGATACATGATACATGAACATTGCATTGTTTAACTTTCTCACGAAATTAATTTTTTCTCTCAATTATTGAGAAATGAACTTCGCGTATTTGAACTTCTACTTTTTTTCGAATCTTTAAGTACCCCAAAAATACTAAATAACATTAAAATAAGAAGAAAAAAAAGTAGGCCGATAAAAGAAAGTTGGTCGCCAAGTATATCAAAATACAAAGGATCGAACGAATAGAGGAAGGGAAAATAGAGGTGCTCGTAGATGTCTTGTGTGTAGACGTTGGGGAAGAAGGTGCGATGAGGATTGTGAGTTTGGCAAATACTTTCCAGCCAATAAAGCTACTGAAAGATGCTTGTAAGCTTTTTGGCAACTCATGAGACTCATGCAATCTGTTGAAGTAGATCAACACATGCTATTGCAGAATCTATACTTGTGGAGGCCACTACTTGGTGAAATAACCCTCCAGGTTGTCTTGGTTATGTATCTTAATCTTTGAGGGAACTAGAAATCACAAATCAACTTCTTGCATTTCATAGAGTAAGCAAACACAAACACCCATTCACTAGTTGCCTCTTCCATTCCTCCTCAAAGTAATTAACTTGAGAGTTCTTCTCGCGTGCAAGGGCCAATCATTGATGATATAATAAGGCTTCATATGTTAAGTAATTAAAATTATACCATTACTTTGAATTTGAATTCTTTGAATTTTAATTCTTTTTCCGAAGTTGGAAAATCAGTTGGTGGCTCTTCATACTACACCTTCACACCCACAGAAAAGTTACAAGCTCAAAGACATGGGTTAACAAACTGCCCTGCTCTTGATTACTATCTACAGTAAGTATTTTTTCGATGTTGCTAAATTATTATTAAGTTTCCTTTCTTAATAATATTATGTGATGATATAACTAAATAGGAAATATAGAAGTATGGTACGAAAGCAAGTGAGGAGTGGTGCAAAGAGGGCTTTTGAGGTAGACAAAAAGCTTCATAGAGAGTTTGTTCGCTGGTTCACTAATCACGTTAGTGTTCCTATCAACGTCTATTTGAATATTAGTTATGTTTTTCGTAACAATATTATAAATAACAATTTTTTATGGCATTTAGATTCGTAATAATATCGACATGAGCGAGATAAAGATGTTCTCATTAGTCTTGCACAGGGTCCTTCTAAAAAAGTTAAAAAAAATTTAGCATATAAAGTTAATAGATTCAAATTTCGAACCTTGGCACGAGACACATTATTAAAAACACAAAAATAGTGGAGTTTTTTGGCATGTTTGGATCAAGGAGTCATTCAAGTAATAGTGATGCACATATGAGGTTTGGAGGGGTTCCTTACTATGGAAGATTGATAGAGATCATGCATCTTTGCTATAATGGGTTCATATTACCCATGTTTCAATGTGAATGTGCTAATACCATGAACCCAAGAGGCATGAAGAGAGATAAGTTGGGGTTTATTTCCGTAAACTACAAGAACAATACATACAGGAGAACACGAAGATGATGAACCGTACATTAAAGCTTTGGAGGCTCAAATGGTTTATTATGTGAAGGAGGAGAGGGAACAAGGTTGGAGCATCCTTGTTCATTTGAAGCCAAGAGAATTGTATGACATGGGCGAAAATGATGAAATTATGGCACCCATTGAGGCATATCCATCACAAAACTTGGAACAAATTTTTCTATATGACACCACTTGTATTCAATTGGCAAGAATGGCTACTGATGATGATCTGAAAGTTCAGCCATGAATAATGATTTTAACGACGATAATCGAGAAATAGTTTTATGATCCTTTTAAATGAAATTGTGAAAAGCTTCAATGTTTTTATTAAAGTTGCCTTGACAATTTTTTTGACAAAAACTTGCCTTGACAGTTTTATGTTCTTTTTTTCATGAAATTGGAGGATATTAGAGTATGCCTTATGTAATTGTGTTACCCGTTTTTCTTTTCGTATGCTTTTTGTTCCTATATAGGCATGGCTTGTAGACAACATGCTACTAGGTCTCGTATAATCCACGTATGTTATTAACAATGCCTCAAGATCAACAACTTTATCTAGATTCGAATTAAGTTTCAGAAAACACCAATATAAAAGGACTTCAACATAACACATAAATCAAGCCCAAAAGGGTCTGAACATCATGAATTACTCAAGCAATCCTATATAAATGAGTTTCAAAATCTGAATAAACCAAAATTAAAATAACTTAAACAATTTATGGAAATCAATCCTCTAAGGGAAGGAACATCACAAATTCTTCAAGTGCAAAATTGATATGAAATAAAACAATGCACAGAATTAAAGGAAAAGAGACAAGACTGGAGAACTCGATTGTCAAAGTAAAATTGAAATTGAAATTGACTTTAAGAATTGAAGGTTTGAATACATAGAGATTGGCTCAAACATACGCTTGTCATCAGTTGTCCAGTTTTCTCTGGCTTTGGGGAGTGTAGTTCCATCATCAAAGGTTGTGGTAGGGACAAAAGGTCCATCTTCAACAATACCCCAGAAGTCTGTGTCTTGAGATTCTAGGAACAATCTCATTTGATCTTTCCAGTAATAGTAATGTTCACCAGTGAATCCTGGAGGTCTATTTGCTAATGCTACTTCAGGGAGAAACATCACGGAGTTTGGATTGTTCATCATTTCTTCCAGGATCTTTCCTCCCACACTGCAAAGTGTGCTCAGCCCCTAGATGTGAGCTTTGATGCCAATTGAAGTGACTAAGTTACACAAAAAGGGGGGTTGAATTTATTGAAATTTTGACTAACTTTCAATATTATTTCCTTGCAGGGGTGTATTCTAATAATACAGATGGTGCAAATAACAGATGGTATCTTGGTAGGCCCAAACGAAAAAACGGGTTATTAGTGACCCGTTGAATATATGCTGCAAATAGAGTTTTTCTTCAGAATTCCAAGATTCTTCTTCTCTTTTCTTGCTTCTCTTCTTCATTCTGTTCTTCTTTCTTCTTCTCAGAATCTTCAATGCTCTCACTATGGTGATTGAAGCTTTGATTTTGTTTACAAATGATGATGCTTGATGATGATGAGACAAAACCTTAGTGGTTTTGTTCTGAATCAAACCAACTGAGGTGAGATTGCAATGAACCCACTTCGCGAACTTTAGGTTTTCTGAAATACGAAGATTGAACCCTCAATCTTCTTTGATATTTAATGATATCACCTCAGGTAACCTTGAATCACTAATTCCCTATGGTTTTGTTGTTGATTTGTCACAAATCAACAAACCCTAATTTTTCACTTTTGTGTTTCAGGTGCTACGACTCTAGGGTTTTCATACGAACACCAGCACAAGGTAATATCACTGATTTTCTGTTGAGTTTGTGGTTGATTGAATCTCTTTCTTCTTAAACTCAGAAAACCCTAATTAGTTTTCTGTGTTTCTGCTTGTATGAACCGTAACTTGTGTTCTTGATGAACGCACGAACAATCACCACAAGGAACTCCACTTGAGTCCTCAGGTAATTCTTTTCACCCTCTTCTTTGTATTTTCCTTTTCTTTGATTAGTGATTCTGTCACAGAATACTAACCCTCTCTCTCTCTCTATTTTTCTCTTTTGTGAGGATCCCTTAACCACCTTGTTGATATTCTGAAAACTCACACACTCAGAAATAACGAAGAGAAGAAAGAACTTGCAGAGAAGGAAGACAGAGATAGTGAACCTCCAAGACATGCCCCTGGGACTAGAAGTTAAAACACAATAGCTTGGAACAAGCCTCCAAGCGATGACTTTAGAATGTTGCTTTCTTAGTTAAAAAGCAACAAGACCTATCTCCCTTCTCAGTTTCACAAAAGTTTCTCCTTTGAGGGCTTTTGTGAACATATCAGCAAGTTGCTCCTTAGTTGAGCAGTAATCAACCTTTAGTCTTCCACTTGTAACTTGGTCTCTTAGATAGTTGAATCTAGCTTCAATATGCTTGGTTCTTCCATGAGAGACTGGGTTCTTTGCCAAGTTCAATGCTGATTTGTTGTCAATCAGCAATGTAGGGGGTTGACTTAATTCAACCTGAAGTTCTTCAATTAGGGCTTCCAACCAAGCTGCTTGAGTTGCAGCAGCACAAAATGCAACATACTCTGCCTCACAGGAGGACAGAGCTACAATATTCTATTTCTTAGAGCTCCATGAAATGGAAGCTCCTTGAAACTTAAAGAGGTACCCAGAGGTACTTCTCCTATCCACATGGTCTCCACACCAGTCAGAGTCTGAAAATCCTTCTAGGAATATCTTATCATTAATAGTTTTCTTAGGAAAGAACACTCCATAATTTAGTGTACCTTTGAGGTACCTCAATATTCTTTTTGCTGCATTTAGGTGAATTTGCTTTGGTTCATTCATGAACCTGCTCACCATTCCTGTGGCAAACAAGATGTCTGGTCTACTATGACACAGGTATCTTAGTGAGCCAATAATCTATCTGTAGTAAGTAGCATCAATATTAGGACCCAAGTCAGTCTCATTCTTTCCTAGTACTCCCTCTGCTGGATTACTAGCAGGATTACACTCTGTTAGTTCAAATCTTGCTAGGATCTCCTTAGCATATTTAGATTGATGCAGTATGATACCCTCTGGTATCCTCAGAAATTCAAGCCCTAGGAAGTAGGTTAGCTTCCCTAGGTCTGTCATTTCAAATTCCATTTTCATGGAATTCTTAAAATCTTCAATTTCCTTGGCACAATTCTCTGTGACAAACAGATCATCCACATATAGGCATACCAATAAAAGATTAGTCTGTAAGTTGCCTTTTACATAGACCCCATATTCATTAGTACACATTGTGAAACCATTTTCTGTGAAAAATAGATCAATCCTCTTGTTCCAGGCCCTTGGGGCCTGTTTCAAGCCATATAGAGCCTTATGAAGTTTAAACACCATGGTTTCCTTCCCTTTAACCTCAAAACCAGGTGGCTGCTTGATGAACACAGTTTCTTTAAGTGGCCCATCTAAAAATGCAGATTTTACATCCATATGATAGAGTTCCCACCCTTTAGTGCAAGCTAGGGCAGTTACTAGCCTTATAGTTTCATGCCTGGCCACTGGTGAGAATACCTCAGTATAATCAATGCCTTCTTTATGTTGGAAACCCCTGGCTACCAACCTAGTCTTGTACTTAACAATTTTCCCTTTGAGATCAAGTTTGAGTTTGAAAATCCATTTCACACTTATAGCCTTTTTTCCCTTAGGTAGTTTAGTTAAGGACCAGGTACTGTTCTTCTCAATAGAATTCAGTTCCTCAACCATAGTTATCTTCCAATTTTCTTCCTTTAGAGCCTCAACATGATCAATTGGTTCTGCATCTGCAAGCATAGCATAGTGGACAAGATCACCATCTCTATTCACATTGCTATCAGCAATCATTTCACAATCTACCAGTCTTCTGGGTACACCCTTTGACCTCTTGTCAATTGAATAGGTTCTGGGCTTGGATTAATGGGATCCTCATCTTGAGGAAGTGGTTCTGGGATGTTTAGTTCATGTTCTTCATCACTGCCAGAGTTATCTTCATCAGTTTGATGAAGTGCCTCTGGTATATCAGACACACTACTGTCTTCAAAGAAAACTTCTGAGTTGGATTGTTCACTAACATTCCAATTCCATTGCTCCTCTTCCAACACAGTGACATCTCTAGATATTTCTAGTTTGTTGTTCTTAGGTTCAATCAACCTGTAGGCCCTTGTAGGATGATAACCAACTAGGATTAAAGGCTTACTCTTGTCATTAAGCTTCCTCCTCTTTTGGTCTGGAACATGACAATAGCACAGTGAACCAAAAATCTTTAGGTGAGCCACACTTGGCTTGTCACCTGCCCAAACTTCTCCTGGTACTTTATCTTCCAATTTCTTAGTGGGACATCTGTTTAAGATGTAGGCAGCAGTTGAAACTGCCTCACCCCAAAAGCTCTTAGGAAGTCCTTTGTGCTTGATCATGGATCTAGCCATGGCAAGCAAGGTTCTGTTTCTCCTTTCAACCACTCCATTGTGTTGAGGAGTGTAAGGAGAAGTTACTTCATGAATGATTCCTCTACTGGTGCAGTATTCCTCAAACCCCTTTAAGGTATACTCACCACCTCCATCAGTTCTTAAGATCTTCAGCTTCCTCCCTGATTGCCTTTCTGCCATTTCCAGGAACCTTTTGAACATCATCAAGGCTTCTCCTTTAGTCTTAATCAAAGTAAATCCATAGCTTCCTAAAGTACTCATCTACAAATGACAGAAAATACTTGTAGTTATTAAGTGATAGAATATCAAAAGGACCACATACATCAGAGTAGATAACATGAAGTAAGTCCTTAGATCTACTAGGTATTTCTGCCTGAAACTTATTCCGAGGTTGTTTCCCCATTAAGCATGTAGTACATGCACCATTAGGTGCCTCTAACTTAGGTAGTCCTTTAACTAGACCTTTAGCACTAAGTTTAGTTAAACTACCAAAGTTTAGGTGACCAAGTCTTCTATGCCAAAGCTCACTGTCAAAACTAAAAGTAGCACTCAAGCATTCTGTTGTTGATGTGCTAATACTAGTTCTGAAGGTTCTGTTTTTTGCTAGAGGACTTGTCAATACAAGTCTATCATTAATGTCAAAAATCTTTAGTTTGAGATCCTTCATTAGAATTGAAAAAACTTTTTCAACCAATTGACCTTGGTTAATTAGATTACAACTTATGCCAGGTACATAGTAGACATCATGGATAACTATTACCTGCCCATCTTCCTTAGTGAAACATTACATTACCCATACCTGCTGCCTCAATGGATTTGTTGCTGGCACACTTGATTGTAGTCTTTTTATTTGGATTGAAGTTCACTAACCAATCCTTATTTCCTGTGAAATGATTAGAGCATGCAGAATCTAGATACCAGATTTCAGTAATAATGGTGCCATTACCAGTAGTTATTACATAAGCAATATATTCAGATGTTTCAATTAGGCTTATATCTAGGTTACCAGTTTCAGTATTTTGAACTAAATCACTTTCTAGGTTAATTTCATCTAATTCTGCCTCATCATCTAATTCTGCTATCATACTGAATGTAACAGGAGTGCATTCAGTGTCAGAATCCTCCTCTCGGGCTATGTTAGCCTCATCTTGAGATTCTTTAGACTTAGGTGTTTTTCTAGTTGGGCATTCAGTGGCATAATGCCCATAGTTATCACACCTATAGCATTGTACTTTGCTTTTATCTTTCTTTTTAGGATCTGAATTTTTCTTGGAGGAACTCCCCTTACCTTTGGGTTTTCCCCCCTTACCTTTAGACCAGTCTTTGACTGGCTGCTTGCTGTTGTCTTTAGGGTTCTGCTTGCCCTTTCCTTTAGCAGCATACAAGGCTTGGTCCTCATCATCATTAGCTTCAAAGAGGTCAAGCCTAACCTCCTTTGCTTCAAACTTTGCTTGAAGATCTTCAATCTTTAAGTCATCTTTATGGTGTTGGTTACTCCAAAATACCTTTTGGTCATAGACTTTAGTATCTTTTTGCATACCCACTTCTCCTCAAGTGTCTCACCCAGCAAGGCCATTTCATTTATGACCTTCTTAACTCTAATGAAAAAATCTGTGATTTTTTCATCTTGCTTCATCTTCAAAGTTTCATATTGTGCCCTTAGGGCCTGCAGTTTTTCCTCTTTGATAGGAGCTGCACCACAATAATACTTTTCCAAGGCATCCCATGCCTATTTGGAAGTATCACACTTCCTTATCCTGTCAAAATTGGCCTCATCACAGCCTCTATGAATGAGGGTCAAGCCTTTGAAGTCTTTTTGTTCATTTTCATTGAACAAATTTGTTTGAGCTGTAGTAGGGTTTTCACCCAGTGGTTTAAACCCATTCTTTACAATGTTTAACACACCATGAGACCCTAGAACAGCTCTCATTTGAAGAGCCCAGGTGTCATAGTTCTTCCCATTCAACTTGGGAACATGATTGTCTAGGTTGTCATTTCCCTTTGCTTTTGAGACTTGTAACACTTAAAGGAAAAGATTAGAAATCACAAATACCTATACAGTCACTGTATAGGCAATAAAATCAGACAAGAAATTTAAAGAAATTTACAAGAAGAGTTTAGAAATTTGTCCCAGTCACTTTTAACTCTATCATGCCATATTGAAATATTGACTAACTTTCAATATTATTTCTTTGCAGGGGTGTATTCTAGTAATACAGATGGTGCAAATAACAGATGATATATTGGTAGGCCCAAAAGAAAACACGGGTTATTATTGACCCGTTGAATATATGCTGAAAATAGAGTTTTTCTTCAAAATTCCAAGATTCTTCTTCTCTCTTCTTGCTTCTCTTCTTCGTTCTGTTCTTCTTTCTTCTTCTCTGAATCTTCAATGCTCTCACTATGGTGATTGAAACGTTGATTTTGTTTACCAATGATGATGCTTGATGATGATGAGACAAAACCTCAATGGTTTTGTTCTGAATCAAACCAACTGAGGTGAGATTGCAATGAACCCACTTCGCGAACTTTAGGTTTTCTGAAATACGAAGATTGAACCCTTAATCTTCTTGGATCTTTAATGATATCACCTTAGGTAACCTTGAATCACTAAAGCCCTATGGTTCTGTTGTTGATTTGTCACAAATCAACAAACCCTAATTTTTCACTTTTGTGTTTCAGGTGCTACGACTCTAGGGTTTTCAAACGGACACCAGCACAAGGTAATATCACTGATTTTCTGTTGAGTTTGTGGTTGATTGAATCTCTTTCTTTTTAAACTCAGAAAACCCTAATTAGTTTTCTATGTTTCTGCTTGTATGAACTGTAACTTGTGTTCTTGATGAACACACGAACAATCACCACAAGGAACTCCACTTGAGTCCTCAGGTAATTCTTTTCACCCTCTTCTTTGTATTTTCCGTTTCTTTGATTAGTGATTCTATCACAGAATACTAACCCTCTCTCTCTCTCTCTATTTTTCTCTTTTGTGAGGATCCCTCAACCATTGTTGATATTCTGAAAACTCACACACTCAGAAATAACGAAGAGAAGAAAGAACTTGCAGAGAAGGAAGAATGCACACAATAGGGTAAAAACAAAGACTAAAAAATGTATTAATTTTTCTGTGTAAAAATAAATCTGTACATGTGTATATATATACAAGTAGTGTATGTAACAGACTCCTAGAGAGTTAGTTACAAAAACAGTTATAGTTTAACTACTTTGTAATTGCCTATTACCAACGCCTTTTTAATTTCTAGTAGCTGTTTTCAAAGGGTATTTTAGAGTATTGATGATTAATTTCAACAGAATTGTGTGCCTTTCCCAAATAGCTATTTCCCAAGAAGGGGGGTTGAATTGAAGTGACTAAGTTACACAGAGTTTGGATTGTTCATCACTTCTTCCAGGATCTTTCCTCTCACACGTCCTTGTAGTATTTCCATTATTTCCCAAATAGCAATTACACTTGCTTTTGATCAACACACAAAAGACTTAACCAACACTAGCTTCTGAGTCCTGATCACACAAAAGCCTAGTGCACTCTTACACAGCTACGCCTAGCTATTTCCACCTCGTAGGAACTCTCTATTAGTTACCTAAGAGTCACCTTATCAACTAGAATCACCACCAACCCTCACCTCTCTCTAGGTAGTTTGGTGAGATATTTACAAGATAGTGTTTAAAATAAGGATTTGGGTTTTGGGATGTTTAAGAGGTTGAATAAAGATAAATACAATGTATTCAATGGTACTTATCAAGCTAACACACACTCAAGAAGGATATCCCAGAATATAAACTATAGAAGCTTTGAATGTGAGATGCGAAGGTTGTTTGCTTTGAGAAGCTTGACCTAGTGTAGGTTCCAATTCAATCTCATGCTTTGTAAATTCGAAATGAAGTCTTTACATAGGCCCGGAGGTTGGATATAGGCGTTAGAAGGTTGAAGAGAGCCGTTTGAAAGAGTCCAACGGTCATTAGGAGTGCCAAAATAGAAGTCACAATAGTTGGCAGCCTTTGAAGCTTCTCAAGCTGCACTTTGTGCTTTGTCTGACGTTCTGAACCTTCTCAAAATGACAATGTCCTCTCTTCTGCACATGCTGACCTTCTTTAACCTGCCATTGTACTTTTGGACACAGTGGTAGTACTTGGTGGGAGCAGAGGGGAGCCGCGACATCCCCTAAAAAGATAGATAATTTTTTTATATAGTGCCTATCAAAGCGCAAAACAAATTGAAAAACCCAGAAATATTCCTCTCGCTCCCGTTGCAGTTTTGACGTCGTTTTATAGTGCGCAGCTCCTCCTCCCGCCGCGCATCGCCTCTGTTGCAAAAGCACGACATCGCTCGCTACTCTTCTCGATCTCTCTGCTCCTGTGTTGTTGTGTATTTCTTGAGCTTTTCAACTTTGAAATTCATCCAACTCCAAGCGACGCGATCTTCTTTCTTCTATTTTTCAGTTCTTCAACTGGGTCTGGCAGTGGTAATTGGTAAGTAAACTATTTCTTATTTGCTTTGTTTGTGTGCTTTGCTTTATTACTTTCTTTGTAAAAGTGACCAAACAATTGATTTAAAATTGATAAAAGATGTGATTTGTGAATCTGTTCATTGATTTCATTTATTTAAAAATTGTCCACCAAACCATAGACAGTCCGCGTGACCATCACCATATGAAGACAAAACTAGTATTTATATTATTTGCTTATTCTAGTGGTAGGAAAAAAACACCTAATATTATGTCATAAATTGATTTTGACTATTTATAATTGATTTATGCATTATTTAGGAGTGATACGTTTAAACTTAAGACAATTGATGCATTTTTCAACAGGAAGGCTTCCAACAATGATGAAAACTGTGTAGCTTCAACGTCGACACTTGAAAAGAATCACTCTTCTAGTGATCAAACGATTCAACTAGATGAGCAACCTTTAAAGATTCAAACAGTTACTATTGATGAATCATATGTCAATAATTTAGAACGTGACTCCGAAAAGTGTCCCCAAATTTGAATCTTTGGTAAAACTATATGTTGCAGTTATAATATTTTATTTAGTTGGTACCGGCTCCCCTTAATATTTGGGGCAAGATCCGCCACTGTTTGGACAGGCTGTTGTACTTTATGCGAAGCTTCTCAAGCATGAACAAACACCTTTTGTTGATCCTAGGAATAATCAAGGAGTATCTCACTTGGCATTTAAAACATTCCAACACATTTAATGCTTGGATATACATTTAATACTTCTGTTAAATTAGTCAACCTTCTCATATTTTAACCCTCTCATGGCTTTTCTACCATTGTATTTTTACTCTCTTTTTAGTCCTAGGTAAAGGCATATTTTGCTATATTGGAAACCTGTTCTATTCACTTGACAAGCATGTCAGATCACACTTAACTAGAAAACTTAAATCTTGCTTAGTTTGTATCATCAAAACATAGAAATAGTTTTTTATTCCAACAAGAACAACCCTAGTAATGTTCATCTTTTGTAAACCTCCATTGGTGAACCCTTTGCATTCAAAGAGATGAATGAATTGTGTATACTTTGGTAGTCAGTGCTGAACAACTTGTTGAGTAAGAAAGGTTGAAGCAAGAAGAAGAGAAGGGAAGGAAGGAAGGAAGAAAGAAAGAAAGAAGAGGAGCATCCAATAGATGGTGAACAGCTCCGGCAACATTCAATAACCAACATGATTGCCTACTGTAAAGTTGACAGAAGGAAGGAAACTCCTCTACAAATCTCTTATTTACCCCCTCTCTCTCACATTCCACGCCCCTCTCTCTCTCTTAGTCGCTCTCCTCTCCATCTCATTCCCTCTTTGTTTCTCCCTCTAAACATGTCTCAGCTCTACCCTTTTAGGCTTGCTTGCGCTTTTCTCAGTTTATTATAAAATTATTTTCTTTTTAATTGGATGAATTTGTTTGTTGGGTTTTTAAAAGAGCGTTTTTTTATGAATTAAAGAAGGGGTCGATTTGAATACTGGAGAAGAAGGGGTCAACTTAAGAGAGAAGGTTGTAAGGGGGAGAAGGGATGAGAGAGAGAGAGAGAGAGAGGGGCAAGGGATCAATTTTTTGGGTTTTCTGAGTAGAGAGGGATGAGGGGTCGATTTTATGGATTTTTCTATCAAGCAAGTCAGAATTAATTGTTTATAACTGTAATTAGTTAGTTGGTTATGTTAGTTAGTTGACCCTTAGTTAGAATTAACTGTGGTTAGTAATTCTATTTTGTATCAGTTAACCATAGTTAGCCTTGATATATATTGTAAAGTGTGACTCAGTTAAAGTTCAGTTGAACATTATTCAGAAAAGTGTTTTTCATTCTTTCTTCTTTCATTCTCTGAATTCATCATCTGTTCAACAATTTCATCATTCAATTCCATGGATGATCAATAAATCAACATGGTATCAGTCGCAAGCTTCCGCTTCATCTCCATTTCTTCGATTGTGTCTCCAATCGTTTGATGATTCCCCGTTCTCCAATTCACGGGCTCATCTTCACTTTCGTCTTCTTCGAAAGTTCCTTTCTTGAAGTTCTTCTCCAATGGCGGATTTCAATTCCCCGGCCAGCCCCTATTACATTCACCCCTCTGATAATCCAGGAGCGGTGCTCGTGTCTAATGTTCTCTCTGATTTCGGCACCAACTACGGTTCTTGGTCTCGATCGATGATTATTGCTCTTGGGGCCAAGAACAAATTGGGGTTCGTGGATGGCTCCATCGCTCAACCTGCATCCACTTCTGCCGAATCCACTGCTTGGACTCGCAGTAATCACATGACTACCTCTTGGATTCTGAATTCCATAGCCAAGGAACTCCACACTAGCGTTCTTTATTCGGATTCTGCGGCGGCGATCTGGAAAGAATTAAAGAACCGTTTTGAGCAGAGCAATGGCCCGAGGATCTTTCAACTCAACAAGGAAATGTTGAACTGCGCTCAAGGTAATCTCTCTGTTAGCGCATATTACAGTAAATTCAAAGGATTATGGGATAGTCTTGCTGAGCATAATCCTAAGAACACTTGTACTTGCGGTGGCTCCGCCGATTTGGTTGAATACTTGAAGCGTCAACACGTCTACATGTTTCTCATGGGTCTAAATGAGTCGTTCAGCAGCGTTCGTGGGCAAATCTTGTTGATGGAACCCTTGCCTGACATTAGTAAGGCTTTCTCCCTTGTAATTCAAGATGAAAAACAACGGGAAATTGGTCATGCTTCTGCTGAAACCCCTTCTCAACTTGCATTTGCTGTTCATGCCAAAGGGGGTAAAAAAGATCGTCCCCAGTGCGCCCATTGTGGCCTTCATGGCCATGTCAAGGAAAAATGCTTCAAGCTTCATGGTTTCCCCCCAGGATACAAGAAACAAAGGGCTGCTGCTACTGCTCAACAGAGTGTTCTTCAGGTCACTGCTGGAACTGGCGCTTCAAATGAGCCTCAAATTGATCATCACCAATACCAGCAGTTAATTCAATTCATGCAAAACCAGATGGCCAAGGCTTCTCTCACTGCATCTGATCACACAGAGACCTCAGGTGATGTTATCCTGCATTTCTCATGTTCTTTGAGTCTGTTCCATCTAGTGTTCTCTTGTTTATATCTATACAAGTGGATTTTCGATTCTGGGGCTACTGCCCATATCTGTGCTTCTTTAGCTTCTTTCATTTCATATACACTGCTGCATAATACTTATGTCACTCTTCCAAACAATCATAGAGTCCCTGTCCTAGCAAAAGGTTCTGTGCAATTGTCTTCTGGATTGGTTCTTCACAATGTGCTATGCATTCCTGATTTTCACATAAACATAATTTCTGTTGGTTCCTTGAATCAAGATCCAAATTATCATGTTTCCTTCTCTGATAATGTGTTCTTGGTCCAGGAGGCTCACCAACAGAAGGTGATTGGAAGGAGTAATTTCCATGATGGCTTATATTTCTACACTTCTCAATTGCATTGTAATAATGTCAATTCTGTTTCACACCAATTGCATAGTCTTAATTCTGTTGATAGAGCTCGTCTGTGGCACTCTAGGTTAGGCCATATTTCAGATTCTGTACTGAAGTCTATGTTTACAAAAATTCCATTCTTAAAACAAGTTGATTGTAATAACAGTTCTTGTTCCATTTGTCCATTGTCAAAGATGCATCGTTTACCTTTTAATGCAAATAATCATTTCTCTGATTCTCCATTTGATTTAATTCATTGTGATGTGTGGGGGCCTTTTCATCAACCTACACATGACAATAAACACTATTTCTTGACAATTGTGGATGACTGTACACGTTTTACATGGCTTCACCTCATGAAAGCAAAATCTGAGGCACCAAATCTGATCCAATGTTTTTTTAAGTTTGCTAAGACACAATTTCAGCAACAGATCAAAGCCATTCGCACAGATAATGCAAAAGAATTATCCCTTCACAGTTTTCTTCAGACAGAAGGCACTCTACATCAGTTGTCTTGCCCTCATAGGCCCCAACAGAACTCTGTAGTAGAAAGGAAACACCAGCATCTGCTCAATGTGGCCAGATCCCTTTACTTCCAGTCCAAGGTTCCTCTTGCTTATTGGGGTGAATGTGTCTCCACAGCAGCACACTTGATTAACAGAACTCCTTCTTCAACTCTAAAAGGTATATCTCCCTATGAACTGCTTTATAAGACTGAGCCAGACTATTCTTTGTTAAGAGTTTTTGGTTGTCTGGCCTTTGCTTCAACTATACCTTCCCAAAGACACAAATTCTCACCTAGAGCCACACCCTGTGTCTTCATGGGCTACCCTGTTGGAATTAAAGGGTACAAGCTTTTAGATCCCACAACCAACAGATTTATTATCTCTAGGGATGTAATTTTTTGTGAAAACACCTTCCCATTTCACCAAATATCTCCTGGTTCTCCTTCCCAATTGCTTTTTCCGGCATCTCTATTACCAAACACTACTCCAGTACCTTGTACAGATGCCCCTGTGGACACCAACACTACTCCAGTAGTTCCTCTTCCTGTCACAGAAGATATTCCTGACACACCACCACCTGTTATCCCTGCCAATCCCACTGACAATACTGACTTGAGACGATCTGGCAGACCTCACAGGGCTCCATCTTACTTACAAAACTATGATTGCAACTCTGTGACTTATCCAATTCAATCCTTTCTCACATACAGTAACCTTACCCCATCCTACAAAGCCTTCATTCACAATGTTTCCTTTGTTTTTGAGCCCCAATATTTCCACCAAGCAGTAAAGTACCCTGAATGGCAAAGAGCTATGGCAGATGAGTTAGTTGCTCTGGAAGCAAACAATACCTGGACCTTGGTGCCTAAACCTGTTGGGAAGAAGACAGTTGGTTGTAAGTGGGTCTATAAGGTCAAATACAATGCTGATGGTTCCTTGGATAAGTGTAAAGCAAGATTGGTGGCTCAGGGCTTCACTCAGCAGGCTGGAATTGATTTCTTGGATACCTTTTCTCCAGTTGCTAAGCTCACATCAGTAAGAATACTTCTTTCCTTAGCTCCTCACATATACTGTAAATAAATTGAGCCAGTTCATGTCAAAGCCTCGTACTCCTCATCTCCAGGCTACCCACTTCTTACTGCAATATTTAAAAGGAACTGTAGGAAAAGGTATTTTTTTCCCTGCCAAATCTTCTATAAAGCTTACAGCATATGTTGATGCTGATTGGGGTTCCTGTGAGGTGAGCAGGAAGTCTACTACAGGCTTTTGCATCTATTTTGGACAATCCTTAATAGTATGGAAGTCCAAGAAGCAGGTTACAGTGGCCAGATCTTCTGCAGAGGCAGAATATAGAGCCATAGCGGCTGTCACAAGTGAATTGTTGTGGATCAAACAGCTACTTCGTGAGTTTGAGGTAAAAGTCAGCTCAACTATGGTTTTGTCTGACCGTAAGTCAGCTATTCAGCTTGCTGAGAATCCCACTACTCACGAAAGGTCAAAGCACATAGATATAGATTGCCATTTCATAAGAGAATATGTTCAAAATGGCTTCTTGAAGTTGATACATGTGAAGTCTCAGCAGCAACTAGCAGATGTTCTGACTAAAGCTCTGCACAAGGGTCAGTTTCAACAACTCTTATCCAAGTTGGGAATGAAGGACATTTACCTCCCAACTTGAGGGGGAGTATCAAGCAAGTCAGAATTAATTGTTTATAACTGTAATTAGTTAGTTGGTTATGTTAGTTAGTTGACCCTTAGTTAGAATTAACTGTGGTTAGTAATTCTGTTTTGTATCAGTTAACCATAGTTAGCCTTGATATATATTGTAAAGTGTGACTCAGTTAAAGTTCAGTTGAACATTATTCAGAAAAGTGTTTTTCATTCTTTCTTCTTTCATTCTCTGAATTCATCATCTGTTCAACAATTTCATCATTCAATTCCATGGATGATCAATAAATCAACATTTTCTACATTTTTTCTCTGGTTTCCATTTGTGATTTAGCGGAAGTAAGAATTGTGGTTAAGTGGTCTTTTTTTTTGTTACCATGTCATTGGTGTGTAGTTTCCACCGGCTTTGCCGGTGACTAATCCACGCTGGGGAACCTGGCTGGCCACGAGTTTCTGGCTTTGCCGGCCCGTGTGGTTCTCCCCTCCCAACAAAGTTTTTGCCACACCCAAGATTCAAACCTGAGACCTTGGGGTGGGATCTAAGTCCAGTTACCACTTGGACCAACCCATGTTGGTGTTAAGTGGTGTTTCAATCCATGAAACTTAACAAAACACATCAAAAATGTGTTTTTTAATTTTAGTTCCTTAAAAAATAAAATGTTTTAATAAAAATTATATTTGAAAATTTAAAAAGGTCATATGGCACGTTAGCATTGCTTTCCAGGTTAGTTAAGTAGAGTCGCGTTATCCCCAAGTTTGACCAAATTGAAGAGGGGTGAGAATTTTGGAAATTGGGATAATGGGGGACTAAAATCATTGAAAAATTTTGGGAAATAAAACCGTGGATGGGTGATTGTAGGGAGACGAAAAGTGTAATTAAGCCATAACTCTAATCTATGTCAAACTTTTTTTTGACACGAATATATATATCAAACTGGTTCATGAACCAAATGAGTCGAATTGCCCTAATTTAAGTTCAACTCATTTATTTAACAAGCTCAATTTTTAACTCCAAGTCATTTGGTTTATGAACTAAATTCAACGAGTTATTTATCAAATGGAGTTTTGAATTTTTAATAATATTCCAGTTGATTCGGTTTGTTACTAGCTAGCCTAACGAGAGTAATCATCTATGAAGCCCGTATATGAAATACGATACGGGGATACGTGAAAATTTTGAAAATCAAGATACGGCACGACTGAGACACTTTAATAAAAAATTCAATTAAAATTTAAATATATAAAAGCAAAACAGAAAAAAATGGAATAGAAACACAAATAGAAAAAACAAAGATATTTATAGATATGATAAAAAACTGCCCAATCACAATGTAGATATAGTTACGTATATTTATCTTACCCATATCACAATGTATTATTTCTTCTATGATTGTGTTACGAAAAAACATATAATTTTGTCTTTTTGTTATTGAGGTACTAAAGTGTATCATATATATATATATATATATATATATATATATATATATATGAGTGACAGTGCTTAGTTGGTAAGAGGTATCAAAAATGTATCTGAGAAGTATCTTAGTTGGCAAGAAGTATTAAAAATGTATCTGAAAAGTATCGAGTGAAATATTTTTTATAAAGAATTAAAAAATTATTAGATACTCTTTAGGTACGTATGTGCGTATCGGTATCAAATACGTATCATACCCAATTACGTTGTCAATTTTGAAGTATAGTGGCTTTATCGGTAATCATAAACAAATGTCTCAAGAAACATGAGAGTTGGCGGTTCTTTGAATCAATTTATTTTTTAAATTTAAAGATTTATTTTAAAATATTTGAGGGGAAAAGAACGTAAAGAGAGCAGAAAGTGGATGTGCCATTTTTGGAGGGAAGAACATAAATTGAAATCTAGACAGGGATGTCCCCCAAAGAAAAAGCATAATTTTGTCAATGACCTGTCACGCACCAAAATACTAAAAAAAATAAAAATTCTCCTTGTGTCGAACTCCTATTTTATTTCCAAAAAAAAACAACCTGTCGAGCATTCCAAATCAAAAAACTTTTCTCCTTTTGTGTCAAACTTCTTTTGTTTTTTCTTCCAAAATAACCTGTCCAATCATTCCAAATCAAAAATATAATATATAAACCAACAATAAACTATTTTTTTTGAAAAAAATAAATCATCATATTTAAATTTAAATATGTTGTTTTCAAACTTTTTCTTGGTTATAATGTGTAAATAGATTTTTTTTTTAACTTTTCTTGGTTATAATATGATGTGTAAATTGTTTTTTATTGAATTAGCAATATACTCTGTACGGGCTGCATCATATTGCTTGTTATATTCTTGATTAAATTTGAACCCTAAAAATAATTTGTATGTCTTCTTAAGTTAGTTTTGTATTATAATTAGATGAAACATTTAAGTATGAAGAATTTGAAACATTTAAGTATGAAACATTTAAGAGGTATCAACATACTAATAAACGATTTTTTTTTTCTATTCGGGAGATGATAAATTAAATTGATAAGGACATAAGTTTTTTTATTTTTTTAAGTGAGTTATATAATAAGATATATCAATCACCAAAATTAAGAAAAATCAATTCTTACAAAACACCAACAAATAGACTTGTAGAATACTCAGGTTGAAATCAATGCTCACAAAACCCTCAAAAATCTTTAAATTATTACTTTCTCTCCTATATAACTCATAAACTATAATAACATGTTACCAATAAGGTTGGTCCAAGTGGTAACTGGACTTGGATTTCATCCCAAGGTCTCAAATTCGAATATTGGGTGTGTCAAAAACTCTGTTAGAAGAGAAGGAGAGAACCACACGGACTGACAAATCTGGGTATGATTGGCAAAATTGGTGGAAACTACACACAAACGAAAAAGGAAAAAAAAACTATTAGAACATGTTGCTGTCAAACATGTTAAAGTATCTAAAATTTATCTCTATTCATCAATTTAATCTTTAAAATTTGCAATTTTAGAGACTTTTAATAATTTTCGTAATTTAAACTTTAAAACATAAATAGGAGAGTTTTTTTGACAAAAAGAGAATTTTTTTTGGTTATTACAAACATAAATAGTAAAAGAAAATGATATTTAAGTCTAAATAAATTGACCGGGTCAAAAAAGAATCAAAATAAATTGATGATTTATTTATTTTTGACAAATAATTGAGGATTTTGTTACTACATTGATTCTTTTTTTTTTGAAAAGAATAGTACATAGAATATCTATCAATGAACGATAAACAAATAATAAATAAATAATAGAAATATTTTTTGACAATAAATAATAAAAATATAATAAATATTTGTAAAAAGCAAGATTGTCAAATGAATGTCATAGGTTTTTGTTCCTTTCCGTTGTTGTTGTTCTTTCCAGAGTCCAGAGAGCAAGCCCTCTCTGCCTCTCTGCAACAAGAAACAAACCAACCAAAACCAACCAACCCTCTCTCTCTTTGTTACTCTCTCATTTATCTTCTTCCCTCTACCAACTTTCTCTCTTCCTCCAAATTAGGTCTACTTCATTTCTTCCCCTTCAATTTCAAAATCCAAAATTTCACAATCTTTAGGTCATGTCGTCACAAAGCAATGGTTCAGTAAGCAATGCCAATGCGGTTGATTTCGATCTCCCAGATGAGATTCTCTCGGTTATACCGACGGATCCCTACCACCAACTCGATCTTGCTCGGAAGATAACTTCCATGGCTATCGCTTCTAGGGTATCTTCTCTTGAGTCTGATGCCTCTCGTCTCCGTCAGAAGCTTCTAGAAAAAGATCGTATTATTGGTGACCTTGAAGAACGTGTTTCTACCCTCACTCGTGCTTCTCAACAGGCTCACTCTACACTCAACACTGCTATTGAAGAAAATGTACGTGCTATTACTCTCTCTTATTCCATATTCGCTATTAGCGTTTCCTTTTCTTCTATTTGGTTACACTATGAAAGTGGTTCTAAAAGTAAACCCTAATTTCCCAAATTAGTTCGTCGGAGACCAATTTTTTTGATTTGGACCATACCTGAGTGTCTCAAAGTTTAAAAGGAAAGACCGAATCCCGCTCGTGCTTAGGATCAAATTTCGCACTAGCTAACACTTAGTTTGTCCCAGAGTAGATTAAGCCATTGGGCCAACGGTATTTGTTAGTGTCGGAGACAAATTTAGTTTCTCCAAAATAAAAAGTACTAATTTAGTTTTGAGAAATAATAATGTGGGTCTTGGTTTCTAATAGTCACTAAAATTTGAGTCACATTTAAGATTGTTAGGTACTAAATTGGTACTCTTCATTTCTCAATTGGTATTCTTCATTTCTCAGTACTATGATTGGTCTCCACATTTTTTTAGGTAGGGATCAATTTTGGTATTCACTCGAAATTTCATCTTTGTCCATGGGATAAACTTTTTAGGTACTGAATTGAGGGTTTGCTCAATTACTTTCTTTTGAGTTACTTTGGTGCTTCCTTTAGGGTTTCTTATGTAAGGTAATAAGGAATGTTTAATGTGCTCTTACGTGTTTTTAGTAAAAAAAAGTTAAGAAATTGTGTTTTTTATCAGTTAATAGACATTGATGACATAGCTTTTTACTCATTTTGAAAATAAATGGGAGTATATTAGGAGCACTATTTACAGTGTCTGAATATGAATGGTGCTAGGTGAGAATTGAGACTTTTTTTTGTGTGAGAAAGTGGAAGAGAGGGGTTGAATAGAGGAATTGAATGTGGTATATGTGTAAAATTGAGATTGAGATTGAGATTGTTGATTGTTGCTGGTTTTTCTTTTTATGATTGTTAAATGCAATGTATGTAGTCCTTTTTGTTTTCAGAAAGAAAAAGAGTAGTTCTATTCTATTCTAGCATTCTAGTGCCGAACATAACAAGAGAACATGTGTTTAGAGGATGGAGTAGGTACTAGGTACCTTGGTGCGTATGTAATTGTTTGCATGTTTTTTATGTTTTTTTTATCCCAGGTCATGCGATGGTACTGGTAGATGATTTTGTATTCTGCTTTTTGGTTGTAGGTAAAGCTGTCAAAGGAGAGGGATGAATTAGCAGCAACCGTGAAGAAGCTAGGTCGAGACTTGTCAAAGGTGACTGTTTGTTTGATTTCTGTATCTTGTCTCTTGCTTTTGGATTTTTTGCTGTATTTGTATTTTGTATACAGTCTGTCTTCACTCTTCAAAATTTCAGCTGCTTTCATACTTTCTGCAAAAGCTACCTCCGGTTACATGTTTTTCCTCCGATTATCAATAAAAAAGATAGATAAACAATATCAACTCCTTGGTTGTGATTTTATCTGCCTCAATGTTTTGATCAATGGTATCATTACTTGGGGGCATGCGTCAAAAGATGTTACGTCTTTGATACCACACTAGAAAACTCATGGTTCACCCTATGTAGTAAATAGCAGATAGCGTAGCGTAGCGGCCGACCCCTAAAACGCTATAGCGGGGTAGCGGATAGCGGTATGGCCCGCTACGTCGAAGTCTACGAAAATATAACAAGCAATTTATACCTTACACATAAAAGTTCAAAAATAGAAGAATGCACAAAATTAATACTCAAACATTGAAAACAAAGTAGTGGTTGTGATTGGGTTGATGTCATTGCAATGGAAAAACTGTGAAAGCAACACAAATTGCAGCATAGATAAAGGAAACATGCAAAATAGTGAACGGAGAAGAGAAACAATGCAAAAAAATAAATTGGAAAGAGGAATATAGGCACAAAGCTACATTGCTTTCGTTAGCTAAAATTGACCAAAAAGCCTAAGTAAAAGAGGGAATGAGTGAGGGAAAAACTGATTTTTAAATAAATTTCACCGTAGCGGCCGCTACGAGCGTTATTTGGCTGCTATAGCGGCCGTAGCGGCTACTATTTGCGGCGCTACAACCGCTACTCAAAACCGCAATGCAACGGCAAATTGCGTAGCGGCTAGGGACCGCTACGCAATGCTACGCCACTATAGCGGCCGCTACGACCGCTATTGACTACAGAGGGTTCACCTACTTCTAGGTTAAGGATTATATCCTGGATCATTTCATATTACACTGGTAGACCCTTTAAAAAGTTTTGGTTGCCAATGTGAAATGTTCCAATGCTGCATGAGTATGCAATTATCTCTTTTCTAGCAGTCAACTATATTTGTACAGACTGATGATATAGCTTATCACAAGGAAAAAAGCTACAAAACTAAGTAAATCAATTGCATTTAGTGATAAGTTCTGAACTTGGCGATAACCAGTAGTCTCCTTAGGCTGGCTACATCTTGTGCTGAACTCATCATGGCTTGTAAAACTAGTTGCCTAGATATATTTATTTAGATTTTCAAGGAATCCTGTGAGTAGGCCAATTACAGTTCTATTGATTTACCATTGGGTGAAGTATGATGCTATTCAATATTCGTTTTGTTAAAGTACATGAAGTCCGTAGGTAACATAAAAATCCTTGTTGTATTCAACAAATCCAACTAGGGACTATGCCACTATGGTTAATGTATTGCAAGTACAAGATTTTTTAGTAGTTAGTGAGACATTTTAAGCTATAGTAATTCAATTAGTAAATGAAATGAGCACTTATAACAAAATGTTATGCTAGTTGATAATTGATAGACTGACCGCTGACAATCATTGAAGGAAGATAAAACAAGGACGGATAGTCTTTTAATTAAGTCCCCACAACTGAAAAGTTGGATTTCAAACATTACAGTCCTTTTCTGGTAGATAAATAGTGTACATGAATTTGTCCCCGTATTTCATTTTTTCTCCTTAGGTTTGAGTTAGATGCACTGTTGAAAGATTTGATGATTACTATTTCAAAGAATAGCTTATCATCTTAAATAATTTCTATGCAATGGATGGGAGATGGAATTTATGGTGAACGCAAAAGTATGAAATATTTGTGAGTGACATGTAGGACTGGAAGTTGAATATAGTGACTGTTGTGTGTCTCAGTTAAATGAATTCTATATTTTCAACTGAAATTTGTTTGTCCCTTTTTATCTATTAACATATTTTGCCATAAGGGTGATCTACGATCTTTAAAAACAGTTCCATCTTGCCACTGCACAGCATGCATATTTATTTTCGGGGTAAATGACCCTCTTCTATTTTTATAATTACACACCCCTCCTTTCACAGATGTAATGTGTTACACTTCAATCTTTTATAATGTAAACAAGCCTCTCTGTTGCGACGAACAACTATGACCAAGCTTCCCATAATCATTTCACCTCCCATTGCAACTTTTATGATTATCTATGTAATTGACTTGGAATACCCTATTGCAACTTTCATATTTATAAAGGATTAATTTTCTGTTTACCTGATAACTTTTCCTTTTTTTATTTTATAGTTGGAATCATTTAAAAAACAACTGATGCAGTCGCTAGCTGATGACAATCCACCTGTAAGATATCAATATATTAACTTATCCATACTCATCATAATTATAGTTGATTTTACTTCTGAAAATGATAAATACTATTCTCCTAAACAATTTTTTCCCTTTGTTGTGTTTCATCACTCTTGGGACAGCAACCTGAAACCATAGATATTAGAACCTGTGAGCAGCAGTCAGTTCCAAAGGCATATCCTGATAAGGGTACTTCTCACCTCATTGATAATTTGATTATCATTTTCATACATAGCCTTGTTAGTCAATTTATATGCATCACTGTACTTATTAAAGTTGTTAATGTGCACTTCTTTTTGTATTTCTTACAGATGATGATGGAAGTGCCTATACAGTGCATCATTCATACAGTGGCGCTGCAGATGTGGGCAAAACAATTGATGCAGGTACATGAATTTTCCAAATATATAATTGACTGTTTTATGCTGTTACTATTGTTCACTTTCAGAATTCAATATAGAATAAATTTATTGTTACCAGTCGTATTGTGTATAATAAATTACCGATATAAAAAAATCAAACTAATACTTTGTATTTTCCATTTTGGCAATGAATTCTCTTCCGCCTTGCGTTGAGTATCATATATTTTTATTGGTTAAAAAAAGCGCATTTCATTGGCATGCTTATCTGAAGTTCTTATTTAGTGCAAACTGAAAATAATTGATATATCTTATCAAACCCGAAGTGTGGAATTAGGGTATTGCACTGGCTAATAGAAAGATTTTGGACTTTTATATTAAATATGGCTAAAAATTTGAATGCTTCAGAAGATGGATGTAGCTAGATGTCTGAAATTATCTACGAATATGGAAAAATATGCATGCAGGATTTTAAATTTGATGTGATGTGACACATATTCATTTGGTTTAATGCTTTTCCTTTGTCCTATAGCTTCAAAGTATTCAGGGCAAAAGTTTTCTTTGACCCCATACATCACACCACGTCTTACACCGAGTGGAACTCCAAAAGTGATCTCAACAGCTGGGTCTCCTAGAGGTTATTCTGCTGCTGTATCACCCAATAATACTTCTCGTTCAACCTCTCCCTCTAAACTTCCATATGATGGACGCTCATCTATATCTTCATGGTATTCCTCAAGTCAGCAGTCGTCAGCAGCGAATTCTCCACCTCGTGGACGATCTGTTCCAGGTTTAGAAGATTCATTGTTAATGTTAATATGCTATAGTTTTATTTATCTCCATGTTACGAAGATTGGTCCTTGAAGTATTTTGATCTTCTTTGCTCTTGGTCCTTGTGCTTGAATTCTTTAATGTGTTTCAATATTATTCTATTTTTAGTTGTTTATCCCTTGTAACTTCTAAATATGTATTTAGGTCGGACTCCAAAGATTGATGGAAAGGAGTTTTTTCGTCAAGCCAGGTGACTTCTTTTCCCTGCCGATGTTTTTTACTTCAATTTATTATTTAAGAAACATTAAATTAATATCACATTTTTCAGGAGTCGTCTGTCATATGAGCAGTTCAGTGCATTTCTTGCTAACATAAAAGAATTAAATGCTCAGAAACAAACGCGAGAGGTAAATGAAAAGAATCAGCATACTGGATTTTGAACAGAAGATGTTTCCATGTAGTTGATTATTGTTCCACTTGTTCCGTGCTCTTTCAGGAAACTTTAAGAAAAGCAGATGAGATATTTGGGTCGGATAACAAAGATCTTTACATATCTTTTCAAGGATTGCTTAATCGGAATGTACGCTAGGACTGAAAGCAGCACTGCTTGGAATTTTACGGGTTGGTATGCAAATCCTTGAACACCATTTCTCTCTTTTGTATTCTGGTGCCTTTTGCTTTACTAATAATTGTTTCCCAGTCTCTGTTATGGTCAAGACTAAGCTTCTTATGTCCTGCCATCTAGTTATTATTGAGATTGTTCAACTGCTGTAATTTTTTCTTGTTGAAGATCAACTGTAATTGTTTTTTGGACAAGAACTGCAATGATTAATTTGGTAAATTACTAATTTTCAGGTTATCGAGCCAAGCTGATGTTTCAATCATTTCTCTTTGATCCTTTGAATCAAAATCTGATTAAGTACTGATCTAAGCCGTTGAATTTGAGAATATATATTAAATCTAGGTTTTTCATTTTCTTATTTCCTGTAGCATGCTGTGTATATAGAAACTTGTCATTTTCTGAGTGGCATGCACAGCTAGTTTAAATGCTGATTTATTTCTGGAGGATTTTGGTCTGCTGTTGTACTCGTTTGTGATGGGAGATTTTAGATAAAGCCAGCAACTTTCTCTCCGAATTTAAATGCAGAGAATGGTCTATAAGTTTTACGTTACCATTTAAGGTCGGTGCTAAAAGTAAGCCGTCTCCAAGTTAAAACAAAATGCTTTTACGGCTTTTTTGGGTTGAACTTTTTTGCCCATTAAAACAAGCTAAATGGGCCAAGCTCACCCGAGGCCTAGTTAAACAACAAAAAATTAGTACATGTGATCATTGTTTTAAAAACTGTTGTCGCAAAAAGGCTCCTCTCAAATGATTATCAACTGGGGTCCCTAGAGCTCTGCAAGGATTTTGGGCCTAGGTTTCTGGGTATGTGGGTTTTACCCTTGTCCTGTTTGGACCATTGGGTACAAACAGGTTACTAAACTCTAGGGCTTTTGCTCTTGTATTGGCTTGGATATCGTAGAAGCCAGTTAACCTAGCGCCTCCATCTCTCTCACTTTCACGAAAATCCCTCTCTCAATGGCTTCATCGTCACACTCAAACCCTATTGCTGTCGGGAAACCTGATGAAACTCTGGACGTGCTACTTTAGTCTAATAAAGACTTGTTTGGATGAGCTAAAAAGGCATTGGTTGGGGAAATACTTATGGATAAAACTCTCATTAAGAACGCTGTGCGTGATATTTTATATAAGGCGTGGAGCAATTACGAAGGATTTCATGTCTCTGATAAAGGCACAAATATGTTTAGTCATGGCAAGGAGATAATACAAAAAAACACCATGGTTTATCATGAACCACCTACATTGTCCACAGTCCTGGATCCCAGAAGTTACAATAGTTGAACTGGATTTCAATCATAATCCTTTTTGGGTGCAAATACATAACCTCCCCCTTGAAAACCTCAATATAGCTAGTGCTGCTATCTTGCTTGCAAAAATTGGGGAAGTCATACATATTGAGGACCCTCTAGTGGATGGTAATCTTGTACGAGACTACATGAGAGGAAAGGTTCGCATTGATGTGAGTAAGCCTATACCTACTAGGTGCTGAATCCCAAGGAAATGGTTACCAAAAAACGTCGCGGCAGTGCGGTATCACAGTGTGAATGCCCGCTTTCACCGTGAACGTCGTGCTCTTTGCACAGTTCCTTCTACCACTATTTGGGAAGAACAACGTGTGAGACTAGAGATCTATGTGTTGTGGGGGAACTGGAAGATTCAGTGAGGGGGAGTGCTACAAAAAGAGAGAGTTGGAAAGGAGAAGTAAAGTGTTTAGTCAAAATGACACTGATTTGCTTGTTTTTATTTCTAGCGGGTGATCTTTCATTAAATTGAATGGATGGATGAGATTTGTTCACTTTATTTTCTAGAGTGAAAGCTCCATGGAAGAGAATTTGCTCCCTCGGTCAAGTGGTCAATATGCAATTTTTCTTAGGCAAAAGTTGTTCAATTCGATTGAACTCTTAAACGCAACATTAAGAAATAATTCAGTAAACAAAAATGTATTTGAATTGAAAAACCTCATATGTCTATCATAACCACCAAAATGAAACAAGACTATCCAAAACTAAAGCGAAATTTAACTTTGGGGAGGTGGTGAGGACGATAATAAAATCTATTGAGAAAGTTTGACAAAAGTTGTATGCTTAAGAAAGTTGGAGGATTGGGGATTAAAAATTCGAAATGTATCTTCAAACCATCGCCAAAATTTAATTTGATACCTACAACTCTACAAGAAACCATGGTGATGTAAAATTGCATCAGCCAAGGGCCCATTTTAGTAGATCATATCACAAAGGTTTAATCTTCAACCAGAAATCGCCATTTCCACTTGTTTACATATCTAATGTCATCTGAGAAAAATTACAGTGGCACAAATGGAATTGGCCTTAGCGTAGGCTGCTTTCATGGGAATTAGATCTTGTTGCTGAATTGGAAGATGCTATACTCTAATGTATTAAAGGGCTACTAAGTGATAATGGTTATGAAACCCTCTTTTTGGCTTTACTTTGGCTATTATAAGGATATCCCATATTTGTATTATAATCTAATTTTATTTTTTGGTTGTATTGACATGATGCTGCTAGTATGGTATTTTTTTGCTAATATGATGATGGACGTACATTTTATTGGCACTAGTACAACTTGTACTTTGTGTCTAATCCTTCAATGAGTTTTTGCTTATCCTAAAAAAACTCTTCTCACTATCATCCCCCTAAACTCTCCGGTCGCCCATATATCCCGATACGTTCATAAAAATACCTAAACAATTGTCAGGCCAAAAGAGTGACTCATGTGGTGACTCGAACAGTTCTTGAAACAAGCATAACTCATCTTCATTGTGAAGGGTCTATAATGCATTATGTTATGGAATAATATTGAGTATGTTTGGGTGTATTTCTGTTACTGTGGGTATGTATGCTTCAGCTATATATTATCAATACTATTTTTCATCCCTATTACTCTTTTAATATTTAGTGTTACTTTAGCATTAAAGATACACAATGAGACAAAACATATGTGAAATAATCATAACAATTTTTTTTTTTAAATTTTCTTGCACCCACTAAAATTTATTTTGATCTATTGTTCGTCTTAAAGCCCACTGTCTTGTAACTATTGTTGTGAAAAATACAAATTGCACAAATCAAAAAAAGCAAGCGAAACGGAGCAACAACTCCTCCACCATGAAAAACTCTAATGACCAAAAAGACAACCTCTTCTAATGTTCAGCATTACAAAATGAACATTATGCTTAATTGTTGAATTATTGAGCATTTAACTATCTCTTTTATATCTCTATACTATACATATAATTTTAAATATGAGCCTTCCTCGTGTGCACTTCCAAACTGGCAATTACGCATAGTCACAATTCACAATTGAGATCGACTAGTAATCAAAAGAAATTAGGGTAACTTGGTGCTATAGAACTCCGCTATATTGTTGGGTTCAGAAAGGGTTGGACACATCATGGACCTATAAAGCTACCTTGTAATAGATCTACAATGGGACCAATCATTCCATGAATTGCTATATAGCGGGAGTTTTATAGCACCAGGTTGACCTAACTCCCTGTTTGATGCTTAGCTTCATGTTCTTGATGTTACACAAGATGCACTATACAGAATCTAAAGCAAGAAAAAATAACATAGACATCCGTAAGTATAAACAAGCCATACATAATTTTTTTTTGCAGAGAAATGTAGGAGCCTAGTTAGAAAACCAAATAAAAAAAACTATAGGGGGCTAGGCCATATATATAATTCATTTAAGATAAAATATAAGGATTTAACAAAGAAAATCAGGAATGTTAACTTAATATTCACTGCAAATAAAACAAACCACACAGATAATTAAATCATTTTACACCCACATATATATTTCATAATTTCATAAAAGAATAATGTAAAACATAGGGATATATACATAATTTACACAGAAAATAAGCTCAAAATTATATGATATGTGTGTATGAAATGTTGGGGAAAAAGGTTTACCATGAAAATATAATAAAAATTTGACAATTAATATATTCTACATCATACTCTACCAGAAAAAAGATAAATGGCAGTGGAAAGGTGTAGGAAGAAGAAAAAAATATTTGATAGAATGGGTAAAGGAAATACAAGCCTTCAAACAAATATGGCCAATTTTTCATATGACATTTGATTCCTAGAAGAGTATTTATAAATCCATTTGATTTTTCAAGCAGTACTCCGATTGTGATAGTGTGCGTGTGAACATATTTATTATTTTAGTTTGTTTCCAGTTGTGATTGTGATTCGGATCAACATGTGAACAGAACTATTGTAATCTTTTTTTTTATGGTGAGAACAATTGTAATCTTAAATTTTCCCTTTGTATACCAAAAAAAAAATTGTAATCTTAAACAAATCATATATTTCCATCTTTTAAACTTCTAGATTTGTAATGTATATTTATTATTTTAGTTTACCTGCAGTTGTGATTGTGATTGGAATCAGCATGTGAACAGAACTATTATAATCTTTTTTGGTGGTGAGAACTATTGTAATCTTAAACAATTCAAACATTTCCATCTTTTAAATTTCTAGATTTGTAATGTAATGTATTTTGTCCAAAAAAAAAGATTTGTAATGTATATTTATTGTTTTAGTTTATTTCCAGTTATGATTGTGATTGGGATCACCATGTGAACATAACTATTGTAATATTTTTTGGTGGTGAGAACTATTGTAATCTTAAACAATTCAAATATTTCCATCTTTTAAATTTATAGATTTGTAATGTATATTAATCTCATCCCATAAAAGTAAAAGAAAAATAAAACAATCCTTTGGCATTAAATAAGTTTACTCACATGACAAGTTAATTTACTACAAGATAAGGGCTTCATTCCTTCAAAAGAATAAGTTTGTCTCTATATAGTAAGTAGTTTTGAAGTTTGATAATATGAATCATGCTTTTAATCTATCACCAAATATGGTCACATATCTATATCAGACATACGCATAAGATGGAATACTGTTCAAGAAAATATACTACCTTTTTTACTAATCAAAAGATACCATTTGAGTTTTGTTTTTGACACTAAGATACCATTGGAGTTGATTATATTGAAATGCAATATTTTCTAATTAATTGTAAGCTAGCATAATTTTTGTGGACGTGTTACTCATAAGTATTTTGGGCTAGCCCAAAAAGTCCAATTATGCATCTAGCACAAAAAGGGCCAAGCAATCTATCTAAGATTCATCAAGAAGACCGAGACGACCCATCTGATTTTTTTTTGAGAAGCACGACCCATCTGATTGTTTAAAGTTCCAAATAAAATTCCTAAAGGATTTTGATCTGTCCAGCAAGGTCGAGGTGACTAACTGACCGCAACAGTGAATAGTGGTGATTGACACGAGGGGCCATAGGGTGCGTCACGTGTGAAGGGTATGAGAGCCAATACCCCGAAAACCATTATAAATGAAAAAGTGTGAAAATGAGTAAATTTATTTATTTTTTAAAATTGCTACTCATTATCGTAATACTTGTTGCTTGTAAAATATGTCGTCGAACTCCTTAAATCCTAAATCACAATTTATAATAATATTAAAGCTTAAAGCGATGAAACTTTTCTTTCAATATAGTAACAAGAATAACCTTAATTATAATATTACGACTACAACCTAAATACTGATGTCACATGATCAGGACAGTTAACCTAAAAAAGAGAAACATCAACGTGTAATACCATAATGCAAGTCACTGGGTGATTGTAGTGATCACAACTCCAACATCAAAGATGATTCTTACATTCAAACGAAAGTTGGGCTAGGACTTGGAACAAAAGAAGGAGCAAGTCGCATATACCACTATAGCGCACTAACCGCAGAACAGTGGGGGGATTCACAGTGGAGATCTAAAATTGAATCCAACAAAGGTGGAAATCAAATATCTTGAGGGTTCTTAGTTCGTAGAGGTGGCGCTAGGAGGAAGGAAAATGGTAGGGGAAGCCATTTGTGACTGGAAAAGATTCACGTGGCGTCCATGAAGGATTATGTGATAAAGGTGAAGACTGGAACGTGAGGTAGGGGCTTAAATCGATAAAGGTATCACTGGAATTTGATTCACCATTTGATTTCAAGGTGCTCGTTGGATTTTTGGACCTAGTCGTGACTTGGGAAAGAAAAACTAGTGTGGGAGAAAATTTGCCTAGGGTTTCTACAAAGTTGCTGCGACGAAGAAGAAGAACATCGCGCTGGGTTATGGGTCTGGTCGCATGGTGGACTGAGCTGGTGTGCACTTCAACAGTTACGCGTGTAGGAAGTAAGTGCAGAGTAGTTTAAGTAAAAGAAGAAGCAGTAGGTTAAAAAAGACCAATAATATGTTCTATAGCATTTTTATAGTCCATTTTCACTGCAACTGCCATTTCCACACTACGATAACCAAAACATTTTCCAAAACAAATCATACTTAAAATACAAATATTTTATTTAATTGAAAAAACTTAGATAAAATACTGTCAATAGTTTCTAAAAAATAGTTCAAGATATATTAATGATTCGAACACACAATGGATTAAGACATTATAATCATATAATTTAAAATAATTCATATAACAAATGCACATAATAGTAATGCCACATAAGAAAATGTCGGGAGTTACAATTCAACCCACTTACGTCGTTGAAATTTGCACGTCGTCAAGGACAAAATTAATTAAAGGGTAAGCACTTAGAAGAGTTGAAAACATAGATGGGTGGTCTAAATGTCATCGGGATAAAAAGGAGGGTCGATAACAATTGTAAAGGAAATTATTTTTGGATTCAACAAGAGGCAACCAACCTTTACTTAGGTACCCCTTAACTAGGTTTCTCATCCTAAAATGTTCTAACTAAAATTCTCCACAACTATTTAATATCCATAAGGCGGAACTAGGAATACGACATCATCTCAAACTTGTCTAAGGGGGTAACTCACCCACATTCTAGAGTTCCATCCCTTGGCTTCTAATATTGTTACTCACCCACTTATGCTTAAGGGCTATTTGGTTCTACCTACAAGCCAACTCTGACCCGTACAACGTCTCACTTATGCAAGTATCCCAACCACTAAAACTATCCATTAAAGGTGATCATCATTGCTCAATTACCAGTGAAAAGTAACTGGGGTGATCAATCCCTCGTACTCTTCAGCTTGGTGACTTAAGCAATAATGAGTGCACAACTCACTAAGGGTTCTATATATGAGAGTCCTTGGTAAGGCTTGAGTGTAAGGATGTCCAACGTAAAATTCTCTTTAGATAAGAGGTATTCAGGTTCTCACTTTTATTCTAAAATTTTCTATCTCCTTTAACCTTGATAATTTTTCCTAAGAATACTTATATCACTCATTCCATTCATCTCACGTACTAAACCAACTCAATTGGTTCGTTTCATGACTATAAATAATCAAACAAGCATTGCATGCAACTCTACTATGAGTCCACACATACAGCCAAGTTAGGACCGAATTGCTCTAATATCACTAATTTGTTTTTTTAAAAAGAATTGCAATTCATTCTCGAAATACTTTTCGCTAGTAAAAGATGTCGTCAAGAGTACAACCCAAATCTCGATGTCACATGATCAAAGTAATATTTAACCTTTAATCTAAGTAACATAAAAGAGAGCAACATCAAGGCGTAGTATCAAATTGCAAGTCATTGGGTGATCGTTGTCATCACGCTTCCACAACTGCACGATCGTGGAAGGTTGCTTCAACGACACCTGGTAATCCATCTAAAAAAAATGCAGGGTGAGAAAGAGCCTCCAAACCATATAAGGAACAGAATAGTGAAACTAAAATTGCAAAGGCTACTGCAATCCATCAAATAAATGTTAAATAGTCAATTCCTAAAGAGTGACAGACACCACATGTCCATACTGCCACTTGTCACAAAGTGAAGCCATGCAAGACCCGTGCCTAAAAAGTGGGGCAAAAACATAACACTAAAAATATCACAACAGTGGTTGCGATGAACATAACAGATACACACATTCATTTATCAACTAAGATCATCATCCTAAATCTAGCATACAGTTCTAGGACTACAACATCAAGACAATTCTATTCGCTACTCCAACGAAAAATCTAGATGCACCTAACTCTGGGGAAGTTGATGCAAGTGCCCCCAACATCTCAGGCAATAAAGAGAGCATATCAGGGTAATCCAATGTTTTGTGGCCGTCTCCACTGGCGCTACCCTCAAGGCTAGGTCGTGGCCGTCTCTATTACTACTCTCATAATCATTTGCTTACCACCCCACATATCATCATCAGCCATTGAGGTATGACTCGCCCTTATTGCGACGAGTCCTTGCCCATACTACGACAAGGTTCTTCCTACAAATTTCAACTATTGAGGTACGACTCGCCCATATTGCAACGAGTCCTTGCCCATACTACGATAAGTTTCCTCAAACGGGAAAACTCGCTTATCATCAACAAATGATTACTCGCCCACATTGTGAAAAGTTTTACAAGCAATAACAAGTTAAAGAAACAATCACAACGAGACATGAACATCATATCACTTAACAACTTGATGAGTCTACTAAGCTAATCATAGGTAACATAATCATTACTTATGTTTCAATTTAAATATTGAGCACTATGAACTCTAACTGTTTAGACTTACTGTCATTTTAATCCATGAGCACGTTATACACAACTCATCATTCAGCTTCTATAACTAACTCTTTCTTCTCACTTAAGTTATTACAAAAAATTATGAATAATACTCAAGTTATATATACTCAACTATGTTTGGGGATCATTATCAACCGTTCATGAACTAATTAGCTTTGTTAATCTATTAAGTTATCTTCATCTAACTAATACCAAGTCATTATTTAGCTATGGATACTTCATTCTTCTATTGTATTATGTTACTCGTGATTTACGACCAGTTCGGAAGTTTCTCCTATCACTAAGAATTATTCTCAATAGCCCTTATTATACTTATTTTAGACTTTAATCCTTATAGTACTTACTCCATTTTTATTCTAAATTCACCTTCACATTCAACCCAATTTTATATATTAGTAATGAAATACATATCTGTTATACACTCAACATTCTTTCGTTCAACACTTGTCAATCGAAGGACATCATTCAACATACAATAGACTACTCATACAAAAAGTCATTCACTAAACTCTAAACACATCATTTACATGCATTTTAATCATTTGCAATGTTCTAAAATATTTACAGTCATCCAAATTAGATAAATAACAAATAAATAAATACATTCAAAATATTGAACAAGTAAATACAAGTCTAGCACATATAGAAATAGCGATAATCAATACCATTATAATCCTATCCTGTACTCCTCATTTAGAATAGAAACCCTTCCCCATACCTGGTTCCAATGCAAACCACGAGTCTTTGGGAAGGCATAATGGAATTTAATGAACTCAGGGAACTCAACAGTGATAACTCTTAGAAATAAGAGTTATTAGGCTCTTTTAATTTGAATTATGTCCATCTAAGATTAGTTTGTATAGATAATTAAGGTTTTTGTTTAGGAAGCTTGGTTTTATTGTTCTTAGTGGTTAAAATGTGTTTTGGGCACTTTTAGTACCCTTTGTTTGAAATTAGTGAGTTTTGGAGGCGTGTAGGATTAGGTGCAATTTTCGTTGCTATGGAGCACTGTATCGGGTTGTTGATAACTCTATTTTATATAGGGTTATTTATGTTCCCAAATACAAATTATTGCAAAAAACTCAGTAATTAAGTCGTGTCAAATAAAGATATACAAAAGAAAAATATAAATTTATGATAAAAAAAAGTTTGGGGATACATCATCACTATTTCATATGACTTGTGGTATTTTTGATGTGTTTGTTCAATTGCTGCAGCAATCATTGCCCCTGCAATAGGCACAGCAATCGTTGCCCTCCTGCAATAGTCATTCCAGCAAAAAGCAGAAGCATTGCACCAGCAATACAAAGAGCATTTGTTGCACTAGCAATCATTGCCCCAACAATGTTAACAACTCAGAATGCCGCAGCAATTTTGTGATGATGTCATTATATCAAGTTGCAAGTGCAAGTTGCCCAAGTGGATGGCTGCGGCGCCAACTTTGGACAATCATAGACTACAAGTGGTAACTCTTTAGGTACACTTGTCCTCACACCATTGGACCCCTTCTTCTTAGTTGGTGGATGATCAAATCATACTTTTGAAGACAAGTGGAAAAGGAAACCCTAAAATCAACTTGGCGCCCAAGACAACTTCACTTCATGGAGCCTATAAATACATCTCCTCTTCCTCATTCGAAATCATCTCAAATATTCCATCTCAAGTTTAGTTCTAAGTAGTAGATAGTTTACTCTAGTTTGAAGGAAAGAGAGAAAGTGACAGCTTCTCTCTACTTTTAGTTCATTTTATTGTTGCTGAATTCATTGCTGTGAGGTGATTGCCCCAGCATTGCTAGGCAGATTATGCAAAGGATCTTCAATTGTATAATTTCTATATTATCTTCTTTCCTTTGTATTTTCTTTCATATGAACATGAATTCTTATATTTGTATGTGCTTAGTTTTGTCAAGCACGAGTTAAACATCTTTGGTTGGGATGCCTTAACTTTGTAATGAGCTTTTGAATGGTTATTATCTTATCTTGATGTTTGCAATTTAGTTCTTGTGCTATAATTCTTTCAAACTGATTTTGAGGTTGATCACTTAGAATAAGTAGGGTCATAAATACAGACATGGTTTATGATTTGACTCAAGAACTAATATGGATAAGTGTTTTAATAAAAGGAAACTTTGTTAATCTCATGCTAAAATGTAGACATAGGATAGCATAGTCCACATGGTAATACTGTGGGAGCTTAATATACAAGGGTGGACTTATTTAGAGCTTAGATATAAGACTTGTAATGAAACCCTGAAGTTAGTTGCTAAAAAGCACATATCTATTGGAACATCATCCATTGCAGTAGCATCATGAATAACATAATGCTATCAAAGTAAATTACCTAGAAAAGAGCATTCCAACCATTTCTCTCAATTGATTCACAACACATTCTACTTTGCTTAAACTAAATTATGTCTGTACACACACCACTCACACTTTGTTTTATTTGTGTTTTTTATTATCACTAGTACTGCTACCATTTTAAACTCTTAAAAATTAATCCAATCCCTGTGGGTATGTTCTCTTCTTATCATTATATTACTTGTTTCCAGACTGTGTATGCTTGCACATCACATTTTCGCACAACAGTTGTGCAGAATCATAAAGTTAAATGCACTAAAAGACAAGGATTTTCTCTCTCTCTCTCCCGTTGTGGTCCTCACGTCCCTCACGTATTTCAACTTTTTGTGGACATTGGGCCTGATGGGTACGCTTTTATTGGGTGATGCTCATTGTTTGTGGGACCATAGGAAAGAGAAAGGAATTAATACAAAACCTTTTGCCCTAAAAAAAGACACACAATTCCTTTTGACAAAAAACCCTAGGTCTGAAAATACGCCACTTCCATCACACCCAGACACCATTCCTTCCTCCATCACAATTTTTTGGTTGCTTAAACTCCATTTCTGGAGCTCATTCCGTTGAAGCTTGTTGCTTGTACTGCTGCGACAACACTGGACAGATTTGAAGGGAGCAAATTGATGATTGGAGGAGATCATTTCAGATACCTACAAGTTTATCTCATCATCTTATTTCCTTTTTCTGAATATTGAGTTGTAAGCTTTGGAATGACTTCACTTTGGCAGTTTAATTGTTGTTTCTTTTTATTCAAGCTCATCATGAGCTTATTTCTCTTTTGGTCGAGGCTTATGTGATATATTTTGGAACCAATTGATGAATGTTATGAGTGCTATTATGGAACTTTTATCTTCTGTGTTTTTATTGTTAGAAACTCTATCTAAGCTACACAACTTAGTTAGGGTAATGTGGTTTAAGTACCGGAAGGGATTTAATCATCAATTTCACAAGGTAACATGGTAGCCTAGGTAATAGGAATATTATCTAGCTTGGTAGGTTTTTGGATGGAGATTGTTGTTGGGGGAGCTTCTAACTCGCACTACTCTTATTTCTAAGGGCATAATCAAGGATCCTCATGGGTCGTGCTGCCCCTTTTATTTTGAGCAGGCTGAGTCTATTTCCCTTTTATTTTTTATGTATAGGTGTTCCGGGTTAGTTTGACTTGCTATTCATTATTGGTTGGCCATTACAGTTTTAGATACTCTGGTAGGTGTCGAACATTTTCGGGCTCATTGATAACTCTTATTTGTAAGAGTTATTTATATTTTCTAGACTTAAATCAATGTGAGTTTTTAAGTAATATTTTTGTTAAATTAGTTAATATGTGTTGTTTAGTTAGGAACTAATTTGTGATCATTTAGTAGTTTGGTGCCCCATGTTGTGTTTTAATATGTTTGTTCAGTATGTTGCAGCATTGTATGCTATAGCATTGGCGTTCTATTACATATGAGAGAGAAAATGCCGAAGCGCTAAAAACTGTTTCTACTTTATGTCACATCAGTGTAAAGCAGTGCAGACTTATACTATAGTAGCCACCAATCAATGTACTTTATAGGGACACTTGTCTCTTTTGGAGTGGAGGATGAAAATAGTTGGTGAAGTGCCTTGTTAACTTTTTTTGAGATATTTGGATAAATCGAGAAACATCATCTTCTTCCTCATTCATTCAGAATTGGAAGCTAGTTTGAGGGGAGAGGAACTTAGAAATAACTTCCTTGAACCATTTTCGCTCCAAGTTCCATGTTCACAATAACAAGTAGAAATTCTGCACAACTAATGCTAGGGGGCAATGATGCAGCATCATTGGAGTTGTTATTACTTGGAGTATTTTCCTTCTATTTGTGGTTTCAGTTGTACGGCTTTAGGTATCACCTATATGCTTTATTTCTTGTGTGTGTTGCTCACCTCTATGCTATGTACATGGGATGTTCTAGCTATGTAATGAAATTTTAATGGTTTAATGTGATGATTGATGTTTAGTATTTTATCCTGTGTGTAATACTTCTTCCAATGCTTATTTTAGAACAAATAAGCTAAATATAGGTATCATATTTATAGATTCAGACATGGTTTTTAAATTGATCTGAAGGGTTGATATGAATAGTGGTTGTCAAAAGACACTTTAACAATCTTTGCTTAAAACCCAGACATAGGAGGGAAAAGTTTGTAGGGTCAACACTATAGGTTCTTAGTATACTTGGGTAAACTTCTTTAGAGCTTATACATAAGACTTGTAACGAAACTCTGACGATAGTGACTAAAAGGCACGCAACATATGCTACAACATTTAATGTTACAACATCAAATGTAGCATTATATCATTATTATGAATTTGCATGCTGAAAGGCATTCCATCTTACTATAATTCTGAATTTCTACTAATCCTTTATTTTACTTGTTTAATGATAAAATTGGGTTCTACAACTTGTTATGTTATTTTGTGTTATTCATCACTAGCTTACTTACTAATTTAAATATAGAAAAGAACTCAACAATCCTCATGAGAACGATCTCTACTTACTCTTTATTACTTATTACGACTGGGTATACTTGCACATCACCTTTACGCACTCATGGTCTGCATTTGGAATCCAAGAAGGCTTGTAGATTGAAGTACTTGTTCTAGATGGCTGTCACGTGGTGTATTTGGTTTCATCAAAACCATATTCTTTTTAGAAGTCAAGTATTTAATGCACAGGTGATTGTTAACTATGTTAAGTCTATACATGGAGTTGGTTCAGAAGCATAGAAGGTCGCAATTCCGCTCTTCAAATTTCTGATTGGTGGGGGAATCCTTTTGTTTGTCTGAACTTGGTGTAACTGGCTTTTTGCCTAATTCTTCTGAGAGTACTCTTTTTCCTCCTTGGGTCTTTTTCCCTTGGGGTTTTGGCCCAATGTGGTCTTAATGAGGTCTCTTGTATTTGTAAGGGTTGCGGTTCCCCTTTGTACCCCCCCTTTAATATAATATTTTGCTTATAAAAAACATCTAGCTTGGTAAAGATAGAAATATTACACTAAGATCATAGAGTGTTATGAACCGTGCTATAAAAACTATAGAATGGACCTAATGAGAGCATAGGGATAAGGGAATCTTAGAAACATTCTGTTTAACGGTGGCTGTAAAGTCCAATTTTATATTCTGCGTGCAAGTGCTAAAATAGCAGTATTCGTAGCAATGAATCAACTGTGGAAAAATTATTGAACTGAGTCTTGGCTAATTTGCCATCCATTTTTACCAGACCGTTTTTACACAATAAAGATGAAGAATGGAAAGTGAGGTAGGGGCTGAAATCGATCAAGGTATCATTGGAATTTTATTCACCATTTAATTTCGAGTTGGTCTATGAATTTGTGACCTAGCTGTGACTTGGGGAACAAAAACGGGTATGGGAGATAAAGCTGCCCAGGGTTTATGCAAGGCTGTTGCGATGAAGTAGAACAAGACGTTGGGTTATGGGCTGGGTTGCATGGTAGCTTGGCTGGGTGTACACTTCGCCAGGTGCGAGTGTAGGAAGTAAGTGTGACACAGTATAAGTAAAGTAAGGTGTAGTGCGTTAATAAAAGGCCCATAATTCGTTCTATAGCATTTTTAAGGTTCATTTTCACTACAACTATCATTTCCCCACTACTACAACCAGAATAATTTTCTAAAAAAATCATACTTAAAATACTAATATTTTATATAAGTTTAAAAAACTAAAATAAAATAATGTCAATAGTTTCTAAAAATGCAAATAAATACAATTCAAGATATATTAATGATACAAACACACAATGAATTAAGATATTTTAATCTTATAATTTAAAATAATTAATATAACAAATACCAGGGTGTGTGTGATGTTGATGTGGTAGAGGCTGTTACAACCAACTCGAGGTAAACCCTCGATCATTTGATCTTGTTAGAGCCAGTTTGGGTCGTTGGATTTGATGGTGCACGTGAGATGTTTTTGTAGGTCTCTTAATGGGACTTTAGAGAGAAGCCCACTACGGAGTGGGGACAACCTTTTTCGAAACAGTCCCCCAGACGAAGTCATCTCGGAAGAGTACGAGTTTGGATTTAGTTGGAATAGAGTCTTGCTGTTGAAAGCTGATTTAATTCAATGTGCATGTCGCTTGTGTTTCAAGGACATGCGCAGGTCGTAGACCGCTTTGCGGTCTGATTGTGTTGCTTGTTGATTGAGACACATTGTTTCATCTTCGTTCGGACATGTCATTTCGTTTATGACCTTTGATTTAAAATATTTATACCATAAGTAACTTATTTATAAGAAACATTGTAAAACATGTATACTGTAAATCAACTTGTTTGCAATATACAAGTTTTTTTAGTTACCGTGTTATTGGTGCGAAGTATTCACTTGCTTAATTTGATAGTGACTAATCTATGCTGCTGGGAATCCTGATTGGTCACATCTATATATCCAGCTTTATCGGTCTGTGTGGTTCTTTCCTCTCTATAAAATCATTGCCACGTCCAAGACTCGAACTTTAGACCTTAGAGTGGGATCTGAACCTAATTATCTCTCGGATAAACTCTTATCGGTAAGGTTTTAAAACTAGAGATTGTAAATATTATGACACACATCTTTTTTCAATTGTATATTCTAAATTAGTTATTTACAAAATTCACGTAATGTGGAGATTCCAGGTTTGAACTTGGGTAACCACAGAAAATATTCAACCTAACAACCAGTTGTGATAGGCCTTACAGATTGTGTCACTACTTGTCTATAGTAAACTACTCATTTATGGAAAAAGACAAAAAATACATTGTAATCGTCTGATTTAAGAGACACTTAGAGGTACAAAAATAAGATACATTTTTAGGGTATTTTAGTATTTTTCGTTGTTTGGGTGACCCTCAAAGGTGAAGGGGCACTCTTAATATTAGAGCTGTCAATTTTAGCCAAGCTCGATGCTCCAATGTTCTGGGCTGGGCATGACTTGCTAAAAAGAAGGTCCATGAAACGAGGTCATTTTGACATAGTCTAGTTGGTCCTTGGGCTAGATTGGACCAATTTTTTATGCTTTTTCGAACATTTTTTTGTTTGCTTTGTTAAAATATTAGTCCGAGTTAAGTCAGCCTACTTACCCAATTTTACTTTAATAAAGGCCAAATTGCACTTTTGGTCCGTTATCTTTTTAACTAAATTTTTCGTTTGGTCCTTTATCTTTTTTTCCACACTTTGATCCTTTATGTTTCAAATCTGTGTTTGTTGTCGTCAAACTCTTAGGTCCTAGCCGTGGGGTCAGCCAGAGGTTTGTACAGTGTTTGATTCCTCATTTCTTCAAGCAATTGCGCCGAGAAGGGAACTCTACTCTTCGACTGTGGGTATTCTGACTCCTCTAGAAAGGGTCAGGTTGAGTGAGAGGAACACAAGGGTTGGATTATACTACTGACTAATGCATAAAGTAAAAGATAAAGTCCGGTAAAAGAAGATAAATTAAAATAAACGTAGAGTTTGATTGATTGGATGTGTGTTTGTACAATTCCTCTGTAGATATATATACACACACAGGCCCTCGTTGGCCACTAAGCTAGCCAACATTTGCCTGCCGTTGGATCTATCTAAGATCGACGACTCTCATTGCTTCCTAGGCCGTCAAAGGGGCGGAGTAACTACCCACGATCCCACTGGCACGGTTAGTGGGGTAAGTGCTCGTTGCTCCGTGTTTTTCGGCCTCGCTCTCCCATTTGATCTTCAACTGCTCCCACGTTCTGCCTTCGTGCCACGTCTTCCTTGCCTTCCAAGCAACGCCTGCCTTGCCTCGGCCCCCTAGATCGCTCAGCTGCTCTAGCCTCTTTAGGCAATAAGTTAGGCGCCCGAGCCACCTAGACCTCGACACTCTATAGGCTGGGGCTATCACTCTCCATCGGTTTAGCCTATTAGTCCTCGGGCGGGCGTAACCCTCCCTCGAGGAGTTTTGTCGTTTAGTGTGCCCCGATGACCTCTTTTGATTTCGCTCTATTTGGCAAATAACTATGTCATGTGGCTTGCCTTCACACCATAATTCTCTTTTCCTTCCTCCTAGCCCTCGGCCTACGACTTAATTATTTTTGGGTGTTAACAGTGTTAAAGTGGTCATTTTTCAACATTTCATCGACTGACTTTAACGGACGCCAAACTGATCGTTAACAGTTGGTCTGGCTTCCTTAGTTGGCATTAGTGACTAGGAAAATAACATAAATGATTAAACTAAAATTTTTGTGAAACTTAAATGACCAAAGTGCACTTTTGGCAAAAAGCTTCATCTTCATCCCCAAACCCCACCACCCTCCACTCCACCACCTTCTCACTCTCTCTTCATTGCGCCACCATCACCACCATTGTGACCTCTCTCTCCCTTTGCATTCTCTCTCCTCTTTTCTCTTTCTCCCCTTCATCTTCATCCCCATATTGAAAAATTATTTGGAACCTAATTCTGAGTTTTTTATTTCTGGGTTTGTAACATAATTCTGGGTTGTTTAATTTTGGATTTCAAACCCTAACTTTTCAATTTGAGATGAAGATGAAGTGGGGAGAGAACAGTTAAGAGGAACCAAGGGAGGAGAGAGATGGACAATGAGAAGAGAGAGACAGGTCACATAGGTTGTGGTGGTGGTGGTGTGGTGGAGAGAGAGTGAGAGGGTGTTGGTTCATGGTGGTGGGGTTTGGCGATGAAAATGAAGCTTTTTGGGAAAATTGCACTTTTGTCCTTTATGTTTTACCACAATTTCAGTTTCGTCCTTTATGTTTTTTTCCAATCACTAATGTCAGTAAAAAATGCCACCTAATACGCCACTTCAGCGGTTAATGGCCAGCGTGACGTCCGTTAAAGTCAGTGGATGAAAATGTTAAAAAAAAAGGTGACACAGATTTGAAACATGAAGAGTTAGAATAAAAAATGAAGATAAAAGATTAAACTGCAATTTTGGTGAAAAATAAAGGACTAAAAGTGCATTTAGCCTTAAATAAAATATTAAATCGTATCCTGATAGCAGACCTCAAAGAGGTTTAAATCCTAAGAGCATCCACAGTGGGATGTTCTTATCTTTTAAGAGTTGGATTCTTATAGGTATCCCCATTGTGGAGATTGAAAATTGGGTAGCTATTAAGATGAAACTCTTAAATAAGAAACTCTCTTACTCTCTTCTGACTCAGGGACCCACATATTTACTTTGCGTAAGTCATAATATAAATTATTGCCAATATGTAAAATGATAAAAAATTAGTGGAACTTATTTAGTAAATTTTGTTGGGATTATAGATTAGAGAGATGAAGTTCTTGTATACTAGTAAGTACTAAATATTAGTAAAAAATTATACGTATAGAACTCATTTAAATACTCAATTTGGGTTTCTCCATTGAGAACACTCTATCCTTATTGATCCTGACTGCTCAATGACCCGGCTGCTGATCATCCTCCATTCAAGATCCAAGAGTTGAAAACACATTAATTTCGTGCATCTCTTTCACTTCTTAAATGCTTAATCATCCTGAAGTAGTAATATCTCAATAATGATATGGTCTGTTTCTGTATGTCCCCAACGTAATTAAGGCAATCCTATCTCAAATTGAATGCTACTACAGTCTATACAGACTACAGTCAGCTAGTACTAGAACAAACATGATCTATCTCTGGAGGCTTTGAATACTTTTTCAAAGGCATGCCTTCCCATGGCGTCTAATTACTACCTAGCTAGCTGTCGTTTCATGGAGCAACACAAAACACTAGTACTAGATTTTTAATTTACAGGACGTAGCACCTTTCTCAATAGCCACTTAAAAGTTAAATGTTCTCTCAAGATGTAGTAGTAAAACTGTAAAAGTAATGGGATGGACGTTAGGAAAATTTAATAGTTTGAATAAACAACGTTAGTGGGGGAGGGGAAATGTTAGTTGTTCTGGTTTGATCACGAGGTCTCTTGCTTGCACTCCTTTAGTGCTCTCATTCTGTATTCCTTAGCTCGTCAACTGAGCTACCTATCTGAGATATTATTTTTTACGGCATTACTTCCCTCCATAAAAGTAATGGGATGGACGTAAGGAAGTAATATTGTAATGGGATGGACAAGTTATTAGTGATACTCCTTTCGTAAATTTTTTTGAGTCGTTAAGTTGGAGGAGGGATTAATACTTATTAAATATTAATATTAAAAATTTATAAATGCGTGAAATTTACAAGTATATGATTCCCTTATTATTTGGTATTTTTTATTCCACATAATACATTTTATGCATAATTTTCCTATATAATACCCCCTAATAAAAGGTTATTTTATTCTCACTAGAGAAGTTATTTTTTAGCTTTAATAAAAAAAAACTTTCAACTTTCATACTATTCCATCTTACTTTTTTATTTTTTTAAATTTTATTTAGTTTTTAAATTAATTATTGTTAATGTCCCTTTAGTAAGAAGAAAGAAATTACAACAAGACGAGCTTATAAAACAAATATAAAAAACGATCGATAATTGATGAAGAAGAGATTAGATATTTAATAAGTCCAATATATAAGTTTGCACAAAGTTAGAAAATCAGAAAAAGTTACTTAAATTGCAGTGTTTGTGACTTTTAATTAGTTACAATTATACTCTATGGACTCGATTTATATTATACTCTGTGGACTCGAATATAAGTAAAATTATTAGTTAAAATTAGGTTTAAATATTTGATCCCCTGTAAATATACTCATCTTCCATTTATCCCCTGCAAATATAAACAGTTTTCGGTCACCCCCTTCTGTTAGGTTATGTAGTGTATAATGGGTATAAACCATGTACGGTTACCCCCCTGCAAAATATAAAAAGCTTATGATTACCCCCTGCAGGGGGTAACTAGAAACACTTATTATTTGGAAGGTTGATTTTAAAACTTTTTTTTTACAGGGGGTAAATGGAAAATTGGGATATTTGCAGGGGGATCAAATATTTAATCCTTAAAATTATGACTTTTAATCCATGTTTTAAAAACCGGGCCGAACCGGACGGTTCAACCGGTTGGACCAGGAAGGGGACACTAGGGCGGTTGATTCAACCCCATTTGAACCGTAGGTAAGTTGAACCGCTTAGAACCGGGTTGGACCGGATTGAACCACGGCTCAACCGCTGTGAACCGCCAATTGACCCGGGGTTGAACCGCCCGAAATTCATTTTTTGACTTTTTTATTTACTTTTTCTCCAAAATTTAATACTTTTCTTATTTTTTATTTGATTATTACTCATCCGGTTCAACCACGGTTCAATCGAGTGAACCAATTGAACCATGACCCGGAGTTCTCTCCGATTCAATATCCGGTCCGGTTTTAAAGACATTGCTTTTAATTAGCTACAATCAATTTTCTTAACATCGCAAAAAAATAAATGTATTTTCTAAATTATCATTTATGATATTTATTGGCGAGGATTGGAAGTTGTTTCTTGGAATTAAAATGAGACATTGGAATATAAAATAATTTTAGGGTATTTTGAAAACAAAATCATTAAATAAAATAAAATTAGGTGAATTTTCATTGTATTTTAGACCAAAATATTTAAAGCTTTTTCGAGGTCCAAAGGAAAAAAAAGCTTGTATTGTTTTCCACTCTTTGGTTTTTAGTCTATTTTTCGGTTGACTTGATTTATAATCTTTTGTGGACCGAAATATAAAGTTCAATTGATCTCAATATCAAGGGTCCCAAAATCATTCACTCTGTTTGTCTTCTATCAAAAATTGGACAACTTTTAAACTGAAAATAAAAAATTGTGGGATTCTTCATCTAAATTCTCCCTAATTTGTATACCAAAAAGTCCTATTTAAATATCTTGTAGATATAGACATAGCCGGCTGCTACGAAAGCACAAGAGTAATAGTACTACATTTTTCAGAATCAGAAGGTTCCAAACATGAATTTTAAGTATCCAATTTGACTAAGGACTTTGACCCTTTTTTCTTTATATCCCTTTAATAATAATTGGAACTTCTAGCAAACTTTTGACCGAGCCTTCACATGAATTTTTGACTAAATCCCCTTCACTTTGAGATTTCATTTGACCCAAAATTGAGTGTGTAAAATCAGTCTTCATATGTTATTAGTGTGTAAAAATTTCCAAATTCTGAGTTTAGTTTTTTTTTTTACAAATGGAGAAACAAAAAAACAACTGAAAAACTAAATTATCTAGAAAATAAAGTCCCATTAGCATCCGCTAGTACGTAAGCATGTATCCCTGCAGGAGGTTTTGCAATAGAGCAAAAAGCATCATCATTCCCGGCACCATACTTTGCTAAGAAGTCCGCACAAGCATTGCCCTCCCTGAACGTGTGATCGACCTGAGTTCTCCATTCCCTAGATAGAGAAGCTCCTTGATATTATGAATAATAGCTGCATAATGGTGCCATTTATTAACCGGCTCTAAGATTAACTTAATTGCTGACATTGAATTCGAGTAGCACAACATATCCTTGAAGCCAAAATCCCAAGACATCTTCAACCCATGATAGAGTGCTAGTAGCTCCACATGTAGAATGTTAGAACAACCAATGTTACCTACAAAACTGTGGAACCAAGAACTGACCCCACTCTAAAACAAACCGCCAAAACCTGAAACACCTGGGATCCCAAGGCTACTACCATCAACGTTTAATACCATACGATCACTGTTATCTGAGTTCCACGTGACCAATCTCGTGGAATGAGTGAGAATGCGCTTATTATAGCAGTTAGAGAGCAGATTAGCCTAATTCGTAATGAGCAGTTTCAGAGTATATGGAACAAATAGTTCATTTGCAAGACATAGTTTATTCCTGGCTTGCCACAGCCACCAGCAAGCTGCCAAGAATAGGAAACTATATTCCCCATCCACACCACTTCTCAGCCACTCATATAATTCACCCTCTCGAAAGAAGGTGTACTAATAGAAGACCAAAGAGAATGCACAAAATCGCAGTCTCTCAGGCAATGCATAATTATTTCAGTCGATTAATTGCACCTGAGCCAGAGATTCGTTTGAAGCATACCATAGTTACACAACATAGATTTAGTAGGAAGCACCTCATGCAAGGTTGTCCAAAGAAATAATTTCAACTTTTCAGGAGCAGAAATATGCCACAACCAGCTCTAGGAGATATTATCCTCTGTATTACGCACAAAGTCATGTCTATCCAACCAATAATAACCATCCTTAGCAGTGTAGATATCATCTAAGTTCCCTTTCTAGGTTAGTCTATCAGGCACTTGAGAATTTAGACAAATAGGTAGTGCCCTGAGGCGGTCACAGACAATAGGCGGGATATTAGGACCCAAAGAGTATCACAATCCTGATGGAGTTTCCAAACCAACTTACCCAACATTGAAGTATTATCCTCTCTAGCTTTTCTAACTCCCAAGCCACCCAACTTCTTCGAATTAGTTATCTTTTGCCATCCAACAAGATGGACACCAGAAGTAGAGTTACCCTTTCAAATAAAATTCTGAGACATCCTATCAATAAAGTCACAGGTTGACTGAGGTAACCAAGCCAACTACATATAATAATAATTAGGGATAGAATTCAAGACAACCTTCACTAGTGTCAAACGATAAGCCTTATTAAGCAATTTGGTTTGCTAAGAGGCTAATTTCTAGCTAACTGTCTCCTCCAGGAACTCGAAATCCTTGCGCTGGAGGCGCCCATGCAACATAGGAAACCCCAAGTATTTCTAAAGGGATGGATTTCTTCTAATACCTGTGCTGGAAACAATTAAATCCATTTTGGTTCTCTTAGTTGAGGAAGAGAAGAACACCTTAGATCAACATTAACCTTGAGCCTAGAGAGGGTGGCAAATCTAGCCAAAATATATGCAACTACCGTTGTTTGAGAATTTGAAGCTTTAGTGAAAAGGAGCACATCATCAGCAAAAAATAAGTGCGAGAGAGGCGAACCATTGTGAGAAAGCCTAATTGGTTTCCAAACATTCTCATTCACTGCTTTAATGATCATCTGTGATAGGAATTCCATGCAAATAACAAACATATAGGGTGATAGGGGATCACCTTGTCTTAGGCCTCTAGTAGGTGTGAAATTAGGCAGGTCTGCCATTCCAAATAATAAGTAGAGATGAGAGTTACACATAGCATAATCAATTTGGATGTTATAAGAGGGAAACTACTTCTCTACAAACAAAATTCTAGAAAATCCCAATTGACATGATCATAAGCCTCTTGAAGGATAATAGCATTAAAAACCATATCACCTTTCTTCCTTTTAGATTTTCTCATAGAGTGAATAGACTCTTGAAGGATAGTAGCATTATCAGTAGTGCCTCTACCAAGAAAGAAAAAACTACCCTAAAAGGTCCCAACTATATGGTCCAGATACGGACGCAGTCTGTTAACCATAATCTTGGTAATAAGCTTGTAGACTACTTACACAACCTAATAGGCCTAAATTCCTTGAAATTCTAAGGGCAATAAACCTTATGAATTAGAGCAATAAGAGTCTCAAAGAGAGAAGAGTTAAAAGTACATATGGCAAAAGGGTCTAAAATGAGGTGGACAATGTCATCTCCTACTACATGTCAATATTGCTTGAAAGAGATACTCTGGAAACCATACGAACCAGGAGCCTTGAAGGGGTGCATCTGACTCAAGGCATTTGAAACTTCTTCCTTAGTGATTGGTCTAGCCAGAGCATGTTTGGCTTCATCAGTTAAAGTCGTGCCCGGTAGTGGATCATCCATAATAGTACAAACCAAAGGAGTTTGTGAGTAGAAGAGGCTCTTAAAATAAGACAGTGCTTCTTCCCTAAGAATGATATCATCATTGCACCAAATACCATTAGGGAGGTGGAGACCATGAATTTTATTCCTCTTTCTTCTGATGACAGTTTTGGTGTGGAAAAACTTTGTATTTACGTCTCCTAATTTAATCTAATCATCTATTGCCTTTTGATACCAGTGAATTTCCTCTTGAGCCAGAATCTTGTCATATTCTTGTTGAAGTTCACGTTGAAGATAAACAAGTCTAGCTAAATCAATATTCTCCAATGAGCGTTGGATGCCCTTCAATCTTCAAACAATGCCATGTTTCAATTTGCTAACGCTACCAAAAATCTCCTTATTGAACAAGATAGAGTCCTGCTGCACATTTTGAAGCAAAGTAACAATTCCCTCAGAGGATTTATTCCAAGCGTGTGAACAATATTACAATAATATGGATGGGTGATCCAAGCTACTTGAAATTTGAACAGCCTCGGTCTGAAGCCCTATAACGGTAAACCAAATCTAAGCAATAAAGGGTTATGGTGAGAACGAAACTTACACAATACTTCAACATACGCGTTAGGGAAAGCCATGCGCCAAGGGACATTAGCCAAGGCTCTGTCAAGCTTGCGAAAAATATTCATATACCGGTGCACGGACGGTTCCAAGTAAAATTCCCTCCAGACATATCCATCTCAACCAAGTTACACGCATCAATAACATTTAATATTGTAGCATCTCTATACTGGTTAAAATTACCTCCTTTTTGTTCACTAGGGTGAATGATGTCGTTATAGCCCCCAATCACCAACCAAGGACCATCCACTAAGCTTCTTATATCTGTTAAATGATGCAAAAGCTGAAGTCTATGTGAGAATACTGGACTAGCATAAATACCAGATAGGAACCCAGACGAATCACCCAGAGTTAGCTTAATAGTTATGGTATCCATATAGAAATCATGAACTGCTGTCACAATGTTACTACCATTATGTTTTAGAATCCAAATTTCACCAGATTGGCCAGGAGCATCTACAAAACGAACGCTCACATAGACAACTCTGTCCCAAAAGGACTTAGTCTTGTGGAAGCCAATATGTGTTTTCATAATGATTAGAAACGTAGGAGAATGTTTCCTAATCAAGTCCATCAAGTGTCTTTTAGCCTTGTTATTTAAGGTGTTGTGCGGAAAAGAGTATGTGCAAGTATACACAATTGCAACAAATAAGTAAAGATCGTTCCCACGAGGATTGTTGAGTTTACTTCTATATTTAAATTAGTAATTTAGGTAGTGAGTAACACAAATAACAATAACAAGTTGTCAACAAGTATTGTGAATAACATAAATGTAAATAAGCAAGTAAAGATAGATGGTAAGTAGAGATTCAGAATGTGAGTAGTTGGAATGCCTTTCACTATGTAAATTCATAAAAATAGTTTAATGTTCTGTTTGACGCTATAGCATTGAGCGCTGTAGCATATGATGTTGTGCCTTTCAGTCACTCACGCCAGAGTTTTGTTACAAGACTCCTATGTCTAGGTTCTAAATAAGTCCACCCCTATATAATGAAGAACCCACAGCTTGTGCCCTATGAACTATTGCTCCCCTATGTCTAGAGTTAAGCAAAAGTGATTTAAATGTCTTTAAATCACCTTTCGTTCATATCAACCCTTGAGTTCGAATCATGGACCATGTCTGAATCCACGAATGTACTCATATTTAGCTGATCAATTCTAAAAGAAGTATTGGAAGAAGTTTCATGCAAGGGTTAAAATACTAACATCAAACATTACATTAAAACTATTAAAATATCATTACATAACTACAAGCATCCAACTACAAGAGATTCAGCTCATGATGAGCAATAAACACAAGAAATACGGCTTAAAGGAGATACCTAAAGCCAAAAAACCGAAATCACAAAGAGAAGGAAAATACTCCAAATGATGACAGTCCCTGTGATGCTACAGCATCCCTCACAGAATTGCCTGGTGCTACAACATCGCTCACAGCACTACAGATTTTCTACTTTGTATTATGAAAATGGAGCTTGCACGAAAATGGAGTGTAAAACTCTCTTCTCTTCAGACCAGCAACTCCATGATTGGAGAAGATGAAGATTGAGACTTCTATATAAAGAAAATATCCTCCAAAAAGGTTGACAAGCCATCCCACCAACCATTTTCATCCTCCATTACAAAATAGACAAGTGGCCCGTAAAGTAAAAGGTGGGTGGTTGCTGCAGGAAAAGTTCTGCAGTGATTTGACATGCTGCAGAATCTGTTTTTTCGTTTTCTCTCTCATCAGCTACAGAATGCAACGCTATAGCGTCTGATGCTACAACATACTGAACAAACACATTAAAACACAAGATGGGGCACCAAAGTGCCAAATAATCACTTAATCAATTTTTAACCCTCTTTTACATCAAAAACATATATTTAGTTAATTAAACAACAATATTACTTAAGAACTTGCATTAATTTAAGTAATAAGAGTATAAATAACTCATATAAATATGAGTTATCATCAGGCCCGCTAGATATTCCAGGAGATCACGGTCACTTCTTTGAAATCTATCATCAAAAATCGGGATGATGAAGGAGATAAAGCAAGTATCAAGGCAAACTAAGCTAGGTAGCAGGATCCCAAACAATGGGAGTTTCTTGAACCACTTCCACATCTTGTGTAGAAAACTCTTCCATATCACAATGACTAGATTCAGGTTCATTACTAGCTTGCTGATCATCTGGTGGCTTGTTCTGATAAATAGTCGCTCGGTCCAAAACCATATTTGTAGCGTGGGGGTGTTGCCGAAATTACTGTTTGCACTCCTTGGCTTGTAGTGTTTTTGCTTACCCCACCCAACATTCATAGAAGAAGGCATAGACACTACTTGTTGGGGCGGAAATTCCCGCATTACCCTTCTGATTATCATTAACTTTACCCGACGCATGCGTGCCATCTGCCCTTTCAAGTCACCGCTATTTGGATCTGGTGGAGGGGCCCACAGTTGCGTCTTTCTTGGCAGAGTTTGTTTCCTTAACGGAAACATTAAAAGTTGTGCCTTTTTTTGGCCACACTTCCGTAGGAACATGATTGGTTATTGAGTTGACCTGATTGCTATCATAACTACCTAGTTTTTATTCCTCTTTTTGCGTTGGATAACCAGCCAATCACCATGCGCCTCATTTAATTCTATAACTTCCCTAGCTGAATTTTCAGCGATAATTTCTGGTGCAAGCTGTTTGATAGTCGTTTCGCGCGTTCTTAGTCCATTATCCTTGCTAGTCGGAACCCTAGGTTCCTCCACCACCGTCGTAACTTTGCGGCGGTCCTCCAATGGTTTCTCCGTACAATTGCGAGTATGATGCCCATAGCAACCACAATGGCCATAGATATTATGTAGTCCCTCGTATTTCACCTTGTACTAGTGTCCATTGATATTGACCTTACCAACCACCGACAATGTCAACCTTGACCGATGTTCCTACCACAGATGCGAGGCCAAAAAGGAAGCTTTCATCGTAGTAGAGTAAATTAAGACCCGAAATCCGAATCCACACCAAAGTCTTCTCTACCTTGGCAGTAAGAGAAGCAAACTACGTTGTCCATCTTGAAACAACAAGGTAATGATCAAACAACACCCATGGGCCATCAGAGACAATTTTTTCTCTGTCCGCAAGCAATTCACACTTCACCATATAGAATCCATTATACACGTCCATGATGTCGAAGCCCCCATTAATCTTCCACATCTTCTTCACTCGGTCCTTCATCACTTGGTAACCTATGTTCTTCCCTAGAAGTTTGATGATTAGAGCCTCCTTCCAAGGATTACACAAATCTTGAAAATATGTATTATCCAGCATAAACTTCGGTAGCAACCGATTTCCTCCTTCAAGAGAGACTCTCATGAGTCTCTTTGACTTGAGTTTTCCCTTAACCTTCGGCAAGGATATCCCGGATTGACGGTCTTTTGCAGGGACCTCCATCTGGCGATGGCCAGTAGGGCGTGGCTGTAGCGAAAACAAAAGGCTTTGAGCTTTGTGGAGCGCTCTCCATATCTCTCTCTTCATCTCCAAGAGTCTTTATATTAAAAAAGGCAAAATTATACCAGGAGCTCAAATATGCCAATTGGGGTTTTTTGTAACGAAAGCTTAAAAAAAGGGTCACGGTGAAAACATTAATTAACTTAAAGGACTTAGTTGGTAGGAAAAAACATAAATAATAAAGAGAAGCGGAGTAGGGAAAAAAATAAAAGGTGTCCATCAATGGGGGCCCAAGGAAGGGTGTGTAGACGCTGCGAGCCCAATAAAGTAAACAAAAAAGGTCTTGGTGTTGTGAAATGGAAAAATAGGGGGTGTATTATAAAGGCAAATAAAAAAGTAATACCGGGCCTTCAACAGGTAACTCTCTCTCTCTCTCTCTCTCTCTCTCTCTCTCTCTCTCTCTCTCTTTCTCGTTACTTGGCACAAGGTTGGGCTGGAAGCTTCTGCATGGTTTTCCGCTTCCTGTGGTGCGACAACATTCTCAGTCTGACATGAGGACCCCATCAAGCTCTTCTACTAGCACCAATTTTTCTGGTGGTTTGATTTTGAGTTGTAGTTCCATAAATGATTCCGACAAAAAATGGTGTAATGCGAAAGCAATTGAACATCATGACACATTGGTACGTAGTAGAGAAGGTGTGGGCAAAAAAGATTAGTGTCTCTGGTGAAGTGGAAGACCCTGAGATGGTGGCAAAGATTAGAAGCATGAAGGACCGAGATCAGGACGTCATATCAAAGAGGGAGAAATCAAACCCTTCCTCATGAAGATCTTGACCTTCAGCGTTCGCGAGTTGGGGGAAGAGGGAAAATGAAGGCGTGTCCGCACCCTCATCCTTCCAAAAGAACTTCAAATTTGCTTGTTGTTGGAAACGAAATGTCAGCATATTGATCAGGATACTATAAGAAGCTTGGTTGGTGACTCTGACTGCGAATGAGATCCAATACCGGCAATCAGCCAATCTGGGGGTTTGATTCGTATCCGGAGGTCGGGTGTCCTTGATTTGGAAGGTGTCAACATAGAAGAAGGTTGCTTGTGTGTATCTTTGAAACATGAGGGGGAGGATTTTCATGTCGTTAATGTGTACTCTCCATGTTCCAGTGGTAATTGTGTGTGTATTTGAAATGGTTCATGGCTAAATCTAAGTCAAGAAAATGTCTCTTCTATGGCTGGTGTGTGAATTCCTTAGAGTGTATCTCTAGGAAAAAAAAAGTTTTAGGGTATGTGGTTTTTACTATTCCTAGTTTTTTTAGGGGAACTCTTCGAGTTTTATGTATTTTCCTCCAGTGGTTCCCTATTAGGCTCATGTAACGCAAAGGTTTTGAGTACTTTTAATACTTAGTATATACTTGCACATTTTACACGCAACCAATATATAATTCTATTTTTTCACCAAAGAACAAAATCGATATCGCATACTACCACCATTTATCAGGCCCCATACTTCGTCCAACCCCCTAGCTACTCAGTAGACACCCCTAACACGCGTAAAAAGATCAAGATGCCATTAATGAGTCCTTTGATCCAACGATGGTTCGACGCACGATGGTGCCACTGAACCAGAAACAAACACACAGACACCCCCTTTTTAACTAGTTCGGCGGCACCACGTCCAAACTGGTTCGGCAACCCGTGCGCCGAACTTAGTAAAATGCAGTGTGGGGGGTTTTCCCCATAAGGGTATTTTGGGAATATTAAAGGTTTGGTGGTGTCCACTGAGTAGAGGGGGGGTTGGACGAAGTATGGCCCTTTATCAGTTTCAAAGCCTCGTTTAGATCCTTGAAGATTTTAATGAGGCCCCTTATATTGTTGGGTTGGATACGCCTTGTACTCCCTTCAATAAAATTTCTTGTTTATCAAAAAGAAAAAGTCTCGAAGCCTCATTTAGACCTAGAAATTTCCTCGAAGTACATTTTGCATCCATATTACATTGAGAATACGACTTAACCACAACACAGTCATACTTCTCCACACCCAGTGACGGATCCAGAAAATTTTACTAGTGGGGGCAAAAAAATACCCTATAAACTTTTCTCAAAGAAATATTGTAAATATTGACAAAAGGCTTAAAGGTATGTTTTCTCCTTGCAAATATCACAATAATCCAGTTTCGTCCCTGCAAAAAAAACATTCAAAATTTACCTTGCAAATACCAAACGCTTCTACTTTAGTCACTGCCGTTAGATTTAAACTAACAGCGTTAATAGTTGGTGACGTGGCACTGCCAACATGGCAAAATGGGACAGCTGTTGTTACTAAAACAATTTGTTTATGGCAACCATGGGTATTGAACTCGAGACCTGAATGTGGCACACATTCAACATTACCACTGAATCACTTGATGACTTTGGTACACTAAACCAACAATAAATATATAACAGAAACTAGAAATTTCATCTTCTTCTTCAAGTCTGCACTATTTGCAACAGAACCCAGAAATTTCATCTTTCCAATTTCACTTTCACGTTCTCAAAACGAAAATCTGGAAATGTTCCAAAACGAAAATCTTGACTTGTTCCAAAACGAAAATAAAGAAATCGAATTCTTCAGGCGACATGGTATATGGGCATCAGATACTAAATAAGGTTGTGGTGGAATGGTTTTATCTTTGATCTTTCATATGTTGAAGAGCCATACCTGATTATCAGTATGTATATCATCACAAGTGACAACTTTAAGGCCAATGGATGGAAAATGATATTCCGTTGTAAAAGAAAATGAAGAAATTAGATTAAGAAAGGAAAACGAAAATAAGATTTGTTCTTCATGATTTAAATTAGATTTGGAAAACGAAAATAAAATCTGGATGAATTCGTTTATGGATGTTTAAGGAAAACGAAAATCAAATCTAGATGAATTCGTTTATGGTGTTCGTTTTGTGTTTCTGGTTAGGGATTTGGGTTTGAAGAAGACAATCAAGGGAATTGGGGATTTTCCCGAGGTTGAAGATGATGAATAGTAACAGATGGGTTTTAGTAGTTATGTAATATATATCACAGTTGTAAGAATATTTCCAACAAGAATAAGTGGTGAAGTGGTTAAAGAGGGTGCTTAGTAGCCAAAGTGTTGTGGGTTAGATTCCCATACTTGCCAAAATGCTAATTGTTTTAGTAACAATAATGCTGACGTGGCAACCGTTAGTTTTTTAGATGGAAAGTTAACAGCAGGGACGAAACTAGAAGTGTTTGGTATTTGCAAGGTAAATTTCGAAACTTTTTTTTTGCAGGGACGAAACTGGATTATTGTGATATTTGCAGGGACGAAACATAACTTTAAGCCTTGACAAAATACATAATTTCATCACAGAAAATTCTAAAATACCTAAATCTCTACATATACATAGCTAGAAAGTTAAAATTAATACCAGTTTATTCTCTTTTTTACTTAATTTTGGTGAATATCTACATTTAATTTAAAAAATCATCTTATGGGGGCAAAATAAATTTGTGATATAAATTTGTAAGCGAAACAAATTTCCAAGTTGAGGCAAGTGTCCCCAATTCAATGTAAGTGGGTACGTCCCGGTCCACACCCCACTGCAAATATACCTCAACAAGTAATAAAAATCTTTTCTGTAATATTTCAAATATGGCTAGAGATTACGTTACTAAATTTATTTGAGCCGTTGGATGCTCAATTTTTTAAATAAACTGCATCCAATGGTTATTGTTCAATAAGGGTATTATGGTAATCTCAAATATATCTTATATTAATTAAATTTAATTAGAAAATAAACTAATTCCTATTTTT